>CAWUFW010000524.1:2400000-3146292 GCA_963921515.1 Calotriton arnoldi
GCTTTGATTTTATCTCGTCTGGACTATGCTAATGCCCTTTATCTAGGAGCACCACTCACTACAATAAAAAAATTACAGATAGTCCAAAACTGCGCTGCACGTTTGCTTCTGAACACCCCCAAACGCCTATCAGCCAAGCCGGCACTGGCATCACTCTATTGGCTGCCCATACAGGAAAGAGTCCAGTTTAAGGCTCTATCTATTATGCATAAAGCATTCTCAGGCAAGGGCCCTCCCACTATCAGAGGCATTATCCAACCTTACCGCCCCAAGAGATCTTTAAGATCAGACAATAAACAACTGGCAGTAGTCCCAAAAATAAAAAGAACTCGAAGCGGAGGACGTCGCTTTTCATTTAATGCCGCAAAGTTGTGGAATCATCTACCTACCGTTATCCGCCTGCAACCCAACCATTCGATTTTCCGAAAGCAACTTAAAACGTATCTGTTTCCTTAGGACTGATTGTAGTGGGAACCGCAACGCTACTAGCGCTTTAGAAATGCCTTTCCATTCCATTCCATGATTGTCTGGTACTTGGAAAAGTCATGAGAATCTAGTTTTATATTTCTTCATCAATCGGAGGGCAAGGTATGTCTTGAGAGCTTTTGAGAAGATGTCTCGCGTGAGGGAGGCGTTGATGAGGGCTAGTAGATAAGCGTTTGCTTCTCCAGAGCGGCCTTAGATGAAGGACAAAGGTAAGGCATCATCATAGGGAGTAAGTTTCAGCAATCCAAGTATATCAGCCAGATCTGTGAGATGGAGGGGTCTGAAGGATGACCATTGCCGAATGGTTTGCAGAGGGGTGGTTGTAAGCAGGTGTGCTACTTTTAATGTGCTGTCAGATCTGTATTTTTTCATTGATGAAAAGGTTCATGATGTTGCATTTGTCTATTGAATATATAATTGGAGGATTAGGCAATGTTTTGAAGCAGTGCCTGTCCCGATTTCATCTTTTGCTCCCTGACCCAATCCTACCTTTCCTCATACCTCAGAGGTGCCCTTGTGAAGAAACGACTGTTGGGTAAAAAGGTAGGGGGAGAACCAGGGAAGGGCATTGCCAGTGAATCCCATTTGAGACTCCATAGTGCATATGATGGTGGGCTGGTCGATTGTATTGAAGGCAGATGAGAGGTCCAACAGTATCAAGATGCAGAGAACATATTCATCTGTGGTCAAGAAGGCGTTGCCTTCAATGAAGCAGGCTCCATACTGCCAGTCGTGCCGGAGATGGTTAGCATTATTGTAATCTCAGAGTTGAACATAGACTGCTTTTTCAATGACCTTGTCAATGAATGATAGGTGGGTGATGGGCTGGTAGTTGGTGCAGTCATCAGGGTTAATTGTAGGTTTCTCTAGGAGTGGGAGGATCTGGCCTATCAATTAATGTAATATTTTTTGTTACTGCAGTACCCCAGCGGTACCAATGCCCGAGCTTCGACCCATGATACTGCAGTAACGTGCAAGCTTCCCCCGGAATAGCTTGTGCTGCACCTCAGTATTAATGGGGTTAAGCTTCTGCAGAGGTTCTTAAGGAGTACTGCAGTACCTCACAGTAGGGCTGCACTGTCCCACAAGAGTACCACAATACCTGGGGCACACACAAAAAATAGTTTTTGAATCCTGGAGGGAGGGGCTATCTCTCTGGGTTCCACACCCACAAGAGCCAGGGGATCAGGGTGCCCCTACCTCGCCCACTCATGCTACTTTTTTAAACAAACTCAGGACATGGGGACCAAGTTCCTGAGTCTTGTAATGGCGGCCACAACATTTTTCTCTGGGTTGTACCCAACAAATTAGATCTCTCTTTACTGTGGGACAGGTCCCGGTCCGGCGGCACTGAAATGTTCAATGGAAGCAAACCCTCCCGCAGCCAATCAGAAGGTCCTATTTTGTTTTTTTTTATTGTCGGTGCTGCTGGACTCTCGTGGGGCCAGCCGTCCAGATATACCTATTTTTAACCCCTTCATGATCTCCCTAAACACCTCTTTAAATGCAAATTCGTCTAAATAGGCTGAACGAATTTACTCCAGATAACAAATATGAGTAAAGTTCTAGATTTTTGCCAAATTAGGTGGAATTCCATTTAGCTGTTTTTTCTGAATCAACTGCAGAAGTTTCCCATGGAAATTAGCATGGCCAAACAATGTCATGTGCCTTCCCTGTCCCCTCCTCCCCGCCCTCTCCATGTATCGGGGTGGTCAGAGATGTGTAGACCTAAGCAGTGGTGAGATGTTTTTACCGGTCAGGGATGCGTGATGTTATGGGGTGATGAAGGATTTTTAGGACTCGGGAATGGGTAGAGATAGAGATGATGATAGATTTTAGTGGTCAGGGAAGGGTAAAGGCCTAGGGTGTTGAGGGTTTCTCAGGTTCAGGGAATAGGTGCAACTTTAGAGGTGGTGAGGCATTTAAGGTTTAGGGTGGGTGGAATTTAGTGGTTTGTGAGGGGGTTTTGTGGTTCAGGGATGGGTGGAGTTAAGGGGTGAACATTTTTTTAAGGTTCTGGGTGGGTGGAGTTTAGGGATAATGAGGAGTTTTATGAGTTTAGGAATGGATGGAGTTTAGGCTGGTGAGGGTTTTTTAGGAGTCAAGGAAAATTGGAGTTTATGGGTGGCGAGGGTTTTAAGGGTTATGGGGTAGGTGGAATTTATGGTGGTGAGAGGTTTTAGGGGTATGCAGTGGGTGATGTTTAGTGTGGTAAGGGCTTTTACAAGTTGCTCAGTGATAGTTACTTGATAAAATGTAATCCAAATAAAGAGTATCCGAAAAAAAGTGCTAAATTACATACTATTAATTGAAATCCAATCTAATGTCTTCTGATTTAAAAGCACCCAAAAATATTTTTTTCCTAAAATATGACATACAACTTTTTAATTTATTGGGTTATTAAAAAATAAGCAAAGTACAACTTGCAGGCTGGGCTGGACATCACACACTATGTAGGGCTGTGCTATGGACACTTGGTGGTTATGCGTCACCAAGCTTGGATGCGCACAGTACGTTTTTCTGCTGTTGTAGAGGTATCCCTCCTGGACGTGCCCTCTGATGGCTCCAGGCTCTTTGTAGACAGAGCAGAATCACTCTTGTAGTGATTGAAAGGTAGCCATGCGATGGCTTACTCCTTGTGCTCGCTAGCTCCATCCCAGCAGATCCACCAACAATGCTGAATGTTCAAAGGGAGCATTGTATTTTATTTTCGCTGAAAACACAGATGAATTATACCTTGTTTAAAGAACATAGTAAAGGGAAAATGCAGCCTCTAATAGGCTGAGCACACACTGTACTTATTGATACAGCATGGTAGCACGTCTATTAGAGCCTGCAAACGATACCTTCCTGACTCCGGCCTCCATCAAACCTGTGGATAGATGACGGATTCAGGAATGCAGAACTCCAAATTGTATGCATTAGTCCTGAGGGAGACTCCTCCTGATTCTCTAGTTGTGTCTGCAGCTAAAATGTTATAACCCCTCTGCTTCATGCTCTGTTGATCCTCCAGGAAACAAAATGCAAGTGGATTTCTGCAATGGTTAAGGAAGATTGCACAACATCAGTTATTGCCTGAAGAGTGTCAAGTTCCCCTGCTTTACTGGACTACTGCAAGAGTGTTTTCTCACTTAGCTTGACTGCTTAGCTCCTGAGTACTGACAATACAAACACAGGGTTATGATAGATGACTGCATGAAAATTCTGATTTACAGAAAGGTTGTCTCTCAGCCTCTACAGTTATTGACAGAATGGAAAGCTATATTTAATTCCGTGTTTTGTCATCAAACAAGGCCTCACTCACTAATTTTTGCTGCTGTTCAAAGAAGTGCAGGAAATCCAACCTCCCATACATGGTGTTTATTAAAAAAGCTTCCTACAACAGTGGCTGTAGCCATTAAAGTCTCTTACGCGCTGCTGATAGGTGATGGATATCATTACTTTGGGATTAAAACTGGTCCCAGTAACTGCCACGCGAATGGTACTATGCCATTAGTGTTGACTTGCATCATGTCCTTTAGACCTGAGGTTCAAATTTATTTTTTGGTCATGCCATTCTATGGTGATTTGCTGTTTGTCGAGCATCTGGAAGAAGTTTTCAAACAATCAAAATTGCCATATAAATTGCCCCAACTTTAGTCTCCCACATGCCTTTATGGGGTGTAGGAAGGAGAACACCATTGATGGGTTGGGAATGAGATCACTTCTACCAATCGTTCTGCAGCACATGTCAACATGGCTACAGCTGCTACCACTCCAAACGGAGAAACCAGTCTGCCAGATCCACCACTAGGCACATAGGATCAAGGCTGACTGAAATCAAGGGTCTTCTAAAAGAACCTGGCTCCCGTGGTATTACTTCACCCTCGTCTGCTTGTGTTGCTGTGGACAGAAGGCTAGTAGATATTATTCAATTCAGTAATTGAATCTATAAAATTGTACTTCAGTGGACTGAGATTTCTTCTGGTATCTGCTCAGCTCTCTGCCTTTCAGGCATTCCTGCAAAGGGCAGTCAGTTTACAAGTGAGGGATTACGCAGCACTGTGAATATTGGAATTTTAATTATTTGGATACATAAGGTGATTTCTAGTGTATCATTTTTCCCTTCTCTTTTTTTCCTTATTCAGGCTCTCTGAGACCACCTGCAGTGGGAAGCTATGGGATGGGGATGCTACGCCGGCGCTTCTCTTGCGCTCACTGGCGCTTACTCGTAGCCAAGAGCCCATTGCCACTGAGGATCACACGGTAGTATTTTTTTTTCTGGATTCAGACCCAGACTATCATGTTAAATTCATCTATCAGCAGCAGCGTTTGATACCCGTTTGTCCAGTCTGCCCGTCTGTACCTTTGTCATTCTAGATTTGGGGTGGAACTGAATGTAGCAGGAAAAGAAAAAACTTTCAGCTTCTCATCAGCTGCTTTGTTCTGTCCAAGATGTTTCTCTCCAATTTTGTAATATACCTTGATCACTCATCTGTTTGCACAGGGTTCAAGATTCTCTCTAGATGCTATCTCCAGCCGCAGCTCTGAAATTTCCCGTCCAGTGGGACAAGTGGACAAACACATACTTCTGATGGTGCATGGTGTGGGGCAAGCAGGTAAGCGAAAACATTCTGCTTTGAGTAGTTAGGTATTATTTTGTGTGGTGGAACATGGAGAAATATTTAGTGCATGAAATTTGGCATTCCAAAGGCTTTGATGATTCTGGGAAAGGGAACCTATTTGATGTGTGATAGAGATCATTTCCCGATCAGAGCACACTATAGTAACATTCTGTGACCGCTGAGAAAATTCAACACCCATAACCCTGATTTACTATACGGAGCTAGGATGCTCACAGCAGTACGAGAGAGTCACCGTACCTCGAAATAGTGGGAATGACCAACCGCGTTTTTTATATACAACCGTCATAAGTGGAATTTTCAGGACCCGTAGAGATTCTACTTGATCCACACAGCATTGAAATTCATAAGAGCCTTGAAAAGCCCTGAGGCCTGCTCAACATGTGTCAGCTGTCCAGAACTGCAAAATCTACTGTGCAGTCAATAGATTGGAAATTGTTGGGCATTTAAATCGAATTTTCTTTGAATTGCCTGGAAGTGAATAATTATATCTAAGGGTGTGGGGAGGGGGATTGGGGGGTTAACATTTGCAATCATCAAACCTTCCCTATGAGCCAGGCTGCCTTAAGGGGGTTAGAACAATAGAGTACACTATGCCAATACCAGCTGGATATAACTTTGATCTTTTCAGGTTGAATTCAATCTAACATAAAAACAGAACTACAAGGAGCTCATTTATCAAAACACTAAAGCACAAAAACATGCCACGCAGAGTGGTAGAAATGGAGGCTGTCATCTAAGCACTGGAATTGTCTAAACTGCAAAGTGCAGAACATCCCTAAAGTGTACTTCAGTGAGGGGCACGCTCTAAACTATCTTTTAGGGGCTAGAAGGTTCTAACTAGTTTGCACAGAATGAATCATGAATGAGGTCTGATACCACCATCTGTGTAGACATTTTCAGCTGACTGTCCCCTTAATTGTGTGCTTAAATCTAATCAACTATAGTTTTTTCAGTCTACACAATTCTGCACACAGAGGATGTCCTCTGCACATCCTTGTGTGTCTGGGACAGATGGGCAGTGAACATACTTTGTGCATTCCAAAGTAACTAGTCTGGACGTTGACTGATCCTGATTAAGAACTACATGCTTGCAAGAACTGGGTCGTAGCTCTGATGCCAAGATTTGGTCATAATGTTTCAGATTGTGACACCACGCTCTTCTATTACGCCAGCCTTTCATGCCACCTCTGTGACTAACTATTCGGGCAGCAATCTATAAAAAAAAAAAAGTCAAATAGTAGCTGGGTAGATGGAATCAATAAACATATAAAAGGTTATAGATTTATTTTACAAGCCACCAGGCAACCAATCATACCCACCTATATGACCCATACCTACATAAGCAGTCATAAATTATTCTTTATTATCGAGTTAGATAACAATATTGTCATCCGGCAGAATGATGGAATTGGATCATGTCGGACACTGTGCCTGGGACGCCAGGGGTTTTTGGACGCCTACTCATCAGTGTGGTGTGACCCAACTGATAATGCATGGGCAATGAGTGGACTCGTCCATCTGGATTAAAGCTGGTACCCTTGTTGCTCCTTAAGGAAAACTTTCCACTGCAGAGAAGCGCTTGTCCTTAAACAAACAGGAAGAGGGTTCCAGAAAGCAGACGTTACTTATGAGAAATACTGATTTTGTGCTGAAGGAGGTCTGGAACATGTGATAAGTAGTCCTGCTTCTGAGTCCTCTTACATAATTGCAAACCCTAAGGGACACACATTACTTTCTCCTCTGATACCAGTATGACTCGCTCCTTCCTCAACCCATCCCCCCAAAGTTTAGGGGTCTACTAGGGACTCCGGCAACTGGGGAGAGGTTCCTGATCGGTGCTAGGGTTCTGAGCCAAGGTATAGCTTTGTGGGCTTCCTCTCAGTATCAGTTGAACCTAGTCTGGTTGCTTCTTTCTTTGCTTATCAGATTATCCGACAAGTGTTGCTACTCTGCCGATTGCAGTTACTTAGCTCACTTTCCCTCCAGAGATGGTATTTCACTTCTTATGCTTTTGGTTACACTTTCTTCAGGTCCTGAGATCACAGATGAACTTGTCAAAGTACTGAGAAGACGTCTCGATGAGGCCACTTTGGATATCATCACAGTAATGCTTGTTCGTAACTGCAAACTGACTCCAGCAGATGTGGAGGTAAGAGCGTGCTAACAAAGCGGTCATAGGTGTGACCTATAACTCCATGCAGGTGTGAAGGTGTGATGCAAAAATCATATATTTGTATACATCGTAGTGTCTGATGTGACTGACCTCGCTTCTACTTTCCTCATCCTATTTTTGTCTGGCCCTGCCAACTCCTAATTGCTGCACCAAAACCAGTGTGTTTCGGCTGAACTTACTTCTGCTACCCCAGTCCCCTTGATATCATGTCAGGCTGAATTCACTTCTAACCCTTCCATTCCCCTGGTATCTGTCTGAAGGTTCTTCTGCCTATCATATTCCAGTATATTGTAAAAAACAAGGGAACCCAATTTTTAGATCGGTCAGGGACCTTGGGAGTTTAACTTATTATAAGAGACAGTGGTCCCTGAGTAAGCAAAAAGTGAAAGAGGAATAAATATAGCCCCAATCGGTACTATATTTTAGCCGTTATCCAGCCGGATAAGGGCAATTTAATATGCAAATAAAGGAAATAAGCGAAACATGTGAATTAATTACAGTGGGACACAAGCCTGTATCCATGAACTCGCATAACAGGGGAAAACAGAAAAGACTCAGGCAGCATGTAGTTGTCTGTATCAAGTAATCATAATAAACAAAACAACATTTGCAGAAAGGTCACCTTTACACATAATATATCATAAACAATAACTGTGTATAAGGTTGACAACTTGTCGACGGCGTCTCGATCCTTTACAGAAAGATATAGGATCATCATCAGGACATTATAGATATGATGCCTGAAAACAATTGCCTGTAATTACTCGTGTCAGGCCGGAGGGCACGAAGCAGTGTTGTCAGCAGGGAAGTGTAGCCAAGTGATACAGTGTCCAGGCTTGTGTCCCACTGTAATTAATTCACATGTTTCGCTTATTTCCTTTATTTGCATATTAAATTGCCCTTATCCGGCTGGATAACGGCTAAAATATAGTACCGATTGGGGCTATATTTATTCCTCTTTCACTTTTTGCTTACTCAGGGACCACTGTCTCTTATAATAAATATCATATTCCAGTGTTATCTTATTCTGATGAACTCTCTTCTCCCTGTCTAATCCTGGTTTCTTACCCGGATTAACTCACTTCTGTCTAAATTTACTAAACTCCGTACTAAACTCTGTTCTGCCTTTCCAGTTCCTTTGATGTCTGACATGGCTGATCTGCTGTTTAATTCCTCTATTCCTTTGGTATCTAACTCAGCCACTGTCCTCCAATCAAGAGGTGCTGAATCTGCTGAATTCTTTTCTACCTTTTCTCTCCTACACCACTTGTGTTTGACCGGTCTGTATTTCCTTCAACACCGCCCATGCTGCTGGTGTCTAGTTCGGCTAAACTTGTTTCTTCTCCTCCATTTCAGACCCACCTGGTTTCTATTTACATCTCCAGACTGATGGTCTCTGACCTGGCTTAATTCCGGTCTACCTCTATATTACCATGGATTTCGCGCTGGTTGATATCCATTCTAATTCACAATCTTTTTGCGGTCTGACCCAGCAAAGTTACATTCCCTCTTTGTTCCCACCCTGCTGGTTTATGACTCAGCTGAACTCCTTTCTATCTCTTGTGTTCCCCTATCTTTGATCAGGCCAAACTCCTCTCTAGCATTGGGGGTCTCAGAAGGTTAAACTTCCTTATCCCCTCCATTGCCATCCTGCTGCAGTCTGATGCCTCATGGCTCCCTTTATCCTACTTTTTTCAGTTCATATGAACTACTTTCTGTTGTTTTTCAGTTTATCCAGCCTCCTGGGACGCCACCCACTGAAGTCATCCAGTTCTCTATTCCTCAGTGCTTTCTGCCTTGGCTGCATGCCGTTGCATACTATCTGCGCCAGAATTTACTGATATTCCTGCACCCCCCAAAATATACGGACAGCAACGTGGCACATCACTTCCGGGTAAGTTCTCATGGGGCTTACCACACTATTTCTGAGTAAGCCTTCTCTGTATGTCCTCAGTGTTGCCACCACTATGCTACTGGGTAAGTTCTCATGGAGCTCACCACACTACCTCTGGGTAAGCCTTCTTTGTACGTCTTCAGCGTTGCCACCACCATGCTACTGGGTAAGTTCTCATGGATCTCATCACAGTACTTCTTTGTGTTCTCAGTGTTCTTGTTACACTGCTTCTGAGTAAGGTCTTGTGCTGCTTCCCTGTTAACCTTAAGTAAAGCAGTACTATTGTGTGAGATCCATGCTGGAGATGAGATCTTAGGGTCTTAGTTTGTCCACCATTTCATCTGCCGTGGGCAGTAGAGAGGCATCCATTTTAATGGTGTGATTCCAGCATCTAAAATCAATACAGAATCTGGAGATTTCATTAGCCTTGGGACCAGAATGAGCTTTCCCAATCATTGCTGGACTGCCGGTCTATATATCCTTCAGGATGAGAGTGGAGCGGGACAGTGTCTAAAGTGTCAACATCGCTCTCACTATGCCAGGCTGGCTAGAAAATGTGTCATTAACATATAAAAGCATGTTCTTCAGCTCAGTCTCAGCAAGCCTCCTCGGCTTCAGTGAGGCAGCGGTATAGTCCTCTCTGATGTCCAATAGGTCATAAGACTCAGAGGAGCTGGGGAAACAAGGAACCACCCGAGGTAAGTACCCAGAAACCCCACGGAGGCTGTGTGCAGAGTGGAAACACAGCCGCTTGCCCAATAGAAGTCAATGGAGATGTCGCGGTTGCAATTTTAAAGAAGGAGGACCCCGAAGAAATCCTTTGGAAGACGGAAGGTTGGAGCACCACCCCACCTGTGGATGCCCCAGGAACCAGGTTACCTGCACCAGGGAAGCCAGGTGCATAGGGGTGAAGTGACGTCGGAACCTGCCGTAGATGACTATGGAAGTCTTCGTATAAAAGGCCTCTTGAGAAGTTCGTGAAATTGTCCAGTGGAATCCAACGGTGGATTCTTGAAGAGGAGAACCTGCAAGCAGAGGGGACAGAGTCTGCCACTTGAAGGTGACCAGGAGGCACATGAGCACAATGCCCACCGATATCAAGAGGTTCAGGAGTGAAGACGATGACCTTGTCGCTGCAGCTGTGAGGGCCCGGCGACACTGAGGAAGACCAAGCGCCGTGCATGAGCTGTCCCACGTCAGATGTCAGAGTCTCTGTGGTTGGTATCTGGCGGGAGCACCAACAAGCCTTGGTAGCCACAACTGCTGTGGAAAGTGAAAAGAGGCAAACGTTGGGACCAGCAAGGTCCAAGGGACTCACCAAGTGCAAAAGAGTCAGCGCAGGCCCGAGCAAGCAGGGGAGCCCACTGAAGCAAAGGAAGACCCCCAAGAGGACCCACAGGCCGAAGGCACAGGAGTTGCAAGAGGAACTCAGGCAGCTCACCAAAGATGGAGGCCCCCTGTGCAAGGGATGCAGTGAGGACGATGATCTTTGAGGGATGAGGTGCTGGAAGCTGGAGCTTCTTGTAGAGTGAAGATCTCTGGAGTGCAGAGCCAACAAGCCTTGGCAACAGCAAGTCAACGTCGGAGCACAGGTGTTTGGACCCAGCGGCTCCGACGAAGAATACTCTCCTCAAAATTGAGAAGACAGGTCAGGCCTCTAGAGAGCTGCAGAACCACCACCTGTGTTGCTGGGCCTCGGGAAATCTGTAGGACGACAAGAGCAGCAGACCGGTCAGCTTTGTTGCGGTGACTTCACTCCAAGGGAGATTACTCAGATGTCCTTGATGCCCACAGGTCGTCTGGAGAACCTGGGTGTAGCACAGACACAGACGAGGCAGAAGACTTTAAGAACAGCAAGACCAGGAGCAGTAGGAGTCTTCCTTGATTCAGTCTCGGTTCCAGTCAAAGTCCAACAAAGTCCAAGTGTCCAGACGGTCGAAGAGTGTCTTGGTTTCAGAGGTGAGTTTTGTTCCACGATGAATCTGAGGACCCACCCACAAGGGAGCCCTTAAAAACCCAAGGAAAGGGCTGGAACGACTAGTGTGTCCCTTCTAGAGGAGGGGCTGGACAGAGGGAAGGATACTCCCCTGTCCTTTGTCCAGTTTTGCGTCAGAGCGGGAACCAAGGGTTCCTGACCTGGCTCAAACCAGAATATGGAAGGAGGGCACCAAATGTGTCCTTCAATGCAGTCTGGTGGCGCTGAAAAGCACCTCCACCCCAGCCCAATACACTTAAGTCCTGTCTGGGAGGTGGTAACACCTCCCTGTGATAGACAGGAAACCTATTGTTCTACCTTCCTCTGTTCGAGCTCAGCACAGCAGCAGCAGGTAGAATCATGTCTGTGTTCTGCAGCAGCACTAGCTTGTTGGCAGACCCTTAAAAGACTGGTATCTGGAGTATGGAGGGGTCCCCTAAGGAGCCCCCCAGTACATGGGATCATACTTCCAGCACCGAAATCAGTGTTGGGTTATGATTCCAACATGTTTGATACCAAACATGACCTGGTTTGGTGCAACTTTTATATAGTTGGGTATCTCGTAATGACTCGTATCCATTATATACCTTAAAATGGCTGACTGCACTTATCAAGCCTGGAGAATCGACTTAATTGTTTGTAGGGGTGCCCTGCTCTTGCAGGGTCACCCTCACACTTGTAACCAAGCACCCTTCCCTCAGGACTGAAGGATCTACCATAGGGGTGACTTATAGGTTTTAAGTGCAGCGACCTCAGATAGAAGGAAACGTATATCTGTTGTGAGAGGTGTAAGCACCAACTCAGACAGGCTGCAATGGCAGGTCTGTAGTCGGAGTTTAAGTGGACTCCCATGGGTGACACAATACATGCTGCAGTTCATGGGAGACCCTTGTGAACCTATGCCCTGGGTACCTCAGTACCCTATACTAGGGACTTATAAGGGTACACCAGTAGCCAATTGTGGATGTACCACATTACTTACCAGAGCCTATTTAGGGGACAGAGCACAGTGGCTCGGGTCCTGATGAGCATCATCCCAGCAGACTACAGTCCAAACACACTGGCACCAGCCAAAAAGTAGGGGTAACCATGAAAGCAGATCCTACTTTGCTACAGCAGAACAACTCCAACCCCCTTCCAGAGGTGGTAGATGTGATTTTGGCAGCTCGCAGCCCATCCACCCACTCTGGCTGCTGGTCTAAATTCATCATGGGTTCAGGGACAGTCATTTTGATTTTCTTCAAGCCAAACTGTCTTTTGTTCTTTTCTGTCTGGCCCGGATAGGCTTTGCTGTGGACAGAGTTAAGTATTATTTATCTGCCCTTTTGGCCTTTTTAATTTGCCTGATGACCGCTCTTTGTTGAAATCACCTGAGTTGATATGTTTCTTAGAATGGCTTTGTAAGGTTGCCCTGCTCCTCTTAATGTGCAGTATTTGGGCCTTAATTTGGTCTTTCACTTTTGGATATGTCTGCCCTTTAAACGCATGCACATTTGCACTTTGAGACTTTTGACCTTCAAGATCGTTTATTTCATTACCACCCCTTCCGCATATTACGTCAGTGAATTGGAGACATTATCTGTTCAGCCCCTGATACCACCTTTTTCCCGACAAGTCAGTGCTTCGGACTAATGTGTCCTTCTGAAAATGGTATCACCATTCCATGTGTGGCAGTGTCACTCTTTCTGTTCTCCTCCATATTCCTATTATGTGGACGACAGGCTACACCGCTCAACCCATAGTTTTGTGGAGCTGAACCAGTAGTGACAGAGGCTGCAAAAGTTCCTTCGTGGATGATTGAGTTTTCAACAGTTTTTAGAAATGCTAACAATTATTCTCTCTACTTGGGGCAAAAATTCTTAGTTCTACTGGACAGGAACTATGACGGGGAGGGATTTTCCATAGTGTGGATCCTTTCGGTTAGGGTGAATGACCAGCAAGGCTTGTTGAAAAGGTCAAAAATCTTGCATGGTGAAATGTCTTTACCATTTATTATTGAGGGAAGCATTGTCATAAATTATTTGACACACAATTCACAGTTGATACAACTTCAAAGCTTTCACTGCTTTCACTTTGGCTTCACCAGTGAGACCTCTTTGGCAAATTTAAAACCCAAGTTTTAAGCTGTCGACACAAGAGAAAAGCATGGTTAGAGTTCAGTCCGTCAGAAGCCATCTACCCAGAGGTCCCCCATCATGTTCTCTGCCTTACCCAAACTAAGCCTCAGTAAATAACTGACCGCCTAATCTAACTTGACACAGGCAGTCTAAGGCCCGAAAACATTTTGCAACTGCTCCCATATTGCTTGTGAGCATTAACGATATCTGCTTTCCTTCGCCATATTTTACATAGCCATAGAGGCAGATATTAGAAAGAAACCAATCACATTTTGTTTTAAAATATGGTGATTAGTGAGGATCACTAGGACACTCCAAAAGTAAGTGTTTGTTTTACGAGGATGAGAATGAAGACTAAAATTGCCTGAGAACTTTTTCCAAAAAGTAACAGCAGTGGCGCACGGCAACCCCACTGATGCCTCTAGGTGCTATGTTCTCCATACATCCCTTTAGAGTAATAAGGCGAACAGTGTCTAACTCTTTCTCAAGTCCAACAGTAACAGCACAGAGACATCTGAGGACATCAAAGACAGCAACTGATATCACTGGCGTCTGCCCGATAAGAGACTGCGAGATCGTATTGCGCCACAATACACAACAGTTGAGGGGTGTTTGGGTCTTAGAGCGTCTTACAGCCTTATGCTAACCACTGCTGATTTTTTGTTATTTGCTGATACTAATGACAAGATCACTGGTGGTTGCGAATAGTAGCCAACGTCGGGGAGATGAACAATGATACCAGTCGATCTGAAATGGCTATCTCAGACATAGCAGTGCCAGGAAAGCTGTAGATGAAATGTTAAGTCTAATAAGTTCCACTTTGGTATGAATTTATTCTGGTGACCTATCATTGAGATCCTATGTGTGTCTGAATATTGGAGGCGGCAGCCTACAGAACTGGAAGGTCTTCAGTAACCTTAAAACCATTTTTCAGTTTAAGTGCCTCTTCTGTGTATTTAAGATTCTGTGTATTATGAGATCAGAAGTGTTGAGATGGTCAATTGAATGAATTAAAGACGTTTTTATGGCAATAGATCTCCAAAGTAGGTCTCATATGGTCATAATTACAAATTGCTTGGGAATAAAAGTAATATTTCTTTTCAGACCATGTAAGAACAGAGACGTTGTTGCAAGTGTCTCTCTCTGACAATGTTGAGGATGTTTCCTTTCCCGGGACGATATTAAAGCCAAAGCAGTTAAAAATCATAGAGTTGTCTTCAGAGGTCGTTGCATAAGAGTGAACCACTTAGCCTGTGAAGACAGAGAAGTATTCAGAGTTGCGGATTGTTTAAGAATTTGGAAACTGGAAAGAAGGGTTGTTGGCCAGCTCTAAATGTTAGTAGAATTGTTAAACAGTACTGTGACCTCCCAGTGGGTGATGCAAAGTAAAAGCTCCAGTTGTCTACACAAGGTATGAGGAAACTATTTGTGGCCCCATTTAAATATATCACAGTGCTCTCGGTTGGTTCTGTAACATATCTTTCAGTGTAAAGCATTAAAAATAAAATGTATAAATGTGTGGCACCAGGGAGAACGCTTCTGTGAACAAGTAATATTAGAAAATAAAACACCACCAGTGAAACCTCTTCAGTAAACTACTAGGACCTTTGAAGACTAGATTGCTACCAGTAAGGCAGGTTTTGTAAACTAGACGCAGAACATCACTACGAGGCAGCGTGCCTAAGAATTTCCGCCAGTCCATTTCAATTCGGCAAAAGTTCGGGTGTGGCCCAGGTGCGTCTCCAGAAGATTAACGGACGAAGTTCTATCTTGTCAGTAACTGACCTGAGGCCCAAATCGAGCCTCAGTGGTTCTAAAGGAGTACTGACCGGTAGGCACAAAAGTTGCCTAATGAACCTATTTTCTGCCATTTCCAGGGGTTTGATGTTTTTGTGCCCTCATAGGTCTGCAATCTAAATCATGACTACAAGTGCCTGGTATGTATATAGTTGGGCTACTGGTGCTACAAATTTACAAAATTATCCTTTATGCAGCTTCATCAACCCCCTGCTTTGCTGCTCTAGTTTTAATCTTCTTTTAGTAATTTGAGATGACCAATCTAACTTCTCATATAGTGTGATCCCCAGATAATCAAAGAGGCGTACCTGTTCTATGGGGACACCGTCTAAATAGGATTAGGACGCGAGGAAGAACAGGGATTAAAAACTATAATTTTTGTTTTACTAATGTTAATTTCCAGCCCACTTGTCCCACGAAATCTGCTAAAACCATTGAGTATTTTCTGCAGCCCCATATCCTTGACAACAAAAGGGTATCATCTGCAAACATGAGGGCCGGAAACCTTGTGCCCGCTAGATGCGAGGAATCATTATCGCAGCTATTTAAAAAATCTAGCAGCTAATTTAAAACAGGCTAAAAAGGGTGGGGGTCAATACACAACCCTGTCCTGTACCTATCAGCAGCATTCAACACCTTCTCCCACCGTACACTGGCCACCAGATTCCACGACGCCGGCATCCAGGGAAAGGCCTTAGACTGGATACATTCTTTCCTCTTAGGCCGAACACAGAGAATAAGACTCCTGCACTTCCTCTCAGAACTGACAGAGATCAGATGCGGAGTACCCCAAGAATCCTCCCTCAGCCCCACACTCTTCAACGTCTACATGGCCTCCCTCGCAACCATCGTCGGAAACCACAGGCTCAACATCGCCTCATGCGCCGATGACACCAAGCTCATCCTCTCCCTCACCAAGGAACCCGACATCACCAGGCGCAACTTCCAAGAAGGGATGAAAGCCATTGCGACCTGGATGAGCAACAGCTGCCTGAAGCTGAACTCGGAGAAAACAGAAGTCCTCATCCTCGGCTCCACCCCCTCCACTTGGGATGACACCTGGTGGCCCCCCGCTCTCTGAAACCCACCATCAATCAATCAATCAATCAATCAGGGGTTTATAAAGCGCGCTACTCACCCGTGAGGGTCTCAAGGCGCTGGGGTGAGAGAGGGGGGCGGGGCAGCTCCGGATCAGTCGAAGAGCCAGGTCTTGAGGCTCTTCCTGAAGGTGTGCAGAGTGGGGGAGTGTCTGATGTTGACTGGGAGCTCGTTCCAGGTCTTTGCTGCGACGTAGGAGAAGGCTCTTCCACCTGCTCTGGTTCTGCGGATGCGCGGGGTCTCTGCCAGGGCGAGGTCGGCGGAGCGGAGGTTCCTTTTGGGTACGTGGAAGGAGACTCTTTCGTTGAGGTATTTGGGTCTGATGTTGAGGGATTTGTAGGCGTGGGTGAATAGCTTGAAGGTTACTCTCTTCTCAGTGGGGAGCCAGTGGAGGTCTTGTAGGTGCTGGGTCATGTGCTCGTGTCGTGGGGTTCCGAGGACGAGTCTGGCTGCGCTGTTCTAGATGGTTTGGAGCTTGTGTAGCAGGGTTTTGATGATTCCGCCGTAGAGGGCGTTACTGTAGCTATGAGTGCGTGTGTGATGGTCTTTCTGCATTCGGGGGGGATCCACTTGAAGGTCTTGCGGAGGATGCAGAGGGAGTTGAAGCAGGTGGAGGCGACGGCGTTGATCTGGCGGGTCATGGTGAGGGAGGAGTCTAGAATGATGCCGAAGTTTCGGGCGTGGTCTGATGGAGTGGGTGGGTTTCCGAGGGCGGAAGGCCACCAGGTGTTTTCGCAGGCGGTGGAGGAGGGTTCAAGGACGAGGATCTCTGTCTTCTCCGAGTTGAGCTTAAGGCAGCTGTTGTTCATCCAGGCTCCGACGTCTTTCATTCCTTCCTGGAAGCTGAGTCTGGTGTCTTCGGGGTTCTTCGTGAGGAAGAGGATGAGCTGGGTGTCGTCGGCGTAGGATACTATGCTGAGCCCATGCTGTCTAACGATGGCGGCGAGGGGGGCCATGTAGATGTTGAAGAGCGTGGGGCTGAGCGAGGGTCCTTTGGGTACTCCGCAGTTGATCTCTGTGGGTTCGGAGAGGCAGGGTGGGAGTCTGATCCTTTTGGTTCTGCCAGTGAGGAAGGAGCGGATCCAGTCGAGGGCGGATCCCCGTATGCCGGCGTTGTGGAGTCTGGCGGCGAGAGTGCGGTGGGAGACGGTGTCGAAGGCTGCGGAGAGGTCTAGTAGGATGAGGGCCGCAGTGTGGCCCTGGTCGAGTTGCATGCGGATGTCATCGGTGGCGGCGAGGAGGGCGGTCTCGGTGCTGTGGTTGCTGCGGAATCCGGACTGGGAGGAGTCGAAGATGGCGTTCTCTTCGATGAAGGTGGTCAGCTGGGCGTTGATGAATCTCTCGGTGACTTTGGCTGCGAAGGGAAGGAGAGAGATGGGCCGGTAGTTTTTCAGGTCCGTCGGGTCAGCCAAAGGTTTCTTGAGGAGGGGCTTGACTTCTGCCCGCTTCCAGTCGTCGGGGAAGATGCCGGATTCGAAAGAGGCGTTAATGGTCCGGCATAGTTCGGGTGCTATGGCGGCAGCGGCTCTGTGGTAGATGTGCGGCGGGCAGGGGTCCGTGGGGGCTCCTGAGTGGGTGTTCTTCATGGTCGTGGCGGTGTCTTCGGTGGTAGCCGGTTTCCATGTGGTGATGGTGGGCTGCTTGTCGGTGGTGGAGAGGAGGGTGGTGTCTGGAGTCTGTTCGCTGAAGTTGTCGTAGAGGGCCTTGATTTTCAGGTCTAAGTAGGAGTTGAGCTTGTTGCAGAGGTCCTGGGATGGTGTGACGTCCGTGGCTTCGCTGGGGGGTTTGGTGAACTGCTGTATGATGTTGAAGAGTTCTTTTGCGTTACTGGCGTTGGTGTGGATTTTGTTCTTGATAAAGGTCCTCTTGGTGTCTCTTATGCGCTGGTGGTATTCAGTCATGGCGTTCCTGTAGGTGTTCTGGTCTTCGGTGGTTTTCCTGTTCCTCCAGAGTTTCTCGAGGCGTCTGCAGGAGCGCCTGCATTCTTGGAGGTCGGTGGTGAACCAGACGGCCTTCAGGGGGCATTGTCTGACGAAGAGGCGGAGGGGTGCAAGCTTGTCTGCGCAGCTGGTGATCCAGCGGTGTAGTTCTTTGGCTGCAGAGTTGGCGTCGGTCGTGGTGGAGGGGGGGTCGTGGAGGAGGGTGGTGTTGAGGTGTTCCTCTGTGACCTTGCTCCAGTTTCTTTGTGGCAGGCACAGGGCGGGCTTGGGTGTGGTGGTGGTGTTGAAGGTGAAGTGTACACAGTGGTGGTCAGTCCAGAGGGGCTGCGTGGTGTGGCTGAAGTGGATGTTTGTCCTCCTGCGAAGATGGGGTCGAGGATGTGTCTGGCTCTGTGGGTGGGGGTGGTGACGAGCTGCTTTAGTCGGAGGTTGGCAAGGTTGTCCAGGAGGGTGGTGGAGTCGGGGTCGCTGCGGTTGTCGAGGTGGAAGTTCAGGTCTCCGATGAGAATGTAGTCCATGGAGGCGATGGCATGGGGTGCGACGAGGTCGGCAATGGTGGTGACGGAAGAGGTGCGAGGCCCAGGAGGTCTGTAGGCGAGGGTCCAGCGCAGCGTGGTTCTAGGGCTGGTCTGGATCTGGAAGTGCAGGTGCTCTGTGTTGGAGAGGGGGTCGCTCGTGCTGGAGGTGGAGAGTCGGAGGGAGTTCTTGTGCGCGATGGCGAGTCATCCTCCTGGGCGGTGGGGGCGGTCCTTTCTCTGGATCTTGTATCCGTCGGGGATGGCGGTGGCGATGTCTGGGGCAGAGGTGGCGTTAGTCCATGTTTCCGTGAAGAAGGCGACATCTGGCGAGAGGGTGTCGAGCAGGTCCCAGATCTCTACGGCGTGTCTGTGTAAGGAGCGCACGTTGAGGAGGATGCACGTCAGGGCTTCGGTGGTACGGGCGTTCGGTGTGGGTTCAACGGTCATGGGGGGACTGTCGATGGTGTAGGATTGTCAGCAGTGTCGGCAGGAGAACTGGCCGTGGGTGGTGTTCGGCGTCGATCTCTGGCAGTTGTTGTTCCTTCCGGGGTTGAGTGCAAGGAGGGCGGCAAGTAGGGCGGCGGAATTGTAGCGGTGGAAGGTCGTAGATCCAGGGTTTCTGGCCCTGGCCGCGGTCGGGTCGGGGACGGGCCTTTGGCACGCCAGCGGCACGCCAGCGGCGCGCCAGCGACGCGCCCGCTGCGCAGCGACCGCCATTAAGAAGGGGATGGGGGAGGGAATCGTAGCTGGGAGGCGGGAAGCGGGAACCGGCAGGGGGGGAGGGGCCGCTGGGGCTGCAGCGGCTGGAAGGGCACGGAGGGCAAACGGGCACAGAAAACGGCCAAACAACAACGGAGGACACGGTACAACCACTGGCACAATAAGTCAGGCACACCAAAGAGACAGGGACAATAAGAATACAGGCACAACAAAGATACAGGCACAATAAAGAATACAGGCACAACAAAGATACAGTGAAGAGGCTGGAAGGAAGACGGAAAACGGGCACAGAGAGGCAGAAAACCAGCAAAAAGACAGACAGACAGCAGCGGCCAGCAGATGAGCAAGGCTCTCCCACTGGACCACCAGGGATGAGGCGCAGGCAGGAGCCTGCGGGTGGAGGAGGGCCTCGAAAACCTACCTGAGCAACAGCGCCCAGAGCACAGTGCCGGAGCGGTGGCACTTAACAGCGGGGCTGCAGGGGGAGAGCAGGTCTTTGACCAGCAAAATAAATAAATGTGATTTTGACACCATGCATGCAGCCTCTGCATCATACTCAACTGTTCACTCACCATGAATTGCCAGATCAACGTCGTATCCTCCGCATGCTTCAACACCCTCGGCATACTTCGCAAGACGTTCAAGTGGACCCCCCACGCCCCGACTCCAGGAAAACCGTCGCCCATGCACTCATCACTAGCAGACTAGACTACGGCAATGCCCTCTACGTCAGAATCAACAAAAAACTCCTCAGCAAACTCCAGACCGTCCAGAACGCAGCAGCCAGACTTATCCTCGATATCCCATGACACAACCACATCACCCAACACCTCCATGACCTCCACTGGCTCCCCGTCGAAAGAAGAATAACCTTCAAGCTGCTCACACACGCCTTCAAAGCCCTCCACAACACCGGACCCCAATACCTCAACGACCGAATCCCCTTCCACGCCCCCAAGAGAAACCTCCGCTCAGCCGACCTCGCCCTAGCCACCGTCCTGCGTTTCTACAGGACCAGAGCAGGTGGAAGATCCTTCTCCTTCCTCGCAGCCAAGACTTGAAACGAACTCCCCATTCACATCCGACGGAGTCCGACACTTCACCAATTCAGAAAGGACCTCAAGACCTGGATCTTCGAATGACCACAACGGAGGTGCTCAAACCCCCCCGCGCCTGAGACCCTCACGGGTGAGTAGTACGCTTTACAAAACCCTGATTGATTGATTGTCTTACCTCAAGCCTTCACTGGGATATGATCGGTAACTTCACCCAACTTACCACATCCAATGTGCGCATAGTTGCTCTGATGCAGTCTCTCAGTTATTCTGCACAAATAAGTTGGGATGCCCAGTTCTGCGAGGCGTTTCCACAACAGGACTCTAGGAACAAGGTCAAATACAGCTCCTGAATCGACAAAGAATGCATACAGCCTTTCCTTCTCGAGATTAATGGTCTTCCAATAAATAATCCGCCGTCTAAAGGCCTGATCCACAGTAGAAGTGTTGGATCGAAATCCTGCTTGAAGAGGGCAAAGGATATCATACTCTTCAAGCCAATACTGAAACCTACTCAATATAACTCTGCTAAAAGGTTTTTTGCGGTGTCAATTTGACTAATTGGCCTACAGTTGGCAGGATCCAAGGGGCAGTCCTTCTTATAAATGGGGAGAATCTCAGGCCCCATCCCACGATTTTGGAATACTTGCACCCTTTAAAATGGCATTAAATACCACCGTAAAATACCTTGTCCACACATCTATTTCTGATAAAAACAGATCTCTTGGCATCTTGTCGATGCCAGGAGTTATCTGTGGGGCTATCTTTCTGATGGCCTCTTCTAGCTCCTTACACATTATCGGGGGAAAACCTCTATCGTCCTTCTCTGGTCCAGCACACAGGGAAATGACTGTAGATTCGGGGGATTTGCCCGCCTCTGGTTTTTGTATAGGTTAGTGAAGTGGGCTATCCAGGCCTCAGCTGCTACATTGTTGTCGATTTTGGATCTTTCTTCCCTAATCCCAGTGGCAGTTCGATTCCAGAATATGGTTTGATTATTTTCTGTTGAGGCTGCTGAAAGAGGACCCCAGTTCTGGCTGTCCCATTACTTTTTGGACAATGCTAGAACAGTTTTAATTTTACTCTCTTTTCCTGGACATCTTCCCACTTGCAGCTCTTGATGGCAGTAATCTGAGCGCTTTTGGCCAAACTACACTTTTTGTTGAACCAGGATGGTACACTACTCCTTGGCTACTAACGTCTCTGAAAAAGTCCACCATTCGGCTATAAAAGAGGGAATTGTGTACTACTTCAACCTTTTGTGCAGCTATTTCCTCATCAGGTCCTAGCTTAAGAGTACTAAATACCTCCAAAGCTTTTTCTACATTGTCATAAATAGATCTCAAAGCCCTCTCAGACCTGGCCATTGTGGGCCAGTCGATTCTGCGTTTGTTATTGGTGAGCTTACACCTCCGGTCCAGTGGCTGAGGGATAGCTTGCTTGTTTTAGGTGTTTGGAAGTTCCAAATCCATCTCGAGCGCGTTATGATCACTATCATGCCTGGCTACCACAGCCATATCTATTAGGGGCGGCCACATTTTAACATCTAAAAATATACAGTTAATAAAACTAGCACTTCCTATTCTATTAAAAGTGTGGGTACCTATTCAATCAGCTTCGGTTCGCGCATTACAGGTGCGAATCATACAATTCAAGGATCGAGCATTTAGTTGTAACGCCAGTGAGGGTTTACTTCCTGATAAGGGGAATAGTGAGAGCAGGATTTGACCAAATCCTATCTCCTCCGCTAGAGATTGGTGGTTAACCAAATTCAGTGTTTCAAACTGACATTTTAGATCACCCCTCAATATTGTTAATGTAGTTGGTTGATGACCTGCTATGTGCGCAGTTAACATGTTGATGGTGGTAGATTACTGGCGCTTGACAGAGGGTCTTAAATATGTTATAAATATTTACTCAGCAACCATTCAGTATTTTAATAGTAACACAGATAATGTCTTCCTTCACTGTTTCAGTCCCCAGCACCACGCACCCCGCATGTGCCCTAATCCAAGTCATTAGGCCTCCAGAAGGCCTACCCTTCCCACAGGACCTGGCGTTAACACAATAAGTGGCAAAGTTAGGTTAGCTAATTTCATGACTTTGCCAAGTTTCTTGAAAGAGGCAGATATCAAACGTATTGATATAGTTGCCCCAATCAGGATCACCCAATTTGTGGCCCAGACCAGCGACGTTCCAGGAGAGTACCCTTAGTTTTCTGTAATTCCCCGCAAATATCTGCTTAGCTCATGTCCCCCGGAGGTCACCTTACATCTCCCTCCCACTGACACAAGTGACTTAGTGGCTAATGAGGTATTTATCATATTAGGATTTATGGGAATGCATTAGACGATGTTATAAACCTTGAGTGGAAATCAAAATCGAGAGAGGCCCCTACCTGATTGTCTGGATCTAAAGGGGCTCTATTTACTCTAGAAGTTTCATTGGGCTGGATGAACGTTAAAGGTCCTGTGCTAGAGTTATAACCATTAGGGCATTAGTGCCTCACTTTCCTATGTGTTACCTTGCTAGGGGGATTAGCTTGTGTGCCACAAGTATGACTACTATCTTCAAGTCAATCAACAAGGTCTAGAGAACCAAACCTATTGTACACTGAGACGTTGTACAAATCTCCTTGCAGTGGCTGATTTACGCTAGGATACTTGCGGAGTAAAGAGGGTGGGATATTGACAACTCTTAACAATCTAGTTTGGGAGACCAAGTGGGTGCTTATAGAAATGTCCCAGGGGAAATAAATTCACCCCTGTGCCCCTCATATGGCCTGGGGCACTATTGCATAACAATTCATAAACAACTGCAGGGTCTCTGAAATTAATAACCACACAGTCTCCGGGACAGTCCTTAGCCCCCTTCCCAAGCCACCCCACACACCGTGTAAACAATACAGTACTGGCCATCGAGGTTGGAAAATTCCTATGTTTACCCAGCCAATTGAGACACTTGTTGCTCTGTTATGTGTGGGTTTCCCTCAGCCCATCTCTTAAGCCAGGACCCCTAGTCATCATGACCACATGGGGACAAGCCTCCGGGGGCAAATCAATTGTCACAAGGGCCGTAGTTTCAGGCGGATTACAATTAGCCACTTTACTTCTACTGGTACTTCTTGCTGGTATATCTCCAGAGTCTCTTTTAAGGGTGTCAGTCGGATGAGTGTTGCACTTCAGTCCAGTGCCCCCTGTTTTTCCCAAGCTCTGGGATGCTCCTACATTACTTCCATAAATCTGGGATTGTTCAGTTCTGGAGATACCAACTCCAGTGGGCTGGTCTATATATGGGGGCGTAGCTTCGGGCTGGGGGTGTTCTGGGTCAGGGTTTGCTCGAGATTCAAGGACAGTTATTTTGTCCATGAGCGGCGTACGTTCTAGATTTTTCACCCCCTGGAGTTGGTCCATTACAGTACCTACAAACTCATCTAGACAGTCCGGTTTCGGTGTAACTGGTCTTTCCCCTCCTTTAGATCAGGCAGTTTTACGATTTTGGCCTTGGGTTTGGCAGGCAGAGTGGACGTCAAAACAACACTGTCAAGATGGTGCTGGTTGGATACAATCCGTTTTTACTTTAGACACAAGTTGGGGTGTATCCTGTTGGTTGTTCCCCTGTGCCAGAGCAGCAACAAGGGTAAGCCTAATAGGCGCAGAGGATTGTATGCTGGTGGAATTGGAGTCACTATCAGATTCAATAGTGGCTACAGTAGCTGCATGGGTCTTCAACTGGGTAGAGGTAAATGGAACTAGGCTAGCTGGACTTTTGGGTGGTTCTCCATCACCCCCCTGTGAAAGCCTCCTTTCCGTAAGTTCAATATCAGAGACATCTAGCCGCAGATTCCTTAACTTGTGAATTCTTTCCAGGCATCAGACTGGATCCGGAAAAATTTTCTCAGCAGTACCACTGCGCGCCGTGGGGCGGCGCTGCATGGCTCCGCATGACGTCGGCTCCGGATATGACGTCAATGGAGCCATATAAGTCCCCTCCGGCGCGCTGACGTCAGTTTCTTCTTTTTCTGTGCTGCATGCTGATACGAAGTAGAGTATCTGTAGCTGTTTTCGGCCTGCTGTGATAAGATTTTCTTGACTGAAACAGTGTGCTAAATTCCTATGCCCTCTGGGTTTAAGTCCTGTGGATCGTGTGCTCGCCAAATGTCTAGTACGGACCCACATTCTATCTGTATGTGGTGCTTGGGCAAGCATCACGACGCCGACGATTGTGACGCCTGCCAGCAGCGGGAGCGGCGCATGAAACTTCTGATGTCACGGTTGTCGCGGACCTCCAGCTCCTTGCGACGGTGGCCATCCACCCGATCCAGGGGCTGTTCCCGTGAGTGCCGCTCTTCTCCCCGTAGTCCACGGCAGCGGTCCCAATCTCAGGCTAACTCTCATGGTAAGCGGCCTCGTAAGAGATCGAAGTCCTGTGCCTCTGTGGCTCCTTCGACTTGCGAGGTGAATCTTGGAGACTCTACTACTTCTGCTCTGGCGTCGCTCCCGCTCCTCCCACCTTTTCCTGGAGCCGGGGCAACCTGGAACCAGCTGCAGCAGTACTACAAGGCTTTCCATCTGGTCTTTGTGCCCTCGTCTCCTTCTGTAACGCAGGCGGGCCCCTAAGAAGGTTGTAGGTGCATTAACTGTGTCATCGCCGACTTCTTCGCCCTTGGTGGCAGTTCCAGTCTGGGACACGGAAGCATCGGTGCACGGTCCTTCGGAACCTCCACTAGTGACGTCGGTCACTTCAACACGACGACGGTTGCCCCACCGGTGCCTATTTACACAGTGCCAGAAGACTCCGAGCCGGAGTCAGTGCACGATACGGCTGTGCGATTCATAGGGTCAGCTTCACCTCTGCTCCTTGCATCTGCGCTGACGTCGATTAACACCTTTCCCCCTTCCCAGGCTGATGTCGGTATGGCGCTGTGTCGGCGCTGTCCGACGCAGATTATGGAGCCGTTTTCTGAGCCAATGGTTTCTGTGGAGGTTTCACAGGACCAGTTGAGGGAAGAACATGAGGGTATAGCCCCCTTTGAGCAGCCAATGTTTGTGGCTCCTACTAAGTTGCACAGCAGGATTGCTGAGCTGGGTGAAGCAAGCGGACTATATTTATCCCCTACTTTCTCTCGTTTATCACCTCCTGGCCTCGCATCGCAAGCCAGTTCTTCTTTGGCAGAAATTTTGAAAAGTGGCTGATGTCTTACATCTCACTCTACCTATAGTGGAGAAGGCTATGGACCCTCTTATTGAGGTCCTTCATTCCAGCCAGTCGGGGGTTGAACCAATACTCCCCTTTTGTGAGGAACTGTCTGATATTTTATTGGGGGCATGGGCAAAACCTGAGTCAGGTGTACCAGTGGACCGTGCTATTGCCTGCAAATACCGCCCTGCCCCAGAGGACCCTGCTTGCCTTTTCCGACAGCCAACCCACTGCAGCTTCGTGTCCGGAGATGGAGAACTTCCCTATACCCCCCCCTTGACAAAGAGTCCAGGTAGCAGGATTCTTGTGGGAAACACGTTTTTTCCTCCTCTAGTGCAGCATTGCGCTCCACCAACATGATTTACGCCTCGGACGCTTTCTCCTTTGCCTTGTGGGACTCCTTGGCACAGCTTTTACTTTTGTTCCTAGAGGCTAGCAAGGACGAGTTGACCCAGTTGATTTTCGATGGTCGCGAGGAGGTCAAACTGCTCATCAGGTGTAGAATGGACTCCACCAATTCCATTGGTCGCGCGATGGCGTTGGCTGTGGCATTACACCGGCACGCCTGGGTTCAGGCATCTGGATTACCAACTCAGCAGCCGCCCAGGAAGAGGTCCCAATGCATTTTGGGTTTTGTTGATGTTGGGTAATATACGGCAGACCCCAGGTATTGACTGTCCTCACTGCATGCTCGGAGAAAGCGGAATGGCTCACGCTGAAATAGTTTTTCACCAAGAATCCAAAGAAAAATATTGGGAATCCTTTGTGGTTGTTTGTTTAATATTTTTGGAACTCTAGAGGTCAAGAGTAGTGCGCTTTGTGCAGTGTGTGCAGTGGATGCACACCTCTGAGGTAGACTATGTCTCTACCAGATACATTGTTACCGAAGGTAAGTAACTTGTTCTTCAGTAGCAATTCCACCAATAGCCCGTTGGAGCATTTTATTGATGGTAGTCACTTTAGCAGGTGGCTGTGTGGTGGCTGTGTAGCAAGCCCCCCCACCAGTGCACTTGCGTTTCCCCATCGTAATAAACCTTCTTAAGCCAAATGTAGTTAATATTCTTAAGTAATCAATGGGACTCCCCACACAATCCTTTGTAGTTTCGACACAACAGGCCAAGAGGGGTGGCCCAGCGTGGGCTCAGACGGGCCCGGACTTGGCCTGGTCACGTGCCCGTGCAGTGGGAGCACTGGATGAATTTTGTAATGCGCCTCCGGGCGCGGTCTGGCGGCATAGGCGGCTTCCTGCTGCAGTGACTGGTGGAGCTTGTGGTCTGCCCCCTCTCTCGTGTTGCGGTCACGGCTCTCACCAGCAAAACACCTTTTGTTAAATTAGACCAGAAAGGCAACGGTGAGGCAGTAGCTCCTATAAACAAGGAATACTAAGGGCTAGAGTGACACCAGCTTGCCAGCATCTGTAAACAAGGTCCAGGAGGGGCACATTATCAGCAATACAGCTTCTGTAAACTAGGAGTCCTGAAAGCAATAATAGCAACAGGGGGTCAACACGTGAAGATTATCAGTATGAAAAGGCAAAATGAGAGGATGCATCTGTAAAGGAGGAACACTAAATTAAAGATTCCCACTGAGGCAGCTTCAGTGGCTTAGCTAGACCTTGTGCAGCCTGTGGCGGCCGCATTTTCGAGCGGGTGGGGGGCTGGCGATTTCTGCAACGGGTCAGGTGGGGGTGTTGCTACGCCACTGGGCAGCTTCACTGAAATAGAAGTGTTGATATGTGGAAAGTCTCCAATACGGCATTTTATGTAAGTGCATAATAGTAAAGAGCAAGTCACTGGCGTGGCAGAAAAGCAGTATCTGACGAGACTTCCAGCTGTAGATTCCTTACCTTAGGATTATCCCCAGACTGGATACGGAATTTTTTTGTGAGCAGTACCCCTGTGCGCTGGTAGGTGGCATCGTTCGGCTCCGCGTGGCAGTGTCCGCCCCGGAAATGATGTGCGCTATGCCTATATAGGCGCCACTCCAGCGCGCTGACATCAGTTCTGTTCTTTCCGCAACAGTCAGTGCAGATCCGGAGAGAGCTATTCCCAGTCTTTTTTTTTTAACTGTCATTTGTTTTACTTTTTGTCAAAGTTTTTTTTAGCCTTGTCTCCTGGTGTGGCAGGGATGTCAATGAGGAAGGCTGAATTCAAGCGCTGTTCCGCCTGTCACCAGTAAATGTCGGTGACGGACTAGCACCTTGTCTGTCTCTGGTGTCTTGAGCGCAACCACTTCGCTAAGACATGCATCAGTTGTCTCGCCATGCACCCCAAGGCCTTGAGGGAGCGATCCCTCAAACTGCAAAGGTCTCGATCCTGGTCGAGAGAAAGGTCCTGAGATCGGTCGCAGAGCCATCGATCTTTGACGCAGTTGAAGTCCTCCCACTCCGGTAAGTTCCACAAGATGAAGAAGAGCAAGAAGTTGAAGAGATCTTCGACTTCACCCCAACACATCCAACAAGACGAAGGGCCTTCGTCACTCGAGGCCTGGCTCTGTGGTTGAGCCTGGGCTGTCTCCGCGCCTTCTGAGTTTCTGGGAGCTGGAGCGACCCCCGCCCAACTCTGAAAATTCTATGAGGTCATCACCTCATATTTGGGTGGCCCATCCCTGCGGGAGCGTCTTGTAACTCTGCGGGCTCTGGAGGCGCCAATACTGGTTCCCCGCTGGCAGGTCCGCCCTCGCCATCGTTCGTGCCCCTTGTATCCACAGATGGATGTAGTGCGTCGGACTACATCCATCTGTGGATCCAAGGGGCACGAACCATGGCGAGGGCGGACCTGCCAGCGAGGAACCAGTATTGGCCCCTCCCGGGCCCGCAGGGCTTCAAGGCGCCCCAGCAGGGATCGGCCACCCAAATATGAGGTGAGGGCCTCCTAGAATTCTGGACGTTGACCTTCCCCGGCACCCGTCTCACTGTCCACACTCCCAGCGCCACCTGTGCCCTTCAGTGCCGCCGCCCCCATTCTTATCCCCGACTCCAGAATGGCATCACCTGACGCCGACTCTGGCGCCGACTTGAGCCATTCCCTCCTGGCCAGGGCCTGAGCCCTATTCCTATGTGCTAGGACTTGGGGAATATTGGGCGGGGCGACTGGACCCTGAAGGATACCAGCCCCTAGACCTTGATATTGACTGGTGTGAGGAATTAGCGGATGCCAGTGGACTGGACACTTTCTCAGACACTGGCTTGGTCTTTCCTCCTACCGTGACTATGGAGAAGGGAGACACATTTGTTATGGTGGTGAGGAGGGCGGCCGAGGTCCTGGACCTTTAGTTGCCCTCCATGGCTGCCAATACTAACGTCTTGACAGAGGTGCTTCAACTGGGAGTCAGCCCTTCAGAACCACTTCTCCCATTTAATGAAGCCCTCACTTGCTCAGGGCGTGGTCAAAGCCCTGCACAGGGGCTCTATGAACAGGACAATTGCCCTCCACCATTGCCCCACCCCAGGGGACCAATCTTTCCTCCCCCAACTCCCCATCCCAGAGAGCTTGGTGGTCCAAGCTTCCACTACCTGAGTAAAGCCTGGCGCATCCCCTACTACACCACTGGATAGGGAATCCAAAAGGCTTGGACACCTTGGGTAAGAAAATGTTTTCTTCTGCCAGCGTGGCATTGTGCCTTTTAGGCAGTTACTCCCATTCCCTGTCGGATTTGGTTGCGCAGGTGCTGCCTATGGTCCTGGCGGATGCCCAAGTAATGCTCCCCCAAGCTATGGCTGATGGGAGATAGGCAGCTAAGTTCACAATCTGATGTGGGCTGGACACGACTGACTCGCTTGGCAGAGCGGTTTCTTCGTCGGTGGCCTTACGACGCCACGCCTGGCTGAGGACAACTGGCTTTTCGGGGGATGTCCAAGCTTTGCTTTTGGGTATGGCCTTTGATGGCTCCAGTCTCTTCAGAGACTAGGCGAACTCGGCACTGGAGCTCTTCAAGGACAACAGGGCTACGCCCAGGTCCTCGGGCCTTTCCATGGCCCCCATCAACCCCAGTCTGCTTTTTGCTCCTTTCATGCCCACGGAAGGGGCTTCCAGCCGTGTCTCTAACCGCCTAGCCACAATGGCGCGCAAGCTTTCCAGCCACTGCGTGTCAGATGATGCGGCACCCATAGACCACAGGCGTCGGGCAGCCAGAGGTGGGCCCAGTCCACCACTCCCCATCAGCTGCAGACTCCAAGCCTCTTTGGATTGCCCTCCGACCACCATGGGCAACCAGTGGTCGGCAGGATGCGCCATCACCTCCACCACTGGAGTCAATGACATCAGACCTCTGGGTTCCTGAGATTATCCAAAGGCGCTACTCCCTCCTCTTTGTGACTGTCCCTCCACCTATGCAACCCACTTACAACAGACTGACGGAGGACCATCTCTTCTTACTCTGCCAGCAAGTGGTGACTCTCTTGGCCAAGGGAGCCATAGAGAGGGTGCCATCATCAGAAGTAGGTCATGGTTGTTATTCTCGCTACTTTCTGGTGCCCAAGAAGGACAGAGGATTTTGTCCGATCCTAGACCTGTGCCCTCTCAATTGCTTCCTGAAAAAGGAGATATTCAAAATGCTCACGCTCGCTCTAGTCCTGTCTGCCCTGGCCCCGGGAGACTGGATGGTGGTGTTGGACTTGCAGGAAACATAATTCCACATCACCATCTTGCCTTCCCAAAGACATTACCTGCGGTTCACAGTAGGTCACAAGCACTTTCAGTTCACTGTGCTCCCCTTTGGCCTTGCCAGCGCCCCTCGGTTGTTTACCAGTGTGATGGCGTTGGTTTCAGCTAATCTGCGGAGGTCAGGGGAGCCAGTCTTCCCCTATCTCGATGACGGACTATTGAAGGTGGGCTCGTCCCAGACAGTCGTCTCCCACCTCCAGATAATGGCAGACCTCCTGCGCTCGCTGGGGTTCACTATCAACATGCCGAAGTCACACCTTACCCCTTCTCAGACGCTCCCTTTCATTGGAGCTGTTCTGGACACGGTGCAGTTTTGGGCTTATCCTCCCCAACGGCGAGTCCAGGATATTCAGGCTATGATACTGATGTTTCAGCCTCCATCGTGGATTTTTGTAAGACTGCTGGACCTCATGGCCTACTGCATCCTGCTTGTGAGACATGCCCGCTGGCATATGCGGGTTCTGCAGAGGGACCTGAAGTTCCACTGGGCGCAGCATCAGGGGAATCTCTCCGACATGGTCCAGATCTTGGAGGGCACTGCAAAAAATCTGCAGTGGTGGATAACAAACCCCAGTTGGGTCAGCGGCAGACCCCTTTCCCTTTCCCCAACCAGAGTTGACTGTATTGACAGATGAGTCTCTCCTAGGATAAGACAGCAACCTGGGAGATGTGGAGATCAGCCTGTTGAAGTTCCGGCTGATCCGACTGGCATTGAAAGCCTTTCTACCTCCATCATGGCATGGTCTAGTGCAGGTGCTCATGGACAACACCACCGCCATGTGGTACTGCAATAAACAGGGTGGGGTGTCGTGCACCCTTTGTCAAGCAGCCCTGTTTTTCTGAACATGGCTGGAACGTCCGGGCATTTCCCTGGTGGTTCAACACCTGGCAGGCTCTCGGAACTCCAGGGTTGAATGAACTCAGCCAAAGATGCCTAGAGGATCACGAATGGTGCCTCCATCCAGAGGTGGTCCAAGGTCTCTTTCAGCAGTGGGGAGAGCCTTGGTTAGATCTGTTTGCCACCACTGAGAACTCTCAGCACTTCTGCTTGCTGGAGTTTACAAGGCGGCTCTCGCTCGGAGATGCTTTTGTTCTCGACTAGAGTTCTGGCCTCCTGTATACCAATACCACACCTGCCCAGAGTTCTCAAGATCAGGAACGATCGGGCCCAAGTCATCCTTGTGACTCCTAACTGGGCCCAAAGAGTTTGGTATCCCGATTTGCTGAGCATGCCCATTGGTCCTCAGATCAGGCTGCCCCTTCGGGAGAATCTTTTGTCACAGCAGCAGATGATGGTTCTCCGCCTGAACATGTCACCGCTCCTCCTTCATGCGTGGAGATTGATCAGCGACATTTGACAACTTTCGACCTTCCGCCTGAAGTCTGTTATGCCATCCTGGCAGCCAGGCGTCCCTTCACCAAGACGGTGTATGCCTGCCAGTGGGGCAAGTCTGTGGCATGGTGTGCAAGAAAACAGGTTGACCCCCTTTCTGCCCTCCTTTCTAAGGTCCCTCTGTTTATTCTCTGTCTTGCCCAGCAGGGCTCTGCTTTGGGCACCTTAAAAGGCTATCTTTCTGCCATCTCGGCATTTCTGCAGTTGCCTGATCAACCATCCCTTTTCAAGTTTTCTATTGTACATAGGTTTCTGAAAGGTCTCCAACATTAGTTCCCTCCTTAAACCTTCATCATGTCTCAGTGGGACCTAAATTTAGTTCTGACGTTCTTGGTGCACGCTCCTTTCGAGCCGCTTCACAACTGTCCTCTCAGGCTTCTAACTAGCAAAACGGCCTTTCTAGTGGGACTAACATCTGCCTGGAGGCTCAGTGAGCTCCAGGCTTTGTCATCTAGCCCCTGTACCTCAACATCTTCCCAGACAAGCCGGTTCTTCCTACCGAAGGTGGTCACTCCCTTTCATGTAGGTCAATCCACAGTCTATCACACTGCCTACCTTTTATGCTCCATCTCATCCCTCTAAAGAAGAGGAGCAACTCCCCCGACTGGACCCAAAAAGAGCGTTCTACCTTGACCACACCAAGGAGTTCCAGGTGGATGAAGAACTCTTTGTGTGGTATGTCAGAGCCCAGAAAGGGAAGGCGCTAGAGAAACGAACCATCTCCCGATGGATAGTACAAAAATTGCATTGGCCGAAAAGCAACCGCCTGAGGGTTTGCATGTGTATTCCACCAGATCCAAGGCTGTGCCCACTGCTTTAGCATGAAGAGTTTTGGTCCTGGACATCTGCCAGGCAGCAACGTGAGCATCTCTGCATAATTTTACCAAGCTATACTGCCTGGACAGTTAGGTCTGTAGGGATGGGCACTTTACCCGTTCAGTTCTTCAGAACTTTTTAGTGTGAAATAATTTTGCAGACCCCCACCCCCCACCCCCCCCCCGGTAAGATATTGCTTGGGTATCTATTCTAAGGTAAGGAATCTGCTGCTAGAAGTCTCTATCAGATGAACAAGTTACTTACCTTTGGTAACGCCTTACCTGGTAGAGACTCTGTCTAGCTGCAGATTTCTTACCGATCCACCCATCCTCCCTACTCTGCGAACAGATTTCTAGGGACAGGTCTGTTCTCCTTTCAGGGCCCTAGTTCTCCACACCAGTGGTCAATGTGCTTCTTCGCTCAGTGCTCCTTGCTAGAAAGACGCTAAAGGAAACTGACATCAAATGTGTGCTGGGGTGGCGTCTACGGGAGCCAAATGATGCCACCTACCGGCTCGCAGGGGTAATGCACACTAAAAATTTGCATATCTAGCCAGACGCCTGGGAATAATTCTAAGGTAAGGAATCTCCGGCCAGCAGTATTATCTTAAATGTGTGAGTGATTCATCCATTCATCACTAACAACCTGTGATCTGAAACAGCACTCTACAGCTCTTTGCAGACGTACATTCTACCCAAGGCCTTTGACTTTGAGTATGCTTCGAAATGTTTAGATTTTTAGGAAAGGTGACATTTTATAATTTGTCAGGTGACTCTGCTGAATATGGCTGTGGTCCTCAGTGACTGCCACACAATTGGTTGCTTCACGTGAGGCCCGCTGTTATCATCTTGGATGTGATGCTCCCAAATGTTTACAAATGTGATCACTGCCCACATGATGCTGTTAGTCTTGTACATATACCCTCTTCGATCCTTGCTGCTCTAGCCCATGCTGACCTCCAAGTGTGCTTCTTGAAGGCGTGGTTCCTCCTTAATACCATACTCACTCTCCCTTTCTTATTTCCTTTCAGCACTATACGCAGCAGGGAGGCTCCTCTCCTGACTTGGATCTTTTCTTGTACAACAAGCCTGGAGGACAGGGAACTGGTGGCAAAGGTCTGTGGATTTATAGATGGGGGAGTGGGAGGCAAGGAGGAGGAGGAGGAGGAAAAGCTATAACTGGAGGGGGTGGGAGGCACCCGAAAGAGAGAGACGGTGTTGCTGGAAGAAAATGGAAATGAGGTTCTACTACGGTCAGATCTTAGTGAGTCGGAGTTTCTGCAGGCAGGAGATACTGATGTACTAACAGGTCTGAAGGGGTCACATACTGAGGAGGCAGGGATTCTGCAGGCAGGAGATACTGATGTACTAACAGGTCTGAAGGGGTCACATACTGAGGAGGCAGGGATTCTGCAGGCAGGAGATACTGATGTACTAACAGGTCTGAAGGGGGTCACATACTGAGGAGGCAGGGATTCTGCAGGCAGGAGATACTGATGTACTAACAGGTCTGAAGGGGGTCACATACTGAGGAGGCAGGGATTCTGCAGGCAGGAGATACTGATGAACTAACAGGTCTGAAGGGGGTCACATACTGAGGAGGCAGGGATTCTGCAGGCAGGAGATACTGATGTACTAACAGGTCTGAAGGGGGTCACATACTGAGGAGGCAGGGATTCTGCAGGCAGGAGATACTGATGAACTAACCGGTCTGAAGGGGGTCACATACTGAGGAGGCAGGGATTCTGCAGGCAGGAGATACTGATGAACTAACAGGTCTGAAGGGGGTCACATACTGAGGAGGCAGGGATTCTGCAGGCAGGAGATACTGATGAACTAACAGGTCTGAAGGGGGTCACATACTGAGGAGGCAGGGATTCTGCAGGCAGGAGATACTGATGAACTAACAGGTCTGAAGGGGGTCACATACTGAGGAGGCAGGGATTCTGCAGGCAGGAGATACTGATGTACTAACAGGTCTGAAGGGGGTCACATACTGAGGAGGCAGGGATTCTGCAGGCAGGAGATACTGATGAACTAACAGGTCTGAAGGGGGTCACATACTGAGGAGGCAGGGATTCTGCAGGCAGGAGATACTGATGACCTAACCGGTCTGAAGGGGTCACATACTGAGGAGGCAGGGATTCTGCAGGCAGGAGATACTGATGAACTAACAGGTCTGAAGGGGGTCACATACTGAGGAGGCAGGGATTCTGCAGGCAGGAGATACTGATGTACTAACAGGTCTGAAGGGGGTCACATACTGAGGAGGCAGGGATTCTGCAGGCAGGAGATACTGATGTACTAACAGGTCTGAAGGGGTCACATACTGAGGAGGCAGGGATTCTGCAGGCAGGAGATACTGATGAACTAACAGGTCTGAAGGGGGTCACATACTGAGGAGGCAGGGATTCTGCAGGCAGGAGATACTGATGTACTAACAGGTCTGAAGGGGTCACATACTGAGGAGGCAGGGATTCTGCAGGCAGGAGATACTGATGAACTAACAGGTCTGAAGGGGGTCACATACTGAGGAGGCAGGGATTCTGCAGGCAGGAGATACTGATGTACTAACAGGTCTGAAGGGGGCCACATACTGAGGAGGCAGGGATTCTGCAGGCAGGAGATACTGATGTACTAACGGGTCTGAAGGGGGTCACATACTGAGGAGGCAGGGATTCTGCAGGCAGGAGATACTGATGTACTAACAGGTCTGAAGGGGGCCACATACTGAAGAGGCAGGGATTCTGCAGGCAGGAGATACTGATGAACTAACAGGTCTGAGGGGGGGTCACATACTGAGGAGGCAGGGATTCTGCAGGCAGGAGATACTGATGTACTAACAGGTCTGAAGGGGGTCACATACTGAGGAGGCAGGGATTCTGCAGGCAGGAGATACTGATGTACTAACAGGTCTGAAGGGGGCCACATACTGAAGAGGCAGGGATTCTGCAGGCAGGAGATACTGATGTACTAACAGGTCTGAAGGGGGTCACATACTGAGGAGGCAGGGATTCTGCAGGCAGGAGATACTGATGTACTAACAGGTCTGAAGGGGGCCACATACTGAAGAGGCAGGGATTCTGCAGGCAGGAGATACTGATGAACTAACAGGTCTGAAGGGGGTCACATACTGAGGAGGCAGGGATTCTGCAGGCAGGAGATACTGATGTACTAACAGGTCTGAAGGGGGTCACATACTGAGGAGGCAGGGATTCTGCAGGCAGGAGATACTGATGTACTAACAGGTCTGAAGGGGGTCACATACTGAGGAGGCAGGGATTCTGCAGGCAGGAGATACTGATGAACTAACAGGTCTGAAGGGGTCACATACTGAGGAGGCAGGGATTCTGTAGGCAGGAGATACTGATGTACTAACAGGTCTGAAGGGGGTCACATACTGAGGAGGCAGGGATCTGCAGGCAGGAGATACTGATGAACTAACAGGTCTGAAGGGGGTCACATACTGAGGAGGCAGGGATTCTGCAGGCAGGAGATACTGATGTACTAACAGGTCGGAAGGGGGCCACATACTGAAGAGGCAGGGATTCTGCAGGCAGGAGATACTGATGAACTAACAGGTCTGAAGGGGGTCACATACTGAGGAGGCAGGGATTCTGCAGGCAGGAGATACTGATGTACTAACAGGTCTGAAGGGGGTCACATACTGAGGAGGCAGGGATTCTGCAGGCAGGAGATACTGATGTACTAACAGGTCTGAAGGGGGTCACATACTGAGGAGGCAGGGATTCTGCAGGCAGGAGATACTGATGAACTAACAGGTCTGAAGGGGTCACATACTGAGGAGGCAGGGATTCTGTAGGCAGGAGATACTGATGTACTAACAGGTCTGAAGGGGGTCACATACTGAGGAGGCAGGGATCTGCAGGCAGGAGATACTGATGAACTAACAGGTCTGAAGGGGGTCACATACTGAGGAGGCAGGGATTCTGCAGGCAGGAGATACTGATGAACTAACAGGTCTGAAGGGGGTCACATACTGAGGAGGCAGGGATTCTGCAGGCAGGAGATACTGATGAACTAACAGGTCTGAAGGGGGTCACATACTGAGGAGGCAGGGATTCTGCAGGCAGGAGATACTGATGAACTAACAGGTCTGAAGGGGGTCACATACTGAGGAGGCAGGGATTCTGCAGGCAGGAGATACTGATGAACTAACAGGTCTGAAGGGGGTCACATACTGAGGAGGCAGGGATTCTGAACGAAGAAGGATGGGTCAGGGGAAGTTAAAGCAATGACCGGGATCAGAGACAGGGAAGGGGTAAGAAAATGTATGCTGAAGACCCGTTTTCAGCTTTTGTAGATGCCTCCACATCTAGAGGCATTTGAGCAGTAATCATTCAGTTTGCTTTCCTGTAGCGCTCCTCACATAGTTTTTCACTGGGCCTTTCTATGGCACAGCAAGAACTTACACTGTTTCATTTTCAAGGAGATTCAACTCTTTTGTTAGCTGTGGTCTGTGTGTGTAAGGGGCGCATCCTGTGTATTTTTCCTATCTAGTTTGGTGCGGAATTGTAATGTTTTTTTTTTGTTTTGTTTTTTAAAAGAGTATGTTGTGAGCATTGACTAGGGGGGCATCTGTAATGATACTATTTGTAAAGTCACCCATACACTGACAGTGCTTCACACCTCAGCACAGTGGAAGAAAACTGGAAGCACAGACAAGAGTAAGTCAGAAACACCAAGATGTAGTTAGGAGCCTTTCTAAGTTCAAGATTAAAGCCAAGAAAGCATTTCTACATTTTGCCCTGCGTTTCCAAAGCTGTTTCTCCTGGATCTGCGAGCAATGATTTTATAGCACATGCTTGTCTCAAGATCTTTATGATGAATGTTCAGATGGGCATTTTAGGAGATTACATCTAATGAGATGTTGATTACTAAGGCATATGAAGGTCAAATAAAACCCCCCTGAAAAAAGCGTTACAAATTGCTGAATTACAACTACATGAACAGACGAATCAGCAACACTTAGACATCCATTTCTAGACATCATAGACCATGGGTAGAAACCCATCCATATTTTAAGAATAAACTCATTTTGGAGGTCGCGCTTTTGTACCGAAACATTTCAGAGACACAGACACAGGGGAAGCCTCTTAGGACAGCAGTGTTGTTTAGAGCAGGGTTTTCTCTCAAATGAAATATTTCAAGGACTGGCGATCTACATTTAGCATATGTAGACATAATGCTGTAGATTTATATGTTGGATGACGTTGTCTGTTAACTCCAGGAAGACACTGTGTGTATTGGACGAATTCAGGGTTTAAACATCCTTTGAAGAGACATCTTATACAGAAAGAGCATATTCTTCATTTGACTGAGGATGTCATTTGGTGTTTGACTGAAAGGGTACTCCATCAGAAATGATTCTCAAACAGACGGGTCTGCGTGCTCTATTATGAGTCAGGAGAACCATCCTCACTGGCATCAGGCTATCAGTCTAGGGGCCTCAGATGCTTTGTCCTACTTAAGACATTATGATGTACTTTTTCCTGTTCTGGACCGCCAGGAAAAGGCTTGCGGTCTTGAAAAGAAAAACATAAAAATGAGCCCCACACCCTAGGCGAAAACGTCCAGGTTGGCCAGGCCATTCGCTTGTGGTTTTTCCGAAAGCAGGAATTTGTTTTTGAAAACCAAAAAAACTTTGCTAAGCGTCTGCATAAAACATGATGGCCACTCAGCAAACGTACATCACTCGCAGAGGAGCCACCATGACAACGACGTTTCTGAAGGCATAGAGATTTCTAAATATGACAGGACAGCGGGCTGCCCACCCGCCATACTCTAAATTACCCACTAACTTGACTGAAGTGAAGTTAGGCCAGTGCTACAAGTATCTGTGGCATGAGATGGAAGAAGAAATAATGCAGGCAATACTTTGAGTTAAGTCAAGATTTATGCTGTTTTCTCCTAATGTAAGGTATATCTATTTTAGACATTTTGCCAATATTTTTAGTGACTCCAGCTTCACCTTTATCTACTATTGCTGAGCATATAAAAGAAATGTAGGCCTGCGTCACTAAATCGTATGTTTCTTTAGTGTCAGTCAGAGAAGGACATGATGATTGTTGCTAGAGCTAGAATGATCTGAAAATCCAACGGTCAGGAGTGGCCTGTCATCTGAGAGAGAAAGTAGAAAATTGAGGTATTGAAGGGGAAAGTGTGCATGACAAATCCAGTTAAACACCAAACCGTAACCTATGAACCTTGCTAACATAGCATGAATGTGACCATTAAGTTGAGATGGATGATCTATTTGCAGTATTAGACTGATGCTTTGCTTCCAGTACATGACCTCTTCTAGCTCGGGCAGCTCCATTAGGGGGCTACAATAGTTCATGAGATGGCATTTTATAAAGATTCTGCAGTTGTGGAAAAAGCTGGCTCAGTGTTGCCAGCATGTGTCTGTGCAACTTGGTCAAATGTCTCCTGTACAACTTAGTAAGGCAAGGCAGTGACCAAGTGCACCATTTCACACTGGACCATACTCTTTATCAAGATCTGCCACCTTCACCAAGAAAGAAGCTCAGAGGGCATTCATGCCCATTCCACTATTCCACTAGTACCAGGACTGTTTTCACACCTCTCCCCAGAGGCCTCCTGGTTGCCTGCGGCTTCCATGTGGTGACATAGTCAGGTTTGAATACTTTTGCAAAACCTTAGGCATGCAGTGAGGCATATTTTCTCAGCTGTTTTGCTTGGTTCCTTGGTCTAAAAGAGGTCTTCTTTGGGAACATTCGTAAGATGAGGAATCTGAAGGAAAATGATTCCATTGGGAGCAAAACTTGTTTCCTGACTTCTGTGAAGAATACTATCTGTCTTAATACTAGTAATAGAACTCTGCAATAAGAGCCCAGTCCCAGTTATGCCCATGCTGGATAGTACAAATGAAAAGGTAACTGATCTTTGGTTATGATATGTTTGTGGCATGTGTGGCTCTAGATACACATGCTGTGCATACTCCTGCCATCATACAGGGTAAATAGCATTTTCCTTTTGGTGGATACATAATCCTCCTGTAGATTTGATTCAGTGGTCGCCGCTCTCCTGAGGAGTTAGTGCCATTAGTAATAAGATCTCAAGGTATGCAAACATGGTATTTTCCTCTCAGTAATCCTCGATGGGGTGTGGAAAAAGTTCAGGAAAAGATCTCAGTTTTCCAGTTAATGTTTTCTGTGCACCGGTCTTGTCATGTCTGAAGGTAGACATGCCCCCACATGGTGCTACCCGGTGGTGCTAGAGAGTTGTTGCAATAGAAAAGCTTTTTTTGGATCAGCCTGAAGGATAATTCATAAGGTGAGGAGTCTGCAGGAAAATGATGTATCCACCAGAAATATCAGTACCCAAGTGCAGTACATTTTTTGTTTGTGTTATCCAACATGTACACAACTCAGGCTGGGCTGTAATTGTAGAGTCTATTATTGATTGTAAGAGAGGGTGGTATCCTTTGCAAAAGTCAAAAAAAGACACAGCCACGACTTGGGAATTAAGGAAAGATCAGTTTTCATCTTAAAAACCCAGTATAGGATAGTGGATTATTACTTGTAGTAGACAGGTGTCCAAGGATAAGGCCATCACTTGCTAGATGTCAAACAAATGGTATAAAATAACCCTGTGCTCAATCCCTGGCAATGTGACACAAAGCAGTCGGGCTTAAATCAAAGGTAAAGTGTAAAATTCTTAAGCAGTGCATACACAGAAGAAAAAGTCATGCAAAACACAATCCACAACCAATTGTAAAATAAAGAGAAAAATTTTATAAATAAAAAAAAGAACAACACTCTAATAAGGGGAACCAGAGGTATGAATTTTTAAAGATTTAAGTGAAAATAGCGCCATAAAGCACAGACCGCCAATGGTAGTCTGTGGAAGCGGTAAAAATGGACCTAGCCACAGTGGAGCCCTGGTTGGATAAAACAAGTGGATTGGTCCCAGTAAAAGTCAAAAAGTTTGAAAAAGCGTGCATACACAGAAAGGGACTTTGTCTCTTATTGAGAAGAGAGATCCTCCTTGAGTTGGCTCCTGCTGAAATTGTAGCCCCCGCTGTGGCACCAAAGGCCAGATATTTGAGGCAGGCTGGTCACTCTGGAACTATGGACCTTTGGAGGATTCTGGCTGAAAACGTTCAAAGTCGCAATGCAGAATGGGACGTATTAATTCTTTTGGAGCGGCTCAAAGTTTTTACCTAGACGGAGCTGAACTTCAGTCCGATTCCATGGAACTGCCACACGGGTACTTCTTCCCGCAAGTCCTTCTGAAACTCTGTAGCTAAAAGTGTTTTAAAGTTTCCAAACCTTCCTAGTACCCAAACAACCACAGGATTATACTTCTTAAGGCTCCCAGTACCTCAGGGTGAGGGCAGCAATTAGAGACTCTCAGGATGGCAGGTAGAGGTCAGCTGGGTACTTCGAGAAGAAGGACTCTTGTAGCTTGGTGTGTCCCTGTAGCCACACAGTAGATCTGCCAAGTCACCCTTGGAATCTACTTCATTGCCCTGGGTAAAAGAGGGAGCAGGTCCAGTCCGTCAGGGTTCCTCTCTGGTTGCAGACGGCAGATCTTCTGATCTTCCACATATCCATAAAGTGAGGGTTCAGCTATGTAGGGTTCCCATGCCTAGAGGTGGGGAAGACTTCTGGGCACTACTCAACCTACCCTCTTTTTATGTAGTTCTCTTTGTACTACTGTAAATAATCCAACAGTGCCACTCTCCCTTAGAATTCAAGATAGGGAAAACGTTCACCCCTTGTGCAGAGCCTGTGTGCCCAGAGTAATGTCCCCTCCTTTGTGGCCTTTCAAAACTGGTTCTTTCCACCAAACTTAGTGGAAGCTTTCCTGCCACTGAGTTTGGTACTAGCTTGACCACAGGAAAGCTGGGGCTTTCCAAGTGACATCTAACATTTGCTTCTGACAGAGCAGGGCACATTGAACTTAAATAAGTTCCTGGGCCCACCTCAACTGGTCCCCACTGCCAGGCCAAGGTCTCTGCTCTGGGAGCAATTCTCACACCTCTGTCAAGGACAAGCTGGGCAGTGACTGGAGAGCTCCAGGGGCCTCAGGCATGGTAAAGGAACATTTCTAAAAGTTACATTTCTCATATATTTAATAAAACTCTGATCATCTTTACAGTTTTTTTGGATTTGTATTCAATATAAAAATAAGTCTTATAATGGAGTTTGTAGCTGATACACGTCAAACTTTGTACCAGGTACAGCCTAACCAGAGACAATGTTGTTTTAGGCCTAGTCAATGAGGAGGACATGCAATTTCAAATGTGTCACATGTTCCACTCTTAAATATTATGCACATTGTGGGCAGCAAGATGTACTTAGGAGTGACTTATTTAATATTTAAAATAAGGTTTCCCTACCTCTCAAAAGGGTTATTTTGATATATCTGTGCAGCACAGATTAAACTGCTGCCGTCAGTCCACACAGGGTAGGCATGAAGTCATGTTTTCACTGCCACTGTACTTGATGTCACAATAGGTGCAGCAGTCCACAAGTGACATTTAACTTTCTATGCAAGGGGTGTACTTCTGCGTCATATACTGTTACTTTACAGGAAAGTTCCAATCAGTTTCAACCCAATTTTGACATGTTTAGGGGTCAGAGCACATAGACTGGATAGTGGTGTTCCCATGTTAGAGTTTAAGATTAGCAGCAAGTGAGTCCCAAAATAATTTAACAACTGGTGGTGACCACCCAAAAAGGGGTCACTTTTCAAAACCCAGGTTTTGCATTACCGTTATTGATTCATGGCAACCACCCAGGGCTGCCTGGCAGATGGTCAAGCACCAGAATATCACCCTGCCATCCACCCCACAATCATAACCTCAGTCTTCTCTGAGATCCGCTGAGTCTCTGGCAGACCATCCTGTCCCAGATCCTGATCATACGCTGCTGGTAATTAGATGCTCTACTCCTGGACCTCTAACCAACCGGAAAAAATATCTGGTTTTCATTAATACAAATTAAGGCTCTGGTTGCTCAGTGTAGACATTGAAGTGGCTTGGTGAAAAGGAGGATCCTGGAGGGATCTTAAAAGTTAGGTCCATAGTCTTGGACGTAAAAGGTGGTAAGATGACAGCTTGGGTCCGATCTGTGAGGAAGGACCAAACCGAGCCTTGTATTGAACTTCCCATCTTGACAGATGTGAGGCAATAGGTGTAGTATATATGTTATGGTGGCTGATGTTGAATCCCACTGATGGTTCTAAAGGAATTAGGGCACTAACACTTTGGCACCCTTCGGTCATTCAGTCCTGCTAATAACTTAGATTCCATTTTGCACTAAGGCCTGAAGCCCCTCTCTTGAATATTCAAAACCTCTACATAGTCCCTCAGCTGATTAGCAACAAGCTCTCCAGAAGTCTGATTACAATTCGAATGAGAAAACTAGATCAGAAATTGCCTGATTCTGAAGGATCAACAAAGATTTGGTTTAGAAATAGGGTTGTACTACCGAACAACGCAGGAAAATACATCGCATGCCTTAAGTAAGGGTGGGCGTAGTTGGCGGAGTACCACCACGCGGAATTCTGTGTAATTGAACAACAACTCTGTGAACTCCGCTCCGCAACTCCATTCCATCTCATCCCAATTAATAAAACAGAAACCTCACATACCCTTGATAAAACAACAAGTAACTCTTATCTTTACATGCAAAAATGCATATAGTCATCTCACAAAAGTGAAAATGAAAATACAGCAAGCAGTGAGGGAGGTGATGATTTTGGTGTCCTCCCTAACCTAGGGAGAGAACCAAGCACATACCTTGAACACAAAGAGCACATCATGCTGAACGATTCGGTGGTGGTCCCATCCTCCTAGGACAACCCCAAGCACAGTTATGGGCAAAAATACAATCCCAACCAAAGGCCCTGCAAAGCATTATGGGACGATATTCTAGAGTGCAGTGAATATTATAGTATCCAATATCAAAACATTCCTCAAGGGGCAGGCTCTCGGGCTCAGCTGAGAGCTAATACTATAATATTCACTGCACACTAGAATCTCGCCCCATAATGCTTTGCTGGGCCTTTGGTTGGCATTGTATTTTTGCCCATAACTTTGCTTGGGGTGGTCCTAGGAGGATGGGACCACCACTGAATCGTTCAGCATGATATGCTCTTTGTGCTCAAGGCATCTGCTTGGTCCTCCCTCTAGGTTAGGGGCGACCCCAAAATCATCACCTCTCTCAATGCCTGGTATTTTTCAAAGTTCACTTTTGTGAATTGGTTATATGCTTTTTAGGATGTAAAGGTAAAGTTGTTTTATCAAAGGGTTGTGGGTGCAGTAGCTAACTCTCCTACGTGGCGGAATTATTGCATGAATTCCGTGTTTTCAATGTAATGCGTAGTTAACAAATCTCCGCAACCTCCGCTGGCGGAGCGGAGTTCATTGCCCACGGTTAGCCTTAAGCACGCATTTATTACCCTACATTTTTTTTTACAACACGTGTTTTTACAACGTATGCCATTAACATGCATTGTTTATATACATATATATGCATATATATATATACATATATATATATATACATACACTCACAAAGTATTTACCATAAATGTGTGGTAAAGGCATGCGTTGTAAAAACATACAATTGGTAAAAACATGCGTGCTAAAAAATGTGTGTGGGTAAGGCACAAGTGGTAAAACCTCGTTGCAAAGGCTGTTTCCCTAGAAACAGTGTTGCGATTGGTGATTTAAGGGGCTCCGGAACAACACTTCTCCAAGAAGGAGCAGTTTAGAATTTGTAGAGGGAGTTGTTTGACTAAAGTCAACAATTGGTGTTTAACTAAAGTCAACAATTGTTGTTTGAATCTAATAAGAAGTTAAAAAAGGAGGAACTATGGTCACTCATGGAATAAGTGAAGGTTGGGGATACAGCCCAGCCATTATGCCTGCCTGAATTTTGGCTCTTAGATTTAATACATTCTCCTAATTGCAAGTGTCATTTACACTCCCCTTCAGTAATGCTTATTCCTAACGAGCCTCAAGTCTGCAGGTTTAATGCAGCTGTATAATTTTCGGGGACTGACAACTTATAAAGGGGTTCTGACTTCTCTTCCACTGCTGGGGTAAAACAGACTGGTTTGCCCCACTCGTTTTGTCATCTTTTTTCACCATTTTGACCCCTCCATTGGAAGTGAGTTACAGTCTCGGAAATTGTGGCTAGATTTGTAATCTGGAATGTAATAAATCCAGTATGGGAGATTCTGCGACCAGCCTGTCAGCTTCCCCAACCCCTTCGTCATCAACAGCTGAACAAACTCGGGGGGGATGTTACCCACTTGCACAGCCGTGACTTCTGTGTAGAACCATGAAACAGAAGGCTCTCTGCTTTCAGATGACCTAGAAGCATAATATTCTTCAAAGAGTTGATAGATAAATAGATAGATAGATTCTTTATTGAACAATGAATCTAAAGCATTACAGTAGATCCCCAAGTTCTTTTGCAAGTGCAATATAAGTTTGAGTGCTAACAGGCGGGTACTACAAAGTCATGCTTCAAAAGACCATTAAAAAACAACCGTTTAAAAACCCTCTGCTCCCAATACCTAAGATGCTAACTTTGCCACTGGTGGAAATTCCAATGCTAAAGCCGAGGTAAAGTGTAATATGTTTAAAGTGCGATATTTTCAACCCTCGGCATTGAATACCTAAGATGCTAACTTTGCCTCTGGTGTAAATTCCAATGCTAAGGCGTAGGTAAAGTGTAATATGTTTAAAGTGTGACATTTTTAACAACCTATTCGATTAAAAGGGCTGCCATGGAGATCATATTATCTGCCCTCCAAAGGCCAACAATGCTCTGTTTGCCTCTAGTGAGTGGTCCACATCTAAAACCTAAGCAAAGTGCAAGGTTTTTAGCAGCATATTGAGTTAAAATAAGTTAAAAGGCCATTGAGCATAATAGGTTAAAAGGCTTACATTGGAGATAATATTATCTGGCCTCCTGAGTCTAAAAATTGCACTGTATGCCTCTATTTTCTTTTTTTTGTTTTTTGTTTAATATCTTTATTGGTATTTTTCAGATTTTATCATAACTGACATCATTGTTGTAAATAACATTATCAATCGTACATCATAAGGATATGGCATCCATATGGCTTACATTAATGTAGCGGACAATAACATTGAGATGGTGTTACCATAGCAATCCTGTCTACGGATGCACACATTATGTCGGGCCTTCATAGATAATTCCTGGTGTGTTATTGCATGCACATGTTGCCACATCATAGTTACTGTGTTTGGTGCGTATGCCTCTATTTTCTTTATTTGATCGCGTCCGTGAGGACTGTAAAATACTCAGTTCACCCATACACCCAGTATCTAAAGTGCTAGCTTTGTCTGAAATACAAAGACAGATCCTAATGCCCATATAAGGTACAATGTTTTCGGTCTGGGAAAGTGCAAAGTTTTGAGCAGCATATTAAATTAAAAGAGCATGTACCAGTGCCTACCCACACAGTTCAAAGGATAAACAGCCACATCCCTGATGCCCCCATGTGCAAAGAGTACAACAGTAACAGGAAATGAAGTCACTCAGGTGTGGGTAAAGCCTCAATTCTTTCCTCCCAGGGTCACCCTGGTGGTTAGGATACTGTGAGCCCCTCCTCAACTCTCAGCTCCCCCCAGCATATAGAAGATCAAAGACCCAAACAAGAATAGAGAACCGCTTCAGACTGCTCGATGTGGGGTCTGTCATCACTGGGGTATTGGAAGGTTGTCTAGAGCAGGTCGTAGATTTACTAGTTCCTATGCTGAAGTTAGTGATTCAATACAAAGGCCCTGTTCAGTTCAAAGACAGGGAGGATATGGAGACGTTTGACTCCGAGTTTTTGCTTGTCAGGTTGGTCTAAAATCTCAAATTCATTGCTTTTGATCTCATTCTGCTTTTTCCATTCAGGAATTGCTTGCATCGCCCTCTCGTTTGTGGATGAGCACGGCTCCCCCATTTTACTGGCATGCAGTGAGAGGCCAGATCCAACTGTGCTTGAGGCGCACTCTGCATTTCCGCTTCGAGATGTGGAGTTTGAGAACCTGACAACTGTGAAGAAAGTGGACTCATCATTCCCAGGCGATCTCCAATCAGGTGTGAATTTAGCAATGAATGGTCTGTGTTAAGCCATTCCCACTGAGCTCCCCTGAACACCTACACTTAACCTCCTCTCCATTAAGTCTTTAGTTATCCTGCTTTGACTCTCCTTCCAATTTCTGTTAATTTTTGCTAGTCCTCTTCATTAACCCTTGTCTGCTTCTGTATCTCTGACATCTGCCCTACCCTCAGCCTTTTCCTTCCTTTGCCTTTCTTTTTGTGTGTTCTTTGTCTTCTTTTTTCTTCCCTTGCTCTCCGTTTTAGCACGTACGTTTCTTCCTTTCGCCTTATCTCCTTTCCACTTCCTTGGCATAAGTATTGAATTTGTTTTCATTTCTTCCTTCCTTGCAGTCATCTAATGCTCTCTTCAACTCTATTTCATCTTAATCAGTGCCTTGTAGTATACCTCATCCCACGATTTCACCCTTCCCATACACCTCTTCCCACCCTAACCATTACCCCACGTTTTTTATTCCTTCACTACCTACTTACATCTTTCCCTTCCCCATACTTCATACCACGCATTACATCTTGTACCCTCCACATTACTCCTCTTCTGTACAGTCTCACCCCAATAGCCTTTCTACACATTTCTGCACTCTTCTTCCCCTTCTCTTTCTCGCGCTCTCCCATTTATCCTCATCAGTTGCTCACTTTGCCACTTTCTAATACCACCTTCTCCTCACAGCTGCATGTACCCTGGTGCGTTTTAATATCTGGGAGAAAGGAAATGTGAGTCCTCTGCAGCTGTCGGATAAGCTGAGCAGTGCACTTCGTCACGCCCTGTGCGATACGATCATGGAGTTCCGCCTGCTGCCTGCACCTCTGTGCTTGGAGTCGGGCTGCCCTGTTCAGGTTGCAGAGCCAGAAGATGTGGGAAATGGTAAGTGAAGGTCATTACCAGTACTGTGCCTCTAGCTAACTGTGTCTAAGAGGATATTGCGGGGTAAGGGTGTGAGGTTTCCAAAGAAATGAAGATGAAAGAGTAGGTTGTGAGACTTGTAAGATCATTGGGCGGTACCGCTTGGCTTATTGTGGGTATTGACCTCCTCAGATGCAGTGTTTCCTGTGACTTCCCTCCTCACCTTGCAGCGATTTCCTCGACTTTCAATGAATCCTGTTCTGGTCTCTCGTCTTATTATAAGCTGTGTTTGGGTCAGGGCATCAACACAATATTATGAGATTTTAGAGTAGACTTTTCAGTGAATATCAGTATATGCACACATCAAGTAAACTGCACAAGCATCAGCGCATACTCCCCATTCACAGGGCATTTTAGGATTATAAATGGCACTGGTTCTTTCAGCAGTTTTAATGATGCCAGCGTTTAACATACATCAATCTGCATGCCACCTGGTGTATGTGGTGGCACTGTTCATATCTGTGTTTTCCATTTTACTCAACAGAGAAGACTGAAGGCATTTGCAGACACCTCTAGGAGTTGGCATAAAAAAGTTCTTCAGTTTCATTGCAATTTCAAAAGTTGTCAACCCATATCTTCACCACGGGTGGGTGGTTGGTCGGTTGCCTACATTAGGCACAGCCCCTGCAACTGTAACAAATCTGGTGCTGTCTTTGGATTTTAGTCCTCGTAGTGCAAGAAAGCACAGTTCAATTTTGGATTTAATATCTCCTGCCGCAATAGCATTGACCGGATGTCATCAGCAGGGCTCTAGTCGTTCATTAAGTGGATGAAGGTAGCTTCTTCAAGGTCACGTTTAGATACTTCTGCCCTCATCATGCAGCAGTGAGATACGATTTGTTAATGACTGTAATTTATAAGGTCCACTCTTGGTTGCAAGGCTTTTGATGGTGTGCATATGTTAGACTATTAGTTATTGGTCAGTCCATGCCTGTTGGCCATCCACCATTAAGCTGCAGTTCTTGTGTTTATGCTGTTTAGTCTACTGCGCATATGTGTGACCAATTTTCTACATTTAGTTAAATGATTTAAAGATACATGTACGTTTGATTAGAGGCTATACCTCCATTGAATATCTGCTTCAGTTCGATCACCGTGCTTGAAGTAATAATTTTGACAGCAGAATAATTTGTGTTTATCTACAGACTAGGATGGGGCTACCTTTCAGCAATACCTGGTGCAAACAGTGTGAGAAGCTGGGTTTCTGTTGCAGTAACCCTCCCCCCCTTTTGCCAGAACTACTGATGCCCTTTGACTTGATGTGGCCTTGGTCCCTGCCAATCTGGTTCCTAGGGCCTGTGTTCTTTCCCCAAAACTGTACCAAACCCAATTGGCACCCTGGCCACAGTTCAGCCCCTGGTAAATGGTACCCCAAGTACCAAGGGCACTGTGATCAGGGAAGGCCTCTAAGGGCTGCAGCACTTATTGTGCCACCCTTAGAGGCCCTGTACCTTTACACTCACACACTGCCTTTGCAGGCTGCGTGTTTTGGTGCAGAACAAAGTGAAGAGTCGACATGGCACACATCCCTGTGTGCCATGCCTACAACCCACTGCCCTGGCATAGGTCAGTCACCCCTCTAGCTGGGTGCACTATACCAGTGGTGAGGGTACAGGCGCATGAGCCCTGTACCCCTACAGTGTCTAAGCCAATTCTTAGACATTGTAAGTGCAGTGCTGCCATTAAGAGTATATGGTGCTGGGAGTTTGTCATTACGAACTCCACAGCACCATAATGGCTACACTGAAAACTGAGAAGTTTGGTATCAAACTTCTCAGCACATTAAACCCACACTGATGCCAGTGTGGGATTTAATGAAAAATGCACACAGAGGGCATCTTAGAGATGCCCCCTGAAAACTAACCTACCACTAGTGTCCAGGTTGAGTGGCTGCTTTCAGCTGCCACCACCAGACATGTTTCTGGACCCCTGGGTCGAGAGCCTGCTGCTCTTGGGGGCCTGAAACAATGCACATCCTGGGACGAGGTGCCAAGCCTCCTCCCCCAGGATGGGCAGGGTTCATAAAGGGGAAGCTTCAAAGGCTTGCCGCCTTTGTGAGCTTCCCCAGGCCACTTGCTGCTTTCAGCAACTGGTCCCCACTGGTTCTGACCCCCACTTTGGGCGGGAGAACCGGCGGGAAAAACAAGTGAGGAAGAGAGGTGTGCCCACCTCTGCCAATTCCACCCCTCAGGTGGGGGAGGCGAGGTGAAGCACAACTTTCAGTCCCCGCCATCTTGCGGATGGGGGGATTCAGCCAACCAGGGAAAGGCTTATGCCCCCCTCCACTGGAGGGTGGCATAATAGGGGGTGTACCCACCCCAGGGACGGGACCCATTGGTCCCAACCTTTTTACCTACCTGTAACGCCCCTAAATCTAGTATTTAGGAGCAACCCTGAACCTTGCTTCCGCAGACCAGAAGAAACTACAAGAAAAGAAGAAGGACCGAACAGCCGTGCGGAAGCTAACAAGAGGAAGACGCCCACTGTCTTGGCCCCAGCCCTACCGGCCTGTTTCCACCTCGAACCTGCTCCTGCGAAATCCCGGTGTGTTCTGCAGCCAGCAACCTTGAAAACCCCGGAGGACCTGCCTGCCTTCAACCACAAAGACTGTGTCTCCCGTGAACACCGTATTTGTTCATCTGCAACCTCTGGCTCTGGCCGGACACCGCAAATCCGCCCCACTCTGCACCCGCCGTCCACGGCCCGAGCTCGAGGGGGCAAACACCACGAGGAGGTCCCCCCCCGGCGATCCTATCCCGAGATCCGTCGACCCCTGACCTGCCTCAAACCTCCAGCCGACGCCTGCAGCCTAAATCCGGAAAGGTCACCCCAACCGCGACCAGAAGCTGGTAAGAAGATCCGACCCTAAAAGGCACCCCTGCACCAAACGCCCCACGGCCATGGGTGGCCAAACCGACGGTGCCTAACCAACCCCCAACTTACCTCTCGAAGTGGTGGTCGCACCCAGAAGACCTTCGTCCCCAAGCCTGCAGTGCCTTTGCAAACCGGAGGTTCCCCATTGGAAACAACAGGGCTCCCGACGTCGAAACAGCACCCTGCACCCGGCCGCCCTAGTGCCATTGAGGGTGCACCTTTGGTGCTACTTTGTTTCCCCATTTGCCCTGAGCTAAAGTCTAGGAGCTTTGCTCCCACAACCAAGTGGCCTGCTCGTCAGCAGCCACCATCCGGAGGTCCCCTATCCCCCATTGGATAACATTGGGCCTCATCACTCTGCACCCGGCCGCCCTAGTGCCGCTGAGGGTGTAACAAGAGTGCATCCCTGACACTGGGGGACCCCTGAGTCTACCCCCAGAACCTCCACTCCCACTACCAAATACTTACCTTAAAACCGATAACACTATTTTCCTCCATAGGATAACATTGACTGTTTGTTTTTCTTGGAAAAGTTTCTGTGTGGAGTTTGAAAACCTAAAGAAATTCTTTAAAATTGTACTATTTAACAAAAACGATTTTACTTACCTGTTTGCAGGAAATGTCCCAGAGTAATATCCAGGTATACTACTCTGTGTAAGAAAAGTAATCTCAAAAGTAACTTACCTGTAATCTTACTGAAAATCCTATACAAAGTATATGTACTGTATTTACAAAGCATTGCATTTCTCAGAAACAATACTGTAAGTCAAAACAAAGTGCATTTACAATTGCAATCAAAACTGTGTCACAAACTGTATATTTACTGCAAAGTACTTATCACTTAATTGTGCCAGGCTTGCTTGGTTGTAGGAAATAAAATAACTAAAAGAATATTTTTATACAAAAACAATTGGTCTGAAGTTTAGTCTTTGAGTGTGTGAATTCATTTGCTGACTGAGTGTGTACAACAAATGCTTAACACTGTCCTCTGATACTGCCTTACTGCTCGACCACACTACCCCAAATAGAGAGTAAGGTTCTATCTACTTTTACCTCTGCCTACCTTTTGGGTTCCACTGGACTCTGTGCACATTACACCTCACTTTGGTATAGTATATACAGAGCCAGCTTCCTACACAGTTTCCCTGCTGTCACTGAGCAAATGCAAACTTGCATTCGTTTTGCCCTTTAGGGAATATTTCAGTGTTTTACTGTACAGAATCTTTCCTAGATGAACATGCTTAAGTCGTTCCCCATCGTCCGGCTGGGAGTGCTTATAGCATAGCATTAAACAGTGTTAACATGCCCATAGATAAAACAAGAATGTTTTATTTAGTAGCCCATTTGCCTCTTTGCAAACCGCCCAAAACTCAGGCAATGAGGAGAATGTGCTGAGCACTCCACTCTCCCTTGAGAACACCACAGCTCAGATTCCCACTGCACATGGAGTGAGAGGGAGCCTCCAGACAGAGTTCCGCTTGTTTTTCTACATCTACGGAATTTTCTTTACTTTTCTGTCCTTTCTACTGGAAATTACATCTTTAGATAGTTTCATCCCATGCCCCTGCTGGTGATCGTATTTATGAAGTTCTCTTGCCCATGGGGAGACATCAGTCTTTGCAAATGAAACAGTCATTGACTAAACCATTAAGAGAGCTGTTTGCGGAATGAATTCCTTTAATTTATATATTGATTATTTCAAAAAAAGAAAATGTTTTGATTCTTTTACCAGGTTCAGTGATTTATGATTTGTTATTCCTCTAATCACTATGACAGTGTCATGCATTTTTAATCAAGATGTTTAGAGTTTTAATTAAACCCTTCATCGGAAGAAAATATGGCGATACTTATCTAGAATAATGAATTCGAATAATAGAACCAAACAAACATGTTGTACAAACCGACAGATCATAGATAAAATACTGATATTTAGGAACTGGAAGACCAAAAACAATTGTTTGTGGAACTTTGTCTAACAGAGGTGGTGAGTGTGGAAAAGGTTTCAGTTTTGATTAATGTAAGGGAATCTTTTCAGACATCTAAAGCACCAATTCAATGTTCATGAGATGTTTCCTGTCCTCTGTTCTTTATCAAGGTAATTAAATGTGTAGTTTTATAATTTGCAGATATTTATATTTGTTTTTTCAAGTGATTTTTGCTTCCATTATAGAAATTTATTTTCTGGAACTTCAATGCAAATGTAGATCCATATTTGTGACTGTAAATGTTTTTTATTCCAATAAATTCTGCACCTTCCAATCATGAGTTTTTTAGGCCCAGCTCCTTATTGTCAGCACATTGATTAAAAGCAGTGCTGAGACAGCCTAGCGGCTCTGTGTAAATGTTGAAGGCCAAAGAGCATTGGGGTACTGTGTATGCAGATGAAATACTGGAGTATCTGAAATCTTCATATGTTACTTGTTATAAGAGATCACTGAGATAAGAAGTGAACCATTCTAGATTCTGAGCTCTTCTGCCAAGTTCAGGTTTTCAAGGTGTTGAGCAGGATGTAGTGCTGTGTGACAAAGGAAGTAGAAGGTGTGCGTGAGCTTTGTAGGCTATCTTCACCCATGTCCATTATCCTAAGAGTGTCATCAAAAAAGTATCTCTCATATGGGTTTCCTAAAATCGGAGTCACAGAAGTTCCAAAGGTCCCTGTAGGATGTGAGAGTGATGAGAGGAGCGGATGTTGCTTCAGACCATTACCTTGTCGTTGCCAGGCTGAAGCTGAAGAAAGCATGGATGGAATCGACAAACCCATGCCAGCGATATAACACCACTCTCCTCAAAAATGCACAGAAACAGAGTGAATACTCCGTAACCCCCAGTAACATGTTTCAGGTCCTGTAAGAACTAGAGGACGATGGAGACCCAGTAGAACGCTTGTGGAAGAAGATCAGAGAAACAGTGACCTCAACCTGCCAGAAGGTTCTGGGTCCCAAGTAACACCAGCATAAAGAATGGATCTCCACCGAGACTCTCTGCAAAATCCAAGCAAGAGAGGAAAAGAAAGCTGCAGTCAACACCAGCTGAACATGAGCAGAAAAAGCGAACTCTCATGGTGAATACACCAAAACTAACTAGGAAACAAAGAGAAGCTTAAGAGCAGACAAAATAAGATTCATTTATGGTCTTGCCAGAGAAGGCCAAGAAGCAGCAAGCCATGGAAACTTAAAAGAACTCTGACATGACAAGGAAACTCTCCGACAGATACAGCAAGCCAGACAGAACTAATAAAGACAAAGCTGGGAAGACATTCATGAGTAACGAAGGCCAACAGTGAAGATGGGTGGAGCACTTTGAAGAACTGCTGAACCAGCCGCTGTCTCAACTAGACATACAGCCAGCTGACAAAGGCTTGCCATTTGACTGCAGCAGACCAACGAAGGAAGAAATACAGCAAGCCATCAAGCATCTGAGAAATGGGAAGGCGGCAGGACCTGGCAACATTCCTGCAGAGGCACTGAAGGCTGACAGCGAAACATCAGTAGACATGCTCTACCCATTGCTTGGAAGGATCTGGATGCGGAAAAGGTGCCATTAGACTGGAAGGAGGGATATCTGATCAAGATCTGCAAGACATGTGACCTGAGTATCTGCACAAACTACAGAGTGAAATCTCTTCTGTCAACCCCAAGCAAAGTGTTCAACAGAGTCATCCTGAACAGAATGAAGGAACAAGTCGACACTCAGTTACGAAACAAGCAAACTAGCTTCTGCAAAACTGGACCCTGCACAGACCAGATTGCAACACTGTGCATCATCATTGAATGGAACTCCCCCTCTATCTCAGTTTCATTCACTATGAGAAGGAACTCAGCAGCGTTAACAGGGAGACCCTTTGGAAACTCCTTTGTCACTACGGTGTGCCAGATAAACTTGTAAGAATCATCAGGAACTCTTACGAGGGAATGACCTGCAAGATAGTCCATGCAGGACAACTCACGAAAGCCTACAAAGTGAAGATCAGAGTCTGCCAGTGTTTGCTCTTGCCTATTCTTTTCCTGCTGGCCTTAGACTGGATCATGAAGACATCCATGGCAAGTAAAAGAAATGAGATCCAGTGGACACCTTGCACACAGCTCGACAAGCGGGCCCTACTCTCCCATACCCATCTACAGATGCAAGAGAAGACCGACAAAGTGGCAACCATATCAGCACAACTTGGCCTCAACATCCACAGGTGAAAAACCAAGATCCTGAAGGCTAGCACGGCCAGTACAACTGCAGTCACTCTTGCAGGCAATACACTGGAAGAGGATGAGGCCTTCACCTACCTGGGCAGTGTTATAGACAAGCAGGGAGGCACAAACACCGACGTCAAGACAAAAATCTGCAAAGCAAGGGCTGCCTCCATTCAACTAAAGAAGATCTGAAGTTCCAAGGACTTAACCCTGCAAACCAAGATCAGGCCTTTTAACACCTAGGTAAAATCTGCCCTTCTGTATGGAGCAGAAACTTGGAGGACAGTAACCACCACCAACAAAGTCCAGACCTTCATCAACACCTGTCTGAGGAAAATCCTCCAAATCCGCTCGCCAAACACCATCAGCAACGACGACCTATGGCAGCAGACTTTTCAACTCCCTGCTCATGTAGAAATCATGAAAAGACACTGGGGCTGGATAAGTCACACCCTCCGTGATTCTGCAGCAAACACCACCAGACAAGCCCTCACCTGGAACCCTCAAGGGAAAAGAAAACAAGCCCTCACCTGGAACCCTCAAGGGAAAAGGAAAAGAGGAAGGCCAAGAAACACCTGGCGTCGAGGCCTTGAGGCTCACTGCAAGGAGATAGGTTGCACCTGAAGTCAGATTGAAAGAAAAGCCCAGGAACGAGATGGCTGGAGAGTCCTAGTTGATGGCCTATACCCCAGTAGGGATAGTAGACATAAGTACGTATTTTGCAGTCTGTGTTGGATGATTCTTTGAGTTGAGAAGCAATATCGTTTTCTAGTAACTTGTCCAAGGATGGAAGACCTATAGTGGGTCGCAAAGTGTTTAGGTCAAGTGGCGTGTTTGCTGTATTTTTTTAAATTATGGTTTACCTTGGCCCATGTCCAAGTTGTTTGGAGCTATACATTGTGGCAGAGAGCCGTTTATGATACTGAACAAGAAGGGATGTACGTTTTGGCACATTTGTGTTGGCACCCCTCGCTCTCTCATCAGTCCCCATTCAACCATTATTTGCCAAAGGGGAAGGTTCAACAGGAAGGGACAGGCGAATGTGATTGACTAACTTCAAAATGAATGAGTTGGCGTCAGTGGAATCAAAGTCAGTTAGAATCATGGTGGATCACTCCTGGCCATATCCCCCAGATGATCCTTTGCCTTAAGATGAGAAATACCAGCTCCTACTTTTATTGTCTATTGAGTTGTTACTCCGTTCTCTACCTTCAACCACCTTTTAGGAGATTAGTGATGTAAAGACTTCACATCCCCAAAGAGGGAATGCTTGTCAGTTTGGACTCAGTTGGAACCGAGAGCCCACTGCCTCATTAGCGCCGGGACACCTCTGTTTGAGGTAGCTGTCGCGTTTATCTGAAAGAGACACGTTAGTGACAGATTCCTTACCTTAGAATATCCCCAGGCGTCAGGCTGGATCCGGAAAGTTTTTGCGTAGCAGTACCCTTGCGCGTCGGTAGGCGGCGTCGTGCGGCTCCGCGTCCGTCGTCGGCGTTGTGATCGCCGGGATGACGTCGCGGGCAGTACTTAGACGCCGCCCCTGCGCGCTGACGTCAGTTCTTCTTTTTCCGCGCCAGTAAGCGCAGATCCGGGAAGAGCAGTGCCCTAGTCAATTTTTGACTAAATTTTTGGTGATTGTTTTCACTGTTTCTTTTCGAGTCTTCTCGACTCCTAGGTGTCGGTAGGGATGCCCGGCTTCAAGCCATGCGACGTCTGTGGTCGAATGATGTCGATCACAGACCCGCACTTAGAGTGTCTCTACTGTCTCGGCCGAGACCACGACACGAAGTGCCCTGACTGCCGGGCCTTACACCCGAAGGCTTTGGGAGAGCTCCGGAACGTCAATCGCTTCCTCCGGAAGGAGAAGTTCAAGATGCTCACCCTAGCTCAGGTCTTGACTGCCCTCGACCCTGGAGACTGGTTGGTAGCGTTGGACTTGCAGGACGCTTATTTTCACATCCCCGTCCTGCCGGCCCACCGGCGTTACCTGCGGTTCACGGTAGGCCTCGAGCATTTTCAGTTCACCGTGCTCCCCTTTGGCCTTACCAGTGCCCCTCGGGTGTTCACAAAAGTGATGGCGGTGGTCGCAGCTCATCTGCGCCGGGCAGGGGTTCCAGTCTTCCCCTACCTCGACGACTAGCTGCTGAAGGCGGGCTTGTCCCAGGCAGTCGTCTTCCACCTCCAGACTACGGCCGAACTCCTGCACTCGCTGGGGTTCTCCATCAATGTGCCGAAGTCGCATCTGATTCCTTCTCCACAGCTCCTTTTCATCGGAGCAGTTCTGGACACAACGCAGTTTCGGGCCTTTCCTCCCGAACGGCGAGTCCGGGATATTCAGGCTATGATGCCGATCTTTCAGCCTTTATCCTGGGTTTCGGTACGGATGACCCTGAGGCTGCGGGCCTCATGGCCTCTTGCTGGTCGATCATGCCAGATGGCATATACGGGCTCTGCAGTGGGACCTGAAGTTCCAGTGGGCGCAGCACCAGGGCAACCTGTCCGATCACGTCCAGATCTCGGAGGGGACTGCAAAACAGTTGCAGTGGTGGCTCTCGAACCGGCAATGGGTCATGGGCAGATCCCTCTCCCTTCCCCAGCCAGAGCACACAGTTGTGACGGACGCGTCCCTTCTGGGATGGGTCGGTCACATGGGAGAGGCGGAGATCAGAGGCCTCTGGTCTCCGGCGGAGACCCGGCTCCATATCAACCTTCTGGAGCTCAGGGCGATCCGACTTGCACTCAAGGCATTCCTTCCCTCTGTCAAAGGGAAGGTAGTGCAGGTGTTCACAGACAACACCACCGCCATGTGGTACTGCAACAAACAAGACGGGGTGGGGTCGTGGACCCTCTGTCAGGAGGCTCTGCGCCGCTGGACATGGCTGGAACATCAGGGCATGTTCCTGATGGTTCAACACCTGGCAGGTTCCCTGAACGCCAGGGCGGACGACCTCAGCCGCAGGTGCATGATGGATCACGAATGGCGTCTTCACTCGGAAGTGGCGCAAGGACTCTTTCTGCAGTGGGGAGAGCCTTGGTTAGATCTATTCGCCACCGAAGAGAACGCGCAATGTCATCAGTTCTGCGCGTTGGAATTTCCAAGGCGGCACTCGCTCGGCGACGCTTTTCGTCGCGAGTAGAGTTGCGGTCTGTTGTACGCCTTTCCGCCTATACCACTTCTACCCAGAGTGTTGAAGAAGATTCGGCGCGACCGGGCCCAAGTCATCCTTGTGGCTCGGGACTGGGCTCGAAGAGTTTGGTATCCCGAGCTACTCAGTATGAGCATCACTCCCCCGATCCGTCTGCCTCTTCGGGAGGATCTTCTGTCGCAGCAGCAGGGGACGGTCCTCCACCCGAACCTGTCCAGTCTCCACCTGCTTGCGTGGAGATTGAGCGGTGGCAGTTGATTCCTTTCGACTTGCCTCCCGAAGTTTGTGATGTGATTCTGGCAGCCAGGCGTCCCTCCACTAAGGTGGTATACGCCTGCAGGTGGAACAAGTTTGTGGCATGGTGCACAGCAAAGGCTGTGAATCCCCTCTCTGCCCCTCTTTCTGAGGTTCTTCTGTTCCTTCTTTCCCTGGCCCAACAGGGTTCTGCCCTGGGTACGATCAAGGGCTATCTTTGTGCCATCTCGGCCTTCCTCAGGCTTCCTGATCAGCCCTCCCTTTTCAAGTCCCCTGTTGTTAACGGGTTCCTAAAAGGCATTACACACCTCTTTCCTCCTGTTCCGTTTGTGATGCCTCAGTGGGACTTGAACTTGGTTCTTACCTTTCTCATGTGCGCTCCCTTTGAGCCTCTACATAACTGTCCTCTTCGTCTTCTGACTCTGAAGACAGCCTTTCTGGTGGCCATCACCTCCGCTAGGCGGGTGAGTGAGCTCCAGGCTCTATCATGCAAACCTCCCTTTCTGTCTGTCCATCCAGACAAGGTTGTTCTTAGGACGCGTCCGTCCTTCTTGCCAAAGGTGGTTACTGCCTTCCACATTGGGCAGACCATCACTTTGCCCACCTTCTTTCCGCCTCCGCATACTTCCAGAGAGGAAGAGAGGCTCCACCGTCTGGACCCAAAACGTGCGCTCTCCTTCTATATCGACCGCACAAAACACTTCCGGGTGGATGACCAGCTCTTTGTTGGCTACGTGGGCGCCAAAAAAGGTCGGGCGGTGCACAAGAGAACCATCTCCCGCTGGGTAACCTTGTGTATCAAAGCCTGCTATTCTTTGGCTAAGAAGGAGCCTCCTGTTGGGCTGCGTGCCCATTCCACCAGGGCAACGGCTGCTACCACGGCTTTAGGCCGCGGTGTTCCGCTGCAGGATATCTGTCAGGCAGCTACGTGGGCCTCGCTGCATACGTTTACCAAGCATTACTGCCTTGACAATCAGGTCCGGAGGGACGGCTTCTTTGGCCGTTCTGTCCTCCGGAACTTCCTTGTCTGATCTTTGTTCGCAGACCCACCACCGGGGTTGGTATTGCTGGGGTATCTATTCTAAGGTAAGGAATCTGTCACTAACGTGTCTCTTTCAGATGCACAAGTTACTAACTTGTGTAACGATATATCTGTAAGAGACAGTAGTTGGTGACAGATTCCTACCGCCCACCCATCCTCCCCGTTCTGCGAACTGATTTCTAGGGTTAAGGACATCCCTTTCAGGGCCCTAGTATTTTTCAGACACCTATGTCAGCTTCTTGCATGGCTCTGCGTTCCTGGCGCGGAAAGTCGTGTACAGAACTGACGTCAGCGCGCAGGGGCGGCGTCTAAGTACTGCCCACGACGTCATCCCGGCGATCACGACGCCGACGATGGACGCAGAGCCGCACGACGCCGCCTACCGACGCGCAAGGGTACAGCTACGCAAAAACTTTCCGGATCCAGCCTGACGCCTGGGGATATTCTAAGGTAAGGAATCTGTCACTAACTACTGTCTCTTACAGATATATCGTTACACAAGTTAGTAACTTGTGCTACAAGTGTCTGTATTATTATTATTATTAGCAGTCCTGGTCCTTCACCTTTTAACACTGGATTTTGTTTCATCAGGTCGCCTGAGGAGAACCATGTCAGACACAAAGGGATTGTCCCTCACAGTTGGAGGTGCTGGAAAGTTGTGCCCACGACCTCTGCAGTTCTCATCCACAGCAATGTCCGGTGCTGGGAACCCTGATGTCATCACCCCGCCCAGCAGGATGGGACGGCGCAGCTTTTGGGACATGCTGGTAATGTCATCATATTTGTTTGGGGATCTGTAAGATGTGACGGAAGCTTTCCCTAGACACGTATATAGTGATGTGAGGCTCACTGACGCAGTGAAGAATAATGTAAACCTCCTGAGGCACAGTAGGCGGCGAATGGAGACTTCTTTGGCATGGTAATGTGTGATGTGAGGCTAAAACTTAACTGTACAGTAAAGATTTGTTCCAGTTGTGAGTACAATAAATCGTGATGGGAGTGTCACATTGCACTGTATGCCTAGCGAGAGTCTCCGTTGGCATAATCCGGAGCACTGGACAGGGAGTAAGGGAAGGCTTGATGGGAATCTCACAGGGCACAATATGTGGTAATGGGATCTCCCAGGGCACAGTAAGGACAGATGCGCTTGTGGTACAGTATGGAATAGTAATGGGAGCATCCATGGGTACAGTTTGTGGTGAACACCCTACAAAGACAGCAAGGATTGATGGGCCTGGGAGAGAGAATAAGAGTGCTAGGAGCCTCCTGGTCCGTGGTAAATGGTGATGGAGCCTTCACAGGAACGGGATAGAAGTCGGATTTTCTTTTGTATATAGTTTTTATTGAACTTTACAGTAGCATTCAGAATACTTTGTCCAGTCTCGATGCCATATACATTTTAGTTATCAAACAGTTCCCCAGCATCCCCCCGCTTTTACAAGTGTGCGCACATGTTGAGTAGACTGTGCCATCAGAGTTATCCGTTTCACTTTCCATGTATATCCATAACAATACTGTTCAAAAGTAAGCCTTGTAGTTAGGCAGATCGTGGTCACTCTACCACTAGCTACAGCTTTAAAATTTCGTTATGCACCATAATTCAGGTATCTGCTCACAAGCTATCACATCATGCATTGGGCACTCCCCTCTTATCTTAAACCCTCATGGTGGTCCCGTAGCTGGACGGGGGGTCCCTCAGGGCTGCCAGCATGACCGCCTATGCCCGCAGGTCATCCTCCACTTTCTCTTCCCTCCTTGTGTGCTTCATGTGCAGTTTTTCGGCCACCGCCCTTTCTGAAATTACTCTAAGCCAATCTGTATAGCACGGACGTTCTGGCACCAGCCAGCTAATAGCAGTGCAATGCTTAGCCAGCAACAGCCTTAGCAGCAGAAGCTTTCTACTCGGCCTTCTCTTTGCCGGGGACGGGAGTATACCCAACAGGACCTGTTTGATAGTGAGTTGTACGTTACAGCCAATGGACCTATTCAACTTGTCTGAAGATAGAAGTCTGATGAAATACACTAAGTCTTCTCGGTCTCAGTAAGGGGTGATGCAGGTATCCCAGGACAGGGTAAGGTGTGATGGGAACCTCCAGGTCCCAATAGAGAGAGCATTGTGTGCTCGTATAGACCCCTGCAGTGTTGAACGCAGATATGAAAGGATTTTCCAAAACCCTGGTGATGTGCTTGCAAGTGATGATACAACTGATTGTTGATGTTCAATGTGGGTTTATGCCGGGTATGGGCCACAAGAACCCTGGGAGACTATTTCATGTCCTGTACATGACCCAAAGTGAAGAGATGGAAGGTGCACTTGTAGTGCAGGACATTAAGGAAACATTTGACACGCTGAATCGGGAATATTTGTGGGCAGTACTGAGAAAAATGAGGTTCAAACCACAGTTTTTGGGATGGGTGAGGCTGCTGTATACCAAGCCTGTGGCCCAGGTCTGCACTGGTGGCCTTGTGTTGGAGAAATGGGATATACAAATAAGTACAAGGCAGGGAAGCCCCCTGTATCCAGTGCTTTTTGCCCTGGCAATAGAGCCATTGGCAATATATTTGTGGGGCACACTGCAGGAGTGGGGAATTAAGATTGGAAATAAATAATTAGGATTGGAAATAATACGCATATTGTTTCAGTGCATGCTGATGAGAACCTGGTCTATATGAAGCAGCCACCCTCTACTGCTGCAGGCGCTGGACTAATTTTGAGCTGCCTCGGGACCCTATTTTAATAAATAAAAAAAAAACAGCGCTGGTTCCCCAGGCTGATTTGGTGGAGAGGGAGCTGGTTTATCTTCCTGAAGTGGGTTTACTCTGGGAGAGACACATGTCCACTACTTGGGCATTCAGGTAGCACACATCCCAGAAGATCAGCATGTATTTAATATAGGCAGGTTGTCTGGGGAATCTATAAAGTTCTAGAATTCCCTGCTGCTGTTGGTTACGGGCAGGATAGCCCTTAGTAAAATGGTTCTCCTACTCATATCTCAGATGCCTCTGTTATGCAAAACTCCCTATGTACATTTCCTGGTTTGACCTTCCAGACGCTTAACAGCCTCCTGATTTCTCTGTGATGGGCTGGCAAAAGAAGCAGGGTAAGTTTAGAGAACCTGAAAATAGAGAACAAGGAGGGTTGAAACTCCCAAACATGCAACTGGATTATATTGCTAGATTTCTCCAGTATGCAGCACAATGGTGCTCTGAGGGACCAAACTTGGAGAACAAATTAGGGGAGTGTGCTTCGCCGTATCTTATGAGCAGCTCCCATGTAGGAGAGGATTGCCCATTGTGGTGCAGTGTGTCGCGAAGCTTGGGAAGTGGGCATTAAACAGGTCCTGAGGGGACCTCCCTTTGCCAAATCGCTGAACATATGATGGCTACCGTCATATGCATTAGGTGATGGACGTAAGCCAATGGATAGAGGGGGCTTCGAGACAATGGCAGACATGTATATGGATGGCACATTTCTTAGTATTGAAGATGCAGGACAGTCAGCTGGGGCAGGAGCAGTTCCTCCAGTTTACAAAACTCCCTAGAATAGTGCATGAGATTTGGACAGACTTCCTTGTGGAGCCACCGGAGTCTCACACATTGGAGTTGATACTTGATGCAGTGTCCGGCAGAGCCATGATTTCACACCTCTGTTGCCTTGAAAAAGGACAAAAGACATAAGCCATTTAAGGCCCGTAGCCTGAGGGATGCCGACCTCCGGGACCCACTCACAGATAGTGAATGGACCAGGGCATGTGCACTGGTGCAAGATGTGGCCGGTAATGCTAGATTTAAACTGGCTCATTTTCACTATCTATGCCATGCTTCTCTCACGCCTTAGTAATTGCACAGGATCTTCCTCACTAGGTCTGAGGTGTGTGCCAGGTGTTGTGCGAGAAAGGACACTTTTATTCATATGATCTGGGCATGTAACAGGTTGCAGGAATACTGGACGACATTGGTAGAGCTGTAACGTAAACTCTGAAATAGATTGGCACATGTGGTGGTGTTACTAGCAAAGAGGTGGATAGCCATACACTGGCTTTCACTGGACCCTCCCAGCCTCCACTCCTGGAGTGCAAATATGCTTGACTGGGCAGTGGCAGTGTAGGGATGACTTCAACAGGGAAGAGTGGATTAATATGCAGAGTGGGATCTGGGGCTTTGGAAGGAGATAATTGCCTGTATGTTAGAGACTCTGCCTGACCCCGATGTAACAGTGAACTCTCAGATGACTATTTTATCGCACAGTGAAGGTCGAATTGAGAAGTTTGTTAAAGAATGGAGAAAAGTAAGTGAAAGGAGTGTGATGGAGTAGAATGGGAAGGTACAAATTAACTGTCAGGTGCTAGGGGGCTAGAAAAAATGTGTGCACTCTGCCTCTGTTCCTGCCCCAGCTCACTCTTCACTGACAATTTAAATGATTTTTAATGATACTTATAATAATAATAATGCCAGCATTTGTAAAGCGCGCAGCTACCTCAGGCGAGGTGTCCCGGCGCTGATTAAGCGAGCTATTGCCCACAGTCACAAGGTGCTGGGCTAACCTGCCGCCGGCGCTGGGGATCGAACCGTTCGCCCCCGTGTTCCGGAGTCAGCCTCCCTGGCCGCTGCACTACACCTCTTCCCTCATCTAATGATGTACGCCACCTGAACTATGATATACAAGCTGAACTGATTATACTTGTTTGTTGTATAGGCATTGCATTATTTGTTCATGACAGAAAGGATAAATAAAGATTTTTTTAAAGAGGGAGCGTTGCAGTCATCAACTCTTCCATTCAATCTCAAAGCCCTCCTTTATATAAAACGTGCAGACCCAATGTAACTTTAAAGGCATAGAAACTGGATTCTATAAAGGGATCTTAGAGGGAAAAGAAAGAAGGGAAATGGGGCGGTAGTAAGTCAGTGTTGAAGGATCTACCATCGATTTGTTTCAGCAGGGAATAATCAGCGTTTCTTTTCAGACAAGGAACTACTGCAGAGTTTAAAGATACATTTCAGAGGAGGAGCAGCTGTGTGCCTATATTGTCTAGCACCAGGCTAGAAATATGTACAGAACCAGAGTCGTTTGGTGAAAAAAAGGCTTGATTGCTATATATGTGCAAGATGGTATCTAACATTCCAGGATAAAATTGAGAAGGAGTAGGTTGAGTGCTGGGAGTAGAAGTGACCTCAGTATCCTTCATTAGTGAATGATATTCATTGTTAAAGGAGTGGTATATACTTAACAGTTGGTGGAGCCTCCTGGGACACAATAAGGGCCAATGTATGCCTCCAGATGTGCTGAGGAGGGTGTGGAAGCAACCACGACGGAGATATTTATGATACGATCCTCCTGGGATGCAGAAGAGTAATCAATCAATCATGATTCATAAAGCGCTGCAAATCACCCATGAGTGTCTCAAGGCTCTGGAGTTGCTAACTGTAACACGTAGAAAGCAGTGAAAAACAAGGCAAAAGCAGGAGAAAGCACTCAGAAAAACAGGGGAAAGGAAGGAGAAGGCAGTAAAAAGCAAGCTAAAAGCAGGAGAAAGCACTAAAAAAAATGGTGAGGAAGCAGAGCTGTGCAGCAGCACGGGAGAGCTGGGCCTGGGGCCTGCTCAATGGGGTCGCTCTGCGGCCTTCATTCAGTAGGTCCTGGGAGGAGGGAGCGGCGGGGCTAGGTGGGAGGCGGGAAAACGGGCGGGAAAACGGGCAGCAGGTGGGAGTGGCAAATGAGGAAAAAACAAGGAGAAGCAGGGGAAATGGGGGGAAGGAAGGAGAAATCAGTAAAAAATGATGCAAAAGCAGGAGAAAAGCACTCAGAAAAGCGGGGAGAGGAAGGAGAAAGCAGTAAAAAAATGAGGCAGAAGCAGTAGAAAGCACTCAGAAAAACGGGAAAGGAAGGGGAAAGCAGTGAAAAACGAGGGAAAAGCAGGAGAAAGCACTCAGAAATACGGGGAGGAAGCAGAGCGGTGCAGCAGCACAGGAGAGCTGGGCCTGTTCAATGGGGTCGTTCTGCGGCCTCCATTAACTCCTTCCTGGGAGGAGGGAGCGGCGTTGGGAGGAGGTGGGCGGGCCTAGGTGGGAAAACGGGCAGCAGGCGGTTGTGGCAAATGAGGAAAAAACAAAGAGAAGCAGGGAAAAGCAGGAGAAAGCACTCAGAAAAACAGGGGAAAGGAAGAGGAAAGCAGTAAAAAAAACGAGTGAAAAGCAGTAGAAAACACTCCGAAAAACGGCGGGAAGGGAAGGAGAGAGTCGTAAAAAACAAGGCAAAAGCAGGTGGAAGCACTCACAAAACGGGTAGGAAGCAGAGTTGTGCAGCAGCACGGTACAGCTGGGCCTGGGGCCTGCTCTCTCGTGATGGGAGCCTCCAAGGGCACAGTAAGTCTCTGCTGTATGGGGGGTACAAAGTTTTGGGCCCATGTAGGCAAAGCAACGTAATGATAGTTGAATCCTGAGGTGGGCTGTTATTGGTAAGGAGTGCTGACCTGCTATTAGTAACAGGTGTTACTAATAGCAGCTCTGTGTGGGTCTAGTCAAACTGAAGTGGCGCATTAACTAGGCAATTTAACACAAGGTTTTAGACACCCCTTATGCACAGTGTAGGAAATTGGGGTATAAGTTGAGGGGGGTAATTATCACCTCAAATAATAATCACAATCCTTGTCAGGGTGAACCCTCAAAGTCACTAAATGAACCTGAGCTCAACCCCCTGGTAGCTTGGCACAGAGCAGACAGGCATAACTTCTTAGAGGCAATGTGTAAAACAGTAATAAAGTTTAAATGCAAAACAATAAAAAAATCTCAAAACGAATTTAAAAAAAACAAAAAGATTAAAAATTAATTAACAAAATGACACCAAAATGACAAAAATCCAATAGCGGAACCGGAAATTTGAATTTTTAAAGTTTTAAGTAGAAATTGTGGCAGGAAGCACAATGTGCCAATGATACTCACTGGTGGTGGTAGAACAGGGCCTAGGTTAGGTGCACTTTAACGCTGACTGCGTTGGAGTATGGGTTGGATACACTAACCAGCTTCTTCCTGATCAAAGATTTTTCCTTCTGACTTTAGCCCTTTAAGTCCCAATTCACCACAGGAGTACAATTCTGAAGCTCCCAGAACCTCATTGGAGGGACTTAGAGACTCAAGTGTCAGGCGGGCAGCAGCCAGCAGGAGGGCCCAGTACATATCCTTTTGCCACTGGTCGGCTGGGCAGTTGCAAGAAAAGGCCTCTGGTAGCTTGTCGTGTCCCTATAACTATAATAGGAGGTCAGCTTTCTGACAACTGGAGTCCACTTCTTTGTCCTGGGTACAAGAGGGGAAGCAGGTCTAGTCTTCTAAGATCTTCTCAGGTTTCAGATAGCAGGTTCAGTCCTCTTCTGATCTTCCACAGGTCGAGAAGTGTTCTGAAGTAGATGCCTGGAGATGCCACATTTAAACCTGGCACAAGCTTGTGGGTGAGAATGAGACTGGTGCTTACGCTACCCATGTTGGGTTTTTCCAAGATGATTGAAGTCTTTGGCCACTCTAAAATTGGGCTCTGAGGGCTGATGATATGCGTGGGGAGTATACTGTGGTAAACCTAGTTTCCTCCCACATCTAGTTTTAGGCAACCCTTGTACTCCCAACAAATTCAGGGACAGAAGTCTGGTCAAACAAAGCTGAACTTTCAGCAATCAGACAATAGACACACAAATTGTTTTGACATTATCTTTCCCTCCTTTGAAGTGTGTCCCAAAAGTCATATGAAAAACCTCAGCAGACTTGTCGAGCAGGTTTTGACACTCAAGCAGGATCTGACATTGTGATATTAACAAGAGGCACACTGTGATGGAGGCCAGTCTGGCTGGCAGGCCTGGGTGTTAGCCACATCTGCTTGTGACAGGATAGGCCACTATAAAGTTAATCAAGTTCCTGGGCCCAACCCAAGGCCATTCTGTCAAGGGCACAAGAACACCTTCCCGCAATCAAGTCCTTTTGTCCCTGTCCTGGGAGCAAGTTCACACCGTATTCACACCAACTGAAATTCTAATTACTGGTTGGTAGAAGGAAGAGAGCAAAATGTAGATTTGGAGTCCAGGGACTTCAGACAGGGTAAAGGTGACTTTCTAAAAGTCATCTTTCTGAAATATTTATTACAAATCCAACTTCACCAGTGGATTGGGCTTGTAATAAATATTTTGAAAAATCCAAAAATTAATTTTGTAGTGGTTTCCTAGACAGAGATGATATTTATTAAACTTAATATTGTTTCCCAACGCTTTCCTATGGAACATCCAATCCTGCAACGGTGAAAAGAGTTTTGAGGGCATTTTGACTGATTCAGTGTCCTACTTTTAAATACCATGTTCCCTGCCATATGGACAATAAGGCCTACTTATATGTGACTTATAAATATTTAAAAGGAAAGTTTAGGCTTATCAAAAGCGGGTTATTTTGACAGGTAGAATTTGCAGTTTAAAACTGCACAGCCGGGCTACAATGGCAGATCAGAAGACATGCATTTCAGTGCCACTGCAGTGGATGGCACAGTGAGTGCTGCAGTCCACTGGTAGCATTTAATTTACCAGCCCTGGGTAAATTTTGTACCTTATAGGAGGGCACTTATAGACAAGTTAAATAAACCAATCAGGTGTATGCCAATTTCATCATGTTGAAAGGAGGAGCACAATCACTTTTCCCTGGGTTAGCAGGGGTAAAGTGCACACTGTTCTATAGCCAGCAAAAATAGGGTTCAGCAAAAAGTCAACAAAATCCAGGTGACCCTACAGAAAGTGCAAATTTCTAACACACAAAAACAAGAATGTGAGTGATGCTACCTGGGTACATTAACACAAGCATTAGTGTTTCTGTTTGGAAACAGTAATAGGAGAGTGGAAGACTTCCAGTGCCTGATCTGTCTTTAAAGTGGTACATGAGGGTGGGGGCACTTCTTAGCATGGACACACGTAGCGGAGGCAGACGCTTAGGCATGGTAACGGGGTGGGAGCCACAAACGATACCTTGATGGAAACTTTCCTGCCTGCTTACTGTACCATGAAAGAAGGGTGAACTGTTTCAATTAATATGTTTTGTGCAGGTGGTGGTTGTGCTTGGACAAAACATGGTGTGTGAAATGTTCGCTCCCAGGTGTCTCTCATTCTTCTACATTTTCATTCCTTGTTGGCAGAGTAAACCAGAAAATGCTGAGTTCAGCATCCCCAAAACCACTGATGACATCATACTGGAGCGAAGTGATGAGAGCCGCACTCGGCGCCGCCACAAGACTGAAAGCGTGAAGCAGGTGTCAAGCCAGGAGCGTGCCGCAGCTGCAGAGCTGGAGCAGGCACAGAGGCAAGCCGCTGCCCACAGGTTGATTCTCACCTACATCCCTCCTTCCCTCCACTTGCTGACTTCAGCATTGCCACTTCCTGCCCTCCTTCCTCTTCATCTGGATTCCTGGGGCATGGGCATTCATGATGGGTGGAGCTGGTGTAGAGGAGGATCTGGTACTCATGGATGTGATCTTTGAATAAAAGATGTGTGCATGGTGGGCAGCATAGGCATGTGTGAGGGCCCGTGCCCATGTATTTAATAAACGAAAAGAGCCCCCGAGTGTGGTGATCAAATGGTAAGGTGAAATATGATTTCTGATGGATACTTCTAACTTCTGATTCCTCTCCCTGTGAATATTCCCCAGGTGTCAGACCGGATTCGGGAACTTTGAAAGCAGTACACCTGTGCACCAGTAGATGTCGTTGTGTGGCTTCACTCTGATGTCGATCCACTCCTAAAGTGACAAGCAGAGACGCATATAAACATCACTCATGCGCGCTGACTTCAGTTCCTTACTTATTGCAGCTTTAGACGTGGATCTGAAACTTCTCCTTGGTCTTTCTGACCATTACTTTTCTCTAAATTGTCTACTGTGCAAGGGAAAATGTCAACCCCAAAAAACGACTGAATTTAAACTGTGTAGGGACTGCCAAAAAAATGTCATTGACAAACCCACACAAAGTCTGCTTATGTTGCTTGAGATCGGAGCACAACTCTAGGGCCGATGATGACTGTGCCCAGATGAACCCTAATGCCATATGGGACCGTGAGGCCAAACTTTACGTCGCCGTACACAAAAAGACTCCACTCTGCGACCGGTCGAAGCCATACCCAAAGTTGTTCCCGTGGCAGATCATCGTCATGGTTGAAGTCTTTGGGAAAGTCCAAGAATAAGCATTAGATGTCAAAGTGGGAATCTGCCCCCTTCCCACACTCTCAGAATCCTGACAGGTTGCAAGGGCATTACCTTGCTTCCGGATTTCCATCAGAGCCGATTTGCAGTTTGGTCCCAGCATCCCCTGAATTTACAGGTCTGTCAGTAAAGTTGAAGCCAGTAGACTTTTTTTAAGAGAGGCCACGCTGCACATTTGTGGAACTTTACAGGCTCCTTGTGGCGTGCCTTTGGGCCCTAAGGATATGCAGGTGCCTCCAGTCAGACTTCCACTAGCGGGTCTACTCTCAGTGCCATCTGTGCCTCTTGAACCCGCATTGGGTCAAGCACTGACTCCGATGCAGACTTTAGTCCAGCGCCATCCTGTGCGCTGGTTTCGTTTGCACCAATTCCAGGGGGGGGGGGATGTTCAACCCATTGTGCTATTAGACTTCCAACAGAATCTACCTCGACCGAGATCGCGCACAGCGGCTACTCGCAGTCACTAGACAATCCTTCAATTTCCGATGCCTTGCCCTTACCACGTGGTGGAGCCCAAACTTAACTCACTCTTCAAACGTGTGACAATGACAACTATGATGAATGGGGTAACTATGCTCCTCAAAATAATGAAGAAAACTGGTATAAAGTGCTTAAAGATGCCAGTAGCCTGGATACTTCCCTATCTACTTTCCTTGGGTCTCCCCCTGCTCATGCCCTGGAAGAAAGAGCCTATTTCGCAGTTATGTGAAGGGCAGCTGAAGTTTTAGATGTACAGCTCCCCACTATGGAAATGAAGACTTATATGTCAACAGAGGTTCTTCAACCAATTCAGGCTCCGACAGAGCCTCTGTTACCATTTAATGAAGCTCTTATGAGACACCATTTTGCACACTTGGTCAAACCATGTTCAGCTCTGCTTGTTAATAGGCAGGTCACTCATGTCCATCATCCCGCTCCACGTGACCCTGCCTTTCTTACTCAAAACCTGGCGCCATAGAACCTGGCGATACAGCCATTCACAAATAAAATGAATGCCAGAGCTTTTCCCTCCATACCATCTGATCGGGAATCTAAACAGATAGACACTTTTGGGAAATACATTTTGTCCTCTAGGAGCCTTGCCCTGAGGCCTGTGAATGCCATCTGCCTTCTAGTCTGCTACTGTCATGCTCTTTAAGATACCATGGCACAAGTTTTATTGGCTGTTCCAAATGAACCGAGGGCATCACTTGCCCAGGCAATTCAAGACATTTGCAATTTGGCAAAGTGTATCGTACGTTCTGGCTTGGATACGACCGACTGCTTGGGTCGTGGAATGGAGCATACAAAAAGTGACCCCCATCCAGAGCTAATGATGGTCACAGATGCATCACTACCGGGTTAGGGAGGTCTCCTGGGAGAGGTGGGGATCAGAGATTCACCACCTTCGGAGGTACTGTTTTGGTATCTATTCATAAGGGGAGGAACCGGTGGTAAAAAGTGTGCATCAGAATAAGAAGTTACTTACCTTCGCTAACAATCTTTCTGGTAGATACTGTATCTAACTGCAGATTCCTCACCCACCCTCCTGCCTCCTAAAGGTCCCGATCTAGAGATCTGCGCACTGGTCATGCCAATCTGCTGATGGGCTCAGCGTCTGAGGGTGTGGGCAGCCTAGAAAGACACTGACGTCAGCCCGCATGGGTGGCTCTTATGTGCGGCTCATCTCATCACTTCCATCAGAAAGATTGTTACTGAAAATAAGTAACTTGTTCTTCAGACTCTTGAAATCTCTTCTCACAGCTCTTCACATTTAGGGCATGGCTAATGAAAAAAACTGCCATTAGGGAGGGTAGTCAGGTGTGATTGCTGTAGTTGTGGGGGACCCCGAATTCTGAATGCTTCCAAGTTCGTTCTGTATTTCCTCTGGATCCTGCTGCTGAGACCAGTGACAAAGTAAATAACCTTGATGGTCCCACCATGGGGTCTACTTGGTGTACAGTCCGGCAAATTAACAGTGACTGCCGCCAGAGCACCTACATTTCATGCTTCTTTTTCAAGCTCTTCAAGTGCCAATTGGCTCTATCAACAGTAACTAATTTAATGCCAACTATTGGCATTGTATAGGGAACATGTATGAGACCGTTCAGACTGTGCTGGGGGAAGATAGGAGATGAATGTGTGGGAGGGAGTTAGGCACCAGGATGGGCTCAAAGGTATTGATCAAGGCTGCAATTCTCACCCCAGGTGTGTGGAATCCCCCATGTTACATTAGAGTACAGGTACCATGCAGCCTGCTTTGTCTTTTTGTTTTGCTTGAGAAATTGCTCTAAAGAGTAGGCATCTCTGTCCCCAGTGGCCTCTCGGTGCCCTGGCAGGTACAGCTGGTTTAACCCTGTGCAACTAAAGTTTTTGGCAGCCTCCCCTTTTTTCCTGGCCAGTGTTGTGCTCAGTTGCATCTGAAATGATACCTTTTGCCTACTTGGTCAATGTGGTGAACAAACACTGTTGTGTGGAGGCCAGCAGACGTAATCACTGCTTGGGATCTCTCCATGCTGTGGAGAAACCCTAGATCCGCGGTGGGAGCTCACAGGACAGTAGAACCTCAGTACCACATTCTACTTTGAAGCCAGGTACTGTAGGCCAGTGTCTGTAAGGAGATTTCAGGATGAGTATGACCAGGGCATCTGGTTGCAGTTGGCAGTGATAAGAGGGCATGACTTATGGTCTCACAGGATGACGAGCCGTACTAGAGCAGAGGACAGATGTGTCCTGTAGCTTCTTTTGAAAGTTAGCCTCTTAGCAAGTAGCTGTACTTTGGAACCTGTGTTTCTGGGATAGCTGTGCTTTGGACCGTTGTGTAGAGCCCCTTCATTGGAGACGAGTGTGGATGGAAGAGTGCTGCCTCCATTGCCTCTAGTGCACTGCGTGTTTGTAGGGGCACCAGATACTAATTCATCTGCAGACGCCCTGATTCTGGGTCAGGGTTTCGTAAGTAGCAAAGCAGCTGCCTCACTGCCATCTACAGAGAGTCTGATATCCCGTCCACCTAATTACAAGTGCCTTAGGATATAATGCTCTTGAATACCTTATATAACATATATATCACATATCATTATATATAATCCATGAATACCTCATTGGCCTCTGGGATTTTTTTGAAATTATCGTTATTTTGTGTTACTTAATGCCTTGCTCAGCTACAAAGATCAGAGCTCCAGATGTACCCTTTGTATATAGAAAGGTCAGATCTTACTTATATTTTAATAATACAGTTTGTCTTACAACATTTTTTCATAGAATTAATTCATAACCTTCAGAGGAGATGGTCTATTACTTGAATGCCAGGCAGATATTGAAATTTGACCCCCACAGGACACATTATAAGTGTATTTTCTTTCTCTTATTCACCTTGGGATGTCAGAAGCTTCACAAAGTATTGCTATAGTAAGACACATGTTTTCTCTGTCATTTATTTCTACAAGCTTTACACTTCATCTCCTTATTGGATACATGCTCGCTTAAATAAGTAAAAGTAAGTGTTTCCATGATTTAGGCAGCTGAAGTGAGTGTGCTACTCTGCACGCCTTTTGCAAGTGTTACCTTTTTAATTAATCTATTAGAATTCAAGCAAAAAGTTAAAGTTGTGAAATAGTTTTCTCTGTTTTCTCCCAAAGCCAGTGCTCTTTTTCTTAATGTCTTAATGCTCTTTACTGTAGTACGTGAAAGTCTCACACAAAGGTAGGGGTCAGGTTAGTTGAGTCCAGCACGATCAGTCTTGGGCCTCCTGTTATTGCCCGCTCCCTGTTCTTCTTTCCTCAGTCATCATGAGCTATGTCCATTTTGGCAGACTCTCGCAGAAAAGTGCTGTGGGCATGCAGTAGATGTGAAAGTGTGCCCGTTTATACTGCAGGAGTATGTATGCACGGTGCTTGCTAGGCACCATTTTTACTATCTTAAGGTGTTTCTAGCTCTACCACAAACTGGTGCCTTTTCCCATGGATTGGATATCGGAAGGAGTTCCGAACCACGAGTAAAGGATTGCCTGTTGATAACCCTATATGTCTCCTTTTACAGGAAGCGCATATGCCAGATTGAGGAGGGAGAACTGGGGACCCTGCACCCCTTCTTCAGTCACATCTGTCAGCAATGGATGGCCTTTATGGGCCAGCTGGGTAGGTCCTGCTGTAAGGCAGACTGCAGTACACGCTGTTTCCTGTTTTGTATCACTCGTCATGTTTCCTATTTGTCTGTTTTTGTTGTCTACTGGTATATCGTGCAACCCTTTCCTCCAGCCTTTAGGGGTATCCTTTGCTTCATACCATGGCGCTGGAACATTTTTTGCATAGCAAAGAGCTATATTATAAGTGTACATATATAGGTATAATGCAAAATGTATTATGTACCTTTATATTAAACATTTAAGTAGCTGTGATAATTCACTACTCAAATTACACATCATTGCAACCTACAGTTACACAGCAATTGACCAAAGTAACAATAAGTTACCTTCCTTTACTTTATTTATAATTTTACTCAACATGTAAAAAAGAAAGGAAAACTGCTTTTCTGATTAAGAAAGGGGAAAGTATAGAAATATGGAAAAAAACACTAAAACATTGAAGCATAGACTGAACTGACTGCTAACTGATGCAGGGCCTTTTCATGTTTGGCAAGATTTCCACACTCCATTATCAGATGTGTCCCATTTAGTCAAGCCCTGGAGGATCTGAATCTCTTACATTTAGACAAACTGTCAAAAGTGGAGTCTGTTTAAATTTGATAACAAGCACTACATTTGATGAGGAGTTAAGCAGCATGTGCATCCTAGGCTGCTGCTTCTTGTGCGCCCATGATGTTTAACACCTCAGTACTTTTCTCATGCTCTGGATGTCTTTCTCAGAGCTTGCTGTGGTTCTTAGTACCTGCTTTTTGCTTTTTCTGAGGATGGTTTCTGGCTTCTCTGACCCCATCAACTTTCAGTCACTCTTTTATGCTGGACGGGATGTTTGTTGGGGGGAGGGGATAGTGGTGCACGCTACATAGATCAGGATTACATGCCATAATGTGCATGTCAGAGATGCACAGACAGACATTTACCTAAGCAACATCATACTTAAATTCATGGTCAGAGTATCAGCAGTGGAAAGGTCCAATTCTCTAAACATGGAAGAACCCTATTAATCAACAAAATACTTATTAATCCACATTTACATGTAGGTCATTTGGGGAAAAAGGGAAGAGGGATGTTAGGAGGAGCAGAGATTGTTGTAGAAGAGTATATTTATATATAATTTAGGACTTGCAGGGCAATGACACTGAAAGCCATAACAGAGTGGTACTGTGCCCTAGTTGAGTGGGTTATTTATTCCTTTTCAGAGTGATTTCTTCCGGCTGCTTGAGATGCTTTCCACCTATATTGCTGGAAACTATGCAGTGTGCCTATCACCAGAACTTGTTCAAAGGTGCCTCCTGGCCTGAGGGGGGTGCCAGGCTTCATTTATAGTTGCTTTTTGGCCCAAGAATACCAGACAGATGGTTGTCTGAAGCAGCAAAAAATACCAAAGCCTTTTCCTAGGTGCCTTCTAGGTCTTTGGGTACTAGATCATGCTTCAAAGCGTATCCTCTTGTTAGGCTATGTTATGTTATTTATATTTGTATAGCACACCGCCACCCATGAGGGTATCCTGGTACTTCGCAGGGGTGCGAGGTTCGCCCCTAGAGGGAGACTTATTCAAAGAGACAGGTCTTTAGCTGCTTATGGAATTCCAAAAGAGAGGAAGAAGGCTCTGGTGCAGAGAGGGAGGTCGGTCCATGCTTTAATAGCGATGTGTGAGAAGGCTTGGCCTCTGGATCTGCTTCTAGCAAGAGTCCGTCCAAGCGTAGGTGCCTAGAGGGTTGGTGGAAATGTATGTGGATGTTCTGGTTGGCTGTGCCCGAGTTGTGAAGTATTTTGTATACGTGGGTGATGAGCTTGAATTGTGTGCGCTTGTGTATTGGGAGCCAATGGAGCATTCTCAGGTGTGGTATGATGAGAGTCTAGCGTGGAAAGTTGAGGAGGAGTCTGGCTCTGTGTTCTGGGTAGTCTGTAGTCCATTTGTGCGTTGCTTGTTGATTCTTGCGTAGAGGCAGTTCCCATAGTCCAGTCTACTGGTTATGATGGCTTGGGTTATGTTTTTTGGTGGTGTTCAGTATACACTTGGAGATGTTTTTCCCTATCCACAGGGTGACTGTGTTGACCTGGGTGGACATGTTCAGTTTGTTGTCAATGATGATCCCAAGGTTTCTTGCTTGTGTGCGGTGGGCAGGACCAAGGTGTATAACCTACCAGGTGAAGTCCATTGGGAGACGTCTTTTTTGAAGATCAGCACTTGTGTTTTGACAGTGTTCAGTTTAACATGGTTGGACTTCATCCAGGTGGCCACTTCGGTCATGCATGTGGTGAAGTTATTCCTAATTCTGGGATGTTCGTCTGTGAGAGACCGTGTCAGTTGCTTCTCGCCGGCGTAGGATACGATGTTGATGTCATGGATGATATCGCCCAGTGGAGTCATGTAGATGCTGAAGAGGGTGGAGATGAGAGATGAGCCTTGAGGTACTCCGCTCGTGGGTTTCCGCAAGTGGGTTCCCGGGCTTCTAAAGAGTAAGGGGCAAGCATGACTGTTTATGTTCTCCCAGTTATGTAGGAGCAGATCCATCGGATGGCGAGCTCTTGAATGCCATTTTTGTGCTGTGGTCTAACCATAATTGGGTGGGAGACCATATTGAAGGCTGCTGAGAGTCATGGTTTCTCTTTTGTCCAGGATCCTCTGGATATCATCTGTTGCTGCGATGAGGCTGTCTCCATGCTGCGGTTGAATCTGAAGTCTTATTGTGTGGTGTTGAGTAGCTGGTGGTTGATGAGGTGATCTGCGAGGTGTCTATTGATTGCGTTTTTTAGGAGCTTGGCTGGGTCTGGTAGGAGGGTAATCGGTTGGTACTTAGCAAATTTGGTCAGTTCTGATGTGAGCTTCTTTAGGAGAGCGTTGACCGTTGCATACTTCCAGGCTTTCTGGAATGTTGTTTTGTCAATGGAGGTGTTGAGGATGGGCGTGAAGGCTATGCTGATGGGGTGAATCCTTTGTTGAAGGCATGGTGAAGGCAGGTGTCTGTTGAGGCCCTGGAGTGGATGAATTTCATGATAGTGGGGTTTCCTCTGTGGTCATGGTCTTCCATGTGGTCAAGGTGTGTTCTTCGTTTGTGATGTTTAGACTGGGGTGATGTCGCTAGGGTCAGGTTGATTATCGAAGTTTTCATAAATGGCTGTGATTTTGCTACTGAAGAAGTTCAATAGGTTGCTTCACAGTTCTTGTGATGGGGTGATGTTGCTGGCAGTGGCAGCTGACGTTGTGAAGCCTTAGATAGAACTAGAAGATCTCTTTGCTGCTGTTAGAGCTGGCATTGATGCTGTCTGATGGAGTCTACCACTTGGTTTCCCAGATTTGTTGGGGGTAAGGCCTCAGGGCGGATTTACAGGTGTCTTTATCTGTGCCTTCCTGGCTTCTTCTCTATCCACGTTTAAGCTATTTGCAGTATTGTTTGGATAGTTTGAGTTCTGTGTAACACCTGGCCTGGGTACTTGTTCTTGCTGGTTTGCTCTGTTTTTGTGGGGCCAATGTCATTAAAATTTGTGATGTCATTTGGCATGTTGTTGGTGTGATCTCGGGAGTTCTGGGAGAGGGCTGAAGTCCAGCCTTCTCTGCTATGTTTTTCCAGCATTGACGGAGTAGGCATGTGGTGATTGCTTGTCTGTGATGCTGTATGTTTATTGTGAAACTCACGAGAGCGTGGTCTTGGTGATGGGTGTGGGTTTGTTAAATGTGATGTTGAATGATGTGAAGACGGGGCCCAGAATGTGTCTGGCGGCATGGCTAGGGTCTGATACGCTTTGGGTGTTCCCATGGCTTTTGATGAGTGCTACTGAGTTGGTGTGTTTGAGGTCCTCAAGGTCAAAGTTGATGTCTCCTAGGAGGATATAGGTGCAGGAGTCAAGGTTTGCAATGCTGTTGGCACATGGTCCTGGACCAAGGTGCCCCAAAGGGTGAAATTGGCTGTGATTCTGAGCTTGAAGATGAGTTTCTCCATGCAGTTGGTTTCGGTTTCTTCAACGGCGGTGCAGCTAGCGGTCTCCTTGAAGATGATAGTGATTCCTTTCAGAGTTTGTGTTGGCGAACTTGTCTGATCTTATGTCCAGTGGTGATGGTTGTGGCAATGCCCAGTGCAAAAGCTGGGGTTAGTCATGTTTCTGTGAGGAAAAGGATGTCTGGGGCGGAGTTGTCATGCAGATGTTGAGGAGCATGCATGAGATCTTGGAGTCCAGTGTGGGTGGGGTCTGATATGTGTGCTCTTGTGTAGGTGTGGTACTGGGTGCTGGCAGTGTGTTTGTGGTGGGTTTTGGAGTAGTGAGTATGGGTGTGGAAATGCAGGTGAGGTGGCCTGTGAAGTTTCCTTTTGTGTTGTGTGGTGTTACACGGTAACAGAGCGGCGAACAGCAGCCGTGGTTGAGAGTGTGGAGGTACGCAGCAGGGTAGCAATGGGTCAGGGAAGGACCAGGATTCCTGGCACTGGGTGCGGTGCAGGTGCTTACGGGCAAAGATAGATGCTCTTTTGGCTTATGCCTATCACAAATTCCTCTAAGCATTAGGAACTGTGCGTTTGTTGGGCAACATAAACTTTGGGATAGTGGCAGACTGATTCCGAGCACATTCTCAGGATATGTTGTCCTAGAGGCCAGCTAGTTCACAGTGCCACCATAAGCCCCCCTAAACCTAGACAAGGTAGCAAAGGGTTTTGGCAACCAAAGCACATGACAACCCTGATCCCTCCTAGGAATCGTGGTAACAGATCTAGAACCCTTTTGCTCACTCACTTGTGCTCTCTTTCTCTCAGAGGAATATTCAGAAAATACACAGTGGGGTCTTTTTCAATATTATTTGAACCATCATGATTCTTTATAGAATATATGGGCTGCAATGATCAATAGACAGAAGCATATAAGAGTAATTAGCAGTTCAAGGACAGTGAACAGAATGAACAGTTCGAACATATAAAACAATATGTATATATACAGCACTCCTACTATACGTTCCCTAACCTAAGTTTCTAGGGTGTGTATGTGTTCTGCCAAGAATCCCCCATTGGATGATCCACCCCGTTACCTGGAGGGAAAGAATGTAGGTCCCCGTTTTCTGTCACAATTTGGACATCCCTCCTCGCAGAGGGATCAGCAAGCAGCACAGGCCTGAGGTTTCAGCGTGTAGTGACCTTGCAATGACAGCAAGAGCTCCTATGCCTAACACCCGGAAATGCTTATTTATTTATAACAAAAAGCATCCTTGCTCCGAGCCGAGACCTTTAGTCAGGCTGCCATTCTTTATATTCTGTAGATAACTTGTTCGCTGCATGGATGAACAACAAACAACCACATTTGCACAGTGTATGTTCAGACCTTGTACGGGATGTTCAAGGTGTCGTGATAGTGTTCCTACAAAGTAGAATTTGTAGGCAAGTGTAGTTTTATAGAAGATAAACCGCACTATCACGCATGCAAATGTGTGTCAAAAGTCATTGTGTGAAAGGGAAGGCAACGTGGGAAAAACATGTGCATGTAAGATGGCAGTGTTTTCCACTGGGCCTAACTAAGACACATGACACTTTCAAGATCTCGTAGGTCAGGGTTGGGAGTGGCCTGCTATGGGTTCAGATGAATGTTGTACAACCACAGCTTATGTCTGCCTGACAGCCAACTTCCATTAGGTAAAGTGACATCACCTGGAGTCTTACTAGGAAGGAATACATTCTACCGTCTGTCCTAAAATGCATATAAGCCAACTTGCTTACTGAGAGAGGATAGGAGTCTGCCAACCATGTGAACTGTGCCTAACTGTGGCGTTTGGTGACATACAGACTATGCCTAAGTGGACTTTGACAATATACTGTGCCCGAGTGGACTGTGCTGCTGCAACAACCAGCTGTGTCCCCAAGCGAACTGTGCCACTATATCAACACATTGTGCTGTGGCTGGTAGTGCCACCTTAAGATGTCTGCATCTAGGCAGCCCTGTGACCCTTCCTCACGTGGCTTAAGGTCTCATCTTACCCAAAGCTCAGACGTGGGCTGGTCACTAGCTGTAGACCTGCGGCCTGAGTGCGGGAGCAGCTTTATTTGGCTCATTTCCTCCCAGAAGAGGGAGTGAGCCAGAAGAATGATAGGGGTACCCACGAAAGATGAGACAATAACTGCTGTGAGGGCTGCTAAATTAAGATAGCCCACAAACTCGTAAAAAGCGGTAACCTGCACTCGATACCTGCCCAGACAGAACTCAATCCCGAAAGTGAATGAGAGAGGAAAGAAAACGAACACCAAACTCCGAGCACAGTTGCCGTTCGCCAGTAAAGCACTTGTATCTGTTGTCTTTCTTGTGTAGTTGTAAGTTTGTTTTGTGCAGTGAAGTACTTTTCTTTTGCAAAGTAAAGCACTGGGTTGGACAATCCGTGGTTGCGCTGCTGGTACAGACTTCTACTTCAGCGTTGAGATCCTCGTCAGTCCCTGCTACACCAGCATCCATATCGACATCACTGGAAGAGCACCAGGTGCTGATGCCAGTTTTGGACCCTGAATCAACTTGGGCTCGAGCTCAACCAGTGTCATACTACAAAATTTAAAAGCACATCCGGACGTCATTCAACTGGACTCTAACCCAGTGCCTCTACCATGTCACACGTATCAGCTGAGGCTCCATTATCTTTCGGGCTCTGCCTCTTATCCAATGCCAGAACAGGGGGCACCCCATGATGATGATGACGACGATGACTTATTGCCCCCTCGCTATACTGATGATGCCCTATATATTGATTTACAAATGCCAGTGGGCTTGACACCTCACCTGAGATTGAGCTTAACTAACAACTTGGGCCACCAAGTGGTGGTTTGCAGTTATGGTCCACAGGGCAGCTGATGCCCTAGAATCACAACTACACTCCACTAAGACAAAAACAAATGTCCTCACAGAGATCTTATAGCCTGGGCCAGCTATTTCTGAGCCTATGGTTCCATTTAACGATGTGCTAACTGATACTTGGATGAAGCCTTGTTCTTGCCCACTCATGAATTGACAAGTGGCCAGACGTCACAGGCAGGCACGCACCAGGTGACCTGAATTTTCTCAGCAAATAGTCCACACTAAAGAGCCTTATTGTGCAGGCCTTGACCAGTAAAGTGAGTCCTAACTCACTTGCAACCACTTCTCCGGACAGAGAATCAAGGCTTTAGGCAAGCGCATGTTTTCTTCTTCAAGCCTAGCTTTACGATCCGTGAATGTTGTGGGTCATTACACATGTGTCATGTGTGACATGGTTAGTGAGAGCTTGCCAACAGGCTCTGATGAACTTAGGGCCTCTTAGGCTCAGGCAATTCATGATGGACAGGACGTGACCACATATGTTATCCAAGCAGTTCTGGATACTACAGTTAGTCTGTACGGGCAGTAGGTACTAGTTTTGATTGGAAGTGTTCCACAGGATTCTGTGGCGATATACAGACCTCCCTCATTGGTCTCTTTCCATGAGAAAACATACTCTGCATTAGAGCACTTTAAGGACATGAGAGCTTTGGTGTACTCTTTGGGACCCCTGCTAAACAGTTCCCTAATCAGTTCAAGAAGTTTAGAGGCTATTCCTGAGGGCAGGCTTGTAGACACAGAAAGCCTTCTCAACCTGTGCAGCATGTACCCCAGCCCTTTTGAGGCTGTGGAGATGGATCTGGCCAGCAGCATGTGGGCAGCAGGGGATTAAGTCCTACAGCTCCTCTGTCCCTGCTAAAACAGCCACTAAAATATTTTAGTTTACCATTAGTGTTACATGCCCAATTGGTGGTGGGGGACAGGATTTTACAGTTCCTTCTAGGTTGGCGATCCATCACGTCAGAAAGATAGGTCTTACAAATAGTTCAGAATGGCTGTGCCCTCCCTTTTCTTTCTGCCCTGTCTACTATTCTTCCAATGTCAGATACGATTTCCAATGAGCACCTGTCCATTCTGTTACAGGAGGTGGAGCTGTTGCTCTCCAAAGGTTGTGGACCTGGAAAGATGAAAGAATGACAAGGGGCCTCAGGGCTGTTTTGGAAGTCCGGCCTATGAATGCCTTCCTGCGAGAGGGCAAATTCAAAATGCACACGCTGGCCCAGATCCTGACTGCTCTGAACCCTGGCAACTGGATGGTGTCCTTGGACCAGCAGGACTCGTATTTTTATATACCTGCCCTAAAGTACAAAAGACGTTATTTACAGTTCAGGGTAGGTCAGGAGCATTTTCATTTCGCTATGCTCCCTTTTGGCTTCACAAGAGACCCTCAGGTGTTCATGAAAGTGATGCCGGTGGTTGCAGCCCATCTTCGGATGCCAGGCTTATCAGCACTACTGGCTGCTTAAGGAGGCTTGCCACAGTCAGTTGTGGGCCACATCCAGATTACAGTGAACATCTTGACATCATTGGAGTCACTATCAATGATGCACAATCCCACCTGCCTCTTTTCGAAGGCTCCCATTCATTGGAGCAGTCCTGGACACAGTGAATTTCAGGGCGGTCCCTCTGTTGCAATGAGTCTAGGACATTCAGGCTATGATTCAGATGTTTCAGCCTTCATCTTGGAGGCATCTTGATAGCAGCTCTGAGGCTTCTTGGCCTCTTAGCCTTCTGCATCATCCTTGTCAGCTATGCCATATGGCACTTGCAGGCTCCACAATGGAATTTGAAGTTCCAGTGGGTCCAATATCAAGGCAATCTCGCAGATGACATTCAGGTCTCAGAAGAAATGCCTCAAGATCTGCACTGGTGGCTGTTTGAACCCAATTGGTCCAGAGACAGGCCCCTCTCCCCTCCACACCTAGAACTAACAATGGTGACGGATAGACCCTGCTGGGCTGAGGAGGCCATCTGTCGGATTTGGTACCAGGAGACTCTGGTGCCCTGGCGAGGGCCAGCTCCAGATCAGTCTGCTGGAGTTGCATGCCATTCGCCTGGCTCTGAAGGTCTTCCTGCCGTCCATCAAGGTGACGCTGGTTCAAGTTCTCATAGACAATTCCACCACCATGTGTTAGTGCTACAAGCATGAGGGAGTGGCATCCTGTGTTGTGAAGCTCTGCTCCTCTGCAAGTGGCTGGAATGTCTACGCAGTTTCCTGATCCTGAACCAACCTGGCAGGGTCCCTACATTTCAGGGCAGACAAACTGAGCTTGTGGTGTCTGGTGGATCAAGAGTGACATGTACATCCAAAGGTGGTGCAGGATATCTTCCAACAGTGGGGAGAGCCCTGTCTGGATCTTTTCACCACAGTTGAACATGCAGTGTCAAAAGTTTTGTGCCAGGGAGGCTCCACTAGAACACTCCTTCGGAGATGCATTCTGGCAGGGATGGAACATTGGACTTCTGTATGCCTTTCTGCCCCTGCCCCTCCTGCCAAGAGGTCTGAAAAAGATCAGGAACCACCAGACCCAGGTAATCTTGTGGCACTGGATTGGGCCAGAGAGTGTGGTACCTGAACCTTCTAAACATGAGCATCAGTCCTCTGATTTGACAACCACGTCATGAGGACCTCCTATCTCAGCAACCAGGCAGGGTCTTCCACACAAATCTGCACAATCTAAACCTCTATGAATGGAGACAGTGTGGCAGCAATTGACTGTGTTTAATCTGTAGACTAAAATCATAGATGCTATATTCGCCACCAGGTACCCTTCCATGCAATCCATATATTCCTCACGCTGGAACAATTTTGTGGTCTTGTGTGGCATTCATAAGCTGATCCTTTATAAGCAAAGTTGTCGAACGTCCTTTTGTTTGTTTTATCCTTGACCAAGCACTGTCCTGCGGTGGACACTATTAAGAGTTGTCAGCCCTTCTCTGTTTGCCGGACGAACCATCTTTGTTTAAATCACCTATTGAGATGAGTATTATTAAAGGTTTGGCACATGTTTTGCCCCAAATCATTTGTTGTGCCACAGTGGGATCTCAACTTGGTCTTGACATTTCTCATGTGTATGCCCTTTTAGTTGATGCATAGCTGCTCACTACATCTCCTGGGTTTAAAGACTGTCGTCCTCATTGCGATTACAGTATCCCACTACATGAGTAACTTCAAGTATTTTGGGTGCTTTCGGACCTACACTACCTCTTTCCCAGACAAGTTGGGGCTCGATGCTCATTCTTAATAAAAGTTGTGACTGCATTCTATGTTGCAAAATATATCTCCCTGCCATCATTCTTTGCTCCCCTCTCAGCCCTCAAAAGAGGGGGACAGGCTCCATCAGCTGGACCCCAAAAAGGGCTTAAGCTTTTACATTGATCTTACCAAGGACAATCAATTGTTTGAGATGCTCCGGAGTGAAGAAAGGGAAGGCTTTGCAGAAGAGGACCCTTTTGGGGTGGATAGTCATCTGCATCAAGATTTGTTAAGCCACCAGGTATAAGGCTGCCACCACTTCATTGGCACACAGAGTGCCTGTCCTTGACAACTGTCAAACTGTGACATGGGCGTCACTTCACACTTTCACAAAGCACTTCTGCCAGGTGTGGCAGAAAGGGCATTTCACCCACTCGGTTCTGCAAGACTTTTTGTTCCGAGTCCTCTCCACAGACCCTCTGCCTGGGGAGGTACTACTTTGATATATATTTTAAAGCAAGTTAGAAGTATCCATCAGAAGAACAATTACTTACCTTCGATAATGCCCTTTCTGGTGAATACTCTATTTGCAGATTTCTCACTGCCCTCCCACCTCCTCTTTCCGTGGAGTGACCTCTTTTTGTAACATCTAAAAAGGGACCAACAGTTGTTCATGCTCCACGGAAGTGCTAAAAGGGAAAAGACATGAAACTGATGTCAGCATGCAGTGCGTATAATCAGCATCGAGCTGCATGAGAGCACTGCTGTAGTGAAAGTTTCCCGGATCCAGTCTGTCGCATGGTGAGCATTTTAAGGTGAGTCTATGATTATGATTAGAAAGTGTATTCATCACAAAGTGTGTTACTGAAAGTAAGTAACTTGTTCCTATGGTTCTGTCTGTATGGGCTCTTAGGATCTCCGAGCCTATTATAGAACAGTATCTATAAACTTTTTGCCTGGATGGCAGTGCTTTTGGAGGCTTGTACTCCTGCCCAAAGCTTCATAAAGTTGCAGGCTTTTGTCTAGTTGAAAGCCTTCCATATTCTTAGATGTATAATATCCTCACTCATTTGTATTTCTCAGTGAAGTATTATCTGATAGAGACTTTTAACCGCAGATTTCTTACCTTCGAATAATCCCGAGGCATCCGATTTGATCTGGAACTTTTTTGTAAGCAATACCCCTGTGCGCCGGTAGGTGGTGCAGTCTGCATCATCTGTGCCAGAAGTAATGTTTGCGGTGCCTATATAGGCACCAGCCCAGCACGCTGACGTCAGTTCTTTTCTTTGTGTGCCAGTCATCGCAGATTTGGAGAAGATCTACCCCGAGGCACCTTTTGACTGACCTTTTTTCAACCCTTTTGTCAAAGATTTTTGAGACTTTGTCTCCTGGTGTGGCAGGGATGTCCACAAGAGAAGGCTGGTTTCACGCCCGCAGATGACGGTGACGGATCCACACCTCGTCTCTTTGGTTCCTCGAGTGTGACCATGACTACAAGACCTGCTTCGATTGTCACACCATGCACCCCAAGACCTTGAGGGAGCAGTCCTTCAAGCTCCTTGCTGCTCGAAGTGCGTCGCCGCAGCAGTCTCAGTCCAGGTCAAGAGGAAGGTCTGGGATGGGTCGTGGAGCGACTCCCAAACGCTCGTCGTCGAAGTCGTCTGGGCATTCAGGTAAGTCCCACAAACGGATGACGAGCACAAAGTTGAAGGGGTCTTTGACTTCACCCTTTCCTTTGAAGTCATCCGACGAGATGAGGAAACATCGGCATTTGAGGTCTGACTCCAAGGTTGAGCCTGCACCTGGGTCGTTTCCGCTCCTCCTCAAGTTTCCAGGAGCTGGATGAACCCCTGACCAAATTCATGAATTTTATGTGTCCATGTACCTAATATTTGGGCGACCTGTGCCGTCTGGAGCGCCTTCGGGCCCCATGGGCTCGGTGAGGAGCCACTACTAGTCTTCCACAGGCGGGTCCGCCCCTGGCACCAGTCAGGCCCCTTGGATCTATGGATAGATACGGTCTGGTGCCGGTCGAGGCACCTGGACCTTCCCCGGCTCCACTGCCAACATCCCTGGGGCCCACCGGCGATGCTGTCCCCATACTCATCCCTAACTCAGACACGGAGCCGGATGGGCGATGTCCGATGGCAACTAGGGGCCGACGACCCAGGGTGGAGCCTGTCCCCTATTCCTTTGGGCTAGGACTTGTAGAAGATTGGGAGGAGTTGCTGGATCCTTATGAATACCAGTCCCTAGATGTCAAGGAGGACACCTGGTGTGAGGATCTAGCAGAGGAAGGAGCCTCATTCGCTATGGTGGTGACGAGGGTGGCTAAGGCCCTAAACCTTCAGCTACCCAGTGTGGCTGTCAAGACAAATGTATTTACTGAGGTGCTTCAGCTGGGAGTCCCCACATCCAACTGCTTCTCCCGTTTAATGAAGCCCTTCACTGAAGTCCTACTTTGGGCCTGGTCCAAGCCCTGCAAAGGTGCTCCTGTGAATAGGTTGATTGCCTCTGCCATCACCCCTCCCAGGAAACCCCAGTTTCCTCACAATACACCCCACCTCGGAGAGCTTGATGGTCCAAGCCTCCACTCCCAAATTAAATCCTGGTGCATTCCCATCCACTCCCCCGGTCACGGAATCCAATAGGCTGGATACCTTGGGGAAGAGGATGTTCTCTACTGCCATCCTGGCACTACAGTCAATGAACACAGCATGCTTTTGGGCCGATACTCCCATTCTTTCTGGGACTCGATTGTGGAGGTGCTGCCTGTGGTCTCGGAGGAGGCCCGAGCCATACTCTCTCAAGGTGTTGCTGACGGGAGAGATGCAGCTAAGTTCCCCATATGCTGTGGCCTGGATACGATTGACTCGCTAATCAGAGCGGTTTCATCCTCAGTGGCCTTATGGCGCCACCTCTGACTGAGGACGACTGGCCTATCTGGGGATGTCCAGGCCTCACTCATAGACATGCTGTTTGATGGCTCCCGTCTCTTGGGAGAGAAGGCGGACCCAGCACTAGAGCGCTTCAAGGACAGCAGGGCTATGGCCAGGTCCTTGGGCCTTTCCATAGCCCTTCACCAACCACTGTCCACCTTCACTCCTTTGTTGGCCATTGAAGGGGCTCCCAGCCGCATCTCCAACTGCCCAGCCTCCACGGCCAGCAGACTTCTCAGTCTTTGTGTGGTCGAGGACATGACACCTACAGGCCTCCATGGTTAGGTTTGTTCACCCTAAGTTGGCTGGGTATGCCCAGACGTGGGTCTCTTGCTCACTTTGCCACTGGATTCAAGCTAGCCTGGCTGATGAGGGGGTGTTACCCCGAAACCGGACCCAGGATGCTTGTTTCCGGTCCAGGGAAGACCTGGCTTGGCAGTTCGGGCTGGACTGTTCCCATGAGGAACAGGGTCAAGACTGATTTGCATATGGCTGGGTCTGAACTGGGGTGGAAAAGTGAGCTAAAGAATGATGATGGATTCAACCCAGATCTGTGACTGGGGGTGAGTATCTGAAAAGTTTCAGCGCTCTGTCCATTATCTCCTTGTGTTTGCTCCTTGGTTAGGTAGCCAGAGATAGGGCCAGTCCACCACACCCCGGCAGCTGCAGCTTCCAAGCCATTTACTTTGCCCTCCGACCATCATGGGCACCCTGTGGGAGGCAGGATGCGCCATCACCTGCACCACTGGAGGTCGATAACATCCGAACACAGAGTTCTCCAGATTGTCCAAAGGGGTTATTCCTTCCCCTTTGTGACTACCCCTCCACCCATGCCTCCTACTTACGACAGGCTGATGAAGGACCACATCTCAATACTCCGCCAGGAAGTGCAAGCTCTCTTGGCCAAGGGACCCATAAAGTGGGTGGCGGCATTAGAAGTAGGTTGGGGCTTTTATTTCCACTACTTTCTGGTGTCCAAGAAGGACGGAGGCCTTCGTCCTATCCTAGACTTGTGCCCTCTCAATTTCTTCCTAAAAAAGGAGAAATTCAGAATGCTCACGCTCGCTCAAGTACTGTCTGCCCTGGACCCGGGAGACTGGATGGTAGCTTTGGACTTGCAGGACGTATACTTCCTCATTCCAGTCCTGCCGGCCCACAGACGTTACCTGTGGTTCACGGTGGGCCACGAACACTTTTAATTTGCTGTGCTCCTTTTTGGCCTTACTATCTCCCCTCGAGTGTTCACCAAGGTGTTGGTGGTGGTTTCAGCTCATCTGCGGGGATCAGGTTTTCCAGTCTTCCTTTATCTCGGCGACTGGCTGTTAAAGGTGGACTAGCCCGAAGCGATCGTCTCCCACTTCCACACTACGGAGAACCTCCTGCATTCACTGGACTTCACTATCAATGTTCCGAAGTCACACCTGACCCCTTCTCAGAAGCTCCCTTTCATCTGGACTGTTCTGGACACTGCAGTTTAGAGCTTATCCTCCCAAACAGGTTGTCCAGGATATTCACTCTATAATACCGATGTTTCAGCCTCTATCCTGGATTTTGGCGAGACTGACTCTGAGGCTGCTGGGCCTCATGGCCTCCTGCATCCTGCTTGTGACGCATGCCCATTGGAATATGCGGGCTCTGCAGTGGGACCTGAAGTTCCAGTGGGCACAGCATCAGGGTAATTTCTCCGACATGGTCCAGATCTCAGAGGGCACGGCAAAAGATCTGCAGTGGTGGCTGATGAATCGTGATTGAGTCAGTGGCAGACCCCACTCACTTCCCCAACCAGATCTGACGGTAGTGACAGATGCGTCACTCCTGGTATGGGCCAGCCTTCTGGGAGAGGTGGAGATCAGAGGACTCTGGTCTCAGACGGAATCTGTACTCCCTATCAGCTTGGACTTTTGAGCAATCCGGCTGGCATTAAATCCTTTCTACCCTCCATCAAGGGAAGGCCGGTGCAGATGTTCATCGACAACACCACTTCCATGTGGTATTTCAACAAACAAGGCGGGTTAGGGTCATGGACCCTCCGCCAAGAGGCCCTTCGCCTCTGGACATGCCTGGAGCGTCAGGCATTTCCCTGGTGATTCAGCACTTGGCGGGTCTCTGAATACGTGTGGACAATCTCAGCCAAAGATGCCTAGTGGATCACGAGTGGCGTTTCCAACTGGAGGTGGTGCAAAGTCTCTTTCAGCAGTGGGGAGAGCCTTGGTTAGATTTGTTCACCACCAACAAGAATGAGCAATGTCAGCAGTTTTGCACGCTGGAGTTTCCAAGGCGGCTCTTGCTTGGAGACTCTTTTAGTCTCAAGTGGAGCTCCGGCCTCCTGTACACCTTTCTGCCTAGACCACTCCTGCCCAGAATTCTCAAGAATAACAAGAATGACCGGGCCTAAGTCATCACTGTGGCTCTGGACTGGGCGCTGCGTGTCTAGCATCCCAAGCTGTTGCCAATGTCCATCGGTCCTCCGATCAGGTTGCCCCTTCGGGAGGATCTCCTGTTGCAGCAGCAGGGGAGGGTTCCCCACCCAAACCTGTCAACACTCCGCCTTCATGCGTGGAGATTGAGCGGCAACAGTGGGCATCTTTTGACCTTCCGACCGAAATCTGTAATGTTATCTTGGCAGCTCGGGTTTCCTTCACCAAGATGGTATACTGCGGCCGTTGGATCAAGTTTGTAGCACGGTGTACAGACAGACAAACAAACATATTGACCCTTTATCTACACCCCAAGTTCTTTTGTTTATTCTCCCCTGGCCCTGCAGGGCTCTACATTAGGCATGTTGAAGGGTTATCTGTCTGCTCTCTCTGCTTCTCTGAGGCTGTAAACTGAGCCTTCCCTTTTCAAGTTCCCTATTCTACTTAGTTTATCAAGGTCTTCAGCACGTTTTCTCAAGCTCCTTTCGTTATGCCTCAATGGTACCTCAATTTGGTCCTTACTTTTCTGATGTGCTCTCCCAGTGAGCCGCTTTATAACTGCCCTCTTAGACTCCTCACCACCAGGATGGCCTTTCTGGTAGCAATTACATCTGCCTGGAGGGTTAGAAAACTACAGGCGCTGTCATTTCAGCCTCCATACATTTCTTTTTACCCAGACAAACTGGTCCTTCGGACTCAAGTGGCCTTTGTGCCAAAGGTAGTCACACGTTCCACGAAGGTCAGTCCATCACCTTGCCTACCTTTTATGCTCTGCCCCATTCCACTAAGGAAGTGGAGAGATTTCACTGGCTGGACCCAAAAAGAGTGTTGTCGTTCTATCTTGACCGCACACGACTGTTCCGGGTGGACGATCGTGGGGTATGTCGGAGCCAAGAAAGAGAAGGCCATTCAGAAGCGAACCCTCTCTTGATGGATTGTATTCTACATTAAGATCTGCTACACATTGGTCAAGAAGCAACCCCCAGATGGCTTGTGTGCTCATTTCGCCAGAAGGCTGCGACCACTGCGTTAGCATGGAGGTCTGGTCCTAGACATCTGTCAAGCTGCAACATGGGCTTTGTTGCACACTTTCACCAAGTACCTTTGCCTGGACAGTCGGGTCCATCGAGATGGGCATTATCGCCTATTTAAGGTAAGGAATCTGCAGCTGAAAGTCTCTATCCGATGAACAAGTTACTTACCTTTGGTAACGCCTTATCTGGTAGAGACTCTAGTTAGCTGCAGAATCCTTACCAACCCACCCATCCTCCCCGCGAACAGATTTTTAGGGTTAGGGCTGTTCCCTTTTCAGGGCCTAGTTTCACATAAAGAAAAAGAAGCTAAAGTCAGCGTGCTGGGGTGCCGCCTCTGTAGGCATCTCGCACATCACTTAGGCGCAGACAGCAGGTGGAGCCGCATGACGCCCCCTACCGGCGCACAGGGGTACTGCTCACTATAAATGTCCGGATACAATCTTGACGCCAGGGGATTATTCTAAGGTAATGAATTTGTGGCAAGATAGAGCCTCTACCTGATAAGGCATTATTGAAGGTAAGTAGCTTGTTCTTCTGACCCCTACATAAACTAAAATATTGTGCTTTCTACCTTTTTCTTAATCTTGTTGATCCATGGATTCTTCAAATTTTATCTTGTCAGAATGAAATCCGTACATTACTCTGCCATTTGTAAGTTATTTGTGTATTGCCCTCAAGAAGCATACTTACATAGATATCTGTCACTGGATAGGTTGTATTGTGAATACTGGAAAGGCACGAGGTTGCTGGCCTTGTTACCCTGCAGAGAGAGCCACGGCTGCTGCAGTGTCTTTTCAGCACTGTGTTGTTCGGTAGGTCTTCTGCAAAGCAGCCAGTTGGTCAAAATGGAATAGATTGTATACCCACTCTGCTGGATGTGAGCTGCAAAGATGATGCTCGGTGTGGCCTCGCTTTATTTAATAACTTGTTTGGCTAGTTCAGATGTAAATAGGTTACCAGCCCTGTGTAAATGTTTGATGCTGGTCAGTGATAAGTAAATCTGAAGGAAAGTGTACTAGATATACCCTGCATACAAGTTGTGCAAAGTAGTGATTCTTGTACTGGACGTCTGTAATCCCTTTCAGCTACACATGTCCCTTGCTCTTCATTTGGTACTATCGATGGGTAGTTGGAGAACCAAGGACCGAAATATTAGAAACCTGCAGGCACGTATGGGGAAGTTCCTTGGGCGCACATGCACCTTGACTAAATCATCGTTTAACTCTTCCATCTTCAAGTGATGATCCAGCACCAGTGCATGTGGCAGAGAGCATCTACTGGGCTGGAGAAGAAGGGGGGCTAAGGGAGGCCAGTACAAAAAAAGCTGTCATACGTAATTTACACTTTACTCGTGTCTCTCTGTTCTGTTCCTCTGGCTCTGCTGCTGGTTTGTCTACATTCTGCACCACACGCTGTGTTTCCTGTTTTAGGCTCTGTGTCCTCGTGCTTCCTGTTCCTGTCTCTCCCTTTGTGTGTTTTCATGTCTCTTTTACTCGCTTTCCGTCTGCTCTCATGTGCCATGTACACTTGCTCCCCTCTGTCTCATTACATTGCTTTTCTTGGCTTTGTTTCTGTTCTTGTGTCGTCTGTCTGCTGTCTCAGGCTATTTACCACTCTTGGGCCTCTATTATGAATATTTCCTTAATTCTCATGGGACCAGTAACAAGAGTTACTGGACACATTGGAATTATTAGATCCTGTGTTTCTGCGGATCTGTTTATTTTCACATTTAAGATTTTGGCTGCTGCTCATTGTGAATATCTGGGGGTACTCTGGCATTTGGACCCAAAATGACCAATTCTCCCACTAATTCCTCTTTTGTATGGAGATTCTTGGGGTCAAATGTAATGGCCCTGATTTTCCCGGTATCGGTGCCTCCATAGGTGGGGAAATTCCAGGTCATTTTCCCTACCACTCGTAATGAGGACTGCTGTTTCTGCTGTGCAAGTCTATGCATCTCTTATATTTCTGATGTCTCATGCTGCAGATCTACTCTTGTGTTCCTGTTCTGGGCTCTGTATCGCTCCATGTGCTTCTGCTGCCTTAGACTGTGCATCCCCCCTTGTGTTCCTGTTCTGGGTTCTGTATCTCTCCTTGTGCTTCTGCTGCCTCAGACTGTGTGTCTCCCCTTGTGTTCATGTTGTATCTCTTCTTTCTCAGACTATTTATCTCTGTTTATTTTTTTGTATCTGCTGTCTGTCTATTTATGCGTATCTCCTGTTCTTCTGATATCTGTAGCTCCTCTTGTGTTTCTGATGTATTAGGCTATGTTTCTCTCCTTGTGTTCGTGTTCTATGCTCTGTATCTCTCCTTGTGATTTTTCTGCCTCAGACTGTATTTCTCCTGGTGTTTCCTTTGTATTTTGCCATGTGCCACTGGTGTTCCTGTTCTAGGCTTGGCATCTATTTTTGTGTTTCTTCTGTCTCAGGCTATACCTCACCTTCTGTTCCTCGACTAGGCTCTATATTTCTCCTAGAGCTTCTGATGTATCTGGTTGTCACTCCTCGTGTTACTGTTCTATGGTTGGGATCTCTTCTGTTTCTGCTGTATCAGGCTTTGTTGACTCCTTGTGTTCCTGTTATAGGCATGTGCTCAGGTATTGTGTTTTGGCTGCCTCTGACTATGTTCTCTTCTTCTATTCCCTCTTCTAGGCTTGGTATCTTCTTGTTTTTCTGCTGTGTCAGACTTTGCTTGTTTTTCTTGTTTCTCCATTTCAGGTTTTGTTGGCCCTGTTTTTCCATCCCTTGCATTATCTTTGTTCCTTAACTGTCAGTCTGTTCCCTTTTCTCCAAGGCTGCCCATCGATTCAGCAGTGCTCCGTAGAGATTGTCTCCCGGTTCCTGCTTGCTCCCATCTTGATGGAGATGGAAGGTCTGGTGACATCGCTGGCCTGTGACACCAATGTGAAGGTGTTTGAGCGTCTCAGGTGAGGCCATTTGTGTGACAGGAATAACAGGCACACTGGTGTATTGTTTACTGAGACACACACTAAAGGTCATTGCTCTGTCCATTTTACAGTTGTCCCCGGGGCTCAACCTTTGTGCCTTACTCTGTAAAGCAGCACATGAGGAGTCGTCCAGCTGCGGTCCGAGAGTTCATTCTGCTGGGACGGAACTTTCACCAGTGGCGCTACAGCACTGAGCAAGGTGAGTGCTCCCTTTGGTGCTCTCTACGAAGAAGTAAGTACTGGTGGCCCACATTCCGGATTTCTTGGTTTCAAGGTTACACATTCATATTTCACCCACACACTCACTGAAGCTATGAGATCGAGGAATACTCACCCTAGCACATCTTAGAAAGGGATAGCAAGATTAAAGTACATTGCCAAGAAAAGGTATCATAGTGGCACAAGGTGCTCGAGGGTACACCCTTTTGTTGTCAGAGTGGCACCTTATTATCCATCCTCCCCCCTTGTAGCTACCCCAGGTTTCCAGCCTCTGCCTCTACAGCATCACAGTGGATCCGTATGATCCAGCCTGCGGTGCCACAATGGCAGCTTCTGATACAGCCTGTGCCCCTGTAATGTCACAGTGGCACCTTGTGATCCAGCCTAAATCCCGTGGTGTCACAGTGGCACCATGTGATCCAGCCTCTGCCCCTACAGCATCACAGTGGCACCATTATGATCCAGCCTGTGCCTGTGGTGTCACAGTGGCGCCTCATGACCCTGCATGGATCCCTGTGGTGTGATAGTGCCACCTTATGATCCAGCCTGAATCCTTGTGGTGTCACAGTGGCACCTTATTATCCAGCCTACGCCAGCGATGACACAGTGGCACCTTAGGATCCAGCCTACGCCAGTGATGCCACAGTGGCACCTTAGGATCCAGCCTACGCCTGTGATGCCACAGTGGCACCTTATGATCCAGCCTACGCCTGTGATGCCACAGTGGCACCTTAGGATCCAGCCTACGCCTGTGATGCCACAGTGGCACCTTATGATCCAGCCTACGCCTGCGATGCTACAGTGGCACCTTATGATCCAGTCTGTGCCCCTGTGATGCCACAGTGGCACCTTAGGATGCAGTCGGTGTTCCCATGGTCTCACAGTGACCCCTGATAATCCAGCATTGATCCCTGAGGTGTCAGTGACCCCTGATAATCCAGCATTGATCCCTGAGGTGTCACAGTGACCCCTGATAATCCAGCGTTGATCCCTGTGGTCTCACAGTGACCCCTCATGATCCAGCATTGATCATTGTGGTGTCAACGTGACCCCTCATGACCCAGCATTGTTTCCCGTGGTATCACAGTGACCCCTCTAGACCCAGCATTGATCCCCGTGGTCTCACAGGGACCCCTCATGATCCAGCATTGATCCCTGTGGTGTCACAGTGACCCCTCATGACCCAGCATTGATCCCTGTGGTGTCACAGTGACCCCTCATGACCCAGCATTGATCCCTGTGGTGTCACAGTGACCCCTCATGACCCAGCATTGATCCCTGTGGTGTCACAGTGGCACCTTAGGATCCAGCATTGATCCCCGTGGTCTCGGTGACCCCTCATGATCCAGCATTGATCCCAGTGGTCTCACAGTGACCCCTCATGACCCAGCATTGATCCCCGTGGTGTCACAGTGACCCCTCATGACCCAGCATTGATCCCCGTGGTGTCACAGTGACCCCTCATGATCCAGCATTGATCCTTGTGGTGTCACAGTGACCCCTCATGATCCAGCATTGATCCCTGTGGTCTCACAGTGACCCCTCATGATCCAGCATTGATCCCTGTGGTCTCACAGTGGCACCTTATGATCCAGGCTAGATCCCTGAGGAGTCACAGTGGCACCTCATGATCCAGCATTGGTCCCCGTGGTGTCACAGTGACCCCTCATGATCCAGCATTGATCACTGTGGTCTCACAGTGACCCCTCATGACCCAGCATTGATCCCTGTGGTGTCACAGTGACCCCTCATGACCCAGCATTGATCCCTGTGGTGTCACAGTGACCCCTCATGATCCAGCATTGATCGCTGTGGTCTCACAGTGACCCCTCATGACCCAGCATTGATCCCTGTGGTCTCACAGTGACCCCTCATGACCCAGCATTGATCCTTGTGGTGTCTCAGTGACCCCTCATGATCCAGCATTGATCCCCGTGGTGTCACAGTGACCCCTCATGACCCAGCATTGATCCCCGTGGTCTCACAGTGACCCCTCATGACCCAGCATTGACCCTGTGGTCTCACAGTGGCAGCGCATGATCCAGCATTGATCCCCGTGGTGTCACAGTGACCCCTCATGATCCAGCATTGATCCCTGTGGTGTCACAGTGACCCCTCTTGATCCAGCATTGATCCCTGTGGTCTCAGTGACCCCTAATGATCCAGCATCGATCCCTGTGGTCTCACAATGACCCCTCATGATCCAGCATTGATCCCTGTGATGTCACAGTGACCCCTCATGACCCAGCATTGATCCCCGTGGTCTCACAGTGACCCCTCATGACCCAGCATTGATCCCTGTGGTCTCACAGTGGCAGCACATGATCCAGCATTGATCCCTGTGGTGTCACAGTGACCCCTCATGATCCAGCATTGATCCCTGTGGTCTCACAGTGACCCCTCATGATCCAGCATTGATACCTGTGGTGTCACAGTGACCCCTCATGACCCAGCATTGTTCCCTGTGGTGTCACAGTGACCCCTCATGATCCAGCATTGATCCCTGTGGTGTCACAGTGACCCCTCATAATCCAGCATTGATCCCTGTGGTGTCACAGTGACCCCTCATGATCCAGCATTGATCCCTGTGGTGTCAGTGACCCCTCATGATCCAGCATTGATCCCTGTGGTGTCACAGTGACCCCTCTTGATCCAGCATTGATCCCTGTGGTCTCACAGTGGTACCTTATGATCCAGCATTGATCCCTGTGGTATCACAGTGGTACCTTATGATCCATCATTGATCCCTGTGGTCTCACAGTGACCCCTCGTGATCCAGCATTGATCCCTGTGGTGTCACAGTGACACCTCATGACCCAGCATTGATCCCTGTGGTCTCACAATGACCCCTCATGATCCAGCATTGATCCCTGTGGTGTCACAGTGACCCCTCATGATCCAGCATTGATCCCTGTGGTGTCACAGTGACCCCTCTTGATCCAGCATTGATCCCTGTGGTGTCACAGTGACCCCTCATGATCCCTGTGGTCTCACAGTGACCCCTCATGATCCAGCATTGATCCCTGTGGTCTCACAGTGACCCCTCATGATCCAGCATTGATCCCTGTGGTGTCACAGTGACCCCTCATGACCCAGCATTGATACCTGTGGTCTCACAGTGACCCCTCATGATCCAGCATTGATCCTTGTGGTGTCAGTGACCCCTCATGATCCATCATTGATCCCTGTGGTCTCACAGTGACCCCTCATGACCCAGCATTGATACCCGTGGTCTCACAGTGACCCCTCATGATCCAGCATTGATCCTTGTGGTGTCACAGTGACCCCTCATGATGCAGCATTGGTCCCCGTGGTGTCACAGTGACCACTCATGATCCAGCATTGTTCCCTGTGGTCTCAGTGACCCCTCATGATTCAGCATTGGTCCCCGTGGTGTCACAGTGACCCCTCATGACCCAGCATTGATCCCTGTGGTCTCACAGTGACACCTCATGATACAGCATTGATCCCTGAGGTGTCACAGTGACCCCTCATGATACAGCATTGATCCCTGTGGTGTCACAGTGACCCCTCTTGATCCAGCATTGATCACTGTGGTGTCACAGTGACCCCTCATGATCCAGCATTGATCCCTGTGGTATCACAGTGGTACCTTATGATCCATCATTGATCCCTGTGGTCTCAGTGACCCCTCATGACCCAGCATTGATCGCTGAGGTGTCACAGTGACCCCTCATGATCCAGCATTGATCCCTGTGGTGTCACAGTGACCCCTCTTGATCCAGCATTGATCCGTGTGGTGTCACAGTGACCCCTCATGATCCAGCATTGATCCCTGTGGTCTCACAGTGACCCCTCATGACCCATCATTGATCCCTGTGGTGTCACGGTGACCCCTCATGATCCAGCATTGATCCCTGTGGTGTCAGTGACCCCTCTTGATCCAGCATTGATCACTGTGGTGTCACAGTGACCCCTCATGATCCAGCATTGATCCCTGTGGTATCACAGTGGTACCTTATGATCCATCATTGATCCCTGTGGTCTCACAGTGACCCCTCATGATCCAGCATTGATCCCTGTGGTCTCACAGTGACCCCTCATGACCCAGCATTGATCGCTGAGGTGTCACAGTGACCCCTCATGATCCAGCATTGATCCCTGTGGTGTCACAGTGACCCCTCATGATCCAGCATTGATCCCTGTGGTCTCACAGTGACTCCTCTTGATCCAGCATTGATCCCTGTGGTGTCAGTGGCACCTTATGATCCACCATTGTTCCCTGTGGTGTCACAGTGGCACCTCATGACCCAGCGTTGATCCCTGTGGTGTCGCAGTGGCACCATGTGATCCAGCATGAATCCCTGTGGTGTCACAGTGGCACCTTAGGATCCCGTCTGTGTTCCCGTGGTCTCACAGTGAACCCTCATGATCCACCATTGATCCCTGAGGTGTCACAGTGGCACCTTATGATCCACTATTTATCCCTGAGGTGTCACAGTGACCCCTCATGATCCAGCATTGATCCCTGTGATGCCACAGTGGTACCTTATGGCCCAGAGAATGAAACCAATATTGCGCAAGACAGACATTTTATAAATGTAGAATAAGGTAGTGCAATACTCAAACCTAGCACACATTGCTTCCCTCTCTACCGTTACACTTTGGCAGTGCATCACATAAAACAGCTAGGATGTATCAAATTAATGTGACTGTGTGATGTGCTGTTAAAAAGACGTCAAGCCTTCACGTTCACTCTGTGGCTAGCTCACCCTTGGATTAACTACTTAATGGCAAAACCACATCCACTCAAATCGCTGGGGTATCAGGATGGGTGAGTACAATCACCTTTATACTATCCCACTTCGCAAAGTTAAATCATACAACAGCATTATTCTTGGGGCCCTAGGGTCAAGTGATAGCATTGTTTGTGACCCAGCCCACGCCCAGGTGAGCTCAGTGATTCCTTATGTTCCAGACTGCCTCCGTCTCCTTGTGTAAGCACACTGTGTAGTCTGAGACTTCAGACCATTACTCTGAATGAATTCCACCTACTTGTCGCTGTCTTGAGCATTCATGTTTTCTTTACCTGTAGCGTACAGCATTGATGAAGAGGACTTTGCATATCTAGTTCATAGCTTTAAACGTAAGTCTGCCTGAGCATGAAGGGAGTGGACCTGGGTGCCTGTGTGTGTATTGCTGATACCAGAATATCTCATGGATACCCTGACATGGTCGTCGGGATTGTCACCAGTTCACCGGGGTAGTTTAAGGAGAAAGACAGCACTAGACACGAGACGGTCCAACTGAATCCAATGTACGACCAAAACAGGGTGTGAGATATTGTGGTATCAAGCAGCAGGAAACGCACAATCAGCACAAACTAATCCCAGCTTTATCGCATCTCAGCCTGCTATTGGCCTCTTGTTTTATAGTCACGGTGTAATTTGGGGAACTTGTCTCCTTACAATATTTGGACAGCATTGTACTGATGTTATTGCTGTGACCACGTGTGCTTTCAAGTGTCTTATTAAACTGGTGCGGGTTTAATGGTCTAATGATAAGGCATGTCTTCACAAAATCGTGAATAATTGTGTTCAAGATCTAACACAGGGGAGAGGTGAATGGCGCTGTTGAAAGCATTTAAAGCTGTATTGTATTGCATTACAGCATTTTCATAGCACTTACTGCCTTTGTATGGGGTGCTGTTATCCACATGGGTAGAACAATATAACGTGTGAGCATGAGCTTGAAAGAGTGTAAAATGTCTTCACAATTAATGGGGATGACTTGTATCTGATTGGAATTCTGTCATGTCTGTAATATTGAGCAGGTACAATGTGATTGTGAAAATACCATCTTGTCTACATTTGTACAGTTGGGTTCAATATCATCTACTGTGGAACATGGGTATTCATAAAACATCTAGTCCCATTAAAAAGAACCCAAAACATCTAAAACCTTAATTTAAGGCGCCCACCCTTTCACATTTTGTTATCCAGCCCCGTTTTAGCAGTGTAACCATGATTCCTCCATTCTCAGCTCCTTTTCTCAGTATGTTTGCTTATTTGTATTAAATTCAACACTTTAGTATTCTCAGTTGTACGCACTGGTTGAGATGTGCAGTGTCTCTGAGATATGAGATAGATCTGAGGCAGGTTGCACAGTTTGGGGCCTCCAGCAGGCACAGTGTCCATGGAGGCTTTCCTGTGGTGAGAGGAACAGCCTTGTGCTCCGCCCAGCAAACAGCACAGCCAGGATAAACAAGGAAGATGGATAGGTAGAAACCATTCAAATGGTAGGCCCAGTGACCCCCTGTCAAGAGCAAAGAGTGGAACAAGATGCAGACTGAAAGGCTGATGAGGTCCTTATCCACCTAGGATCTGTGACTGAAGAGGGGCCTTAACAGTCTGGGTGCAAGAGAAGAGGGTGTGCTAGCCATGACCCTTCAGGAATGGTCACTCACTACAGGACAGTCAGCCTTGGATATTGAGTTTGCAACTTGGAAAGTCCCTGAGGCACATTATAAATGTTTCTGTGGAACCTTCCTTGCATAGTCAGGAGGTCCACATGGGCTGTGTGCATTTGAAGGATCCCCTTTGGGCCTCCCAGTTTGGGCAGGGAAAAAGCAGAACAATCTTACTTGTCCAGCACGTATCCGGAGCAGGCCTCTACTGAGTTGGTGCGGGGTTGGCAAGTGTGGATGGCATGCAATATGGTGGGAAATTTGTGGTCTCCGGGTACCAGCATTGAGTGGAAGTGAAGAGATGAACTACCCAAAACGTGTGTTGTACCAAGGGCAACTCTTGGGTGGTCTTGGCCTCTGCACGTCCTGAAGCCTAGCCTAACCATGCAGGTACAAAGCAGCTCTCAGAGATTTCACTTCAGGTGCATCAGCTGGAAAATAAATAAAACACTAGCTGCAAAGTCCTCGTGCAGCCTTTTCAGCATGAACATGACTGTCATCAGGAACAGAGGAGGCCTTGCAGTCTGTAGATCATCCATGAACCCACTTTATACCTTGATGACCTCACCAACTACCGCCCCATCACTCATTTACAGTTCATTGGGAGGAGCATCGAAAAAACAGTCTCACTCAGCTCCAAAAACACATCACAGCCAATCACCTTTTTTCAGCACTACCAATCAGTCTTTAGCTCACACTTTAATATAAGGGGAGCAGTGATTCCAACATATCTATAGGTCTTGTGGCTCAGTGGATTAATGCATTCCCTCCGAAACCCTATGTTCTGGCAGATCTTCTCAGACTTTCATCATTCCAAGGTGGAGAAAATGAGTAGCATTGAGTTGGGTAACAAGAAGCATCTGTTTTTACAGTGCTAAGAGGCCCCCAGGGTGAGAATGCAGTTCACAAATACACATTATTTATTTGTAACACTTCCTTTATTATTTATTGCTTAGAGGCCTAGATGAAGCTCTATCCCTAGAGGGAGCGTAAGCCTAGTTAACAGCATTCTTTGCCATGATCTTTCAAATACGGTTTTTAGGCAACATAATGTTTTGGACTAAACAAAGTAGGACTCGACAGTCAGTTCCTATGAGATGTATATTATGCGTAAGATAATAGTCATATTTGGCATTGCAACAAATAAAAGCTTCTGTAGAGATCACATGAGGGGACAACTCGATCTATGTCGGGAATATGGATAGATGTTAAAGTAAGCAAATGTCTAGCTTCACAATGAGTCTCTTGAAAGAGAATGTATCTGGGTACCCTACCTGGTCCAGTAACCTGGACTTTTTCATCAGAAGATAGTCCACAATATCTATTGTTAATGTTTCAAACTATTACATATTGAATACAAGGTCCTTAATCGGGACAAGGGGGTGTCGAGCAAAGTAACATCATGTTCGAGGCATGTGAGCTGTAGATCACATTCTTATGCATAGATCGCCATCTAGTGTTGGGCTCGGATGTTTGCACTTTGTTTTTCTTCGAAGAAGTCTTCCTAGTCACGAGGTAGGTAACTCCTCCTTTCGGTGATAGTGCGCATAGGCATCGACTCCATTGTTAGATTGTTTTTTTCCGCCATCGGGTTCGGATGTGACTCGCTGCGCTCCGGTTCGACGCCGATCCTTCGGTTTCTCTCGGTGTGTACAAGACTCAACCTCGACGGTATTGTTTTCGATCGCGTAATCCATTCTTCGTGGATCGTGTTATTACAATAAACTCTTTTCGATCGGAGAGCTCGTGGTAGGCCGTTGGGCCTAGCCCCGGTTCGACTCGCAGTCGATGGAACGAACTCCTTTTAAATTCTGTCCTCGGTGCCACGCGAAATATCCGTGCAACGATTCACACGAGGTGTGCAACCTGTGTCTGTCACCGGAACACAGTGAACAGGACTGCGACGCTTGCCGAGCTTTCCGCTCCAAAAAGACTCTTCGCGACCGTCGGGCCCGACGACGCGACATGCAGAGTCAACACACAGGCTCCATTCAGGACCTCTTCGGACCTGAATCGGATGAAGAGGCTGACAACCCTATCGGAGCCGAGGAGGAGCAAGAACAGATCTCCCTCTCCGACGATGACTCCGAACAGGATGAAGACATCCCGCAGGGACAACATACTGTAAGTACAGGCCCTACCTCGCCCCAACTCCCAACTCAACCAAAAAAGAAGGCTCCGGACCAACCCGCGCCCTCGGGTCCCGGTCGGCACCGAGACCACGCTTCCGACGCCCCGCCTCCCGGCAACGAAGCCTACCAAAAAGCCTTCCGGCTCCGAAAAGCCCCATTCCAAATCGGGCACCAAGCCAAAGCCTTCGGGATCGAAGACCAAGTCCGGCTCCGATCATCACCACTCGGCACCGAAAACCACCTCGGATCCGAAGACACCAGCCCCAAAACCTTCGGCACCGAAAATTTCGGCCCCGAAACAGACTGATACACCAAAGTCACCTAAGAAGCATAGATTCGGTGATCCGCTCGAAAACACAGACCCAAAACAGAAAATTTTGGTCATACATCCAAAAACCGGCCACATTACTACCAAAGTGACTTTAAAAAGAGGGGCTACTACCGAAGAGGAATACCACATTCCATTAAAGAAGAGAACTGTTGGGACAAACCCTTCCCCTCCTCTTCTTTCTCTTCCTTAACCACCTTTACCTCAGTCTCTGCCTGTGCCAACTTCACCTGAGCACTCACCACCATATATACCTGACGATCAGGGTGATTGGGACGGGGATGATACTAATGATGATAATCAGCCGGGACCTACAGATGTGTGGGATGACTATAACATTGACTCGCCCACAGACAATGACCCTGACCTATATCCTACCAGAACTTCTCCACCAGACAACAGCGTAGGATATATTGAATTGCTAGGCAGGGATGCCAATTACCATGGGGTCCAGCTGCATAAAGAATCCCTTGAAGAGGATTTCCTCTTTGAAACATTAAACCGCGCACAAAAATCCACACATATGTTGCCCATGCTTAAAGGAATGACCAGACATGTAGACGACATATTTAAGGATCCTGTCAGGGCACGTATCCTTACCCCTAGTGTGGATAAAAAATACAAACCTGTACCATCTGATCCAGTCTACATAAGAGGACAATTACCCTTAGACTCATTAGTTGTTTCTAATGCACGCAAAATTGCAAACTCCCAGACTACTGGAGACGTACCACCCCCAGATAAAGAGTCAAAGCTCCTTGATGCTTCAGGGAAAAGAATAGCCTCCCAGGCAGCTAACTTCTGGCGCATATCTAACACACAAGCGCTGCTAGCCAGATATGACCGTGCGCATTGGGATGAAATGGAACAACTTATCCAATTTTTACCCCAAGAACATAAATCTAAAGCGCAAGACCTGGTACGTGAGGGACAACTAATTTCCAACAATCAAATTAGATGCTCTCTAGATGCGGCTGATACATCTGCCAGAGCGGTGAACACTAGTGTCCTTTTAAGAAGGCATGCCTGGCTACGCATATCGGGGTTCAAACCGGAGGTTCAGACCTCAATATTGAACACACCATTCGATAAAGAACACCTGTTTGGGCCGGTGGTTGATTCTTCACTCGAGAAGATGAAGAAAGATACCGAAGTGGCTAAATCAATGGGGAGCCCTTCAGTCTCCACAAGGCCGTGATTCCTTTTGACGCTCCTTTTATCGAGCAGGGTCCAAAACCACTTCCTCGGACACTGCATCTACCTATATGGGCAATAACCAACCCTCAGGTTCCAAAACTTACTTCAGAGGAGGTTATAGAGGAAGCAAGGGCAGAGGTAGAGGTTCCAACACACGTACCTCCCCCTCCAATACAAAACAGTGACTTGCCCATAGTTCCCCCCGACCACTTAACACCTGTGGGGGGAAGACTGTCACAATTTCTACCAAAGTGGCAGTCCATAACAACGGACAAGTGGGTCCTCCAAATTATCCGTTCTGGTTACTGCCTGGAGTTCATCAACACTCCTCCAAACATTCCCCCAAAGTTGCACAAACTTTCACCGGATCTTATACACCTTCTCAAACAAGAGGTACAATCCCTGCTTCTAAAACAAGCTATAGAGCCCGTACCACCACAACATCAGGGGTCGGGCGTCTACTCCTTTTACTTCCTAATTCCCAAAAAGGACGGTTCTCTCAGACCAATACTAGATCTCAGAGAACTAAATCTTTACATACAGACAGACCATTTCCACATGGTAACACTTCAACAAGTTCTACCCCTTTTGCAAAAGGGCAACTTTCTTTCTACTATAGACTTAAAAGACGCCTACTTTCATATTCCAATTCATCCGGCTCACCGCAAATTTCTCAGGTTCGTGGTAGCAGGTCAACACTACCAATTCAAAGTACCCCCATTCGGAGTCACCACTGCCCCCAGAGTCTTCACAAATTGTCTGGCGGTAGTAGATGCACATTTAAGAAGACAGAGCGTACATGTCTTCCCCTATCTGGACGACTGGCTCATCAAAGCCAGCACGTACCAACAATACTGCAAACATACTTCCGTAACCATGCAGTTACTTCACCAGCTAGGGTTTACAGTCAATGTGTTAAAATCACATCTTCAGCCAAACAAAATTCAGAACTACCTAGGAGCCACTCTGGATACGCAAAGGGCTCTAGCATTTCCCAACGCAGCCAGAATTCGAAACATTCAGGCGCTGATTCTCAAATTTCAAGCCAGTCAGTCACTTCCAGCTCGAGTGTTTATGCAACTGTTGGGAATGATGGCATCTTGCACATTGATCGTTCCCCAAGCCAGGCTGCACATGCGTCCACTTCAAGAATGCTTAGCCAGTCAGTGGAACCAGTCACACGGTCTATTAACCGATCTAGTGTTGGTAAACAGCCGTACTCATCACTCTCTGCAGTGGTGGAACACCCAAAATCTGTCAAAAGGACGACCGTTCATAGACCCAGTTCCACAAACAGTATTAACAGCGGACGCGTCCCTAACTGGATGGGGAGCTCATCTTCAACAACTCACAGTGCAAGGCCTGTGGACCGCCAACAAAAGTTGCTCCACATCAATCATTTAGAGCTGATGGCGATCTTTCTAGCTCTCAAGGCCTTTCAAGATCACCTCTCTAGCAAAACTGTCTTGGTTCGAACCGACAACATGACAGCTATGTATTACATACAGAAACAGGGGGGGGGACACACACTCTCTCCAACTGTCCCACTTAGCCCAAGACACCTGGAGGTGGGCTATTCACCACAATATCTATCTCCTAGCGGAACACCTCCCAGGAGTCAACCAGATTACGGACCTCCGCAGCAAACAGAGGTATCAGATACACGAATGGGAACTTAACCCTCAAGTTCTCCACCCATACTTCCAAGCTTGGGGAGTCCCTCACATAGATCTGTTTGCAACACCCCAAAACGCGAAATGCCCAAGCTTCGCCTCCAGGTATCCACACCCATTATCCAATGGCAATGCTCTATGGATGAACTGGTCAGGGATATTTGCTTAAGCTTTTCCGCCTCTCCCACTCATTCCATCAGTGGTTCGGAAACTCAGACAAACATCCCTCGCACTAATTCTGGTAGCTCCAACATGGGCACGTCAACCCTGGTTCATAACCCTGTTGGAACTCTCTCTGGTACCGCATCAAAAATTACATTTAACTCCCAGTCTCCTCACACAGAGCCATGGAGAAATCAAACACCCAGATCCCAAACAATTGTACCTCGCGATCTGGCTCCTGAAGTCATAAGAGTTTGGTTATCTGAACCTTCCACCAGACTGTGTGAACATTATTAAGGAGGCTAGAAAGCCTACAACAATAGCCTGCTACGCAGCCAAATGGAAGCGATTTGTTATCTATTGCAATAACAATAACCTTAACCCTCTTGATGCTTCCATACAAAACATTATCTGCTACCTGTTACATTTGCAGCAGTCATCATTGGCCTATCAACCATCAGACTGCATCTTGCTGCAATTGCAGCCTATCTTCAGAATAGGCAACATTTATCGCTCTTTAGAGTGCCTGTAATAAAAGCATTTAAGGAAGGACTGAAAAGAGTTATACCACCAAGACTTCCACCTGCCCCAGTGTGGAATCTACAGTCCTCACAAGGTTAATGGGCCCATCATTTGAACCTATGCACAGATGTGAACTACAGTTCCTCACTTGGAAAACAGCTTTCCTCATTGCAATCACTTCATTGAGGAGGGTGGGTGAACTTCAGGCACTAACCATAGAAGAACCTTTTTTCCAGCTACACAAAGATAAAGTGGTTCTTCGTACCAATCCTACATTCCTACCTAAGGTAGTATCTGCATTTCACATAAATCAGTCGGTTGAATTACCTGTTTTCTTCCCGCAACCTGACTCCATTGCAGAACGAGCTCTACACACCTTAGATGTTAGAAGAGCACCGTTGTATTACACTGAAAGAACAAAATCTTTTCGTAAGACCAAACAACTCTTTGTCGCTTTTGCACCACCTCACAAGGGCAATCCTATATCCAAATCAGGTATTGTTGGTGGATCGTTAAATGTATTCAGATTTGTTATGCAAAAGCCAAAAGGACTCTAACGGTACCCCCTAGAGCACACTCAACTCGTAAGCTAGGGGCTACTATGGCTTTCTTAGGGAACATCCCTATTACTGACATCCGCAAAGCTGCAACATGGTCCACACCACACACATTCACCAAACACTATTGTGTAGATGTGTTAGCGAGACAACAAGCTAATGTGGGCCAAGCAGTACTTAAAACGCTGTTTCAGACAACTCCATCAGTTACAGGATAGCCACCGCTCAGGGGAGACTGCTGTATAGTCTATGCATAAGCATGTAATCTACAGCTCACATGCCTCGAACGGAAAATGCTACTTACCCAGTATGCATCTGTTCTTGGCATGTAGAGCTGTAGAATCTCATGCGCCCACCCACCTCCCCGGGTACCTGTAGCTGCTATAGTTCTCTTGTTACTATTCATACATGCACATGGACATCTCTATTCTTTACTACTACTACATTCTCTCACCCTCTGCTGGAAAACAATCTGAAGATGGAGTCGATGACCATGCGCACTATCACCGAAAGGAGGAGTCACCTACCTCGTGACTAGGAAGACTTCTTTGAAGAAAAACAAAGTGCAAACATCTGAGCCCAACACTAGATGGCGATCTATGCATAAGCATGAGATTCTACAGCTCTACATGCCAAGAACAGATGCATACTGGGTAAGTAGCATTTTCCATCCATCGCACACCAGTTGTAGAGGACAAAGACTGACCAAGGTCCAAAGGCTGTTGAATCACTCCAAGGTTAAGCTCAATCAATGAAAGTGTAACTTAGAAAAAAATTAAGGGTTTGTATGAGAACAAACATCTCTTCGGGCGGTGCATCGAGTGCTGCAGAGGTGTGGATCATGCCGCCGCACCACATACATATTGAGAGATGCATTGTGCAGTATGAACAGTGAGATGTATGCCAAACTACAACCTGAAACAACTCAACCTCTAGATATATGTGACCCTGTCCAGAAGTAGCTGAGAGAAAGGACTCGGGTGCCTTATTAGCCACATACATTTTCAAGCCAGGAGTCCGCATGTGAGAAGGGGTGGGGGTGGATTACAGAGGTGTGGTATGTTGGGCTAGATAGCGCACTTCATCTCTAGACTGGCATGCTCTCACTTTACAACTAACATACAAACCTCACAGCTCCACTGATCGACCTATACGCGAAGCAGGCCGTTGTACTTTGATCTTTGTGTAATGATAATAGTCAGATGCTCATGCTTGTGCGCGCTATAATGATTATTGACAAGTTCAGTTAAATAATAGCGGTAATAAAAAGATCACTCCACAGCACTGCACCAGCCACCATTCAAGTCGTCAATGACACCCTCCTGGCTGCAAACAATAAAAGGCTCTTTCCTCTGTTGCTTCTGGAGCTCTTGATGACCATTTGCAATGTTGACCATCCTACTGTCATCCACACCATGATGTATTGAATTATGTTCACCAGCACTGTCCTGCACTGATTCTCCTCTTGCGTGCCCAACTGCCACCAGCTCATCCAGATGGGTACCTCTAGATTCCAAAAGGTTTCTTGAACCTGTAGAGTACCCTCAGGGCTCCATCGTACCCTCCTCCATCTTCAGTCCCTATATGCAGCCTGGAAGAACCCTACTCACCAACAGCAACTTCATAATTTACAAAGATGCTAATAACACACAACTGTATTGGAAAATCTCCTCAAACATCAACGCTCAGTGACTCAAACACTGCCGCCGCCTCATTCAGACCAGGATATCCAGTTCCTATCTAAAACTCAACCCCACCAAGACGCAATTCCTCCATTTGCTAACAACGCATATATGGTCCCTCTAGCCAGCATCATCTGGTCTTACAACATCTGCATCTTTTCCTACCCTGATGATGCACAAATCATCCTCTCCCTCACGTACAAAATGCCCAGTACCAGGGTTAAGTTCAGTGCCTGCATGATTGAAATCACCCACTGGATGAAGGCCAACTCTCTAAAGTTGAACACCGACTAGACCGAAATTGTGATCTTTAGGAAGAGCACACCACAATGGGACTCCGCCTGGTAGCCAGCGGAGCTAGGACTGGTACCCATCCTCCACCGCCCACACCAAGAACCTCTGGATTGTCATCAAGAGCACATTCGACATGACCGCCCAAGTCAGTGCCGTCACTGCCTCATGCTTCCATGCTCTGAAGATGCTGAGGAACATTTTCAAATGGCTCCCATTCAGCATCCGGAAAATCATCATACGTGCCTTGGTCTCAAGCAAGCTGGACTACGGGAACACCCTGTATGCCGGGATCAATAAAAAACTCATAAGAAGGCTGCAGAACATTCAGAACTCAGTGGCCAGAATCAGTATAAACCTTCCATGCCGTAGTCACTTCACACCACACCTGAAGGAGCTCCACTGACTCCCTATACACAAATTAGCACAATTCAAACTTCAAAACCACAATTCCAAGGCTCTGCATAACACTGAACCAGCATACCTCAACAATTGTATCTCCTTACACAAACCTTCCAGACATCTCCGCTCATCTGAACTCCCACTTACACATATCCCATACATAGGGAAAACCAGATCCGGCAGTTAAGCCTACTCCTTCATCACTCTTAAAGTGTTGAATAACCTGCTGCTACAGATACGAGCCTTCTCCTCACTTCTTGAATTCTGCAGGAAGCCAAGACCTTGTTTTTCGAGTAGTCCTTCTAGGCTAAATTCACACCTGCTCATTGCTATGATACCGTCCCGGGTGATAGTGTGCTCTACAAATCTACATCACATCGCTCAAGGAACACATGTCCATGAAGATGCAATACACCACATTGGTCCCCCAGAAAGACACTGTATGTGCCACAGCACACCTGATGTAAGGATATGTAGACGTTTGACTGTATAACCCGCACCTTGATGTAACTCCACTGTTTGCTCTTGTAAACCTTCATTCTTTTCAAGACTTTCTGCATCATCTGCAAGACTACAGAAAACGGCTATTAGGCCCACAAAATAATCACCTTTGACCGATCATGACATCCCCAAAGCCAGGTCACAGATAGACTGGAGATAACCTATAAGAAACAAACAAAAAATGAGAAACAGGCCATTTGATAAGGGACTTCTATCCGATTCCTTACCTTAGAATTATCCCCAGGCTTCAGAGTAGATCCAGCAAATTATCGTGAGTAGTACCCCTGCGCGCTTGTAGATGGTGTCGATCAGCTCTGTGTGACGTCCGCACCAGAAGTGACTTGCGCGGTGCCTATATCAACGTCACCCCAGTGTGCTGGCGTCCTTTCTTTTCTTTCCGCACCAGTCAGCAGATCTAGAGAGCTATCCATAGTCCATTTTTAGCAAACTTTTTGTCGAGTCTTTTATGAGGTTTTTCCTCCTGGTGTGGCAGGAATGTCTTCTTAGAAGGCCGTCTTCTAGCCCTGCGGTGCCTGTCACCGCTCGATGTCGGTGACGGCTGTAGGAAAGTGACCCTTTTTGGCATGGTCACCCCCACTTTTTGCCTGGTATCTGATGCAATTTTGACAGGAGTGCACTGGGTTTCTGCTATCCAGGTTCCCAGTGCCAGGTCTCTTTCCCTAAACTGTACAGTTGTTCCCCCCCAATTGGCAATACCTTTAGCATCTCCTGTAAGTCCCTAGTAAATGATACCCCTGGTACCTAGGGCAGGGAAGCTAATGGCGGACTCTAAGGGCTGCAGCATGTATTGTGCCACCCTAAGAGACCCCTCAGCACCAACATGCAAACTGCCATTGCAGGCTGCATGCCATGGTGCAGAGAAAAGTGAAAACATGACATGGCACACATCCCTGTGTGCCCTGTTTACAGACACTGCATGCAGTATAGGTAAGTCAACCCTTCAGCCCTACGGCAGGGTGCACTACACTACATGTGTAGGCATATCTGCATGAGCAAATATGCTCCTGTGATGTCTAAGTCAATTCTCAGATAGCACAAGTGGATAGGGAAGTTATTTTAAGTACATGTGCTGAACACTGGTAAAAACTAGTTCCCCAGCTACATGATGGCTTCAATGAAATCTATGGTGTTTGGTATCAAACACCTTGTATTAATAAACCTATACTGATTCTAGTGGTGGATTTATTAATACATGCACCCATAGGGCACCTTAGAGGTTCCCCCTGAAAACCTACCAGCCTTTAGTGTGCTGGCTGACTGGTGTCGACCAACCTGCCATCACAGACCTGTTTCTGACCCCCTGCAAGTGAGAGGGGGCTCTCTACTCTGCTCCTCTGGGAGCTGTTTTCAGGAAAGTGTAGGTATAGACTCCTGATACTAGATGAGACAGATGCTGAGTCCTAGGACCTCATGAAAGATTCCTTGACACAAATAGAGAGTATTCTAAAGGCCCCCATTAGCATGTTCCGGAGGTCGGGTCCCGAGACAAAACATAGACCAAGAGTGGGTACCAGGGTAAAAATTGGGATCCCAAGAAGGCTTGGTGCTTTAATTGCAAAGCCAGTGGGCACCGAACTGGAGACCCTATCTCTCCCAAAAAGGATTCCCCTAGTGCACGTGCAGTCCCTAATGCAGTGGTAAGCCTCTAGATGGGATCCTGTTAGATTTGTGGGTCTCTAGTTGGCAGAGGTAGGTACCTTTGACAAATAGGGACCCTTACGTCTAGTCAGGGTAAGGGGGTACACTCCTAAAATAACCCCTGCTCACTCCCTTGGTGGCTTGGCACGAGCAGACAGGCTTATCTCAGAGGCAGTGTGTAAAGCATTTGTGAACACATACAGTAATCAAGTGACAACACTACAGATGGACACCACACAAGTTTTATATCAAAAATAAGTATTCTTTATATAGATTTAACACAAGACCACAAACGACAAAAATCCACAATACTGTACTTAAAATGGTAGTTAGCTTAGTTCTCTTTAGATGTTAAAATGCGACACTTTGAGTCAATGTACCTTTGGATGCGTAACGCTATACAACGAAAGTGTTGCAGGGAAGGTGATGCGTCGGTTCCTTACACGCAGGAACGGTGATGCGTCGGTTTCTCACTGCGCTTCCGTGGCGATGCGGCCCGCAACGCCGTGATGCGATGAAGATCCGGTGCAATGAAACAAAGATGACGACTTCTTCTTGTTGCGACACGATGCGTGCACGCCCGATGGCCGTGCGGCGACTCAACAATTCTTCTGAGCCGCGACAGGCCCTGCGACACACTTCTCCGATGATGCGGGACGACTCGATGCGACAGCTGCAGCGGCGACACCCTTGTTCAGTGATGCGACGGCAGCGGCTGTGGCGGCGGCACGCTTCTCCGGTGTTGCGAGACGATTCGGCCCGATGCGACAGCTGCAGCGGCGACACCCTTGTTCAGTGATGCGACGACAGCGGCGGCGGCACGCTTCTCCGGTGTTGCGAGACGTTTCGGCTCGTTGCGACAGCTACAGCGGCGACACCCTGTAGTGTAGCTCCTATTTCCCTAATAGGCTCTGCGCATTGGAATAATATATCCTATAGGTTTGACATAGGACTAAGGTCGGTATGTCCCTATCGAGTATATTAAACTTAATTACTTGTGCCAGCTAGCTCAGAGGCCACTAGAAACTCCTTGACAACAAGAAGGGAGTAGTTTCTGGCAGCCGCAAAACATGACCAATATGTTTCCCTTTTAGAATCAGAACGTGTCCCAGAGTCGTGGAAACACTAGATAACTATTTCACTCAGCTCAGTCGTGCATGCTTAGTTTTCCTCAGAGTTACACAGAAATAATAGACGGGCGTTTTCAATAAAAGATTTATTGAACAGTCTTGTTTCTGGTGTAAGTATAATGTGCTGTTACGATCACAAGACAGTATGCGAGATAAATAATGTACAGGGTGAGCAGTAGAAATAAATAATACTGCGATAGCATTATCTTTTAGTACATATGCTGTTACATAAATAACACGGACTAAAAATGCGAGTACTCATACGATGCGGTGCTAATCTATTTCTACCCCAATGTACCTAACCTAACCTAGGTGTAGGACAAGGTATGAAGTAGGTGAAGTATTCCTTACTATGGTATACTAAGAGTATGTTAAGTCTATTATGCCTAGTATGCCAAGAGTCCCTCTAGGTTCTTATCAGCTCCATACCTGAAGAATGAGAGAGGTTGGAATCTCTTTGCCAGACTCGAACTCCAACACCCCGCAAGGGAAGTCAGATCGCTGGAAGCTGGGCTCTCTGCGTGCAGGGAATGGCAGCGTCTTCTCAGTGCGTCAGGCCGGGATACGGGCTCCTCTGAAGTCGAGGTCTCCTCTGGTTTACAGGGGCTAGGGAAGGTATATTTATACCTGAGAGCACCTTAGGAATGTTAGCATTGACGTGAATTGGACAACGAAAGACGTCATGAATGAACCCCTAAGGAATAATGGTTCATGCATAATAGATGAGGCCTTGAAGAAATCAATAGTCCTGGGGTAGGGAAACTCCCGCAGCCTCTAAGGGTCTGTTCTTCATGAACTCGTTGTGACGTTAGGGTGGACGGATGTCAGAGACCATGCCTGTATTTGGAGTGCTCGGTTTAATGCCTAAATAAGGCCTGGGATTCTATGCCTATATAAGGGCAGTGCGAATTGTGCCTATATAAGGACATGATATTGGAAAGCCCGTTATGGACACCCTAAGAGGAATACAACACCCACTCCACTTTCGTGTATACGATAATACATAAATGCTAAACATAAAAAATGCTAAACATAAAAATGGAGTACCGCATATTTCTAAAATATTTCATAAAACCATTTAAAAAGGCATTTAAAAAAACATATTAGAATGCAAAAAGGTACTGTACATTCGAAGCATTGCTTATCATTTCAGGCATAAAGTTCGAAAATAAATGCAATTGGAATGAACTAAGCAGTAATATTTACATGTGACAGAAAATGATCGATAAGTTGTTCAAAAATCAAAGTCATTTCATGTCATGAAAATCAAATGAACTGTTTTTTAGACACATAAGATGACCAAAATGTCTTTGGAAGGACCGCCAAGTCTGTACTATAAGGCTAGTACTACTTTAAGCAGATTGATATACCATTTTTGGTAGAGTTCCAAGTTTTTGAAAAGTGAAGGCCAAATTGTTGCTGTATTTCTGGAACACTGTAAGCTGAATCAGAGTCAGTTTATGGATCTGGTGTAAACATTAGAACATCTATTTCTATAGACAAAACATCATCCACTGTATTTGGTGTGAGTTGGAACACCTCATGAAGCAGGTTAATTGCACAGAGATGTGAAGCATTGCTTTCAATTGTCGCAATGTTCGCGTCCGTTGTTACCTGTGTGCCTGTAGTTCTTTCTCGTACCTCAGCAGCTGCCGGAAGCGTCTGTGAGATCTCAATGAATGCTGTCATCAGGATAGGAAGCCGCTGGGGACAACACATAGCATGGGCCGTTATCTGGTCCAGCAGAGTATCGACGTCCGTTGGCGCATCCGATGGAAATGTTAGACAGGTGTCCAACACGCATTCTACACCGCATAGCAGGCATCGTAGAACAGGTAAGATGCAATCTTGCCAGATTGGTCTAAAGGACAGGAACCATGTGGTATTAAGGTCCCGTAGACGATTTATGCCCAAAAGCTGTACTATTTGCTCACGGCACTTTCGTTCAAGGAGAGCTTTCTCCATGTCGCTCGGAGTGATGTCGGCGAATTGGCTGGCCATAGCGAAATAGCAGGAAGAGAAATAGAATTCCGGCAACAAGTGCTAGAATTAATGGTATGCCACCAAACACTGAATGTGCAAAGTTCGGGATGATTCCGAGTATTGCCTGGAAAGGTGCTAACAGACCCGAGCAGATGCCCTTAAATACATGTACAATTCCTGTTGTATCAGACATGTTGAAAATTCGTCCTATCATTTCCACGAAATGTATAGGGCAGTTTGTACGTATTAAAGTCTGTATCTCAGCCGAAGTCCTTGCAATTTGCAGATCATAGGTTTCTTTGCCGAGGTCAGAGGCACTGTTTGTTGTAAAAGCATGGCTTTCATTCTGCTTAAAGTATCAAATCTTATAAAAGAGACGTTCAGCGAAGGCCATAGAGGCGACTCCCTGACTGTGTCTATTGGGGCAAACAATACTTGCATACAGCAAGTGACCCTGGAGTTGACCGTTACTAGATATGGGATACCTGGCAGCATGCCACAGCAACTCTGATCATTCCACATGAGGTAACTCCCATTAGAAAGTTGTCCGAACGTTGGATTAATCACAGCAGCTGGTGTACCCTGCTGATGGCAAGACAAATTTGCCACAGAACCATTACAAGCTCCGTGCAAGGAAATGTCCTGACATATAAGTGAACCGCTTAGTGCACGTTTACAGTTTTTACCGCTTAAAAACACTTCACGATCCCCGCTCCAACATCTATATGTATACGGTAAAGCCCAAGATGTCTTAATGTATTCCTTACCCAACCTTTCATATTTGCCTGCTTGCATTTGTCTGAGGCAATACTGAAACTGAAAAGTAGTCACAGGTAGTGTAATTTTGCCATGAATAAGCCATTCTGTAGCTGGTTTTTCTGCCACTGTGAATGGTAACTTTTCCAGTTTTTCAATGCTCAGCACTGTATACTTTGCTCCTCTTTGTGCCATTTCGATCTGTTTATCAGTTAGATTGTATTCTGCAAACTGAGCCGTTGTGATGATGAAACGCCAAGGCACATAGCCCGCTCGCAATGATTGCAGCGTCCAGCTTAATAACATAATAGAACGTATTTGAGATTGGCCTTGTTGTAACATCGCCAAATCTTGTTCTAGTATGTCGATAGCAGAGGATACAATGCCATCCAATGAATATATTCTGGAGGACAAAGTTGTTAACCCATTGTCGACCACAGAGAGTGTTTTCTCTAAATTAATCAAGTTCACGTATTCGTTCTGCGGCCTCTATCTGTGACACCTTCCAAGCTTCATTATAAGCAGCATAAATGCCGGCATATATGAAACGTTTTTGACGCGGTTTTCTTGGTCCAAGCAAGAAATCCCTAAGATCTGCGTCTTTTGCAAGTAAGGATAAGTGTTGTTTCACATCCTGTAGTGTAGATGTATGCAGCCAATCGAGGCATAATTTACCTACACTGTATGTTGTTACTACCCCCGGATGTTGTCTTTGGACGTATCTTGGGTCTGGCCTATGAATAGTAAAGCCCTGAGTTTTATTCAGGAATCTTCCCTGACAGTTATTTGTGTCTGTGGGCCAGATCAACCATTTTTTCCAATCAGGATTAGATCTGTTGAGTTGTAGTATATTCTCAACTGTCACCGCTGCCTGTGTTTCATTATTTTTTGCAGGAGTTGGTACAGAAGGTGTGTTCATCTCTTTGATCTTGGCTAATCCAAGACAAGATGTTTGTTGGATAGTTTCATTCAAAAACATTATTTGTTCAGGGATGATGCAGGCTCTAAATAAAGCTTCTATCCCCTGTACTTGCCATTCCTTAGTACCCCACAACGTTTTTGTGTCTATTGTGTCTTTCCAAAAGTCAAAACCCTGTCTAGACAGTTGGGCATTAAATATTGCAGAATAAATCTGTTTTGTATTTGTTAACATAATTTTCAGTCCTGTTTTGTTTACATTTTTATAGTAAAACATTTCTGGATCAGATGTATTGTAACCTGAAAAATATGGAAATTTACTGCCAAATGTTTTTGAACTACTTTTAGGTGGTGTAGGACAATGTTCCCATTGGTTAAACATAAACACATTTCTTAGATATGCAGATTTATGCAAAAAATGATGACCATAGTGATTATAACAATACAGTTGTTCATAGTCTGATGAACCCTCTAAATATTCATTTTTAGAAAATGCAGCAGATTTTTCTAGGTCAAACATAATGTCAGTCACAGTCTCAAAGTCCCAATCATCAGAATAGGTACTGGACGTGATTAGATCACTTAATGAAATTTTAAACAAATGTGGAATGTTCAATTCTTCCGTTGGACCGAATATATCAAAATCTGTTTTGTCCCACACTATACCATCATGTATAGGAACAGCTGTGATGTTCACTGATGACAAGTCTCTTGCTTCACGATGGGAGGATTTATGAGGTTTCAAAAGTACGTTTACATCTTTTCCTTCAGTGTTCACATGGATGTATCTGCCACTTATAAGCACGCTCACAGTTGTTAACAAAGCTAGCCAGAGCAGGAAAACAAAAAGTCCAGATGTAATCCAGAGTTCAATCCATGGAGAAACCAAATAAGTCTTTTTCACAAAATGAAGAAAGTCTTGTACTTGCTGCTTGAATTTCAATGACACTGGCGTCGTTTCAGGTTCACTCGGATCTTCTGAGAACGTATCAAAGTTAATGAAATAGCCAGAAGCAGTTCTGTCAATTGTTGGAATTGCATCAGGATTCTTAGAAATCACTGGAACCAGTTCATCACTTGTTACATTGGTGTAGACAGGTGTATTTGGACGAACTGTTACTTGGTGTTCAAGAGGGATGAGTTCCATAGCGTTGTTGCATAGTCCTTCATTTGTTTCAGCTGAATTCTCGATTGTTATCAGTCTTTCAGTATGAACCTCTTGGATAGTAGCGAGAGGAGTGCGTTTGCTACGAGGTCGGAGTCCACGAGGCCTACTATTTAGTATTGGCCACATACTGTGGTTTGATGAGGTCGATGGACACAAATCTTTTCTCCTTCCTTCCAGCAAGGGGCGGCAGTAGTACTGTTCTTGTTCCTTGAACTGCTAGGACAGGTACTGATTGTCTGTAAGAAGGTCCAATTTTTTCCCTGACTAGATCCCCAACTTTTGGAATTCAGACAGGCCTTGCTGGGACAGCCGGTTGATCCCCAGTGGTGGTTGGCTGTAGGAACACTTTGCTTTGTTTGGTTCTTAATTTGTTTAAGTCCTGTAAAACAGCCAAACGATCTTTGATATCAAAGGGTTTATTTTCCACCACTGTGCCTACGTTTTCTAAGTCTGGTACCCACATTCTTGTCCCAAATAGGACCTCATATGGAGTGACCCCCCCTAGAGAACTTCTTGGCAGGTTAAGTGCACGTTGAACTCCACTAAGGTGTTTGACCCACCCGTCACCCGAACCTAATACTCTAGCTGTTATAGACTGCTTTATGTCCCGGTTTTTCCTTTCCACAGCCGAATTTCCCTCAGGATGGAATGGAGAGGAGTACCGCAATGCAACGCCCAGACTGGCCATGGCCTCTTTGTAAGCCCTAGAGCTGAACGCAGGACCCTGGTCAGAATGTAGTGTGCCTATTGCGTATATGCCGATAAAGACTCGCAAATCTTTTATAACAGTTCGAGCGTCAGCTGAGCGCTGAGGCCATAACCATAGGAACCTAGATTCAGTATTTGTGGGAATGCCTTTGTCCAGTAGGACGCTGGCGCGTAGATAGTTGAATGCTGTCTAACAGTGGTCTCTGTACTGGGCTGCCGCATTCGCATCATGGTGTCTGGTGGCTCTTTCGCTGTAATTTACAGTCTAAGTAGTTGTTGATGAATATGTGAATTTCTGTATTCATCCCAGGCCACCAGTACATCTCTTTTAAAGTCAAGATAGTTTTAGAGATCCCTTGATGTGACAGACCCTCCCCCAAATGTGTTTCATAAATCAAGGCTGCTCTACGTTCCATGTTTGGTATTACCCTTTCCCCCACTTCAGGGATTCGAGCAAAAGGAACGTTGTTCGCATCAATTACATAAGAGTACTTGAGTGGAAACTTTTTTGGTAACGCTGCACTGCTGCCTTTGCTTGATGCATTTACAGCCAACATTATCTCACCATCTATTTTTGTTTTTGAACGAGTGATCGCAGCTACGGAAGCCGTTTGCACAGCCCCCTTTGCGGCTTCGTCAGCCAATGAATTCCCTGCAACGTGAACGCCATTACGTTGATGACTCAGTGTGTGTATCACGTGAGCCTTTGGTAGTTCGTTTTTCAACTGAACTACTTGTTCCCAAAGCAATTTGTGCTTTATTGTGCCACCTTTCGCATCTTTGAAACCATTTTCAAGCCAGTTTTGTATATATTCATTATACGACTGAACACAGTAAAAGGAATCGCACACGATTAGTGTGGGGCATTCTGGATCTGTACTTTCAAGTGCCAGTTTGAATGCTTGTAGTTCAGCTCGCTGAGCTGTACAATCTCCTAGAGACTGCGTTTTTGTGACCATAGGTCTGAAGATGCCATTTCGCATGCGACCTTTAACGATAGCACACGCTGCACTGTAAGCTTGCTTACCCCCTATTGCGGGTTGTGCGGATCCGTCAGTGTAAATTATGAATTCGTACTGATCGAGAGGCAGAATTTCAGTAGGCAGGGGACATTCATGTTCATACTGCAGGAAGGCTTGTGTTTTCAAATCTGGATCAAAAACATATTCAACATCTGTTGCAGCAAGAGAATTAACCCATTGTATCCATCTTGGATGCAATGCCTTCGCATTTGGAATGCTTGCTTTTGTAACCGCTTCTAAAGCAGGTACTGGGGTTACGACTATAATGCGTTTCCCTTGGGCTAAGGCTCTTTCTTTTGCTACAGCGGTTTGAACTGCTGTTAAAATTTTTTCAGAAGAACTGAAGCGCATTTCCGCTTGTGTGTACAAGTGTGATTTATACGCTATTGGTATTTTTTCACCCTCATTGAAAGTTAAGTAGGTGAATCTGCATTGACCCGAAATTATTCGGATCACCAAATTTCGTTCAGTTACGCGTCTTTGTAAGTGTTGTGTTGCTAACATGTTAGCCTGGAGTGAACGCAAAATTTCTGTGTGTTCCTGTGTCCAGTTTTTGATTGAAAAATCAGGTTTGATTAATGCGTAGAGAGGTTTAACTCTTTCTGCGTAGTTTAGAATGTATGTTCTTCCAAAATTTAAGAAACCCAGGATTGATTGTAAGTTTTTTAGCGTTTTTGGAGGTTGGAGCAGCGCACACTTTTCTAAAAAGTTAGCTGCCAAGCTCTTGCCTTCACTTGAAAGCTCATATCCTAGAAATAGGACATTGAGATGGGCAATTCTGGACTTTTTAAAGTTGAATTTGTAACCCTCAGAGGCGAATCCCAGTATAATGGTGCTCACCCTGTTCAAGTGTTTTTCCAGGTCATCGTCTGTCAGATATATGTCATCGACATAGGACAATGCCTCATTGTCATAAATTTGTAGTAACTCCATTACCCTCGCTGAGAATAAACCTGGGCTATTCTTGAACCCTTGTGGGAGTCGACAAAAGTGACGCTGGGTCCCCATTATGGAGAATGCTGATAAGTACCTGCTTTCAGGTGCTATGTTTTGACAAAAGAAACCATTTGATATGTCTAATGTTGTTTTATATTTTTTACGCACAATGTTATTCATTAATGCTGTGCTATGTGCATTTTGCACTGCAAAAGTTTTAGAACAAGTGTTTAGATGTCTGTAATCCAAAACTAGACGATATGTTTTGTCTGGTTTGGAGACAGGAAACAAAGGATTGTTCATTGAGGAGGTGCATGTTTCAATCACCCCTTGGTATTCAAGTTGATCTAAGATCTCCCTGACCTGTTTTTTAGCTTCTTGCTTAATAGGATACTGCCGTTGTGCAGTTGGTTCATGTTTCAGATGTATTTTATGGTGAGGTGAATCTTCATCCCATCCTACATGATTTTTATATAATGCTGGGGCCTGGGCCACTGCCCATTTCCTGGCATATGTATATCTTAGATGCATTGGTGTATGGTTGGAGAAGGCAGGCATAATAATGTCCTCGCCATGTGGGCACTCCCTGACAAATTGTGGTGGCCAGTCCTTTTCTGCTAGAAGTATGTCATAGCCCTTTGATAGTCTTTCCCAAAAAGTGCTTTCACCTGTCTAGGTTTGTCTCCCTCCATCCGGAGTGTTATTTCAAATAACCTTTGTGGAGTACTAACCCTGGTGTCTACAGTCTCAACTGTGATGTACTCATTCAAGTCCACTATCTCCAGAAGTTCCCTCAGGTTCTGGCGAACTATTGTGACTTCTGCTGCACTGTCCAGCATGGTCTGAGCCCATTCTCCGTTCTTGAGTTGTGTTCTCAGTATTCTCGGCATGTCTAATTTTTAGACCTGCTACTTTCTTTTGGAGAATTGAGGTTTTGCTTTAGTTTTTGGAGCGTGTTTGTCGTCTTTCGATGTCACGCGTTCTTCTCTGTGTTCCGTCCATCCTCTTCTTTCCGAAGTCTGTGGTGAGATCTGAAAGGGACGAGAGGAACGTGTATCAGTATCGTGATACCTATCGGGTTTTCTCAAATTATCCCTATTCCTGAGGGTATACCTCCTTTCAGAGGGCTCCTTTTGAGGAGACCTACCTCGGGATTGAGAACGTTTCTCGTTTGATTTTTGTTTAGTAGACTCCCACTTCTTTTTAGAAGATGTGGGAGTTTGTTTTATTGAGTCCTTCTCAGGACTTTCAGATAGTTTCGGCTTAAGTGGTCTTCCACCCAAACTATCTCTGCCTAATTCTGCATAAGATTGTTCAATTATTCTGGGTAGCTCAGTTTGATGTTCTGTAACATCGAATTCCCTCAATTTTTGGCGGATCGCCACTGCTGCTGCCTCCCCTTTAATATTAGACAATATTATTGTTGAGACCTGGTCGAAATTTTTCAGTAATTTCATACCTAAATTTAGAGCAGGCTCTGCCCCATATTAGTTTTGAATTTGTTTTAGGACATCAGGTATTACCGCAATTGATGGAATACCATGTGTTTTAGTATAGATGGCAGCAAAGACTGAGCCCCAAGTGGTGCAGTCTTCCAGTTGTGGTGTGATCCCCATCGGTAAACAGATTGTTAGTATTCTGTGTTTCTCATGCGGGCTAGTATTTGGAAATACTGCTTCGATTTGAGTAATTTTTTGAGCTATCCAAAACGGAATTTGCTCACGTTTTGTGGGCATTTTACCCATGACTGAATTGAGTCTGTGGTGTAATTTTTAGTGTATTCCCCTGTTGGGGAGTTAGATTTGGATATGTCAATCGTGGTCGGACTGTAAAAGTCCGCATGACATATTGGACCAATTGTCTGTAAATTTTTATTAACTCTTTTATTTGAGTATGTAATTCCTCATCTGTCATTATATCCAGTTCAGGATGAGGTGTGTAGCCGGCTAAAATCGGCCATGTTGCTCCTGGTCTACCTAGTGGACCGAGCCTGGTAATGTTTTTGTGATGTTTTAGGGCGCCTTTAAACCAGAGCTGATGCTCTTGGTATGTTAATGGAATTTCAATATCCTCGAAAGGAATGTATTCCTCTGGTAGATCATCTTCTTTGTAGAAGTGAAATGTTTGTGATGTTGGATTGCATTCCGGAAGTAGTACCCATGAATAGAATACCTCTGTCTGAAATGATTCATGTGCCTCTATCACGAAAACTGCTCTACCTCCTCTTGGCGATAGGCCATGTTTTATAAGTTTTAGAGTTATGGCTCTTCTTAAGTTTTGAGGGATGTGAACCACACCCTCCTCAGTTTCATTTAAACCTGTAAGGTTAAAAACTGCTGCTTGGGCTGGATCAGCCGCAGCTCCACCGTTTCCGGTGTCATTGTCTCCGTCAGGCATTTTGTTTTTTGAAAAATGTAGAACAAGTTTCAAGGAAACAAAGATAAGGTGCACAATATTTTGGAACACTGTATCCTTTAACGTTGAGCAAACCAAACAGCTAATATATAGGGTGCTTCCCTATGTAGCCTTGGTGGATACCTAACCCTGCCCACTCCAGACGTCTTTTGGAGTATATGGGTAGGGGTCTTGAGAGAAAATAGCACGGCTGAGTTACTCCGTATCTAACGTTGAATTACTGCCTAACCAAACCATTGGGCGCCATGTAGTGTAGCTCCTATTTCCCTAATAGGCTCTGCGCATTGGAATAATATATCCTATAGGTTTGACATAGGACTAAGGTCGGTATGTCCCTATCGAGTATATTAAACTTAATTACTTGTGCCAGCTAGCTCAGAGGCCACTAGAAACTCCTTGACAACAAGAAGGGAGTAGTTTCTGGCAGCCGCAAAACATGACCAATATGTTTCCCTTTTAGAATCAGAACGTGTCCCAGAGTCGTGGAAACACTAGATAACTATTTCACTCAGCTCAGTCGTGCATGCTTAGTTTTCCTCAGAGTTACACAGAAATAATAGACGGGCGTTTTCAATAAAAGATTTATTGAACAGTCTTGTTTCTGGTGTAAGTATAATGTGCTGTTACGATCACAAGACAGTATGCGAGATAAATAATGTACAGGGTGAGCAGTAGAAATAAATAATACTGCGATAGCATTATCTTTTAGTACATATGCTATTACATAAATAACACAGACTAAAAATGCGAGTACTCATACGATGCGGTGCTAAGCTATTTCTACCCCAATGTACCTAACCTAGGTGTAGGACAAGGTATGAAGTAGGTGAAGTATTCCTTACTATGGTATACTAAGAGTATGTTAAGTCTAGTATGCCTAGTATGCCAAGAGTCCCTCTAGGTTCTTATCAGCTCCATACCTGAAGAATGAGAGAGGTTGGAATCTCTTTGCCAGACTCGAACTCCAACACCCCGCAAGGGAAGTCAGATCACTGGAAGCTGGAAGCTGGGCTCTCTGCGTGCAGGGAATGGCAGCGTCTTCTCAGTGCGTCAGGCCGGGATACGGGCTCCTCTGAAGTCGAGGTCTCCTCTGGTTTACAGGGGCTAGGGAAGGTATATTTATACCTGAGAGCACCTTAGGAATGTTAGCATTGACGTGAATTGGACAACGAAAGACGTCATGAATGAACCCCTAAGGAATAATGGTTCATGCATAATAGATGAGGCCTTGAAGAAATCAATAGTCCTGGGCTAGGGAAACTCCCGCAGCCTAAGGGTCTTTTCGTCATGAACTCGTTGTGACGTTAGGGTGGACGGATGTCAGAGACCATGCCTGTATTTGGAGTGCACGGTTTAATGCCTAAATAAGGCCTGGGATTCTATGCCTATATAAGGGCAGGGCGAATTGTGCCTATATAAGGACATGATATTGGAAAGCCCGTTATGGACACCCTAAGAGGAATACAACAACCCTTGTTCAGAGATGCGACGGCAGCGGCTGCGGCGGCGACACGCTTCTTCGATGTTGCGAGACGTTTCTTGCGATGCTACAGTGGCGACACCCTTGTTCAGTGATGCTGCGGCGGCGACACGCTTCTTCTTCGTGAGCCGCGCTTCCAACTCCTTGCGACACGCAGTCCCTCAGAAGGCCCCAATACAGCTGCAGGCACTTCCAAAGAACTCTTGGGGAGCTGGTGGTTGAAGACTGTTGTCCCTGAGACTTCAGCAGGAGGCAAGCTCTTTTCTCAAGCCCTTGGAGATCCTTCACAAGTTGAATAAAGTACACAAAGTTCCTTTTCTCATCTCTTTGGCAGTCAGGCAACCACTGCAGGCCAATCCCCCAAGCAGCACTTCAGCTTAGGGATAGTCTCTCCTCAGTTTCTCTGGTTCCTCTCCTCAGCAAAGGTTTCTTCTTGTTTCCCAAAGTGATCTAAAATTCTGGGGTTTGGGTCCCCTCTTTTATACTCATTTTCCCTTTGTTCTCTGAAGGCAGAGAGGCCTTTGCCTAGTCCAAACCAGTTCTGGTCAGTCCTGGAGCACTTTGTTGACAAGACTCCTTCTTTCCTTTCACAGTGTAGGCCAGGGACATCAGACGCACCACAGGAGGTGGAGCCAGCATTGTGGAGGGAAGGCACAGCCCAATTCAGGTCCCAGGTGCAACTCCTCCCACCCATCTACATGCAGATCTCTCTATTCAGCCCTGTGCTGACTCACCCTGTCTCCTGGAATCCCCCAGCCCCTGTCACTCAAACTCCAGACAAGGAATACACAACCTAGCAGAGGCAGGCTTGGATAGTTAGGCAAGAAAATACCTACTTTCTAAAAGTGGCATTTTCAAACACAGAATGTTAAAACCAACTTCCCTAAAAGATGTATTTTATCATTCTGAGCTCAGGCATACTAAACTCGAATTTCTACCTAGTTCCCTGGGTCAGTTAGGATTATAAGATGTAATAATCAAACTGCCCATTCTGGCCTATGGGGAACAGGTAGCCTTGCAATAGTGAAAAACGAAAATGGCTGTAATTCACTATTAGGACATGCCACACACACCAGGGCATGTCCTACCTTATACTTACAATGCACCCTGCCCTTGGGCCTACCATAGGGGTGTCTGATATGAAGAAAAGGGAAGGTTTAGGGACTGGCAAGTGGGTGCTCTTGCCCAGTCAACATGGCAGTACCAGACTGCACACAGGCTCTGCAATGGCAGACCTGAGACACACTTTTACAGGCTGCTTCTGTGGGTGGCACAACCAGTGCTGCAAGCCCACCAGCAGCATTTGGATTACCAGCCCTGGGCACTCCTGGTGCACTGTACTAGGGTCTGACAGGTAAACCAAACCAGCCAATCATGGAATCACTAATCCATACATCAATTTACAATAGGGAGCACTTGCACTGTGGCACTGGACAGCAGTGGCACAGTGCCCAAAGCATCTAACACCAGCAAAAACACATGAGGCAACAGCAAAAAAATGGAAGGGAGACCCACGCCAAGGTGCCAGGTCTAACACACATGAGGCAACAGCAAAATCCATACATCAATTTACAATAGGGAGCACTTGCACTGGACAGCAGTGGCACAGTGCCCAAAGCATCTAACACCAGCAAAAACACATGAGGCAACAGCAAAAAAAATGGAAGGGAGACCCACGCCAAGGTGCCAGGTCTAACAGATCCTTGTTGTGTCCTGACCATAGTCGGAGTGTGCACTAAAGAAACTCTAGTCTAGGAGGGTGAGGTGGATGTAGCTGCCCTGGCTGTCTGTCCCAGTAGCCTGGAGAAATACAGACAACAGCCACATATTAATGGGGTTAGAGTTAGAGCACTGAGGGATACATGTGCAAGTGCCACTATGGTGACTGAGCAACTGATATCCCCAGGACAGTATCTGACTGGTGAGACCTTCACAGTCCTCAATGCTGACAACCAGACTAAGGTCCATCCTAAGGCAATGATGTCCTTAGAATGGGGAGGGGTAGTATTCTCTGCAATTCCTGTAGCTTGTCTGCTAGGAAATGATCTGCAGTCCTCAGCCTGGGCTGAGGTCGAAATGAAAACCCATTCAGCAATTGTGGGTATACTTGAATGGGTGTGTGTAAAAACAAGAGCACAGTGCAGATCCCTGGGTGAAGAAAAGGAGTTGGAGCCTCAAATAATGGCCCAACCCTCCAAGAGAAAAGGCAACACGTCTGGGAAACCAGATTCCAATCAGACACAAGCACAGGTTCCCTCTACTCAGGGAAAAGACCTGTTTAAGCCCCAGAGGGAACTAAGCCCCAGGAACTTGGGCCTTACATGGCAGAGCTCCTAGGCACAGGGGAACCCTCTAGGGAAGATCTGTGACAGGGACAGAGGCCCTGTCCCACTCTTGAGATCCTTAGACAGCAAGCTGCTGACCAGGAAAAGGGAGATGTCAGTGGCTCCCACAGAATCTATTGGTAGGAGGGATTCCTGCACACTGAGGCCAGAGACCCCAAACCTGGTGCCACTAGATGAGTGGTAGTGCCTCAGCAGTATAGTGAGTTCGTACTCTCTTTAGCTCATGGCATCCCCTTAGCTGGGCATCTTGGCCAGACCAATATAAGAGTAGGTTAGTCACTCACTTCTACTGGTCAGGGATGTCCCAGAAGGTAAAGGAGTTTTGTAACTTCTGTGTTTCTTGTCAAGCCAGTAGCAAGACAAATAACCACCCAAGACCCCCCTTAATTCCACTTCCAGTGGTTGGGATTCCCTTTGAAATGGTAGGGGTGACGTTGTTGGTCCCCTGGACCATCTAACAGCATCAGGGAACAGATTCATACTGGTGGTAGTGGATCATGCTACCAGGTACCCCTGAAGCTCTTCCCCTTAGCACTGTCACTGCTCCTACAGTTGCCAGAGTCCTCTTAAGTATTGTTACAAGAGTAGGTTTCCCTACAAAGGTGTCAGACAGAGGTAGTAACTTCATGTCTGGCTACCTAAAGGCATTTTGGAATGAATGTGGTGTGACTTATGATGCAGCGGATACAATGAAAACTATTTTCCTCCTAGGTCACTTATCTGTCATCCAGGGGCGACTTATATATTTCTCACATCCACATGACGATGGGGCCCATAACATCGCCTAACAAACACACACACACACCTGGATTTCCTCTACACCTTTACGAAATCTATACTCCTAGGAGAAAGAAAAACTAAATGAAAATCATCATGATGTACCGCTGGAAGGAGCCGGGATACCTTATTACCTTAACCTATCGCTTTCTTAGTTATTTCTTAAGATATTCCTGCTCATTGTTTGTCGATGGATCATCTAGTAAAGAATCAGTTCATAGTGATTAAGACCAGCTAAATCACAATAACCAATTACTATTTTCACAATCATTTAGTAAATAACCACTGAGTCGTTTGATTTAAAAACCTTAAATTTTATATAATTTTTAAAGGCATGGAAAAGAATTTAGACTTTTTATTCAATTATTCATTCATTATTAATTCAAATATTTATTAAGCAAAAATCAATTTTATTGCAGAAAGGAAATTTTGTCATGAAGGAAAAATCCTAATTACCTGCCTATCTTCCTAATTTAGCCTAATGATTTCTAACCTAAGTTTAAAATTGAAAAATAACCTGATTCTCATACTCAACTGGAAAAATAAGACAGCAACAGAAACTTCAGCTCGTCAGCATCAGCTACCGCAACCCGTCTCATCTAACAGTCTTTCAGCATCTCCCGCTCAGTAAAATGGATCGATCTGGAACACCAAGCACTGGAAGCCACCAACTCCAACACCAACTCTGACTACCCCTCCCACTAAGAGTAGGCCTTCTTATACCCTAATTCTAACTTTGCTAACTAAATTGTTGCAACATTAATAACGCGCTTTTCTTTCATTGGTCCACTCAGTTCATATATTCATTTTTAATCAAGTTCTCCCGGATCCAGCTTGTTCTTCTGGAATGCATATGTTCATTTCCTTTCTCACAGTTCAAGACATGTTTCCATCCGCTTCGATCAGTACATTTGTAACTTCTTTCGATACATTCGAGAACTCTGCAGGCATTGTCCTTTCTCTTAAAACTGTTTCCCACGATTCTCTGCTGATCACCACGGCACACTATCAGTTCAATTAGGTCACATCAGCCTTGACCATTCTTGCATCCTAGCCTTTCAGCACCATCACGTGGTCAGTCTTTCTCCAACTTTTTCTCCCTTATCACGCGTTTTCTCAGCCCATGCGTACTCTAATAAACGGCAGCCATTTTATATCGCCACTCGATTAGACTTAGAAGCACTATTTAGAAATAAACAAAACATAATTAAAATAGAGAAACATAGCCTTTTCGTTTCCCTCCCGTCATCTACGTACCCCAATTAGTTATTACCTAGCAGAAAGCAACATTTAAGCTGTTCCTTACTTACCACCACTATTGTTTTCGCAACGTCACGTTTATATTCTATGAAGCACAAATCATGCATTTATTATTTATTTAGTACGCAATTATTTTATGTTATAATTAGACACACAGACATTTGTAAATAGATTATTCAGCCCATATACTTGCGTGTTACCCTTCCCTCACGTACATTGTTGATTAATACATTTAAACGAACATATTTATTAATTATTTATAAAATTTGTTAGGGGTTAAACATGTTTTATTTACTCTGCTCCATCAACTCCCCCCTTTGGTGATTTTTAAATCACCACATAAAACCCAAGTTATACTTCTTTTTCAGGCAGCATATGTCTTTCATCCTTTTGCTTTTGGTTAGTTATACATCTGTTTCCATTTCATCTTGTCTTCTTGTCTCTTTATACATACTTTCTTTCATTTTCTCTAACTCAATTTCACCCATTTCTCTCTCTCTCTCTTTCATTATTCTGTTATTTCTTTTTATCTTATTTTGTCTTATTTTTCTTTTTATACATGTTATTACAATTTTCAACACCATGGCTAACAATATTGCTATAGTTGCTATTATTATAACTTTCCCTATCATTAGTCTACTCATTCTTGTTAACCAATTTGCTACTGAAGAAAACCCTCTACCAAGTTTTCCAAGGACACTTTCAACCTCCAGTGGAACTAGTTCTTTGTGCAAATTTGTAATATTTGTAATATACTTTTGTATATTTTCACTTTTATCAGGAATGTAAGTGCAACAATGTTGGACTTTCAGCATTCCACAAACTCCACCCTCTTTTGCCAAAAGAATATCAAGGGCAAGCCGATTTTGCATCACCATAGCTCTCATGGCAACCATTTCGGTATTTACCATCAAGAACCCTCCCGCAGTATCTGTAGACAAACGATCTACTACTGTGGATAACTTCCGAATTTTAAATGCATTCAAAGATATTCCCACTGCTGGTATTAATGCTCCAAAAATATCACCTACAATTTCTGAGAAACTTTCCCTCTTTCTACGTGTAAAGCTATTAATCATCTGGTATGTTCCTTTTTCTTCTCTGTCCATATGAAAGATTTTTGGAAAGACCAGGCCTACATAACAAGTTCCATACCAATGGTCCGGTAACCTGTAATAAGCTCTATTCCCACAAATATAATAGATACCTGGAAATATTGGATCTTTTCCACCTTTGAATCCCCAACCTCCCAAAATTTGATAATTGTCATGGCAGATACTGGAACCTACAAAATAATTGTCATAGACTGTCTTATTTCTCCTAATACACAACTTTCCTGTTTGCGGCCAATCTAATGTCATTGCTGCATTTATCTTTTTCCCTTCATGATTTTCTTCCTCAAACGTCCATAGATGTGTGCTTTTCTCTTTTATTGCTTCTCTCTGAAATTTCATTCTCCTTTCTTCAACCATTTCTAAAAATACCTTTTCTTCTTTCTTTAACTCACAGGTAAGGTTATTTTTTGCTATTTCTTCTAATGTTAAAATTCTGTGCTCTAAAAAGAATTCTCCTAAAACCTTTGCTTGTTTTACTTTGTTAAGTTCTGGAACTACAGGAACATTTGCAAAAATCTTATCTATATCAGTGTAATAAAACTCTAATCTACCTGTTTTATAAAATAAACTTGCTATGACACTACATGTTATTCCATAAGTTAGAGGTAGGTGATGATAAGTCACACCTTCTGACACTGATGCAGGCAACTGCATACAAACATAACAATCTCTCACATCCATTGTCTCTACATATTCGTACAACAATTTTGTAAAAACATTTTTAGAAAAGTCTGTTACTGACTTATCCTTATGTAATTCTGCACTACTTCTTAAAATAACTGGTTCTTTAATATTAGTTTCTTTTTCTGGTTTTGTATCATTCTTTGCTTCTACTACAGCTATACTAATAGGAATTGTGATTGCTAAAACTATCCATACTGTCATTAATAATCCTGTACAAAAGCAGCACATTTTACACCATCTTTTTACAAACTCACATTTATCTCTTCTATCTCTAGTATTCTCCATATTGTTTTTATTTTTTTGTTAAATCTCAGAAAATTGTGTCACTACACCTCAGAAATGACTTAGATGCCAATCTGCATTCAAAAAGTCTTTGCTTGGTACTTTCTTTTAATTCTTTTCAGAATTCTTTCGTTGTCACATCCGGTGATTTGTCATATCCAGTAAAATTGTCACATCCGGCAGAAGCACTTTAAGTCTTCACTTCAGGTTTGTTGCATCTCACCTTTACCCATTCGGTTTCTTAGTCTCGGGCTCTCGTGAGTGTTTCTTTCTTCTTTATAATCAGTTAGAGCGATGTACAACCACTCAGGTGACTTGTATTTCGAATTCACTTTCTTTGTTCTTTTAGACTTTTGCAATCGTTTTCCACTTGGCTTTTCTTGTTCCTCTTGACTTGTTATTTCATTCACCTGTTCAGCACTTTTTTCTCCTGTTCTGATTATTCTATATCTTAATTTTCTTATATAGTTGCTGGGCCAATTGTCTCCTTTCCTTGGCCTTTTGGCTTCACCTTCTTTTTCTCCTCTTTCTGATTTCCAGTTTCTTTTTCTTGATTCAGTTCTTGTTTTCTCTTCTTCTCCGCTTTCTTCAGATTCTGTTTCAATTTTTTCACAATTGTCTCTTATTTTGAAACTTATGATCTCATTTTCTTTTACTGGTGGATCTGTTTTCTCCTTCTTGTGTTCCCTTATTACTGTCCCTCCTCGAGGTTCTTCCGAATTGGTATTTATCTCACTCTCTGCTTCTAATTTTCCCTGTTCTTTTGTTTCACTATCTGTCCCTATTGCTCCTCGGGGTTCTTCTCGATTTTCTAACTTTTTAATTGTCTCTTTCCCTGCTTTGTCTATTAATATTACTTTTGAAGGATTTCCACCATAACTTGTACTTGGTCGCTCATCTAGATCATTTTCTTGTTCATTCTCTTCTCTAATTGGCTTAAATCCCCAAGTTCTTCTTCGAAATTCTTCACAGTTTTCAATTGAATCATCAGATCCTGAACTCGTGTCAGATATTTCCAGATGTCGACTTACAGGTCGATCTTCAAGTTCTGGAATTTCTGTAATTTTTCCTTCTTCTTCTTCTTCTTCTTCCTCTTCCTCTTTAGAGGTGCTTGCAGTTGGGGTTTCCAGATGTCGACTTTCAGGTCGATCTTCAAGTTCTGGCACCCTTTCTCTTATTCTTTCTGTCTCAGTCGCTGAACTCTCATCCCACACTTCCAGACGTCGACTCACATGTCGATCTGTAGGTTCTGGAACTCTGATTGTGTGGCTGGCATGGACCCAGTTTTTCACTCCTGCACACTTGACTGCAGTCGTTGTCACTAGGATTACCTGTCGTGGCTCGTCCCAGCGAGGAACTAGACAGTTTCTTCTCCTGTGGATTTTTATGCGGACCCAGTCTCCTGGATTCAAGTCGTGGGCTGGTTTTCTTTCAAGAGTGGTCGCATCCGGTCCAACCTGATGAAACACAGAACGCACCACATCAGCCAGTCCTTTGCAATAATCCAGTACTAGATCATCAGTTATAGTCAGTAACTTGTTGACAGGTACTTGTGCTTGTCTCATTGCTCGTCCCATGATCACCTCATGAGGACTAAGTCCAGTTTTCTTTTCAGGAATGCTTCTGATGGTCATCAGGACAAGGGGCAGTGCATCGGGCCATTTGAGTCCTGTAGCTTGACACATTTTTCCTAACCTGTTCTTAATTGTTCCATTTATCTGCTCTACTACCCCAGAAGCCTCTGGTCTGTATGCACAATGCAGTTTTTGTTTAATACTTAATGCTTCACAAATTAATTGAATCAACTCATTTTGAAAATGTGTTCCTCTATCTGTCTCAACCGTGACTGGAAAACCATACCTTGGAATGAACTCTCGCAGCATAAGTTTTGCTACCGTTATTCCATCATTCCTTCTGGTCGGGTATGCCTCCACCCAACGAGAAAACAAACAGACGACCACTAGAACATATTTTAGTCTGTTACAAGGGGGCATTTCAATGAAGTCTAATTGCATTCTAGTGAACGGACCTCCTTCTCGTCCTATTGTTCCTAGACTCACTATTGTCTTTCTTCCAGGATTAAACTGCTGACAAATAAGACATCTTTGACAAAGACTTTCAGCTATGGCTCTGAATTTTGGGTTATACCACGTTTGTCTAAAAAGTCTGATCATTGCATCTCTCCCAATATGAGCTTGTCCATGGTACATCCGTGCCATGTCTGCAATCATGCTATCAGGCATAACTGGTCTTTCATCTCTGTAAACCCACACACCATTGTTTTCTTGTCTTCTACATCCTGCTTTTATCCAGTAATCTTTTTCCTCATCATTTGCAACTTCCTGTAACTGTCTCACCTCATCCCATGTCTCAACAGTGTTAGTAAAAAGCAAAGGAGAAGAGATATGCTCCCTTTCGCGATTCTTATTCAGGGATACCATGTTCTCTGCACAATATTTGGCTATCTCGTCCGCGTAATTATTTCCGACAGCTATGTAATCTTCATTTTTCTTATGTGCTTTGCATTTCACTACAGCTATCTGCCTAGGCAGCTGTATCGCCTCAAGCAGTTTCTTAACAAAATCTCCATTTCTGATAGGTGTTCCTGCAGACGTCAAGAAACCTCTTTGTGACCATATCTGACCAAAATCATGTACTATACCGAAACCGTACTGGCTATCGGTCACAATCGTAACTCGTACATTTCTTCCCAACTTACATGCTTGAATCAAAGCAATCAGTTCTGCAACTTGGGCAGACCTTATTCCTTTCAGACAAGACGCTTCCATCACAGTTGCCACTGTGCACACTGCGTAAGCTGCGCTTAGAACTCCTTCTTTCGTTCTCAAGCATGAGCCATCCACAAACATAACAAAATCTGATTCTTTTAAAGGCTCATCCTTTATGTCAGCTCTTGGTTTTGTGCAATATTCCAGCACATTCAGACAATCATGATCTACTTCATCTTGTTCAATTATACTCTCTTCATCTGGCAATGATGTCGAAGGATTCACATTCATACATCTATCTATGGTCACATTTTCTGCACTCAAGATTACTTTTTCGTACTTAGTCAGCCGACTATGTGTCATGTACTGTGTTTTTGTTCTTGTCAAAAGAATCTCTACTGAATGGGGAACATATACTCTCAGTGGATACCCCATCACTATACCTTCACTTTGTTCCAGACTTACACAAGTAGCAGCAACAGCTTTCAGACATCCAGGCAACGCTTTTGCTATAGGATCTAAAACAGCTGAAAAATAAGCAATTGGTCTCTTCATTGTTCCATGTTTTTGTACCAGTACTGAGAATGCACATCCATCTCTTTCACTGCAGTACAATTCAAAATCCTTTTCATAGTCAGGCATTCCTAAGGCAGGGGCCTCACACAATTTCTTTTTCAACTCTTTGAAAGATTTCATTTCTTCGTCCTTCAATTCAAAAGGGTCTTTTACATCCTTCTTGGTCAGTTTTTGTAATGGCTTAGCAATCAAGGAAAAACCACTTATCCATTGTCGGCAATATCCAACCATTCCCAAAAACATTCTTACCTCTCTTTGAGTCATTGGTGCTCTCATTCCTTGAATCATTTTTATTCTCTCAGTCGTTATCTTTCGCACTCCTTTCTCAATTTTATGCCCTAAATATTGGACTTCTTTTTGACAAAACTGCAATTTCGAAGGGGACACTTTATGTCCTCTTTTCTCTAGATGGTTCAGTAAAGCAATTGTATCACTCACACATGCTTCTTTGGTTTTCGATGCCACCAATAGGTCATCGATATACTGCACCATCACTGACTTTTCTGGCATTTTTAAATCTTCCAGGGACTTCTTTAAAATCTGATTAAAGATTGAGGGGCTTTCTGTATATCCCTGAGGAATTCGGCACCATGCCAAAATACGCTCTCCGAACCTGAACGCAAATAATGGCTGGCTATCTGGATGTAAAGGAATAGAGAAAAATGCGTGACACAAATCTATCACGGTGTACCACTCAGCTTCATGTGGAATTTGGTATAGAATTACTGCAGGGTTTGGCACTATTGGACAACAAGGCACAACTATTTTATTGACCTTTCTCAAATCCTGTACTATTCTATATGTTCCGTTTGGCTTTTTCAGTCCCATAATAGGTGAATTACATGGACTGCTCATTATTTCTTTTAGAATTCCCTGTTCAATCATTTTATTTATTACAGGAGTTATACCTTCAATTATTTCTGGAGTCAATTTATACTGTGGCGTATTTGGGTAAGTTGTTCCTTCTTTCACTGTTACTTTTACGGGATCTACTTCTTTCATCAATCCAATATCTTCCCCTGTAAAATCCCACACATTTTCTTTCACTGCATTTTTCAGTTCTTTTGGAAGTTTTTCTGCATCAAATGCAGGAAACAAACCATTCATTTCAGGTTCCTGATTCATCAATGTTACTTTATACAATACATCTTCATCTGGGGTCTGAAATCCAATTCCATCTGGCGTACAATAAATTGTGCAATTCATCTTGCACAAAAGGTCACGACCTAAAAGATTTACGGGACTACAATCGCACACTACGAATCTATGCATTTTGCTGAAAGAACCAATTTTTACTTCCACTAATTCAGTAAGTGGTGTTTTAATCTGCTGATTCGCTACTCCAACTACTTGGATGTATTCACCTGAGAGAGGAAGGTTTGGAATTTCCACTGACCTAACAGTAGAACGGGTAGCTCCAGTATCGACAAGGAATGTTACATTTGCACCATTCACTTCTCCATCCACAAAGGGACCAGACTGATCTACCTCTAGAGTTGCGCCAAGTACGCACTCTTTTCCCTCTCCTAGGCACCGTCAGAAACTTTCATCCGACTCATCCTCACTCTGTCGCAACCAATACTGAGAAATGTTAGCTGCTCGCGGCAACTGTGTTACCTGCTCTCCTCCGTAGAATCCTGTTTCTGTACTGTATCTTTGCTGGTTAACAGTGTTGGGAAGTGGTGGTTGTGGCACCTGACCTTGTTGAACAACTACCTCATTCTGCACCTGTGGAGTTAATGATTGATTTTCCGGATTAGGTTTAGGTGGGAACTTACACTCGTTTCTCCAATGCCCTAATTTTCCGCAATTATGACATGGCCATTTTTTCTTTGCCTCCTCTAGACTCATTTGACCTTTCCCTTTACCTATGTTAGGTCGGGTTTTATTCTGTCCTGTTTCATTCCCACTATTATTATCCAATTGAGCTTCTTGCTTCTCTGCCACTTTCACCTGTGCCCACATTGCCTTCTCTTTCAATTTACGCTGTCTACTCTCAATATCATCACTACAATACTTAGCATACCTCAATACTTCATCTACAGTGCCATTTTGCCAGTTAATCATATGCTGTTTAATCATTTCACTAATCTCTGGTTTCAGTCCAAACACAAATCTATATACGAAATGACTCATATCTTTTTCACTCAACTCCTCATATCCACTATACTGCTTGAAAACCAACAACAACCTCTCATAATAGGCATGTACAGACTCCTTACTTTCCTGTGTAGTTCTATCAATTTTTACCCAATCTGTTTCTTTAGGAGGAATCTTATTTTTCAAAAAGGTAATCACCTTATCGTATTTCCTCATCACCTCAGGACCTGGAGCTCCTGTCTTAGGATCTCTTGGATATTCTGTGGTTGGCCAGTCAACTGTAATTTTACACTCGGACCACAAATCAGTTGGCACCACTATGTCAAACAATCCATCTAAATCTATCCACAACACTTTTGAAACCTTCACAAATCTCTCCACTTGTCGGTACCATTCAACTGGTTTCTCTCTCAGCTTTGGGAACTCATTTGTAAATGACAGTATATCCTGTCTAGTCCAGGGAACATGCACATAACTACCACCTGGAGTTTCTCTCATAGGGTATTCTCGTGCAACAGGTTCTTTTTCAGTTATCATAAAAGCCAAAGAAGCTTTGTCTGCAGTTTTCTCATACTTTTTTGTCCATCTAACTTTCCATCTGTCCACATCACCCCATTTTCTCAGTAAAACAATTAACTCTTTTATTCGTGTCAGCCTTCCTGCTGTGTTCAAGTTTTCAATATCTTTCTCACAGAAGTCTACTCTGTACGGTTTCTGCAATGTTTTCACTTTTGCAAAATCCACTCCAATTTCACTTGCTATCTCTTCTAGTTTGTCATGTAAATTTTTTGCTCTCCATGTAATACTTTTACACAAAAACATAATCTCATCATCCTGGTAATTTTTTAGCTTTTCTGTGCCAATCGTCCCTAAAATTAATTCTTCCATGTCAATCTTTAACCTAATTACATCTAATGGTTTTTCTTCTGGTTCTTTTATTTTAAATGCCTTCATCCACTCATTTAACTCATCAGGAGTCGGACCTATAGGCGTATTATTTAGTTCTATCCAATTACCACTCTTTTCAGGGGTCACTGTTGCAGACTCTGTTACCATATGCATTTTCCTACCATTACACTCATTCACTGTCAAATTTGTAGGTGGACTTGGTCTGTAGGTACTAGCCAAATTACTTGTACTTGCACTTGGTTCCATCCTTTCTTTTTCTCTCTGAAATTGTGAATTCATAGGAATCACTAAAGACCGTTCATCAATTTTCTGATTTTCAAAAACTGGTATTACTGGACCTATTGTTACAGGTACAGTCACAGCTTCCATGTTTTTCGTTAACTCCCTAATTTTCTCAGTCAGTTCTTTTGTTGTTCTTGCTAATTCAGTTGCATTGTCACTTTCTACTCCTTCATTTTGTGAAGTTCTTATTTGATCTTGTGACCTATTTATTTCAATTCTTTTTACAGGACTTTTATTTCGCACAGTCTCTATTTGCGGCGCATTAGGTGTCACCACTGTAGAACTCTGCTGATACGGAGGGGGATTTCTATTTAAAATATCTTCCAGCAATTCATCATCCGTTTCACTCTCATGCATATATTTTTCCCTCTCCATATGTTTCTTTTTCTCAGTACGTTTTCTCTTAGTCTCTTCCTCAACTGTAAAAGCCGGAAACAAACCTCCTGTCATGTTAGCACATCTCCATCGTTTTATTCTATCCTCATGATTTATTCCCCACATTCTTCCAGGCATAAACTCATGATCCCTTAAACCTCTGAATCTCTCTCTCTCATACATCTCATCTTCCCATTCCGTCAACGCTTCAAATTGTGTCGGTCTAGGTCTAGGTTCTAAATTTGTCATCTTTTCTCTCAAATTTCGCAAAACCGCTACACTAAATGAACCATTCTCAGGGAAAGCTAATGCCCCATCATTCTTCGTATATTTTGCCCAATTTTCTAACCATATGCATGTATGATATCCATATTTCAGCATCATATGTGAAGCTGCTGATTTCGGTGGAGGAATTACTTGTCCCTCTCTAGTCACAACCTTTTTGTCTTTCTTAAAGAAATTCTTAATTTTTGTTGTCCATGACGTTCTCTCCCTTTCATACTCATAATACGGCATGTTTTCGATTGGTTTTTCTCTTCAAAACCAGCCCTGTTCCGTGTACGGAACTTCAACCAATCACAGCGCGACTCACACCAACACACCAATCAAACCGATTCCCTTCGTCCGCGGACCAACCAATCCTAGCGCGGCACTTTTCTACGTCACTCCTGTCTCTGCGTTCACGTGACTAGCGCACTATCCAATCCTAGCGCGGCACTGTCTGTCACTCTTGCTCTTTTACCCCTCCTTTACAAAAATTATCGGCAACTTTTTCTTTTCAATGTTTCTTCGTTAGTTACAACAATTAAAACAATTCCATAGTCTGATTCGCTAAACAAAAGTGACAGCTTTGTCCTTTTACACAAGAATCCTGTATTTCCAGTAGGCAGCGCTTACCTCTACCCTACCACAGAATTTTTAAGTTTCGCCGATAAAGTAGCACTTCCCTCTACCTTACCCTTCTTTCAAGCAAACAGTAAACCCGTTTCTCTGGGGATAAGACACATGTGGAGACTATGCTCCTGAGAATTAAGGCCAGAGTTTCACAAGAAGACGTGATTTGCTATCTCAGTTACACACCTTTCGTACAGAAATCCCTAACATAACGCAACTTGTGTTATTACCAAAATTTGAATTGAGACCATGTACCAAATTCCATGTGACTTATCTTGCCACACGTGTTCCACTTCCTACATCCCAGAAGCGTGAAAACTCACATATAACATAACGCGACTCAACATATAGTATTAGTCCTTAAAATAATCAATAATCACCAAACTAATCTATAGAAACCATAACTCTGCTACCAAGAAATCTGATGCAGCGGATACAATGAAAACTATTTTCCTCCTAGGTCACTTATCGGTCATCCAGGGGCGACTTATATATTTCTCACATCCACATGACGATGGGGCCCATAACATCGCCTAACAAACACACACACACACCTGGATTTCCTCTACACCTTTACGAAATCTATACTCCTAGGAGAAAGAAAAACGAAATGAAAATCATCATGATGTACCGCTGGAAGGAGCCGGGATACCTTATTACCTTAACCTATCGCTTTCTTAGTTATTTCTTAAGATATTCCTGCTCATTGTTTGTCGATGGATCATCTAGTAAAGAATCAGTTCATAGTGATTAAGACCAGCTAAATCACAATAACCAATTACTATTTTCACAATCATTTAGTAAATAACCACTGAGTCGTTTGATTTAAGAATCTTAAATTTTATATAATTTTAAAGGCATGGAAAAGAATTTAGACTTTTTATTCAATTATTCATTCATTATTAATTCAAATATTTATTAAGCAAAAATCAATTTTATTGCAGAAAGGAAATTTTGTCATGAAGGAAAAATCCTAATTACCTGCCTATCTTCCTAATTTAGCCTAATGATTTCTAACCTAAGTTTAAAATTGAAAAATAACCTGATTCTCATACTCAACTGGAAAAATAAGACAGCAACAGAAACTTCAGCTCGTCAGCATCAGCTACCGCAACCCGTCTCATCTAACAGTCTTTCAGCATCTCCCGCTCAGTAAAATGGATCGATCTGGAACACCAAGCACTGGAAGCCACCAACTCCAACACCAACTCTGACCCCCTCCCACTAAGAGTAGGCCTTCTTATACCCTAATTCTAACTTTGCTAACTAAATTGTTGCAACATTAATAACGCGCTTTTCTTTCATTGGTCCACTCAGTTCATATATTCATTTTTAATCAAGTTCTCCCGGATCCAGCTTGTTCTTCTGGAATGCATATGTTCATTTCCTTTCTCACAGTTCAAGACATGTTTCCATCTGCTTCGATCAGTACATTTGTAACTTCTTTCGATACATTCGAGAACTCTGCAGGCATTGTCCTTTCTCTTAAAACTGTTTCCCACGATTCTCTGCTGATCACCACGGCACACTATCAGTTCAATTAGGTCACATCAGCCTTGACCATTCTTGCATCCTAGCCTTTCAGCACCATCACGTGGTCAGTCTTTCTCCAACTTTTTCTCCCTTGTCACGCGTTTTCTCAGCGCATGCGTACTCTAATAAACGGCAGCCATTTTATATCGCCACTCGATTAGACTTAGAAGCACTATTTAGAAATAAACAAAACATAATTAAAATAGAGAAACATAGCCTTTTCGTTTCCCTCCCGTCATCTACGTACCCCAATTAGTTATTACCTAGCAGAAAGCAACATTTAAGCTGTTCCTTACTTACCACCACTATTGTTTTTGCAACGTCACGTTTATATTCTATGAAGCACAAATCATGCATTTATTATTTATTTAATACGCAATTATTTTATGTTATAATTAGACACACAGACATTTGTAAATAGATTATTCAGCCCATATACTTGCGTGTTACCCTTCCCTCACGTACATTGTTGATTAATACATTTAAACGAACATATTTATTAATTATTTATAAAATTTGTTAGGGGTTAAAAAAATTTATTTACTCTGCTCCATCACTTACAAGTTCACTACCCCATATCACCCACAAAGAAATGGTTTAGTTGAGAGGTTCAACAAAACCATGAAATCATGGGTCTCCCTGAAAAACTCAGGAGATGGGATGTCCTTTTACCATGCCTACTTTTGGCTTACAGAGAAGCACGTCAGAAGGGAGTAGGGCTTTCCTCCTTCGAACTTCTGTTTGGGCATCCTGCAAGGGGACCACTGTGTCTAGTTAAGGAAGGGTGGGAGAGACCTCTCAAAGAGCCTAAACAAGACATTGTGGACTATGTACTTGGCCTACGTTGAAGGATGTCTGGATACCTGGTGAAAACATCCAAAAACATTGGGACCAGAGCTTGAGAAGCTCTGGTATTACCAAAAGGCTGCCCTGGTGGAGTTCCTAACAGGGAAGAAGGTGTGGTTACTAAAGCCTGTGGCTCCCAAGGCACTCCAGGCGTTCCCTGAATTGCTTATGTGGACCAAACGTGGATTCTGACTTTGGATATATCACCCCTTATCACGGGGTGAAGGCAGGTCATACTCTTTCTGACTATACTTGATTTGTTTATCACTGTGGACCATTGCCTGACTCCATGACCTATATTATTGGTGATTGATACCCCAGAAAATATTTATGATTTTATATATAAAAACCTTTCGTCTGTAGACTTTCATTCGATATTACCATTGGACGAATAGATTACATCCCAGTAGTCTTTTGGTGTCACACATCAGTAGCCCTGAGGAAGTCTTAGTCAAAGACGAAACACGTGTTGGCTGCGCTGGCTGTGTTTGAACAGTTGTATCCTGTGGCTATATTTTGACGCTCTTTGTATTGTATCAGGGTTGTGTCCAATTTGTTCTGTATGTTGCTCTAATACACATGTAATGTTCAAATGTGATCTTTATTGAATATCAATTACATGTGCGTTGCAAATTTTGCCTTGCCATGTTCTAAATAAAACATCGCTACAAACAATTGTTTTTACATTCATCACATTAAATTGTGACTGTATTAGCTTTAACAGTGTTGTGCTCCAGACATTTGTTGTAGGTCTTGTAGGTCTTTGCCTTTGGTAATGTACTCAATTGCACTGTTTTGAAGTGGGAGTGCTGTCTGTGGGAGCACACTAAACAATTTGTATAACTACTGACTGTAGGAAAGTGGGTTTCTGTTGCAGTAACCCCCCCACTTTTTGCCTGATAACTGATGCACTTTTCCTTGGTGTGCCCTGGATCCCTGCCAATCAGGTACCCAGGGCCTGTGTTCCTTCCCTAAAAACTGTACTCAGCCTAAACCCACATTGGCATCTCTGGCCACAGGTAAGCCCCTGGTAAATGGTACCCTAGGTACCCAGGGCACTGTGACCAGAGAAGACCCCTAAGGGCTGCAGCACTTATTGTGCCACCCTTAGAGGCCCTGTACCCTGACACACACACACTGCCCTTGCAGGCTGAGTGTCTTGGTGCAGAACAAAACAGAGAGTCGACATGGCACACATCCCTGTGTGCCATGCCCACAAACACACTGCCCTGGCATACCTCAGTCACCCCTCTAGCTGGGTGCCCTATGCCAGTGGTGAGGGCACAGGTGCATGAGCCCTGTGCCCCTACAGTACCCAGGCCCATTCCTGGGCACTGTAAGTGCAGGGCTGCCATTCCGAGTATATGGTGCTGGGAGGTCGTCAGCACGTACTCCACAGCACCATGATGGCTGCACTGAAGACTGAGAAGTTTGGTATCAAACTCCTCAGCACAGTAAACCCACACTGATGCCAGTGTGGGATTTACTGTAAATGCACGTCAGAGGGCAACTTAGAGTTACCCCCTAAACCTAACCTACAATCCACGTCTTGTCTGAGGGGCTGCCTAGGCTGCCACACAGCAGACATGTTGCTGGACCCCTGGGTAGAGAGCCATCCGCTCTCCGGGCCTGCAACAATGCACGTCCTGGGTGAGGTGCTAGGCCCCTCCCCCAGGATGGGCAGGGGAAGCTTCAAAGGCATTCCGCCTTTGTGAGCTTCCCAGACCACTTGCTGTACTCAGCAACTGGTCCCCACCGGTTCCTCCCCATCCTGGTGGGAAGACTGGAGGAAACACCAAGGGAGGAAAGGGGTGTGCCACCCTCTGCCAACCCCACCCCTCAGGTGGGGGAGGCGAGGTGAAGCACATCTCCGGGCTCTCGCCATCTTGAAGATGGGGAGCCCTGCCCAATCAGGACTAGGCTCCTGCCCCCTCCCACAGGAGAGTGGCAGGATAGGGGGTGTACTCCACCCCAGGGCAGGGACCCATTGGTCCCTGCCCTTTACCTAGCCTGTAACGCCCCTAAATCTAGTATTTAGGGGCACCCTGAACCTTCCTTCCTTAGATTCCCGCAACCTAAGAAGAAAAAGGACGAAAGAAGACGCCCAGCAGAGGAGACTGCAGAGAACAACTGACTTGGCCCCAGCCCTACCGGCCCGTCTGCAGTTTCCAGAGATCCTGCGCCAAAAATAGTCTTGTCCTGCAGCCAGCGACCTCCAGAACCCCAGGGAGGACTGACTGCCTTCAACAAAGACCGGATCTCCTGTGAACAGCAGCTCTGTTCAAAAGAAACACCAAACAAAGACTCCGAGCCTGCTGAGGAGAAAGAAACCCGACGCCTGGAACCACCACTGCACCCGTCGCCTACAGCCCGAGTTCAAGTGGCCCACCGGTCCCAGCGAGGTCCCCCAGCTCTCCAGAGTCCGAGTCCACCGTGGGTTGACCCCTCCAGGACTCCCCGACGTCGCCTGCAGCCTCTGCACGGAGAACCCCCAACCGCGAGTGGCCCGGTAAGGTGAAATCCGACCTCAAAAGACACCCCTGCATCCAGACGCCCTGCGCCCTGGAGAAAGGAACCCGAGGTGCACCTACGTCCCCGAGCCCTCCAACTTACCTGCCCAGCTGTTGGTTCCTCCTGGAAGTCTTCCTGGACCGAGCCTGCAGCTGAAAACCAAAACCGAAAATTTCCATTGAAATCAACAGGGCACCCGACCTCAAAACAGCACTCTGCACCCGGCCGCCCTAGTGCCGCTGAGGGTGCCTCTTTGGTGCTAACTTGGTCCCCAACGTGCCCTGAGCTTAACCCCTAGGAGCTTTGCTCCCACAACCCCGTGGCCTGCTTGCCAGCCGCCACCAACCGGAGTCCCCTATCCTCCATAGGATAACATTGGGCCTCAACACTCTGCACCCGGCCGCCCTAGTGCCGCTGAGGGTGCAACAACAGTGCATCACTGACCCTGGGAGACCCCTGAGTCTAACCCCAGAACCCTAACTCAAAAGACCGATTACTTACCTCGAGACCGATAACTCATTTTTCCTCATAGGATAACATGGACACTTTTTCTTCCAAAAAGTTTCTAAGTGTCGACTTTTGAAAACAAGAATATTCTTTAAAAATCGTACAGACTACCAAAACGTAATTACTTACCTGTTTTAAGTAAATGTCCCAGGGCTGAACCTAGGAGTCCAGCACTGGATTACAAAAGTAACGTTAAAAGTAACTTACCGGCGAATTGAATTTTCTTACATAGGGATCCATTGACTGGTTTTCTGTGAAATTTCTTCTAAGTGTCCACTTTTGAAATACCAAAATATTGCTTAAAAATCACAACAGTAACGAATTCCGAATTACTCACCTACTATCAGGAGAGACCTCAGTACTGCATCTTTTAGTCCAGTACCGACCATGAAAAGTAATTTTTACCGTACTTACCAGTAACTGGAAATTCCTCTCATAGGATATCATTGCCTGCTTTTTGTTGAAAAGTTTCTAAGTGTCGATTTCTGAATCATACAAATATTCTTTAAAAATCGTACAAACTACAAAAACGTAATTACTTACCTGTTTTAAGTAAATGTCCCAGTGCTGAACCTAGGAGTCCAGCACTGGATTACAAAAGTAACGTAAACATACTTTGCTTGCAAACTGTATTTCCTTCCCTAGGATAACATTGGTAATTTTACCCAGAAAAGTTTCTAAGTGTCAACTTTTGAAATACAGTAATATTCCTCAAAAATCACTACCATAACCAAAACGCTTTTTCTCACCTGTTTACAGGAAGTGTCCCGGGACTGAATCCAAGATCCAGTCCCGTGGTTAGAAAAGTAATCCAAAAGTAATCTATTGCATTTAACCAGAAATTTCCATTGAGCTCAATGTATAATTGTGTTTAAAATTGTGTTGCATATTGCAACAACTGTAACTATTGCATTCAAAAGTCTATTGCCAATTGAACAGTAGTTAACTAAAGCATCTCATTCTGAGAAAGTATATTTTGACACCCATTGTTGGTTCTAAAATAAAACAACTATATTTTTATATACAAACCATTGGCCTAGAGTTCAGTTCTTGAGTGTGTGGCTTCATTTGCTGACTGAGTGTGTACAACAAATGCTTTACACTGTCCTCTGATACTGCCTTACTGCTCGACCAAGCTACCACTTTAGAGAGTAAGGTTATATCTAACTTTAGCCTCTGCCAAACCTCTGGGGACTGTGGACTCTGTGCACACTGAACCTTACTTTGGTGCAGTATATACAGAGCCACTTTCTTACACTGACCACTTTTGAAAGGGGGGGGTTAGTACTGGTTATATCTTCCCATTGCTGGTAACTTTGTGATAGTTAATGCAAGGAGACCACTGTGCCTCGTTAGGCAAGGCTGGGAGAGACCTCTCAAAGAGCCTAAGCAAGACATTGTGGACCATGTACTTGGCCTACGTTTAAGGATGTCTGAATACATGGAGAAAACATCCAAAAACCTTGAGTCCAGCCAAGCGCTCCAGAAGCTCTAGTATGACCAAGTGGCTGCACTGGCAGAATTCCAACCAGGCCAGCAGGTGTGGGAACTAGAGCCTGTGGCTCCCATGGCACTCCAGGACGAATGGAGTGGCCCTTACCCTGTCCTTGAAAGGAAAGGTGACGTCACCTACCTGGTTGACCTAGGCACCAGCTGAACCTTTACAGGGTCATCCATGTTAACTGCCTAAAACCTTTCCATGATGTGGCTATGCTGATGCTCACTGATGAGGATCAGGAAGAAGAGAGTGAACCTCTACCTGACCTCCTCTCCCATAGTCCAGAAGATGGTTCAGTTGATGGAGTAGTCTTTTCAGACACCCTCTCTGCATAACAGCAAGCTTGACTGTAAGCAAGTCCTGGAGCAGTATGCTGAGCTCCTTTCCTTCACCCCTGGTCCGACTAACTGGTGGACCCATGATGTGGACACTGGTGACAGTGTGCCTGTCAAAAGCTATACAGTCTGACCAAGGGAAGGAAAGCATCAGGGCTGAAATCAGCAAGATGCTGGAGGTAGGGGGCATTGAGCACTCTGAAAGTCCCTGGGCCAGCCCAGTGGTCTTAGTCCCCAAACCTCATTCCAAGAGTGATAAACCAGCGCTGATGTTTTGTGTGGACTATAGAGGTCTCAATGCTGTCACTAAGACGGATGCACATCTTTGTGCAGGCCCCCTCAACTGCGAGTGTCTAATTCAGCACGTACCCGACACCTAAAGACACCACTGCACCTGAGTCCTGCAGCCCGATGAGAAGTAGACCATCAGTGTCCCTACGTGCCCGAGCATCTCGAGGATTGAGCCCCCTTGTGGGTTCAACCAGACTCGCCCCCAGTCCCAGCTTGCAGCCTCTTTTTCCAAGGATCGCCTCCCATTGAAATCAACATGGCACCCGACGCTGTAACACACCTCTGCACCCCGCGGCCTCAGTTCCGCCCAAGGTGACCTGTATGTGCTGCCTTGGACCTTGCACCGTACTCACCTTAACTCCAGAAGATTGGTGCTGTAATTCGCTGTTAAGTACCCTTATGCAGTATGTGTTTTTCCCCTTCGAATTTAACATTATCACAATACAGACAATACAAGTATGCCTACTTGTTTTCTTCAAAACTGCTACTCTTAAAAAAATAAAAAAATAAAAAAAAAGTACTTACCCAATAACGAAGTTCTTGGTGTCCAAAATTATATGAAGATGCGTGTTAATTTCTATATTGGGGTGGATCTTCTTATTGACTGTGTGTATGCAACAAATGCCTAACACTCCTCCTTGATAATCCTAAAAGAGCACCTTGGGATTGTTAAAGCAAGCCCCTGTCAACTCATAAGGGATACCTGGACTCTCTACACAATATACCTCTTTTTGGTATATTATATAAAGACACAGCTACCTACAACGGCCCACGTCTTGTTAATGTTAATGTTAAGTTGCATTTATAAAGCGCTAATTACCAAAGGTCTCTAAGCGCTGCATCATGGATCAGACAGTCCAAAGTTCTTTCACGCCACTGAACTCAACATGGAGCAGCATAAGCATGGCCAAACGCCTCTGTGAACAGCATCGTCTTGAGTCTCCTCCGGAACTGAAGCAGTCTGGCTTCCTTACGCATACCACCCGGTAGCTTGTTCCAAATCTGGGGGATGGAGACTGAAAAGGTTCGGCCTCCGAGAGTGGCCCTATTGAAGCGAGGGCATGCAAGGAGGCTAGCCTGTGAAGAACGAAGGTGACGTCCAGGCTCATAGGGCTTCAAGCGGTCTTTGATATATTTGGGTGCTTCACCAAACAGGGATTTATGTGCAATGCACAGACCCTTGAAGCTTACCCTTTGCTTAATAGGTAACCAATGCAACTGACACAACAGGGGGGTGGCATGCGCTCTTCGAGGCAATTTATAGATCAGGCTCGCTGCGTCATTCAAGACCACTTGGAGTTTCCCCAAGAGTTTACCAGGGAGACCAATGTAGACTGCATTGCCGTAATCAAGGCGAGATCAAATTAATGCAGTCACCGCCGCCTGCATGGTAGCGGGTGACAACAAGATCGACAATTTCCGGAGTTGTCGCATCTGTGTTAGACTTGGCATCTTTTGGCGTGTTTCCCCTGACTTTTTGCTTTCTGACCTCCCGGTTTTGACTCTGTTTTTGCTGGTGTAATGATTCTGCGCACTTTCCTCACTGCTGTCCAGTGGGAAAGTGCAAGTGCTCCTGTATAAAATGTGTTACGGATTGGCGTTTCCATGATTGGCCTATTTGGTTTATGTGTCAGTCCCTTGTAAAGTGCACTGCGAGTGCCAGGGCCTATAGACCAAATGCTGTTGGTGGGCTGCAGCACTGGATTGTGCCACCCACGCAAACAGCCCGTAAAGAGTAACTCGGGCCTGCCATTGCAGAGCCTGTGCGCAGCCTGGGGCTGCCATGTCGACTTGGCAAGTACGCACACTTGCAAGTCCCTAAACCTTCCCTTTTCTACATGTTAGTCACCCCTAAGGTAGGCCCAAGGTACCCCTGTGGGCAGGGTGCATTGTATGCGAAAGGTAGGACATGCCCTGGTGTGTGTGGCATGTCCTGATAGTGAATTACAGCCTAGTTCGTTTTTCACTATTGCAAGGCTACCTGTTCCCCATAGGCCAAAACGGGCAGTTTTGATTATTACAGCTTATAATCCTAACTGACCCCGGGAACATGGTAGAAATTCGAGTTTAGTATGCCTGGACTCAGAATGATAAAATGCATCTTTTAGTGAAGTTGGTTTTAACATTGTGTTTGAAAATACCACTTTTAGAAAGTGGGTATTTTCTTGTCTAACCATCCAAGCCTGCCTCTGCGAGGTTGTGTATTCCTTGTCTGGAGTGTGAGTGACAGGGGCTGAGGGATGCCAGGAGACAAGGTGAGTCAGCCCAGGGCTGAATAGCAAGATCTACATGTAGATGGGGGGGAGGAGTTGCACCTGGGCCCTGAATAGGACAGTGCCTTCCCTCCACAATGCTGGCTCCACCTCCTGTGGTGCGTCTGATGTCCCTGGCCTACTCTCTGAAAGAAGGGACGGAGACTTGTCAACAAAGTGCTCCAGAACTGGTTTGGACTAGGCAAAGGCCTCTCTGCCTTCAGAGAACAAAGGAATTTGGGATATAAATATTGGGGCCCTGACCCCATGAATTTAGATCTCGCTGGAATCAAGGAACCTGCCAAGACGAAGAGCTGGAAGAGCTGCCAGGAGGAGTACTGCCCCTTTGCTGTGTTGTTGCTTTGTTGGGTTGGCCTGCAGCTGCTGCTTCTGCCTTGGGCAGTGAAAGGACTGAACTTTCTACAAACTTGTGCTGAGCATCTCCAAGGGCCTGGAACCGAGCTGGCCTCCTGTTAAGAAGTCTCAGGGACTACAAAGACTTCACAAGCCTCTGGGTACCACTTCTGGAACGCTGTTTCAGTTGCCACAGAGGAAGGGAACTGCAACCGACTCCGTCAACCGAATCCATCCCTGACCGGTGACCTGTTTGCACCACAGACCGCATCGCCCTGCTTCGCATCGCAACCCTGGTCTCACCGTAGGCGACGTCCGACGCCGTCAACATCGAGCCGCTGCTTGCACCGGGACCTGTGGGCACCGCCGTTCGCATCGCATCGCTTCACTGAACCAGCCGGACCCGACCGACGCGGTCACTGCAACTGGCTCAACAGTCGTGACCGCATCGCATTTGGGGCACCGCTCGCACGTTTGCGACGCACCGCTCCGACTCGCACCGCTGTCCGACGCCAGCTCCCGCACTCCGGCTTGGTCGCCTGCATCGCAACCTGTCAGCACCGCATCGAGCATCGTCTCACCCTGCATCGCACGCCTTGGACTCACCGACTCCGTCTGCACGACGCTCATCGAGCCTCTGCCTGCACCGCATCGAGGGACACCGCACCTTGCATCGCTCCGTCTTGCACCGCAACCGCGACGAACGCCGACCGGCTCATACACTCCGTACCAGCCACAACGAGAAAGGTACTGTGACCGAGTCTGTTCACGACTCTGCTGGCTCGTATCGACGCGGTCGGCTGGAACTGTTAGACTCTGTGGTTTTCAGCATCGCGGTAGACTCGGACGGAGCTACCGACTCGTACGAACTTTGCTTTTGTGTTATTCCTGCAAAGAAGAAGTTACCTTATCAAGCATTCATTTTTAAAGTATAGTATTGTGGATTTTTGTCGTAATTGGTCTTGTCTTGAGTATATAAAAATTGGTTATTTTTCTAAACTGGTGTGGTGTCCGTTTGTAGTGCTTACACTGTGTTACTGTTGGTTATGTGCAAATGCTTTACACACTGCCTCTGAATTAAGCCTGACTGCTCGTGCCAAGCTACCACGAGGGTGAGCAGGGGTTACTTCACGAGTGTAACACCCTTACCCTGACTAGGAAGAAGGGTCCCTACTTGGACAGAGGTGCAAGCCCTTGCCAACTAGAGACCCCCATTTCTAACAATCAGTCCGATGCAGCTTCCCACTACAGCAGACACCTGGGTCTTTAGGGTCAGTCCAGTGTCCAGCCTGATGCCCAGACTCTTCACGGCTGGCACAGGTGTTGGAGAAGTGCCCAGCTCTTGGGGCCAAAAAAGGCTGGACCAGGGGGAGACTCCTGAGGAAAGAACCAGGACCTCAGTTTTGTCTGGGTTCACCTTCAAAGAGTTAGAAGGCATCCAGTTCATGGTGTACCAGAGAATATTCTGGACGTTACGCTGTGAATCAGGGGAGTTGTCTATACGCACTATTAACTGAGTGTCGTCCGCATAGTTAAACACCTGACAATCTGCTTTTGCCAGAGCCTCAATCAGGGGTTGAAGGTAAATGTTAAAGAGCAAGGGGGACAGCGCCGAACCCTGCGGAACCCCCCAGCGAAGATTACCCTGCCTGGACATGCAGTCTCCTAATTGGACCCTCTGAGATCGATCCTCCAAAAAGGAAGTAATCCACTGGAGGACCGTCCCAGTGACTCCCAGCTGCCGGACTCGAGCAAGTAACTGCCCATGGTTCACCGTATCAAAGGCGGCTGAGAGATCAAGTAAGATTAGTGCTGAGGGAGTCTTCTTATCGGCTGCGAGTCGCAGATCATCCAGCACTGAGAGCATCACTAACTCAGTGCTGTTGTGAGCCCTAAACCCAGCTTGTCGATTATGTAGCAATCGGTGTTGTTCAACATAAGACGAGAGAGCTCTAAGTACATGTTGTTCAAGCACTTTAGCCAGGAACGGGAGTCGGGATATGGGGCGAATGTTTTTCAAATTCCTAATATCTGCCCCTGCTTTCTTCAACAGTGGGATCACTATAGCTTCCTTGAATCTCTGTGGTACCGTTCCTGTTATCAAGGAGAGATTCAGTACGGACAACACCTCAGCCTCAACAAAAGGGATAATCGTTTTAAACACCTTCGGGGGACAAGGGTCCTCTGGTGACCCAGATTTCACTTTGGCCACGAAGTGAGCTAAATCCTGTGGTTCAAGCACAGGGAACCCAGAGAGAGATGCCCTGCAGATCAGAGGGGTCCTCCTCCACTGGCAGGGGACAAGGGGTGATGCGCGTATTATTGATAACAGAGATAATGTCTTCGACCTTAGTTAGGAAGAAGTCCTGAATTTTATCACAGTCGACTTGGTTGGTGACCGGCCTTTGTTCGGTCTTGTATGCCTTTAGAGCCTCGAGCGCGACGAAGATCCGAAGGCCTGCTCCGATTGCCACGCTATGAACAAAAAGGCCTTGAGGGAGCGATTCCTCAAGCTCCTGACGGCTCGCCTTGCGACGATCCTGGTCCCGGTCGAGAGGAAGGTCCCGGGAGTGGTCGCAGAGTCTGAGATCGTCGTCTCACTCGAAGTCGTCGGGTCATTCAGGTAAATCCTGCTAGAAGTCGTCATCAGAAATGTCTTTGACTTGTCTTCGTTCATCAACCGACGAGACGAGTAAGTGTCATCATTTGAGGCCTGGATCCACAGTTGAACCAGCGCCAGTGCCGCCTCCATGCTTCCTAAGTTTCCGGGAGCTGGAGCAACCCTTGACTTGGTCCAAGCCGAACACAGGGGTGCCTATGAACAGAACTATTGCCCGCGACCATAGTCCCGCCCCAGGGGACCCCAACTTCCTCACACATCACCCTAACCTGGAGAGCTTGATGGTCCAAGCCTCCACTTCCCTTGTAAATCCTGGCAAATTCCCAGCCGCACCACCAGAGCGGAAATCCAAGAGGCTGGACAACCTAGGCAAGAAGATGTTTTCTTTCACCAGCCTGGCACTGCGGTCCGTGAACACCGCATGTCTTTTGAGCCACTATTCCTATGCTCTATGGAATACGGTTGCGCAGGTGCTCTAAACGGTCCCAGAGGAGGCCTGGGCCGTACTCTCTCAGGCGGTTGCCGACCGGAGAGACGCAGCTAAGTTCACGATCAGTGTGAACTGGACACCACAGACTCACTGGGCAGAGCAGTTTAGTCTACAGGCCTTATGGCGCCATGCCTGGTTGAGGACGACTGGCTTTTCTAGAGATGTTCAAGCGTCGCTTATAGACATGCCCTTTGATGGCTCCCGTCTCTAAAAGATGAGGCGGATTTGGCGCTGGAGCTCTTTAAGGACAGCAGGCTACGGCCAGGTCCTTAGGCCTTTCCATGGCTCCTCGTCATCCCTAATCTACCTTTCACTCCTTTTGTGGCCATGGAAGGGACTTCCAACCACATCTGTATCCACCCAGCCACTTCGGCGCACAAGCTTCACAGCTGCTGCGTGGCTGATAATGAGATACCCACAGTCCTCGAGGATCGCGCAGCCTGCGGTCGTGCCAGTCCACCACTCCCCGGCAGCTGCAGCCACCAAGCCTTTATAGTCTGCCCCTTTTCATGAACTCCTAGTGGGCAGCAGGATCCCCCATTCACTGTTCCACTGGCGGTTTATCACAATGGGTTTCGCAGATTGTCCGGAGGGGCTACTCCCTCCTCTTCGAGACTACCCCTCCAACCATGCCACCTGCTTGCGACAGGCTGACGGAGGACCATCTTTCTCTGCTCCGTCAGGAAAGGTACGGCTCTGATGGCCCCTCTCAATTTGTTCCTCAAGAAGAAGTTCAAAATGCTCACGCTCACTGAAGTCTTGTCTGCCCTGGACCCGGGAGAATGAATGGTAGCGTTGGACTTGCAGGACGCATATTTCCACATTCGCGTCCTGCCTGCCCACAAGTGTTACCTGCGATTCACGGTGGGCCACAGGTACTACCAGTTCGCTGTGCTCCCTTTTGGCCTTACCAGTGACCCTCGGGTGTTCACCAAGGTGATGGTGGTGGTTGCACGTCATCTGTGGGCATCAGGGGTGCCAGTCTTCCCCTATCTCAATGACTGGCTGTTGAAAAGGGGCTCACCCGAGGCGGTCGTCTCCCACCTCCGGACTATGCTGGACCACCTGCTTTTGCTGGGGTTCACTATCAGCGTGCCAAAGTCACACATGACTCCCTTTCAGAGGCTCCCCTTCATCGCAGCTGTTCTGGACATGGTGCAGTTTCAGGCTAATCCTCCCGAACTGCGAGTCCAGGATTTTCGGGCTATGATACTGATGTTTCAGCCTCTATCTGGGATTTCGGTGAGATTGACTCTGAGGCTGCTGGGCCTCATGGCCTCCTGCATCCTGCTTGTGACGCATGCCCGTTGGAATATGCGGGCTCTGCAGTGGGACCTGAAGTTCCAGTGGGCACAGCATCAGAGAAATCTCTCAGACATTTTCCAGATCTCAGATGGAATTGCACAAGGTCTGCAGTGGTGCTTAACACACCACGATTGGGTCAGCAGCAGACCCCTCTCCCTTCCCCAACCAGATCTGACCGTGGTGATAGATGCCTCACTTCTAGGACGGGGTGGCCATCTGGGAGAGTTGGAGATCAGAGGCCTCTGGTCTCCGGTGGAATCCGAACTCCGCATCAACCTTCTGGAGCTCCGGGCGATCCGGCTGGCATTAAAAGCCTTTTTACTGTCCATCAAGGTGAGGCTATTGCAGGTGTTCACAGACAGCATCACCAGTATGTGGTACTGCAACAAATAGGGTGGGGTCATGTACCGTTTGTCAAGAGGCTGTGCATCTCTGGACATGACTGGAACGTCAGGGCATTTCCCTGGTGGTTCAACACCTGGCGGGCTCTCTGAACGCCAGGGATGACTACCTTAGCCACAGATGCTTTGCGGATTACAAATGGCATCTCCATCCAGAGGTGGTGCAAGGTCTCATTTAGCAGTGGGTAGAGCCTTGTTTAGATCTGTTCACCGTCACCGAGAATGCGCAATGTCAGGAGTTCTGCGTGCTGGAGTTTCCAAGGCTGCTCTCGCTCGGACACTCTTTTTGTCTTGAGTGGAGCTCAGGCCTTCTGTATGTTTTTCCATCCATACCACTCCTGCCCAGAGTTCTCAAGAAGATCAGGAACAACTGGGACCAAGTCATTCCTGTGGCTCCAGACAGGGCTTGAAGAGTTTAGTATCCCAAGCTCTTGAGCATGGCCATCGGTCCTCCGATGAGGCTGCCCCTTTGGGAGGATCTTCTGTCATAGCAGCAGGGGAGGGTTCTTCACCCAAACCTGTCTACACTCCGTCTTCTTGCATGGAGATTGAGCGGCGACAGTTGAGAGCCTTCGATCTTCTACCTGAAGGTTACGATGTTATTCTGGCAGCCAGGCATCCCTTGACCAAAACGGTATATGCCTTCCGTTGGGGCAGGTTTGTGGCCTGGTGTGCAGAAAAGCAGTTTGACCCCTTTTTTGCTCCCCTTTCTCAGGTTCTTCTTTTTATTCTTTCCCTTGACCAGCATGGCTCTGTGGTGGGCACCTTAGAGGGTTATCTTTCTGCTATTTCAGCCTTTCTGCAAGTGCCTTACCAGCCATCCCTCTTTAAATCCTTTATTGTACATAGGTTCATGAAAGGTTTGCAACATATGTTTCCTCCTTCTCCCGTTATCATGCCATAGTGGGACCTTAATCTTGTTTTGAATTTCATGATATGTGCTCCCTTTGGACCCTTGCACAACAGTCCTCTCAGGCTCCTTCCCATCAAGACAGCCTTTCTGATGGCAATAACATCTGCCCGGAGGGTCAGTGAGCTTCAGGCTTTGTCATCCAAGCCTCCATACCTGAACATCTACCCAGACAAACTGGTTCTATGAACTAGAACTTCCTTTCTGCCAAAAGATGTCACTCCCTTTCATGTAGACCAGTCCATCACTCTCCCTACTCTTTATGCAACGCCACATTCCTCTCAGAAAGTGGAAACAATTTCACCGACACCGAATGAACCCAAAAAGAGCGTTGTCTTTCTACCTTGACCGCAAGAAAGAGTTCTGTGTGGACGACCAACTCTTTTGTGGGGTATGTGGGAGCAAAGAAGGGAAAGGATGTGCACAAACGGATCATCTCCTGATGGATCGTGCTCTGCAATCAAATCTGGTACGCATAGGTCAAGAAGCAACCCCTTGAGGGTTTGCGTGCTCATTCGACCAGAGCCAAGGCTGCGACCACTGGATTAGCACGCAGGGTCCCGGTCCTGAACATCTGCCAGGCAGCAACGAGGGCTTCCTTGCACACGTACACAAAAAACTACTGCCTGGACAGTCAGTTCTGTTGGAGTGGGCACTTTGCCCGCTGGGTCTTGCAGGACTTTTTGGCATGAAGTAGTTTTGCAGACCCTCCTCCGGGGAGGTATTGCTTGGGTATCTTTTCTAAGGTAAGGAATCAGTGGCCAGAAGTCTCTATTAGATGCACAAGTCACTTACCTTCGGTATCGCCTTATCTGGTGGAGAGACCACAGATTCCTGATCGACCCACGCATCCTTCCTGCTCTGTGAATGGGACAGGGCTTTCCTCTTACAGGGCCCTAGTTTTCCACACCCGTGGTTCGTGTTGTTTCTGGCACCGCACTCCTGGTGTGGAAAGTCATGGAAAGTAACTGACATCAACACGCTGGAGTGGCACCTATACAGGCACCGTGCATGTCACTTTCAGCATGGCGCTGACGATGCCACGCAAAGCTGATCGATGCCTACCGGCTCGCAACGGTACTGCTCATGAACATTTCCCGGATCCGGTCTGATGCCTGGGGAGAATTCTAAGGTAAGGAATCTGTGGCTAGATAGTCTCTACCAGATAAGGCGTTACTTAAGGTAGGTAACTTTTCCTTCGCACCTTGGATCTGGAGCAGCATCTTCATAATAATCAGAACTACATCAACCTTTTTCCAGTTTGTTAAAGAACTCTTCAACCTCCCCAAAGAACACTACATCTCTCCTTAGCCAGTAGCCTACTCCGATTACAGAAGCCTTCTTCCCCACTTTGTAAATTGTCTTGGACCCTGTATAGCACACCATTGCCTCTGACTTAGCTGATGGTTTATGAACACCAACGTACATATGAACATATATAGTACTGAGGCTCATAAATTGAGCTAGTCAGCAGCTAATATCTTTGATTCTGTACCCAAGAGATGCTGGAGTACATTAATCCACTCAAGTACAAGGGCAGATCTTACAGCCCTTTCTTAGCCGGGGTCAGTGGAATCCAGACCCCAAGATGTGGGCCTCACCCTAGGCCTACGAACTTTCCCTAAAGTCAAGGATATGAGGACTATCTAGTCCTCGGAGAGAGTTGAAGTGCACAGATGCCATAGGTATTGCAATCATGTTTTGGCCCTACACCTGTCTAACTTTAGCTTAATAGTCAGTTGTTCACTCCTAGTCATAAATCATCCTCCTTCAGAAGACCTTGTGCCAACTACGTATCACCGCTTTGAAACTTACATAGATAAAGTAAGTAAGGTATGGGATCAACTGTACATGTGTTGGACATGATGCTGAGGGAGCTGTACTCTCACCTGAGTTTTCAAATTGTCACCTCCAAGCTCGTATGGGCATTCGAGCAATAAGAAGAAAAAAGGTTAGGAAGTAAGGAGTGCAAAAGGTGCAAAGGTTACTCTTGAGAGCACTTTGTACCAAGCACTAATACAGCTTCCAATCCTGGGTACCAATGTGAGAACTGCAGATACTCCGCTGGCATCAGTCACGCTTCGAAGCACCTGGTGTTAAGATAGACTTGCAGTACCTCCACTGCCACTGCCCACATTTTGTCATCACCCCTAATCCAAACTACCACCCAGCTACAAACAGGGAGTCATTTCTTGGAGTCAGAGAGGACTCTTTTCAACCTGCCTTTTTTGCATGATTCACAAATTCCATGAAGCTACTGAGGAAAAGGATCGAGCCCTTGTGCAGACATCTCCCTAATGACATCTTACTCCATGTAGCTGCACTCTGTCGGAAGAAGAGCTTATTATTGAATCCGGGGTGGGTTTGGTGTTCATTACAGATCCTCGCTTTATCTTCAGGCAGAGCTCTTTTCTATTACATAGGAGAAAGCATGACAGAATGCCAGGACTGCTCTTCTGTAAAAGGGGAGTCAGCCCCCAAATAGGCAATCTACAAGAACAGGGTCCTTTGTATCAGATATTTCAATTTCAGGCTAACTGCTCCATCCCAGGTCGCTCTGTTGCTTGCTCCACGAACTGCAGAGCCTCTGCTGTCCAACTCTCTGCATTATTCTGTTTTTTGTGGTTTGAATTTCTGATTTATCCTTCTAACTGCAGCTTCCTCATCTTTAGAATATTTCCCAGGTGCCAGACTGGATCCGTGAACTTTTCTTAGCAGTGTTCCTGTACACCGCTAGGTGGTGCTGTGTGGCTCTGCTTTGACTTAGTTCCACCCCGCAAGTGACAGAGGGGAGCCACATATAAGTGCTATACCTGCACTCTGGTGTCCGTTCCTTTCTGTGCAATCGAGCACAGATCCCGAGCTCCTCTTCCAATTTCGACTCACCGAAAACTAAATTCAGTGTGCAATTGAACAATGTTGTCTCCTAAAATGACAGGTTTCAAATAATGTAATCAGTATAGGAAACAAATGTTGGTCACGGACCAGGAAAAGGTGTCTTTTCTGTTTGGGCTTGGGGCACGATTCCAGTTGGGTACCCTTGTGTACCCAAAGGTGATCCGGGACAGTGAATTGAAGCCATACGTTGCCAACCACAAGAAGAAGTCATGGCCCCCGTTTAAGTCCCACTCTCTCTTCAAGTCAACCATGCGGGCCCATTCTCCCAAAAAGGCTACTTCACGGTCAAAGTACTCAGGTAAGTTGAAATTCAAGCGAAAACCCCGGCCTGGGTTGCCCTCTGAATCCACTAAAGCACTCCCAGTCTCCTATCACCTGAGTTTTATCCCATCATTCCATTACTACAGAGCCCTCCTCAGAGGCTGTATTGTATTTTTGGCTCTGACTCTGACCAGAGCTTGCCACAACCTGGAGATGGTAATGGTGGAGATGGGGATGATTTCTCACCTCATTATGAAGATGTCAGTTTCTACATGGACTTATAGAAGACCAGAGGGCTTCATACTTCCCTTGATAAAGGGTTGAATCTGATAGAGACATCTAGCCGCAGATTCCTTAACTTAGAATATCCCCAGGCGTCAGACTGGATCCGGAGAATCCTTTGCAGCAGCACCTCTGCGCGCCGGGGGGCGGCGCCGCATTACTCCGCCCTGACTTCGTCCACGGACATGACATCAGTGGAGCCATATAAGTCCCTCCCGGCGCGCTGACGTCAGTTTCCTTCTTTTCCGCGTCCCAACGCGGATCCAGGAGTAAGCAGTTCCTCTGGCCTGTTTCAGGCCTTCTCGACGCCTTCAGCGTCCGGGAACGGTGTGCGATGCCTTCGGGTTTCAAGGCGTGAGAGACCTGTACGCGGCAGATGTCAGCGACGGATCCGCGCGCGATCTGTATGTGGTGCCTAGGAGAGCACCACGACTCCGAGGAGTGCGACGCCTGCCGGCAGATGAAGCCGAAGTCCCTGCGGGAGCGCCGGATGAAGTTGTTGCCCGCCCGGATGTCCTGCTCAGAGCCTTCGCGCCGCCGATCTCCATCTCGAGCTGGGGCTCCTGTTCGGGTCCGGTCACGGAGTCGTTCCCGCGCACGTCGTTCGCCTGTCGCAGGTAAGCACAAGCACAGGTCACGGAGGTCGTCGACCTCACATAAATGTGACGACGGGGCTCGCTGCTCCCGGTCCTTTCCGGGCACGGGCGCCCAAGAGTCGGTCCCCTTATACCCACCCTTTCCGGGTGTTGGGGCGGCTCGGGCCCAGATGGAAGCCTATTCCAAGGCTCTGCACTCCATCTTTGGGTCACCCCCTCTCCCTGGCGCGCCCTCGGGCCCCACAGAGGGGGTAGGGACTCAGGTCGGGTCCTCGCCGGCGGGTTCGCCCTCGGCGCCGCCGAGTGCCTCGACTCCGGTTCCGGAGTCGCTGCGACATCGGGACACAGCCCGGAGGGGCATCCCAGTCAGACGTCGAGCCCTTCTGCCCCGTCTCCGCATAGCCCTTTGGGGCTCCCTGCGCCGACGTCGGATGCGGCTGCAGCACGGAGCTCGACTCCTTGTCGACATCCTTCCTCCCCGCAGGCCTCAGTGGAGGGTGAGTCGACGCCGGTCCGATGCCAGGTCGAGTCACCCCTGGTGATTGTCGACGTCGATACGACGCCGTCTTGACGTCAGTAGACGCCGGTCCCGGCCCCTGTTGTTCCTCTGTTCGAAGAGGATGAGGACCCGGAGCACCCAGGGTTGTTTCGACGCTCTCCGGCCCCCTGGCCAGTGGCCCTTTGCTCGGCCTCCGGCTGCAGCGTCTCTCCTTTCTGGGGGACGCGTTAGCCTTCAACCGTCCCCTACAGATGGTTTGTTATCGCCACCTAGAATGGCTACAGAGGCTACCGCGGCATTTGCAAGGGCTGTTCGCAGGGCTACAGCTATTTTACACCTGGAACCCCCCTCAGTCTCCTTGCCTTCTGATCCATTATTGGATCTCCTCCACCAGGATGCTGTGGAGGTGGAGCCCTTGCTGCCTTTTGGCGGGTCGTTATTTGACACCCTTCTTGGCACGTGGGCACGGCCCTCCTCGGGAGACCATGTGGATCGGGCCATCGCAAGTCGGCATCGCCCGGCTCCAGATGACCCTGTCTGTTTGTCCCTTCATCCTAGGGCTCACGGCCGGGTGGTCCAGGCGGCTTTTGCCTCGCAGCCTTCCTCTCCTCTTGCTACCTCCCACTAGGGAGTCTCGTTGGTTGGAGACATGTGGCTGCCATATTTTTGCGTCCACTAGTTCGGGCATCCGTGCTCTGAACACGTCTTGCGTGTTTGCCCGGGCTACTTTTGCCCTTTGGGACTCAGTCGAGCGTCTTCTTCCCTCTCTTCCAGAGGGTCCCCGTGCTGACCTGGATTGTCTCCTTCATGATGGCCGAGAAATGGCACAATTTACCATTCGGTCGGCTATGGACACCACTGACTCTGTGGGTCGGGCGATGGCCAGGTCCGTTGCTCTGCGTCGCCAAGCCTGGCTGCGCGATGGCGGTTTCCCTGGCAATGTTCGGGAGAGTCTTCGGGATTTGCCATTTGATGGCGTGACCCTTTTTGACAGTCATGCGGACTCAGCAGTCAACCGCCTCATGTCTGGGCTCCCATGACTTTGTGTTTTCTAGTCCTTTTTGTGGACTTTTATTTTCGGGTGCAGTGTTGTCTCTGCTTGTTCTGGGCCCTGGGTTCATGACGTAATACCCAGACGGCCTGTACGGCTTCCCGCCATTTTTGCTTCTATTAGTGCAGCTGGTCAGCTGATTCTGCTTTCTTTTGACTCCTCTGTCTGAGTTCGTGCTCAAGAGGTGCCCCTAGCTGGGGTTGAGGCTTACCCTATGTGGGGTATTCGTTGGCTATTGTCTAGCTGCCTTATTAGTTGGCTATTGTCTAGAAGCCTTCCTTACACAGAAGGCTTGGTAGGCTCCTGTGGAGTCTTCTTCAAAGGGGTTGTCCTGCGGATGAGACTGTGGTCTTTTTCTACTGTTGTGGACCCTTCTTTCCCTTCTTGCGGTCCACCGGTTGGCCTCGCTCTTTTGCCTATCCGTTGGGGTCTCCGGTTGGTCCGTAGCACTCCCCCGCATCTGTAGATGCTCACTTTCTTGAGGTTTCTGCCTCGCCTGCCTCTTCCAGGAGTGTCATTTTAGCTTCGCCCTCCTTGTCTATGTTGGCTGCCCTTATCGTCAGCCACTGTCCCTTGGACCACCTTGTCCTGTTCCGTTCCGGCACAGTTCGTCCTGGCCATGGACGACCTCAAGGCGGAGCCTTGTGGCGCAGCTCCCAGGCACGCAGGGCTGACGCGGCACGGTTCTTCTGTGTTCTATGCGCGTCTGGTGGATGCTCCCTAGTATGTTCGCTGCCACGGGGGGCTTACACTTTTCTTACGCTCCTGCGATGACTGGTTTCTACTTTCCTCTCTCCGGGATAGGTAGTACTTTTTCATAGTTCAGTCCTGTCTGGACTTTGTCTGTAGACGGTGGCATCCTCGCCACGTACGCCAATACTGTACATTGCCTTGTGCCCTACTCCATGGGCACTTCCCACGCAGGAGTTTCCTCTTCCCCTGCTGCTTCCGCGCAGGAGTTTGTCACACTTCTACTTCGGGCTGCTACTGCTGCTCTCTGTGGAAGTGTTCTCTTCAGGACACTCACTGTCTTGTATGTACATCTCTTTACAATTTCCTTTTACTTTATGTCCGTTTAGTACTGACTCTTTCGAGTACTGCTCAGTCTCCCAATCTGTCTCGCGGGGGACTGTGGCTCCTCCCTGCTGGGTGGCCGTTGTCGCTTACGGGTCTGGACATTGCTCTGTCCGGTTCTGCTGCAACATAGCTGTTGGTACCTCTGGTGCGCTCTTGGGTTCTTTTTTGATACGCATCCTTCACGGCTGTGTCCTTTCTTGATGTATATTCTGTCCTGCGCTCTACACACAACCAGGGGTCACGCATACTAGGGTTTCCTTGCTGCGGTGTCCGTGGTCTTGCTCTCGGCCTTCTCATGGGAGCAAGCCTTCTGTGTGTCCAGCTTGCCGGCTCCCTTTCGTCGGTTGCCTACCTGGTGATGCATCTTTCGCATCTGAGCTGTTCTCACTGCGTTCCATTGTGCATTTCCTTCTACGTGGCGTGGTTCTAGCGGTACACGCGGTCTGCCCATGTGTACTTCTGTCCCCCGCATGCATGTCTCTTTTTGTAGTCATGGTTATATGTCATTCTGCTTGTTGACTTCCGCCCTCTCACATGTCATTTTGTGAAGGGGCGATTGCGCAATGGCAGGTCTTGTGTCTCTGGTAGCACAGGCTCTTCCTGGACATGGTCAGCATCCTACCACTGCTGTCCAAAGTTTACGCTTTCCACTGTGCATGCTCGACCTGTATGCTCTGACTCGGTCATACCGTCTTGTCCTCTCTCTGGGTCTTTGTCTCATGCAGATCCATCGGATCCTGCGAATCCATCGGCTCCTATGATCAGTTCACCTTCTTTTGCGGAAGTTATGGACTCTCGCATTCCGCACTGACATTCTGATTCTGTGCTCCCTTTCAAACCCTGGACAAACGAGAGTGCTTTCATGCCATCCCTGGGCGGCTTCTGATGCCTTTGCCTCCCATTGTGTTCCGCTCCTTACAGAGCTTACTGGTCTGGTGTTGGCCACGCTGGCATTGCTGCCCCCACTGTGTTTAGTCAACTTGTTGACGACTGGGTTCTCTTGGGACCTTGGTGGGGTTCAGTCGCAGACCCGCCTGCTATGGGGTATGGCTTTGGTATCTATTCTAAGTTAAGGAATCTGCGGCTAGATGTCTCTATCAGATGAACGAGTTACTTACCTTCGGTAACGATGTATCTGGTAGAGACAGTCTAGCCGCAGATCCCTTAACGCCCGCCCATCCTCCCCGCTCTGCGAGGACCTTTTCAGGTTGGGTTTTATGCACTCACCTCCTTCCGGGTGGCTTTTATCTTCCTACGGAGTGGCATCTTTCACCTCCCTCCTCAGTAGGATGATTCATTCTGTTTTACTTGTTCTTCTCCACCCATTCTCGTGATTGGGTGGCGGGTTCATGTATCCTTCTACATCCCTACACCCTGGTTCTTCCAGTGTGGGGCCTACTAATCTAATTCCCTCCCTCCCACCTTCTCCATTGCTATGGGGTCTCTTGTTTCTTGACTGTACTACAGTCGATTGGTTTTGGGGTCTATTTGACTGTGCCTCAGTCCATAGATCTCTTACAGGGGATACAGCATTCCTGGTGTTGCCGACCTTTGGTAGATCGTCATTACTTATGTGGTTCCGGTCTTGTTGCCCTTCACGGGAAGATCTTGCTATTGCAGGCTTCCTGTCGTCTGCCTTGACATTCTTTTCATATGTCGTTTTGCCTCGGGGGAGGGCATAGTCTTCGCTTTTGCAGGGCTGTTTCTCAGAGCGGTGCTCTGCTCTTTCAGAGCGGTGCTCTGCTTTTTCCCTTCAATTGCTTTCAGTATACAGTGCTTGTCACTGTCAATTATGGTGATGTTTCTCACCATTCGATTCTTTTTGTTTTTTGTTTCACTGATTTTTCATCTTTTTTCGCACACTGTTCCCATACTCTCACAGTTTTTGGTGGTGGCTCCGCGTTGTGGCGCGGAAAAGTTTCTCCGAAGAAAACGGACATCAGCGCGCCGGGAAGGACTTATATGGCTCCACTGACGTCATGTCCGTGGACGACGTCAGGGCAGAGCCATGCGGCGCCGCTCCCCGGTGCGCTGAGGTGCTGCTGCAAAGGATTCTCCGGATCCAGTCTGACGCCTGGGGATATTCTAAGTTAAGGAATCTGCGGCTAGACTGTGTCTCTACCAGATACATCGTTACCGAAGGTAAGTAACTCGTTCTTTTGCCCTGAAATATTTAGATGGGCAGCTGAGGTCCTAGACACACAACTGGGTGGAATGCCCTTACTAAAAGTTTGCAACATAGGCCTGCCTCATTGTAGCCTTTGCTTCCGTTCACTGAAGCCATCATTGACATGTTGATGTGCACTTGGTCTAAGCTGTGGTCTTGCCCACCGGTAAATAGGTGTGTGGCCAGACACCACACTCAGGCGCCTAAACGGAATCCATATATATATTTTTTTATTTCAAAAACTGAATGTAACAAGAAATGAGCTGCTTGTACTCGTCAAAGCGTTTTGGTGGATTAATGTACTTGACACAATCTTCTTCAGGACAATTAAAACATGTTTTGAACCTTCATCTAAATCCATGCATAGTTGCAAATACACAGATCGAAATAGCCAATATATTTACCTAAAGTCAAACAAAACATAACATGTTAGACAATGTATACTATAATAACATATGCACGTCATTTCTGCACATTAAGCACCATCGGAAATCCTGAAACTATCTCACCATGAATAACCTCAGAATACATATTAAGGTTGTCTGGCCTGTCAAGACTTAAAAAAAGAGAGACTCTGAAGCAATTGGGTATCAACGTATAAGGTGACAGCACTGGGACATAGCCAGCAAGATATTGCTACAGTGCTGGAGGAATTTAGGGCCTCCTTGGCTCTAACCATTTAAGATTGCCCAGATGTGATTTGTGCTGGCCTTGATACTACTAATTGTCTGGGGCGAGTGGTCTGCACTAGTGTGGTGCTCCTTCGTCATTCGTGGATGCGATCCACACATTTTTCAGGAGACAAACGGGTATCGTGCATGAAAATGCACTATGATGACTTGCGCCTCTCCAGTGAGAAAACTGATTCTGCCTTAGAACGTTTTAAGGAGAGTAGGGCCACAACACCTTCCCTGGGCCTTTTGGCCCCTGCCAAACAGTTTCCTCACCAGTTCAAGGAATTCCAAGACTAATCCAGGAGAGTTAGCATACAGACAGCACCAATATTCCCAGCCCCCACTGCAGTTACCCCATTCGTTGCCTACCATGGACTTGGACACACAGGTCACCATGGGCATCAGTTCTACTAATCCCCCTGCCCTGTAGCAACAGCCTTCAAGCTGATTTAGTGTGCCCTAGTGGTGCACAACCACCCTGTGGGAGACAGGACCCTATACTGTCTCCCTGGGCAGCGATCCGTAACATTTGTCAGATGGGCCCTCCAAATCTCCTACTGTTTCTTTCTGCCCCACACCTTCCCCTTTCCCTGCGAAGAGGATTGCAGTGGTCACAGCCTATCTTCGGAGGTTGGTGTGAGAAAGTGCCCTCTTTCTGCATGGTTGCCCCCACTTTTTGCTGAACTGCTGATGTACTTTGACTGAGTGTGCCCTGGGCTCCTGCCAACCAGGTACCCAGGGCCTATGTTCTTTCCCTAAAACTGCATTAAAACCAACACCCAATTGGCATCTCTGGCCACAGGTCAGCCCCTGGTAAATGGTACCACAGATACCCAGGGCACTGTGACCAGCGAAGGCCTCTAAGGGCTGCAGCACTTATTGTGCCACCCTTAGAGGCCCTGTACCTTTACACTCACACACAGTCGACATGGCACAGATCCCTGTGTGCCATGCCTACAACCCACTGCCCTGGCATAGATCAGCCACCTCTCTAGCTGAGTGCACTATACCAGAGGTGAGGGTACATGTGCATGAGCCCTGTACCCCTACAGTGTCTAAGTCCATTCTTAGACAATGTAAGTGCAGTGCTGCCATTAAGAGTATATGGTGCTGGGAGTTTGTCTTTACAAACTCCACAGCACCATAATGGCTACACTGAAAACTGAGAAGTTTGGTATCAAATTTCTCAGCACATGAAACCCACACTGATGCCAGTGTGGGATTTAATGAAAAATGCACACAGAGGGCATCTTAGAGATGCCCCCTGAAAAACGACCTACCACTAGTGTCCAGGCTGAGTGGCTGCTTTCAGCTGCCACAACCAGACATGTTTCTGGACCCCTGGGTGGAGAGCCTGCTGCTCTCGGGGGCCTGAAACAATGCACATCCTGGGATGAGGTGCCAAGCCTCCTCCCCCAGGATGGGCAGGGTCCATGAAGGGGAAGCTTCAAAGGCTTGCCGCCTTTGTGAGCTTCCCCAGGCCACTTGCTGCTTCCAGCAACTGGTCCCTACTGGTTCTGACCCCCACTTTAGGCGGGAGAACCGGCGGGAAAACCAAGTGAGGAAGGGAGGTGTGCCCACCTCTGCTAACTCCACCCCTCAAGTGGGGGAGGCGAGGTGAAGAACAACTCTGTCACCGCCATCTTGCAGATGGGGGGATCCAGCCAGCCAGGGTGAGGCTTATGCCCCCCTCCCACTGGAGGGTGGCATAATAGGGGGTGTACCCACCCCAGGGAAGGGACCGATTGGTCCCAACCTTTTACCTACCTGTAACACCCCATAATCTAGTATTTAGGGGCACCCCTGAACCTTGCTTCCTCAGACAAGAAACTAGAAGAAGAAAAGAAGGACCGAACAGCCGTGCCGAAGCTAACAAGAGGACGACCCCCACTGACTTGGCCCCAGCCCTACTGGCCTGTCCCCACCTCGAACCTGCAGAAGCGAAACTCCGGTGTGTCCTGCAGCCAGCAGCCTCAAGAATCCCGAGGACCTGCCCTGCCTACTTAAAAGAAAAGACTCTGTCTCCCGTGAACACCGGATTTGTTCACCAACAGACTCCAGGTCCGCCAAAGTCTGCGAGTCTGCACCACTCTGCACCCGACGCCCACGGCCCGAGTTCGAGTGGCCCAACACCAAGAGAAGGTTTCCCCGGCAATCCTGACCCGAGATCCGGTGACCCCTGACCTGCCTCAAGCCTCCAGCCAACGCCTGCAGCCTCAAATCGGAAGGTCCCCCCAACCGCGACCAGGAGCTGGTAAGAAGATCCGACCCTAAAAGGCACCCCTGCACCCGACGCCCCACGGCCTTGAGTGGCCCAACAAACAGTGCCTAACCAACCCCTGCCATCCCAACTTATCTCTCCAAGTGGTGGTCGCACCCAGAAGACCTTCGTCCCGGAACCTGCAGTGTGTTTGCAAACCGGAGACTCCCCATTGAAAGCTACAGGGCTCCCGACGCCAAAACAGCACTAAGCACCAGGCCGCCCCAGTGCCGCTGAGGGTGCACCTTTTGTGCTTGCTTGAACCCCCATTTGCCCTGAGCTTAAGTCCAGGAGCTTTGCTCTCACAACCCTGTGGCCTGCTCTTCAGCAGCCACCAACCGGAGGCATGACATTGGGCCTCAGCACTCTGCACCCGGCCGCCCTAGTGCCGCTGAGGGTGTAACAAGAGTGCATCCTTGACCCTGGGGGACCCCTGAGTCTACCCACAGAATACCAACTCCCACAACCGAATACTTACCTTTGAACCGATAACCTTATTTTCCTCCATAGGTTAACATTGACTGTTTTTCTGTGAAAAATTTCTGAGTGTGGAGTTTGAAAATCTAAGAAACCCTTTAAATAACAAAAACACTTTTACTTACCTGTTTACAGGAAATGTCCCAGTGCAGTATCCAGGTATACTGCACTGTGTAAGAAAAGTAATCTGTAAAGTAATCTACTTGACATTCTACTAAAAAGCCAATACAAAGTATATGTACAGTATACCAAAAACATTGCATTACTAGTAGCTCTACTGTAATCAAATCAAAGTGTATATACAATTGCAATTCAAACTGTTAACAAACTGCATTGCTACTGTAAAGTACTTATTGCTTACCTGTGCCAGGCTTGCTTGGTTCTAGAAAATAAAATAACTAAAAGGATATTTTTATACAAAACCAATTGGTCTGAAGTTCAGTCTTTGAGTGTGTGATATCATTTGCTGATTGAGTGTGTACAACAAATGCTTAACACTGTCCTCTGACACTGCCTTACTGCTCGACCACACTACCACAAGTAGAGAGTGAGGTGCTATCTACTTTACCTCTGCCTACTTTTGGGGTTCCACTGGACTCTGTGCACACTATACCTCACTTTGGTATAGTATATACAGAGCCAGCTTCCTATAGTTGGTGATGCCTGTTTTTCCTACCTTGATGAATGGCTGTTAAAGGTCTTCTCACCACTGTCCGTTGTGGACCACATCCTGACCACAGCCAATCCCTGACATTGGTGGGGTTCTGCAGAGGAAGTTGAATCATCAGTCAGCCCAGCTCCAAGGAAAAGTTTCAGATGCCATTGAGGCTTTGGAGGAGGGTGCACGTGATCTGCAGCAGTGGCTGTGACAGCAGTTAGACCAGCGGCTGACCCCTCTCCCTTCCCCACTCAGAGCTAATGATGGTAATTGATGCATCACTGCTGAGGTGTGTAGATCGTCTGGGATCAGAGGACTCTGATCTGTGGTAGAAATCCCGCTCCATATAAAAATGTTGGAGCTGAGGGCCATTCGTCTGACAAATAAGACCGCCGTTCCATACAGCAAGGGGAGGCTGGTGCAGGTTCTCATGGACCGCACCACTGACGCATTATACTGGGAAACAGTTGAAACAACGCAGGCAGAGCCACGCATGTTCTGACTACTCAAGCGCTACCACTCTTGCCTTAACCACACATATGCCTTAACCACGCATATGCGTGGTAAAGGCGATGCGCGGTCTAGCTGCTAGCTGGCAGAAGCAGGAAGCAGCAGGAAGGATCGGGAGAGGACGCAACGTGGTGAGGTAAGTGGGGTCAGGTTTGGGGGGGGGGGTAGTTTGTATGGTTGGGGGGGCTACGGATAGTTTTCTGGGGTGGGGAGTTTGGGGTAGTTTAGAGGGGTGGGGGGTTTGGGGTAGTTTTCAGGGGTTCGGGGTAGTTTTCAGGGGTCGGGGGAATCGGGCTAGTTTTCAGGGGTCGGGGGTTTGGGGTAGTTTTTAGGGCTGGGAGGGGTTCAGGGTAGTTTTTAGGGCTGGTAGGGGTTTGGGGTAGTTTTCATGGCTTGGGGGGGACCGGGGTAGTTTTCAGGGCTGGGGGGGGGTGTTCGGGGTAGTTTTCAGGGCTGGGGGTCAGGGTAGTTTTTTGGGCTGGGGTGTAGCCTTCAGGGCTGGGGGGAGGGGATTATTTTATAGGAGGGTGGAGGTAGTTTTAGGTGTCAGGGCAGGGGCTTGGGGGCTGTTTTAGGGCTCACGGTGGGGGGCAGGGATTGTAATACTTTTTAGGGCTTGGGGGGCAGGGTACTTTTTAGGGCTCGGGGAGGGAGGGTGGGGGGGTTCATGGTAGTTTTTAAGGATTAGGGGAGGGCGCAGTAGTTTTAGGGCTCCGGGGGAGGTTGGGGTAGTTTTTAGGGCTTAGTGGAGGGTGGGGTCGTTTTTAAGACTGGCGGCAGGGATGTTCCTAGGGCTCAGGGGGATAGGGGTAGTTTTAGGACTCAGGGCGGGCCAGGGGTCGGGGGGTTAAGACTTACCTGTCAAGTCTTAACCACGGATATGTGTTTACCATACATGCCTTAACAATGCATAATTCGTTGTAAAGGCATGCCTGGTAAAGGCATATTCGTGGTTAAGACTTGCATTGTAGAGACTGTGTGGAACCGGCATGTGTGGTAAATGCATGCGTGGTTCCATCACACAACCCATTATACTGCAACAAGCAAGGCAAAATGCGACTCTGAGTTCTGTGCCATGAGGCTCTGCATCTCTGGAGTTGGTTGGAGAACCGGGGCATCTCCATGGTCATGAATCATCTGGTGGGACCCTTGAATGCTGCAGCAGATAAACTCTGCCAGTGGCGCCTTGCGGATCATGAATTGCCTCTGCATACTGAGGTGACACATGGCATCTTCCTCCCGTGGGTGAGGGATCCCTGGCTGGATCTGTTTGCAACGGTCAAATGCGCAGTGTCAAAACATTTGTGTGTTGGAGTTCCAGAGATGACTCTCACTAGGAGATGCGTTCTGGCTCGAGTGGAACATGGTACTATGGTATTCCTTCGTGCCTCTCCTTCCCCGAGTTCTAAAGAAGATCAGGAACGACTGGGCCCCAAGTCATCCTAGTGACTCTGGCTTGGGCCATGAGAGTGTAGTACCACGAACTTCTGGACATGAGCATCTGCCCTCCTATCAGGCTACAGATCTGCTGTCGCAGCAGCAGGACAGGCTTCTGCACCTGAACCTGCGCAGTCTACACTTCCATGTGTGGAGATTGAGCGTTGGCAATTGACTTCATTTGACCTATCCCTTGAGGTTGCAGATGTCATCTTTGCTGCCAGGCGTCCATCTATGAAGTCCATTTACACTGGGCGCTGGGACAAATTTGTGGCCAGATGTGAAGTCTGCAAGACAGATCTTTTATAAGCCAAACTGCAGGATATTTTAACGTTTGGTTTGTCTTTGCCCAGCAAGGCATTGCAGTGAGCACTATTGAAGGTTATACGTCGGCCATTTCAGACTTTCTATGTTTGCAGGACTAACTGTTCTTGTTTAAATAACCTGTTGTGATGCGGTTTATTAAAGGTTTGACTCACGTTTCCTCCCAAACCGTTTCTGATGCCACAGTGGTCTTGACGTTTCTCGTGTGTACCCCCTTCAAACTGATGCACAGCTTTTCATTGCATCTTTGGATCTTAAAGACTGTCTTCCTCATTGAGATCACTTCAGCTCGTTGCATTAGTGAACTCCAGGCTCTATCGGTTCAACTACCCTACGCCACCTTTTTAGCCAGACAAGCTAGTGCTGAGGACTCAGCAGGCCTTCTTGCCAAAAGTCTTGACTCCTTTCTACATTGGACAAACCATCACTCTCCGGGCATTCTTTGCCCTGTCTCATGCCTCGAAAGAGGAGGAGAGGCTCCATTGGTTAGACCTCAAAAGAGCTTGAAGCTTTTACATTGCTCGTACCAAGGACCATCAGGTGCTTGATCAGCTTTTTGCGTGGTTCTTCAGGACGAAGACCAGCAGTTTGAGGTTGCGAATTGCCCAAAGGAAGATGGGGCATGGGGTGGGGGGGGAACACCCCATTAAAAAAAGATAATCATTGCGGGGCATACACAGGCATTGAGAGTGTATCTGTGTTTACCCAGCTGGGAAATGTCTGCACATCTCGACAACCAGGTCTGATACGAAGGGCATTTCACCCTTTCTGTCTTGCAAGACTTTTAGTGCTGAGCCCACTCCATAGACCCCCGCCCCCCACCTTCAGGAGGTACTGCTTTGGTATCTACTCTAAAGGTGAGGAATCTGTAGTTAGAAGTATCAATTAGAGAAGTAAGTTGCTTACCTTCGATAATTCTCTTTCTGGGTGGATACTCTATTTAACTGCAGATTTATCATTGCCCTCCCACCTTTCATTTCTGTGGAGTGGGCTTTTTTTTGCCAACTAAAAAGGTCCCAAATTAGAGATCTGTACACTGGTGCCATCAATTGTTTTGTTATTTGTGTCCAACGACCTGGAAAGAGTCAAGCAAGAAACAGATGTTGGCATGCAGGGGTGGCGGTTATATGCAGCTCTGCTCCATCTCTTCTGGGGAGGAACGAAGCCAGCGCGGAGCCACACAGCGCCACCTAGCGTCACACTGGAGTACTTCTATAAATGTTTCCAGATCCAATCTGGTGCCTGGGAATATTCTAACGGTGGGGAGTCTGTGGTTTATTAGAGTATCCACCAGAAAGAGTGTTACCGTAGATAAGTAACTTGCTCTTTTGTGCTCCTGTGAAGTGGAGGTGAGTACTCTCTCCAAATCTTTCTGTCAGTTTGAGGGGTAAGAAATTGATCAATACAGTTCTGCAGTTAAGTCACCTCTATTTGTTGCAATGCACTCATTTTCATATTTTCTAATTTTTGAAAAATTGTTTGATGCAATTTCTAGATTTGATAAGTGAGTGTGGCTGCACATATGTATAGTGTTACATTGTGTACTCGCTGCAGTGTCTGGTTTATTTTACACTCTGACCTGACCTGTTCTGGTATTATTCGTATAATCTAGATTTAGTTTAATCATTGTGCAGAACTGCAGAGATCTCTGCACCTGTAACACGAGTTTATTTAGCATTGTTTCCAGTGTGTGATGTACCTTTATTTTTTCACCATTGAATTTTCAGTTAAACCCTTGTTTTCAAATGCAGTATATATTTTTCGGCTTGTGTAGCTTTAAATGAAAGATTGTTAAGCTTATTTTGTTTTTTCTAAAACGAAAAGCATTTGTTTTGGAAGTTGATGGCCATGACTCCTGATAAACCATCCCTTTTGAAATCCCTTTTGACATTCCAGATCCACGTTCCCCTTATCCTCTGCTACCTTACATTAAAAAAACATAACTGCACGTAGAGAAAGATGGGCTATATGGTATCTATGTGTTTGGAATTGTCTGCTGTTTTCGCTTGTAGACTCTGTGTTAGTGTCAATATGAGTGATATGAACTAAGCTCTGAATGAAATATGCAGAATTTGTCAGGATGGTCTTTGGAAATGTTTGTTGTTTAAACTAAAGGTGGCGGTGAGCTTCCAGGGTGGCACTAAAGAACTGTCTCACAGCTAGGCCCCAGTGTGGGAAGAATATGGCTGCGTAGTCTGTAGCCAGTGGGCCTGATGCTGCAATGCAGCACAAGTTATTGAGAGAGCTTAAAGAAGTGTGCACAGCATACAGCACTGTCTGCCCATGGCTTGCAGTTACATGATTGGCATCATCAGCCCAGCAGTTCCATCAGATGGGCCCATCCTCGCTGTGCGGTTGCATCATAAGTGTCTGTTCGGACCTGTGCTATTTCATTGAGTCCAGATACGTGTCCTGCTAAACTTATTCACTACTTTTTGTCTCCAGGCGCAAGTGATGTTAGTTGGTTGACTGCATCGAGTCTTAACAGAGCGCATCGAGTCATATATCGTCTCTTTTCAGTATTTTTTTTTGTTTAGCACTTCATTCACAATATTAAACAATAGAGTGTGTCTTCTACCCTAGAAGTAGTCCTCGGTCTCTGCTGTTACTTGTCTTCTTTGTAGTACTGTTACATTCCCTGCTTCATTAACTAGTGGCACTGGTCCTTCCTTTTCAAGTGATACTTACAGAACTGCTGCGCATTCCACACCTGTTACTACTGCTAGCAACTGCCAGTAGTATTAGCACAACAGGCGTTTCTACCATAAGTACTATTATTACTGCCAATTCTACTCCAGATTTTACTACAAAAAGTGAGTGGTGGTGTAAGGAAAGTAGTACTGCTCGTCATCAATCCACTAGATCTACTACGATTTACATTGACCACTATTTGCACATCTAACACTAGTGCTACTACTAGAAGTACGTCTACTGCTCCATGTAATGTGCACATCACTACTGTTGCCACTTTTGTTTGTAACTTTACTAGTGACACTTGTAGTGCTCTAGCTGTTGACATCACTAGTACCACTAGCTCCACTACAGTTGGTCCCAGTACTGTTTTCACTATTACTTTCAGCGCAGTTCTTTCCCCATCACTCCAATCCTACGCTGATATAGAAACTGCAGCTGCTCCCAGCACATAGACCCACTGTACAAGATCCTGGACAGCCCCTGGCCCTTTACGAAGACTGGCTCTCTGTCCTCTCTGTGTATGCACCGTATAAATGGCAGTATATATACACCATGCTTATTTTTGTTCTTCTTTTCACTTTCCTGTTTTTACACACTTGGTCCAAATGTAACTATATAAATAAGCTAAGTCATGTATAGGTGTAAACCTAATGAGCTGACCCAAACCCCTTAGCATCACATCGTAAGTGTTTTCTTCTACCTTGCGGTCATCATTTTATTTAGTAAATGTCTGCTCACACCCGGCAGATGTCTGTCCTCCTCTCATTAGGGTCAAGCAGTGCCAGTCCTTGCCCTGTCACATTGCACATTTCAGACCTGTTCATGCCCTGTGATCACATTATATAGGGTCAGGAACTGAGATGGAATCAGATGCGTCACTCATGTATCGCCTGTAGCACTCTCCTCCTTATGCTCTGTTCCCTCCTTGATCTCATTAAAGTGCGTTAGTCTCATTTAAAGGCTACGTTTTTGTTTTTCAATAGCTCACAAGGGATTCCAACGCTTCGAGGCTATGGAGCCGAGCTCCGCAGACCGGGTGCTGGATTCTTCCACCTCCATGAAGGACATGGTGCCACGCCAGCGCTTCTTAATTATTCACATCATCGATAAGAAGGTAAAGGGAGTCTGTGGGGTTTTTGATTGTTATGAGTCTGCTACAGTGAAGCTATATGTTCTCGGGGATGCAAACACCTAAATGTACTGAACTGAATTAAACTCCCTAGGCACCCTTAGCAGGTTGCGTTCAGCAACCCTCAATGCTCAGTGCACACACTCTCATTCTTTACTCCATCTTGATTTAAAGTTCATATTTGGAGACATAGCACTGCCCTCATAAGGTAAGGAGCTGTCTGCTTAAGGCTTCAAAATATAAATAGACTGGCCCAGTTGCGCACGCTTGGGCACTGCCTGCTGAGCAGAGGCTTATCACCCATCGTGGGTGAACAGCTGCTGGTTCTGTTTGGGCACTGGCCAACCCAGCAGGGCCTGAAAACCTCACGAGAAATCCATCTGTCTGAGCACTTCCTGGAAAGTCACTTTTTTTTTTTTTTTTTACAGTAACTTCGCCCAACTTTGGAAAGGACAGAAGGTACATGTGAGAAAAATGTAAACTTTACAGCCTTAAAACAGGATACATTGCCAATTCCATTAACTTACTTTAACAGATGGAAGATAAAAACATACAGCCTTTAAAAGTCACTGAAAATAAGCAAAAGTGACCTTCTAAAACATCCTTCACAAACTCCTTTTATTTTATGTTAAAGTGAATGATGGGGAAAGACAGGTCAATGTAACTGTGTAGGCTGCAGTATTGAAACCATGAGAATAGAATACTACTCCTTTAAGGGAACCCTGAACCCCAGTGTCCCATCATGACCTGCAGATGGCAGGATGCTCAGTTCTTTTTTCCAGCTCCTGCTGACAGGATCCTGAAGCAGAGCTCTGCCTTTTTAAGGATTTTTCACTTGGACTTTTTTTATCAGAACTATTTTTAAAGTGGTTTCCTCACAGGAAATGTATCTATTTTTTCGCAATTTGCAATTCCTTTTTGCAAAGTGCCCAGAATGTGCCAGAAAAATGGCGAAAACAGACCAGCGCAAAATCTGTATCCTCTGTTTGCCAGAATTACATCCTCACAAGACATGTCATCACTGGAGGGCCTTTGCAGACGTACTTTAGAGAAAGAGTGAGAGAAAATTCACTTGCATGGCCAAGTTGAGCTCCGAAGAATGCAAGATGTCCTGGTTGGAAAGTCATCTGAGGGTGAGGAGAGACTGCTCCCTTTAGCAGCGCCCCTATCTCAAGCTCTGAGGACTCCTGCAGGGGGAGAAGGCAAAAGGAGAAGATCCGCTGAGACACAACTTCCCGTTCGATGTTGAGGACATAGACATCGAGAAGTGGTACAGCACCTACTTGCTCACCATCGAGGGATGGTTTAATGTCGAGGAGGAGACTGTTGACTTTGTGACCTCAGTCGATGCCACAAACTTTGACATCGAGACATCATTCTACTATGCAAAAGACAGAGGAATGGGTTTTACGCATGAAATCTTGCAGTCTCCCATCAGAATTGGATCCAGAGTACTTTGTGGCCTACTCTCCATCCAGACTGACTTCTCCAGTCCTCATACGGGATTCTCCTTCTCCACGTCCCATGCCTTCTATATTCCCTCAGGTTTCAGCAGAGTCTCCTTGTCCTCCTTTACTATTGGTAATTCAGCTGTAATCCCTCCACCAGATCTGCCAGCCAGTCCTTCTCAGCCGCCACAGTCACCTGTACCAGTGGCACCTATACCAAGCACTCTAGATCTCGCTCATGTCATACCAGACCTGGCAACAGAGCTAGGTCGAGAACAAGGACAAGATCCCACTGCCACCGTTGCTGCCTCCTCCACTTCCACCTCAGGATTTCCCTACCTGTAGAATCCTACACCAGGGATTACTTCTGGGTTCTTCCACACACTGTTTGAGGTTTTCAGGAGAGCACTAGTCCCTTCTGGAGTGCCTCCTGGCCCCATGGTGCTCTATGGACCTGACGCCGTCGTTGGCTTCGACTCAGACATCACTTCCTAGAGCTCCACTTGCGCCTTTCTTTGGTGCCAATGGCACCAAAGAATGTCGGCATGAGGCCAAAACTTCCTATTACTGAACAACTCCCTCCTGATAAAAGAGCTATGCCTCACATAACCAGAAGAAAGGCTCACTGCTTCTGTGAGGAACAGCAATACAGAAAGGAACATATTGAAAGTTTATTGTTAGTGACATTTATAGAGCGTTAACTGTTACCCGAAGGTGTCCTGGCGCGAAGTGAAGTCTTGCCGGAGACTAAAGTGGTGGGGATATAATCATAATCTGAAAAGCCATGTTTTTAATGCTTTCCTAAAGGCCAGTAGGTTGGTCATGCGTCTAAGGTGTAGAGGGAGACCATTCCATGCTTTAGCTGCGCTGGCTACAAAGCCTCTGACTGCCACCCCAATTGGCTTTTTTCACCACGGGCATCACCACCAGTTTTGCCTCTGATGACCGCAGTGATCTTTTTGGTACATACCAGCAAAATCGCTGATTCAAATAGTCTGGTCCCGCTCCATGAAGGGCTTTAAAGACCAAACATAAGGCCTTAAACTGAGTGCACTTCCTGACCGGCAGCCAGTGAAGTTTTTTGATCTCAGCCGAAATTGAGGCGAATTTAGGTGTACCAGTAAGCAGTCTAGCTGCAGCGTTCTGCAGCATCTGCAATTTGTTCACAAGCCCTTCCTGGATATTGAAATAAAGACTATTACAATAATCCAGTCTGTACATTGTTAAGGCTGTGATAACTGTTTGTCGAGTGTCTTTGGGCAACAATGGCGTTATTTTCCTGCTCTTTTCTCCAAATTTTTTTTTACTGGTTTGGAAGTATAACGGTCTGGCATGGTGAGCTCAGATAACACTGCCTTATGGTCTGTCCAGACTAGGGGAAGAGGCCCATGAATAGCAGCTGTGAATTATTAGAGAAAATACCGTCTAGGTCATCTTATGGAGACACCGTACATGACGTTTTTGGTAGTGATTTCAACCCTCTGGAGGTAAAAAGGACATGTGACGCTGAGCCACCACAATTCCTGCCAGAAAGTTTTAGATGTTTACCAGGAGCTGGGTGAAGCCAGTCGGCTAGATACTTCCCTAGAGTTGGAAAAGCTCGGTCCTTCAGGGCCACCTCCCCCTGAGGAGGTTTCCTACCATGCAGTGGTCAGAAAGGTGCCAGAGCTACTGGAACTTCCTCCTCCCTCTGTAGAGGCTAAATCACAATGTCTCACAGAGGTGCTGCAGCCTTCTGCCTAGACAGCAGACCCTCTCCTACCATGCCCTTTTAAAACTAGTCTTCGTGGCCTGTGAGAGACTGACTACTACTCTGGCCATCAATGGGGCAATTGCCAGAAGATAATGTCCGGCTCCTGGGGATCCTCCCTTTCTGTCCAAGCACTCGTCACTGGAAAGCCATGAGGTTCAGGCCTCCTGCTCCTCTAAGTTCTCCTCTGGAACTTGTCTTGCAGCCTCGGTGAATAGAGAATCAAAGAAGCTGGCGGCCCGGGGGGAAGAACGTGTTTTGGGCAGGCACCCTGACACTAAAGCTCCTAAGCGCCACCTGGGATGTTACACCCACGCACTTTGGGATCTGGGGAATCTGGTAAAAACATCCTGGAACATGTACAGGAACATTTCTCTGAGCTGGTGAGTGATGGCCATGCGGCATCCTGACAAATTATTCAGTTGGGTTTGGACTCCACAGAGTTGGGCACCAGGCCCATTGGTCCTTTGATGGCGTTCTGACACCATGACTGGCTTAGCATCTCTGGGTTTTCTGCAGACATGCAATTCACAATTCTGGACCTGCCTTTCGAAAGCTCCGAGTTATTTGTTGAAAAGGCTGATTTGGCTTATAAGTGGTTTAAAACGAGCAGGGCAGTTGCATGCTACCTAGGTCAACAGCCCCTAAAATGAGACTACAGGCAGTTTCATCCATCTTAAGGGTTCACAGGTGGGTTTAATTTTTGCCAAAGTCAGATACAGCAACCACAGCAGCAGCCCAAGAATCCTCTGCTTTGCAGTATAGTGACCTATGGAAAGGTCAGAATCCACACCAACCAACAACCAGCCTCCTTCTCCCCCTCCCTTATGCCCCACTAGGAAGGATCTCTTATTTGCCCCTGGATCATTTGAGACCAATGGCAGACCCTTTCTACAGGCCTGGAAGGCCATAATTTCCTACCGGCTGGTCCTCCAAATTGTAGAAAGGGGGTATGTCCTACACTTCCAGCAGGCTTTTCCCTGAACTCCCCGTCACTGTTCTTGTCAGACAGAAGACCATCTACGTGCCCTGAAGCAGGAGGTGGCAGTACAGCTGCAGAACAGATCAGTGGAGTTGGTGCCAGAGCAGAATATTGGGCAGGGCTGCTACTCTAGGTACTTCCCCAGAAAGATGGCTGTCTTGTCAAATCCTAGACTTCAGGGTCTTGAATCTCTTTCTCCACAAACGAAATTCAAGATGCTGACCTGGCTCAGGATGACTGTGTTTTGGCATTGGTCAAGCGATACCTAGCAGCCTTGTCGGCCTTCCTCTGCCTTCCGGGCCACCCATCTCTGTTCAAGTAGTTTTCTGAAGATCATCACAAATATGATCCCCTGCTCCCTTTGTTATGCCGCAGTGGGACCTTAATTTGGTTCTAACATTCCTGATGGCTCTTCCTTTGAGCATCTTTAAAGATGCCAATTAAGGCTGTTGACTTTTAAGACCGTTTTTCCTAGTAGCTATCACTTCGGTGAGAGACGTCATTGAGTTGTTGCTGTGAGCATACACCTGCCTTTTACTGCCTTTTTCCCCAACAATTTTGTTCTTCAAACCATAGCTGCTTTCCTTCCCAGGGTTGTGACCCCATTCCACCTGGGTCAGCACCTCACCTCACCCTTCCTTCTTTCTATCTCCTTCCTCCTGCCTTCAAGGAAGAGGAGAGGCTGCACAGGCTGGATCCGAAGAGAGCTTTCATTTTCTATATTGACTGCACCAAGGCCTATCTTGTTTAACCATTTCTTCAAAACCCTCCTGTAAGTGGTGTGCTGCTTGGCAGTGCGTTCAGAAGCTGAGGAATCTGCAGGTATAAGTATCCACATGAAGAAAAAGTTACTTACCTTCGGTAACGATCTTTCTGGTGTATACATTCTATCTGCCTGCAGTTTTCTCACCGATCCCATCCTTCTCCCAGTCTTGAAGGATGGTTATAGACCATTTTAATAAGGTTCCCAGTAGTTTGTTGCACTGCACCTAAACGTGCATGATGTTTTTTCTTGCATCTCGTTGGTGTGGGAAAAATAGATGAGAAACTGACATTGTCACGCCAGGGTGGGCACTTTGTGGGTCCGGTGGTGTCACAATGATTCCGGTTGTTTCCAGTGTCGATGTGGAGCCAGCATCTTCTACTGAAATGGAATAGCTCTGAAAAAGTTTACAGCTCTGGCCTGACGCCTGGAATGGTAAAAAGATGAGGAATCTACAAGTTGATGGAGTATCCAGCAGAAAGATTGTTACTGGAGGTAAGTAACTTTTTCTTGTGGCCGCTATCTCCCCACAGAAAATATGGGGATCTCGGGATTGGGGGCCTAAGTCTCTCAGGAATGAAAACATCAAAACTGACTAGTTGTAGATATTTTTATTTTAATATATTTTTTTATTTAATTAAATGTAATTAAAAAAATTCTTAGTAAACACTATCGGAATAAACCATCTGATATCATTAAATGAGAATGGAGTAACTACACAAGTTGCCACTTGACCTTATTTTCAGGCATATTACTACCGCGTGTATCTAGGAAAGTTGTTGAATGCCTCATCACAGAATCATGACTTTTGCATCTCACTGTGTTCTGTGTTTTCCTCCATTGGCCTTTGTGGAAAGTTTTTGGAGCAATTGAGAGTGATTAATTAATAACCAAAGCAATGACACTGTCATGTGGGCATCAGTTTAGGATTTCCTCATCCCCTACTCTTCATTGCTTGCATGTTATCCCTCGTTCTTCCATCTCGTCCCTCACCTCTCATCCATCAGCCCTTATCGATCTTTCTTCATTTGTCATCCATCTTTCCTCATTCCTCGTACATTACACCTGAACACTCATTCCCCATCCCTCAGTTGTAGTCCCTCACTGATCAGCTCTCTTACTAACATAAAGTTTGATAATTAAACTAGACAATGATGATGTCCTAAAATGCCCATTTTAGAACATCCCTGTCCCTTGTCTCAGCTCTTGTTCCTCTTACCTCCCCCCTTGCTCCTCATTCCTTCCTCCCCTAGTGATGAACACAAGTGCTGGTGTTAGTGGTTATGCTCAAAATAGAGAAGCGTTCAGCGCTGGAAATGGTTTGCTAACACACCAGAATTAATCAGCAACATTTTCATGATTTGTAAGTTAAAATAGTGTCACAACCTGCTTTTAAAAAACAGATTTCTAAAGTACACCAACTAACGTTTTGAATAAAGACTTCAGTTTCATAGAATCTAATCTGTTTCACAACTTTAATCTGACCAATTCTTTATTTGTATTTTTGTTTCCAAAGTAATGATTATTTCCCTTTTTCATTTTAATCATTGAATCATTAAAACTCTCCCTCTCGTGTTACCACTCAAAATGATTGCGAAACTGTGTTCAGAACATTATAAGACATTATAATACTGTAGATGTGTGACATAAGATGCCTAGAAATGTACATATTTGCTTAATCAGACGGCAATAAGAATTGAAGTGATTTAGGGTGCAAAATACCCTGGGTATGCAAATATCCCATGGCAAGGTACGGCACAAGCCTGAATATGGCTCTCTAATCAGTTCATTCTACAGTATTGAACACATATTTGGTATACACTTTTTATTTATAGGTTGAATTCATTGACCATAAATAAATCGCCTAAAGCAAGTGTTTTACTTCCCTATTGATGGGTGGGAATGTTTGTCTATGTTGGACACAACTAATAACATCGTCACAAGTGGAGGGACAAATGAGGAGCAAGGAGTGAGGGATGAACAAGGAATAAGTCTGTCCTAAAATGGGCAGATTTATATTTATTGTAGGACATTATCATTTGTCTATTTTACTCACCAGTCATGACTTGAGGGCTGAAGAGTGGGAGGTTAAGGAGTGAGGACTGAATGCAGGGGCGAATGGGCGGGGTATGATGGTTGGGGGTGATGGGTGTGGATGTTGGGTGGGAGAATGATGGATGACAGAAGAGTGATGGTAAGTCGGAGATGAGGAATTGGATGTCCTAAAATGGTCTTTGTTTAGTTGGAGTTACTTTTTCAGCTGTGATTCTCTGCTTCTCTCATGTTTTACAGCTGACCTTGTACACCTACAACTGGTCCGCAGACCTCGGTGCAGCCCTGAGCCGCGCTCTCACGCGTCTGATCCAGTGGCAAAATGCCCGCTCCCATGTAGTGCACTGCCTGCTGAGCCAGAAAATGGGACTGTTTCACCACTGTTGCTTTGCAGACGCACCATGGCATGAAGACCCAAAACAGGTATGCTAGTGAATATTGAATTGCCACAATTTCTATGGGGCAGAAATGCTTTTGGAATCTTATGGTTCTGGGATTCCCATTGACTGGAGTCACAGGGGTCTTTTGGTATCAGGCAAACATGGTTAGGTGGCATATTGTTCAGAGGTGGGTAATATTGGATAGTGGCTAGCAAGAATGTGTTAGACTCATGTATTGTTCAGTGAAGGATTATATTGGATAGGTACCAGCTGGAACCTGTTATAGATCTGTGTGGAGCCATTTGTGCCTATATGCATGTGACAAATGGCATGGCTGTTACATTTGTTTTGCTGGTGTGGACAGATGTCCATTGTATGGGTTCAGGTGGTTGTCATGTTTTATGGCATTTTTGACCACTGGGTGGCTTAAGTGCCATTCTGTAGATAAGTGGGTTTGGTAGGCTTAAGTTAACTTATTCAGGATGGTTGATAGATAGGTCAGGTAGAGGGTATGGATGTTTCAGAATATCAGGCACATTTGAGAAGGCATAGCTATGGCAGTTAGATGGCTTGGTGCATTGTTGTGCACATAGTGATGTCAGAGCTGTGTCTGTGTCCTGTGGTCCCTTAGACCAAGCAGAGGGCCCTCCTCGTACACCTGCACACGGGCAAACTCTTCACCACGGTACTGACTGGACGAGCCTCCTCATGGACTTTCATTCATCCCCAAAAAGCGAAGACTTGAGTTTGAGAAAGAGTTGGCTTTCAAGTCACCCAGGCCTCTACTGCCCAAGAAACATAGAGACAGGCGCAGAAGTCCACCATGCCAGCCTCCTACTCCAAGGCACTTACCTCTCCACCACCCTCACAACCTTCCATATTCACTCACCATGTGTCACCCCCTCAAAAAGTCCCACACCCCCTCAGTCCATACTTTCCCACACAGGCAGACCTTATGAGCCACTAGACTCTTATTATGAGCCCCTACTGCACATGGAGGACCCCTGGGAGGGCCTCGAAGTCTACCATATGGACAACTGAGACATAGAAGCTTATCCCGCCAAAGTGTCTATACCCAGTGTTACTACCACACAGGGTTGTCCAAGACCACAAGGTGGACATACACATTCTATAAGGCGAGGCTGATTTCCTTGTCCAAACCATTTTTAAAACCGATATAACAGTGCAGTTTCTACCCGTGCTAAAGGGCATAATGAAAACTGACCCAGAAAAATTTAAATAGCCTATAAAGGCTGAAGTGATAATGCCACTGGTGGAAAAAAACTGTGACCCACTCTACATTTCGAGTCTGGCCCCCCCAGACTTCTTAGTGGGTCATGCAGCGCGGAAATGGGCATCAGCACAAGCAACAGGTGACGCCCCTCCCTCGCCAGTCAAAAAGATTAAGCACATTGACACAGCTGGCAAGCCGGTGGTGGTAGGAGCCACCTCCTATTAGCACATCACCTACTCTATTGGTCTTTTATCTTGCTATGATAGATATCATTAAGAGGTGATGGAGGAGCAAATAAAACACCTTCCAGCAAACCATAGAAAGAGGGAGCAAGAGCTTGTGCTGAGGGAAAGGTAATCTCAAATGCGGATATCTGCTGTGTGCTTCACACAGCAGATACCCCGTCCCAATGCAACATGAGCATCTTTCTGTGGCATCATGTGTGGCTCTGCATTTCATAGTTTAAGACTGTGGTTCAGCAGCACCTCCATATGACGGCGAGCATCTCTTTGGCCCTCAGATTGACGAAATGCTAGAGAAAATTAAAAAAGACACAGGCGGCTAAGTCTGTGGGTGCTCTCTAGGCCACTACACCCGAAACTGCGTTTCGGAGACAGCAATTTAGATTCAGAATACCACTCCACCCTGTTTGTGCCATGGTTACCAACTCTAGTAGCATTCCTTACAGGACACCCAGACAGGCAGGGGATTACACCACAGGCAGACACAGTGGCACCAACTGCTTCAAAAGTAGTGGCAGCCTCAGTAAGAGCTCCTCTACTTCCAAAAACTGACTTGCTATCATTCCTCCTCCGAATGCCCCACCCTTTCCAGTCATATAACACCTGTTGGGGTAAGACTACAGGATTTCCTCCGATCAGTAAGAGCTCATGCTAGTAGAGCAGGGCATCTGTCTCAATTTCCTCAGCACCCCATCCCCAAACATCCCACCCCACTGTCAAGTCCTCAGTCGAGACCATCTCTAATTTCTGGAAGAAGTAGTTCAAGTACTCCTTGTGAAGGGTGCCATATCGCTGGTGCCCCAATATCTGCTTGGCGAAGAAGCGTACTTCCTCTATTTTCTAATTCCTCAAAAAAGGACAGTTCCCTTCAGCCGATCATAGACGTCAGGCTCCTCAACCATTACATCCTGTCACAGCACCCTACAGGACATCATACCGCTGCTCTGACAAGGTAACTTCATTATGGATCTGGACCTGAAAGATGCCCGTTTCCAGATCCCCATCCACATGGTCCTCGACCAGTATCGCCTGTACCATTTTAAAATGCTGTCCTTTGAATTCGCTACAACTCCAAGGGTGTTTACAAATAACCTAGGGATGGTGGCTGCGCCTCTGTGCAGAAACACCATCCATGTCTTTCCATACTGAGACAAATGGCAGATAAAGAGCAGCAGCAGGCAAAATTGCCTCACTCACACTTGGACGGCGGTGTCCCTTCTCCACAGCAGGCTGTTTCCATCTTCACACCCAGGATCAGGAACCACATCCCTGTATCCATCAGGACTGCCCCAATGCTACTCCAGTTTAGGAAAGAGTTGAAGACTCACCTCTTCAGAGGACACTACATCACAGTGCATTACCCACCCACAATCCAGCTACCTCTCCTATCACTTGTTGGCTTTATTTTTGTCTTTGATCCTGTACTGCGGTTTTGAAATGCCAGATACATACACATACTGCTTAAGGTTCACCGTCAATGTCAAAAAGTCCCACCTTCATCCCTTTCAAATCCAGCCTTTCTCTGCCCCATCCTAAATGCCATTACAGGGCAAAAGTACCCCATCGAGCAGAGGGTGTTGGTGTTCCATTAGCTGCTGCCTCTTTTTCAGGCAGGGAGGCCTCTTACTGTAAGGACTGTAATGAAACCGTTATGGATGATGGCTTCGTGCATCGCAATAGTGTTGCATGCCAGACTGCACATGGACCCACTTCAGGAGTGCCTTGCGGGGCATTGGTCACACGTGGAGGATCACTGGTAGGATCTAGTGTTGGTAAAGACCCATATTCGGTGCTCTCTGCAATGGTGGAACAACAACCAATGACCAGTTGCTCATCACGCTTTTCCATGCCCACTCCTTCATAAAAGGGCAGACAATGTGCCTGCCATATACTGCATACAGAAGAGGAAGGGGAAACCACTCTCCACTGATGTCTGCAAATGCGCAGGAGATCTGGCGTTGGACAATCCACAACAAGAACCACCTCTTGGTGGAGCACTTGACAATGACTTTGCAGAGCTACTAAGCAGGGCAAATCAACAAGTCCATTTGTCAGAACTCCACCTACAAGTCCTTGAAAGGTACTTTCATCAGAGAGGTCACTTTGGCCATCAACAAGTTTGCCATTGCCACCACTCAAAATACCCAAACCTCTCCTCCAGGTGCTCACAGTCCATTGGCAATGCTCTGTCGATGAATTGGTCAGGGATATTTTTTTTCCTCCTCTCATCACATAGGTTATGTTAATTGGATTTGTAGAGCGCAACGGTTACCCTGAGGTGTCCTGGCGCTATGTACTGCCTGAAGGTTAGCGGATAGGGCGGTCATTCAGTGAACAGCCAGGTCTTCAGCCCCCTTCTAAAGGAAAGGAGGTCTGCGGAGTTCCTCAGGTGGAACGGCAGGTCGTTCCAGGCCTTGGAAGTGCAGGTAATAAAGCTCCTGCCTCCCCAAATAGCTTTTTTAAAGGAAGGAACTTGAACATTTTTTGCTCCTGTGGATCGAAGAGTCCTGCCAGGAACATACCATTTAAGCCTTTGTTTCAAATGGTCTGGGCCTGTTCCGTTAAGGGCTTTATAGGCTGTGCAGAGGGCCTTAAAACGTACCCTCTGTTTCACTGGAAGCCAGTGTAGCTGAATTAATTCTTTTTTCACCAAGACAAATTTAGGGGTCCCAGACAACAGCCTTGCAGCAGCGTTCTGGGCAATCTGAAGTCTATTGATATGCTGATTTTGGGCATTCAAATAAAGACCATTACAGTAGTCCAGACGTGCCATAACAAGCATCGTCACCACAGTCCTGAGATCTCCTTCCGATAAATAGGGCTTTATTTTCCTTAAAATTCTTAGTATCAGAAAGCATGCCGACACCACTGAGCTTATATGATCACTGAACGTCAGTCTGTTGTCTACTGATACCCCCAGGTTTTTTGCTTTCAAGGTAGGGGTGGGGCAAGTACCCAGGTCGGCTGGCCACCAATCCGGTGTCCAGAGGTGTGGGTTATTTCCAAATACGATAACCTCGGTTTTGCTTGAATTTAGTTTTAAGCAGTTATTCGACATCCATCCTGCTATAGCCTTCATACAGTCACGGAAATGCACTCCTGTTTCTTTTTCCTCCCCATCTTTAAACGATAACACTATTTGAGTGTCATCGGCATAGGAGGTGAGTTGGAAGCCAAATGAATTTATCAGGCCTGCCAGCGATCTCACGTAGATATTAAAAAGTGTTGGACTCAGAGAAGATCCCTGGGGAACCCCGCAGGGAAGGCAGAACAGCTTGGATTTGTTATTGTCCAGGTCCACTGTTTGTGTTCTTTCGGATAAAAAGGATTGCAGGAGGCGCCAGGCTGTACCTTGTACTCCTACTTCCGACAAACGGTCCATCAAAACCTCGTGATGGACCGTGTCAAAGGCTGCTGACAGATCTAACATGACCAGCATAGCCTTACCTCCACAGTCCAGTGCCTCCCTTACCTCCTCTATAGATTTAATCAAGGCCAACTCCGTGCTATGTCCCACTCTAAACCCGTATTGAGATGGATGAAGAGTATTGTTAGTTTGAAGGAATGTACTGAGCTGAAGATTCATTGCTTTTTCTGTAATTTTTGCAGGGAGTGGGAGCCGCGAAATTGGCCGATAGCTGCTAGGGTCTGTAGGATCCAAGGTGGGTTTTTTTAATAAGGGAAGGATGGAGGCCTTCTTCCAGTCCTTGGGAAATATCCCAGTGGTGAGTATGTTATTGATCAGAGGATTTAAGACTGATCCTATGATTTCCGAAGAAGCTTTCAGAACTGAAACAGGGCATGGATCCCTGGGGGATCCTGAGCGCATAGAGTTCAAAAGTTTAATCGTATCTGATGTTTCTAGCAGTGCAAATTTGTCTAGGACAGGTGGGGGGTTGGATCCAAATGGGACTTTATCCAATAGCTGTGACCCAGCACTATTCTGGGCTGAGGTAAATGTAGAAAATATACTTTCTACTTTTTGTTGGAAGAAGACAGCCAGATTTTCACACAGTTCTGGGCTGCTCCCACATTTGGGAGCTATAGGAGAGGCAAGTTTTTTGACAGTTTTATAAAGTTCTTTAGCGTTGGACTTGGCCTGGAGGATTTGGTTTGAGAAAAAGTTCTTTTTTGTTTCCAACAGTGCTTCCTTATAAAGTTTCAAACTGTGCTTATAGCTTTCTCTGTCATTACTTGTATACCCTTTCCTCCATTCCCGTTCTAATTTTTTACAGGCCAGTTTCTGATGTTTTAACTTGTCAGAGTACCACGGGGCTGAGGGTCTAGCCCGTTTAGATGTCCATTTTTTTAACGGAGCCAATTTTTTACAGGCTGCGTCAATCCAATCTGTGTAGGCCGTATCTGAAAGAGACACGTTAGTGACAGATTCCTTACCTTAGAATATCCCCAGGCGTCAGGCTGGATCCGGAAAGTTTTTGCTTAGCAGTACCCTTGCGCGTCGGTAGGCGGCGTCGTGCGGCTCCGCGTCCGTCGTCGGCGTCGTGATCGCCGGGATGACGTCGCGGGCAGTACTTAGACGCCGCCCCTGCGCGCTGACGTCAGTTCTTCTTTTTCCGCGCCAGTAAGCGCAGATCCGGGAAGAGCAGTGCCCTAGTCAATTTTTGACTAATTTGTTTTGTGAATTTTTTCACGGTTTCTTCAGCGAGTCTTCACGACTCCTAGGTGTCGTAGGGATGCCCGGCTTCAAGCCATGCGGAGCCTGTGGTCGCATGATGTCGATCACGGACCCGCATCTCAAGTGTCTCTTCTGTCTCGGCCGAGACCACGACACGAAGTCGTGCCCTGACTGCCGGAAACTTCAAAAGTCTAAGAAGCATCATCGCTCTAAGACTTCGCCTCGCCGGTCTCGCGACTCGGCTGAGGCCCCACTCGGCACCGTCCCCGCGGCCCCGGACATGCCTGTAGAGCCGCCCCCGCATTACCCGTCCTTTCCGGGTTCGGGGGCGACTCCGGCCGAAATACAGGAATTCCTGTCGGCCATGGCCCGCCTCTTCGGGCCTTCAGGTCCCTCCGGTGCGCCTTCGGCCCCCCGGGCCCTGATGGGGTTGCCCCGGCGCCGCCGCCGACTCCGGTCCCGGCGTCGCCTGTCCCACCAGCCTTCATCCCGGCCTCGGCTCCGGCCCCGGCCTCGATCCCGGCTCCGGTGGTGCCGCAACCCCCATCGACGCCGGTTGACCTAACCACGCCTCCGCCGATGTCCCCGGTGCCGTTCCTGACGCCGTCCGGGGCTCCGGACGGCGTCGGTCCCCGGCTGTCTCCGGCTCCGGACATGGAGCCGGACCGACGTCGCTCGACGCCGGCTCCGGCGCCGATGAGACCTTGGGTCCCAAATGTCCCTCCTACTCCATAGTTTGAACAAGAGGAGGACCAGGAGAGCTGGGAGGGGTCTGAGGACCCTCTCACACAACAGTGTGAGTATGATCCGGACTGGGCTGAGGAACTTGGGGATGCCAGTGGTCTAGACACCTCCCCTGACACTGGCATGCTGTCTCCTCCCGTGGCTACGGAGGAGGGAGCTAATTTTGCAACGGTGTTGCGTAGAGCAGCTGGAGCCTTAGTCTCCAGTTGCCTACTGTGGCCGTCAGGACTAACCTCCTGACAGAAGTGCTTCAGCCGGCGGCTTCCTCCTCGGAGACTGTGCTGCCGTTTAATGATGCACTCACTGACGTTCTTTTGGGTGCCTGGTCCAAACCCACCACAGGGGCTCCTGTGGATAGGAACGTGGCCCGACGCCATCGCCCTGCTCCGGGCGACCCATTGTTTCTCTCCCAACATCCCACCCCCGAGAGCTTGGTTGTCCAAGCCTCTGCCTCCCAAACCGTCTTCCCTACCGCCCCTCCGGATAGGGAATCCAAACGCCTGGACCAATTTGGGAAGAAGGCTTTTTCTTCCTCCAGTGCTGGCTTGCGGTCCGTCAACACCGCTTGCCTTTTGGGCCGATATACCCACTCCCTGTGGGATTCGGTGGCGGCTGTTTTGCCGCAGTGTTCTGAGGAGGTCCAGACACTGCTTACCCGCGCCATTGCGGAAGGGCGAGATGCGGCTAAATACACCATACGTTGTGGCCTTGATACCGCCGACTCGCTGGGCAGATCGCTTGCGACGACGGTGGCGCTACGTCGCCACGCCTGGCTGAGAACAACTGGTTTCTCGGGTGATGTCCAGAATACACTCATGGACATGCCCTTTGATGGAGTCGGTCTTTTTGGTTCAAAGGCAGACCATGCGCTGGAGCGGTTTAAGGACTCACGGGCTACTGCCAAGTCCCTGGGCCTTTCTGTTGTACGCCCTCCGCTCACCTCTGCTTTTCGCCCCTTTCGTGGCCACGGAAGGGGCGCCCAGTCACGTCAGCTGCCCAGCCACCGGCCCGCGCAGCAAGCGTCTTCGCGTGGCCGAGGACGTGGATACCGCCGTGGCGGTTCGGGCAACCAGCGTGCGGGTCAGGCCACCACCTCCAACTCGTCCGCGGCCTCCAAGCCCTCCTAGTCCCTCTTTTCCGGTGCACAGCACGCCAGTAGGGGGCAGGGTCCGCCATCACCTTCACCACTGAATTCCCATCACCTCGGACAGGTGGGTCTTGGACATTGTCCGAAGGGGCTACTCCCTCCCCTTCGAGACCACCCCCCCAGCCATGCCACCTCAATTCCACCGCATGTCAGGGGATCACTTGGTACTTCTGCAGAAGGAAGTCACGGCCCTCTTGGCCAAGAGGGCCATCGAGCATGTTCCGACCCCAGAAGTAGGACGTGGTTGCTACTCCCACTACTTCCTGGTGCCCAAAAGGAGAAGGAGGACATGCGTCCTATCTTGGACCTCCGGAACGTCAATCGCTTCCTCCGGAAGGAGAAGTTCAAGATGCTCACCCTAGCTCAGGTCTTGACTGCCCTCGACCCTGGAGACTGGTTGGTAGCGTTGGACTTGCAGGACGCTTATTTTCACATCCCCGTCCTGCCGGCCCACCGGCGTTACCTGCGGTTCACGGTAGGCCTCGAGCATTTTCAGTTCACCGTGCTCCCCTTTGGCCTTACAAGTGCCCCTCGGGTGTTCACCAAAGTGATGGCGGTGGTCGCAGCTCATCTGCGCCGGGCAGGGGTTCCAGTCTTCCCCTACCTCGACGACTGGCTGCTGAAGGCGGGCTCGTCCCAGGCAGTCGTCTCCCACCTCCAGACTACGGCCGAACTCCTGCATTCGCTGGGGTTCTCCATCAATGTGCCGAAGTCGCATCTGATTCCTTCTCCACAGCTCCTTTTCATCGGAGCAGTTCTGGACACGACGCAGTTTCGGGCCTATCCTCCCGAACGGCGAGTCCGGGATATTCAGGCTATGATTCCGATCTTTCAGCCTTTATCCTGGGTTTCGGTACGGATGACCCTGAGGCTGCTGGGCCTCATGGCCTCCTGCATCCTGCTGGTTACTCATGCCAGATGGCATATGCGGGCTCTGCAGTGGGACCTGAAGTTCCACTGGGCGCAGCACCAGGGCAACCTGTCCGATCACGTCCAGATCTCGGAGGGGACTGCAAAACAGTTGCAGTGGTGGCTCTCGAACCGGCAATGGGTTATGGGCAGATCCCTCTCCCTTCCCCAGCCAGAGCACACAGTTGTGACGGACGCGTCCCTTCTGGGATGGGGCGGTCACATGGGAGAGGCGGAGATCAGAGGCCTCTGGTCTCCGGCGGAGTCCCGGCTCCATATCAACCTTCTGGAGCTCCGGGCGATCCGACTTGCACTCAAGGCATTCCTTCCCTCTGTCAAAGGGAAGGTAGTGCAGGTGTTCACAGACAACACCACCGCCATGTGGTACTGCAACAAACAAGGCGGGGTGGGGTCGTGGACCCTCTGTCAGGAGGCTCTGCGCCTCTGGACATGGCTGGAACATCAGGGCATGTTCCTGATGGTTCAACACCTGGCTGGTTCCCTGAACGCCAGGGCGGACGAACTCAGCCGCAGGTGCATGATGGATCACGAATGGCGTCTTCACTCGGAAGTGGCGCAAGGACTCTTTCTACAGTGGGGAGAGCCTTGGTTAGATCTATTCGCCACCGAAGAGAACGCGCAATGTCATCAGTTCTGCGCGTTGGAATTTCCAAGGCGGCACTCGCTCGGCGACGCTTTTCGTCGCGAGTGGAGTTGCGGTCTGTTGTACGCCTTTCCGCCTATACCACTTCTACCCAGAGTGTTGAAGAAGATTCGGCACGACCGGGCCCAAGTCATTCTTGTGGCTCCGGACTGGGCTCGAAGAGTTTGGTATCCCGAGCTACTCAGTATGAGCGTAGATCCCCGATCCGTCTGCCTCTTCGGGAGGATCTTCTGTCGCAGCAGCAGGGGACGGTCCTCCACCCGAACCTGTCCAGCCTCCACCTGCTTGCGTGGAGATTGAGCGGCGGCAGTTGATTCCTTTCGACTTGCCTCCCGAAGTTTGTGATGTAATTCTGGCAGCCAGGCGTCGCTCCACTAAGGTGGTATACGCCTGCAGGTGGAACAAGTTTGTGGCATGGTGCACAGCAAAGGCTGTGAATCCCCTTTCTGCCCCTCTTTCTGAGGTTCTTCTGTTCCTTCTTTCCCTGGCCCAACAGGGTTCTGCCCTGGGTACCATCAAGGGCTATCTTTGTGCCATCTCGGCCTTCCTCAGGCTTCCTGATCAGCCCTCCCTTTTCAAGTCCCCTGTTGTTAACAGGTTTCTAAAAGGCATTACACACCTCTTCCCTCCTGTTCCGTTTGTGATGCCTCAGTGGGACTTGAACTTGGTTCTTACCTTTCTTATGTGCGCTCCCTTTGAGCCTCTACATAACTGTCCTCTTCGTCTTCTGACTCTGAAGACAGCCTTTCTGGTGGCCATCACCTCCGCTCGGCGGGTGAGTGAGCTCCAGGCTCTTTCATGCAAACCTCCCTTTCTGTCTGTCCATCCAGACAAGGTTGTTCTTAGGACGCGTCCGTCCTTCTTGCCAAAGGTGGTTACTGCCTTCCACATTGGGCAGACCATCACTTTGCCCACCTTCTTTCCGCCTCCGCATCCTTCCAGAGAGGAAGAGAGGCTCCACCGTCTGGACCCAAAACGTGCGCTTTCTTTTTATATCAACCACACACAACACTTCCGGGTGGATGACCAGCTCTTTGTTGGCTACGTGGGCGCCAAAAAAGGTCGGGCGGTGCACAAGAGAACCATCTCCCGCTGCGTAACCTTGTGTATCAAAGCCTGCTATTCTTTGGCTAAGAAGGAGCCTCCTGTTGGGCTGCGAGCCCATTCCACCAGGGCAACGGCTGCTACCACGGCTTTAGGCCGCGGTGTTCCACTGCAGGATATCTGTCAGGCAGCTACGTGGGCCTCGCTGCACACGTTTACAAAGCATTACTGCCTTGACAGTAAGGTCCGGAGGGACGGCTTCTTTGGCCGTTCTGTCCTCCGGGACTTCCTTGTCTGATCTTTGTTCGCAGACCCACCACCGGGGTTGGTATTGCTGGGGTATCTATTCTAAGGTAAGGAATCTGTCACTAACGTGTCTCTTTCAGATGCACAAGTTACTAACTTGTGTAACGATATATCTGTAAGAGACAGTAGTTAGTGACAGATTCCTACCGCCCACCCATCCTCCCCGTTCTGCGAACTGATTTCTAGGGTTAAGGACATCCCTTTCAGGGCCCTAGTATTTTTCAGACACCTATGTCAGCTTCTTGCATGGCTCTGCGTTTCTGGCGCGGAAAGTCGTGTACAGAACTGACGTCAGCGCGCAGGGGCGGCGTCTAAGTACTGCCCGCGACGTCATCCCGGCGATCACGACGCCGACGACGGACGCGGAGCCGCACGACGCCGCCTACCGACGCGCAAGGGTACTGCTACGCAAAAACTTTCCGGATCCAGCCTGACGCCTGGGGATATTCTAAGGTAAGGAATCTGTCACTAACTACTGTCTCTTACAGATATATCGTTACACAAGTTAGTAACTTGTGCGACGGCCTCGTCCACCCCGGAGGGGAGAGGGTATATGGTTTCCTTCAGCTCCTCATCTAATTTTAACCTATCCAAGTCTTTCCAGGCTCTTTTTTCCAGCATCCCTGAGGGCTTGGGTTTGAATTTGAGGGCTGTTGACTCCTTCAGCTCAAAAATGATGGCGCTATGATCAGACCAAACCAGAGGGAGTATGGCCATACAGGTCAAGTTGGGATCATTCGAATAAATCCCATCAAGAGTGTGCCCTTTAAGATGGGTTGGCCCTACTACCTGCTGCTTGAGTTCTCCGACTTCCATTATTCTATTCAGGGTAACAGTGTCTGGATCAGTGGGGACCTCAAGATGAAAATTAAAATCCCCTAGTACTGTGAAAGATTCTGAGCAGAGTCCCTCTTCAAGTAGGGTACCTAATGACTCTAAAAAACCACCTCTAGAGTAAGGAGGGCGATAGAGTAGTAATCCCTTAAACATATTATGACATTCCATGTGGATACTGAAGGAGAGTGCCTCGCAGAAAGCATTGGTGGCAGAGTGAAATGTAGGCTTCAATGAGTCATGATAGATGACTGTTAGTCCACCTCCTCTCTTGAGTGATCTGTTCAAAGTGTGGCAAAAAAATCCTGGGGGGGGTGGCTTTCGCTAAGTCCGGTCCTGAGGCTTGGTCTGCCCAGGACTCTGTTATGAAGGCTATTTTAATATTTTTTTCCTCTATCAATAGCGCACACTCTGTGCTGTGTTTGATCAAGGACCTAGCATTTAGGAGTGCACATTTGAGCGGAGGACTATCGTCTTTCATTTTGCCTATGACAGACTTATTAAACGGGCCACACGCAGGTTGATCTCGTATACGGGGCAGCCGGGAGCCACAATTCGGACAGACCCCAGGTGGGCAATTACGTGCCGTTTCCAGTGTTGTAATAGGGCAGAATGATGAATCCCCCCCTGGCCTTAACCCCAAAAGCTCCTGCCTCGAATAGGTCAGAACTTTAAACAAACTGCCAGGGGGGCTGGCCCTGAGCCCGGTCTGAACGCTTCGGCGCGCCAGCGGCGCGCCCGCTGCGCGTCCGCGTCAGCATGCCTCTTAAATAGGCAGCGTGGTGACTGGACCGCTAACCCTGCTGACCCCCAAGATGGCCGCCCACTCGTAACAGCCCCGGGATTCAACAATGTGCAAATTAGCAAATAAAGTGCCCCCACAGGTAAAATGACATTAGTGACTGTTTAAAAGTATTAAAAGTTGGCAGTTTTAAAGTATTAAAAGTTGGCAGCGTCACAGCAAAATATCAAACCGGTATCACGGACCGGTTGGGCATTGAACGCAGCTCCGAACCGCTCAAACAGCACAGCGCGTCCGCGTCAGCATGCCTCTTAAATAGGCAGCGTGGTGACTGGACCGCTAACCCTGCTGACCCCCAAGATGGCCGCCCGATCGTAACAGTCCCGGGATTCAACAATGTGCAAATTAGCAAATAAAGTGCCCCCACAGGTACAATGACATTAGTGACTGTTTAAAAGTTGGCAGTTTTAAAGTATTAAAAGTTGGCAGCATCACAGCAAAATATCAAACAGGTATCACGGACATAGGTGTTGAGGAATCTGAGACAAGTGTCCATGACACTCATCCTAGTGACCCCAGCCTGGGCCAGGTAACCCAGGTACTCCATGATTCTGGAGATATCCATCAACTTTCTAAGGATGCTCAGGCCAGACCTTCTTACTCAACATCTGGGTGAACTCGGACACTCTGACAGCTCAAACTTGCAATTTGGCACATGAGAGCCTAGAATTTGGTTATCTGAACCTCACAGTGAAGTGTATGCTCATACCTCGGGAGGTGCGTAAACTAACCATGCGTGCACGCTACACAGCCGAGTGGAAAAGATTTGTCCACTAATGCATCTCGACGCAAATCAACCCCTTTGAGGTCGAGATATTATTTGCTGCCCATTAAACTCACAAAAGGCAGGCCTAGCGTACACCTTCATAGGCCTGCACTTAGCCACAGTTGCAGTGTACACACCATACAGAACACTCGTCCTTCTTCAGAATCCCTGTGGTGGAGGCCTGCATTGAGGGGCATAAGAGCGTAATACCGCCTATAATGCCTCCTGCCCCTCAGTGGAATCTCAACAGAGTCCTCACACAACTCATAGGTCCACACTTTACATCCCTCCTCTCCTGTAACTTGCTGTTTCTGTTATTGAAGGTAGCTTTCCCAATTAAAATAGTGTCGCTGAGGAGCAGGGGGACCGAGGGTGGGGGCATGGAGGCACGAACTAGGAAAATGGGCAAGTATGGAAGGGAGAGTATTACTGGCAGAGGCGGAAAGAGGCATAGGCACCATTTACAGAGCCAGAGAATGGGGACAGTTAGTAGACGTCCTGACGGCACCTGAACAGGAGCAGGAACAACCAACACCGGATGGCACTCCTCCGCGAAACCAAGCGGCAGATGAGGTACAGGGCAGATAGAGAGGAGACAGGGCCCCCCTGGGAAGGCGCCCCCCCCCATCGGCATAAAGGCAAGTGAAACACGTTCATTAGAACCTACTTCAGGGAGGTACCAGTCGCCAATCATCTGAGAAAAGAGAGTAACTAGCGGACGCAACTCAAGAGGGAGGGAGGGAACGGGACACCAGTTGGGGAGGTTGAATATACTGCACCAGCAATACGCTAAGATATCTGTAAGCAATGCTTGGATTGAAATCCATGCAAAGTGTTGATATACTAAATGCCAATAAAATCTGGTTTTAAAAAAACAAAAAAGCTCCAAGTGCTAATTATCCTGGTACTTTTCATCCAGGTCTACAAAGACCGAGTGCTCCTCAGCACCAACCCCAACTTTCTGCCCAAGTTACTGTTACCTTTTCACTTCAGTCAAACCATTGAGGTTCTTGTCTTCTTTCCACAACCACACTTAGTATTGGAAAAGGCATGACACACACTAGACGTTAAAAGGGCACTTGTACTATATTGATAGGATGAAATCCTTTCTTAAAACAAACCAACTGTTTGAAGACTTTATTAAACCCTATAAGACACACCCTTTCTCTAAGTCAGGCATTGCGAGATGGATTGTTTAGTGCATCCAGACTTGCTACACCAAGGCAAAGCTCACACTTCCATTGCCCTCAATCAAACTCCATGTGCAAAAAGGGTGCCACCATGGCTTTTCTCGTAACATCCTGCTAGCAGACATATGCAAAGCTGCCACCTGGTCAACATCACACATGTTCACCAGACACTACTGTGTAGATGTTCTAGGCTGCCAATAGGCAATGGTTGGCCACACTGTGTTACAAATAACTGCGTAATTTGCCTGTGAGCCACCACGGTTGGGGAAACTACTTCACTGGCTAAGCATAGCATGTGTGTCTACAGCCACACATGTTGCAAACAGAAAATGTTACTTACCCTGTAAGCATCTGTTCATAGCATGTAGTACTACAGATTCACCTGCACCGACCCTCTTTCCCGGAAGCGGGCAGTGTTCATAGATGTCTAATCACTTTTTAACTTTTTTTTAAACCATCCACAATACACGGTGTACACACTATAGTCTTTGATACTTCACGCCACGTATACCACTCACCCGGTGAAAGGTAAACAATTTGAGGTGGAGCCTGTGTCCTAGTGCTTTGTGGACTATGGGAGGAGTCACACCCATTTGTGTGAACTCAAATTCCTTCGAATTAAAACTGGTTGTAAACATACGGGTCCAACACAAGATGGCACAAGTATGCAGAGCATATGAATCTTCAGCACTATACACTGCAAACAGATGCTTACATGGTAAGTAACATTTTCCTTTAGGGCTGTGTGTGAGTTTAACTTGATATGGATGTGGCTGCCCAGTTGGCAAACAACTAGCTAACTACACCGCTTAGAGCAGAGTGTTACACTCAAGGAGCTAAGGACTGATTCAAAAGAGGATCTGCGGAATGTAAGGCAGTTCTAACCTTACATATGCTCTACATACAGTGAACTTCATCTCAATTTTGCCCTTTTGCAACATGTATATTGCATCTACCCTGGTTGACCTTTGCTTTCTTAATCATTTTCTTCCTTTTAAAGGGGGGATGCTTTATGCTTGCGGCTTCTCAGTCGCCTCATGATCTCATTCATCTTTTATTCAGGACAATCCGCAGAGTTCTATCACCATTTGCTCTCAAATGCATCTTGTACATACCCGCTTCAGCATATCTCCTACCTTCTTCCTTGTCCCAGTCTCCTTAATATGTCCTTCTCATTTGTCGTGTATGTCTCTCTTTCCTTCGTGTATGTCTTTCCTTACTGTGTTCGGCTTTCCTTCTTGTAACTCCCTTAACCCCAAATGTTTTTCCCTTGCCTCAAGTTGTCCTCTGTACAGTATTTCCTCCTTGTTTTCTGTGACCCTGCAGCTGTCTCCATTCTACGTCATTCCCCATCTTGCATTTCCTGTTCTTACCATGTATCAATTTGTTCCTGTGTCCCCCATGTCTCTTTCCTCCATGTTCCCCCGTCTCCTGCATATGCTCCTCTTACAAGCATATCTCCTACTTCCATATCATCTCCAAATCCTGGACTACTCTTTCAGTCTTCTTGTCACACTTACTTCATGTCGCTCTTTTTTTGTTAGGTCGAGCCTCGAGTAGCGCGCAAGCGCTGCTCTGGCAAGACTTTGTTAGGGGGTTTGAAAAGCTGACCAGACGCTCGTGCGTCATGGCCTTTTCCCTGCGGTTACGCGCGCGGCAGACATCTGTTTGCAATTATCGTGCCCGGGCGCGATAATTGGAAACAGATCGCTCGCTGTGGCGCGCGCGCACCACTTGCGTCGCCCCCCCTCCTCCCCGCTCGTGCCTTCAAATGCTTGTTGGCAGGCAGGCCTGAATTTGGTTTCCTGTTCGGCCATATGACCCCCAGCAGATATTTTTACGCTAATTACTGCACTGCCCTGGCTGGCACGTAAAAACATAAGCATCGACACGCGCTTCCCCATACCCCCTGGAAGAATGACTCCCTCCCGCGCGCACGCTCAGCAGCTGCACCGGCTCCAGGAGACGTGACGTCAGCGGAGATGCGCTGTCACAAAAGAGGAAGGAGGCTCGGCTGCAGCCGCGCCTCTCCCTCCCGCCATTGGCCAGACAAACATCGAATCAGATAACGTGCCGCCCGGGTTTCCGTTTTCCAGTGAGCCGCGGGTTACTCTCGGTCATTCACCCTCGCAGCCACGAGGAGAGCTGGCCCGCGCCGTTGCCGCAGCCTCTGCTCAGGTATGGATGGACTTGGGTGGTGTTGGTGCTTCCCGGTAACTGCCCTCTGGTGTGGTCAAAGGGGCAGCGAGGCATGAAGGGGTGGATCCGTGGGCACCACCCCCAGGAGAGGCATTTCTGAAAGTATCAACATGTGAAATTATTTCAAAACATCTATTCTCCTTATCGTTCTACGTGATTTGCATTAGTAGATGCATAAAGATTATTCTCTGAAAGTATTAAAGCAGGATCTTGTAGTACATGGATGCAGCACCATTTCACTAGGTTTTATTGTCAGTGTGACACAGTAACATGCGTGTGCACCTTTGTAGTACAGAGGCCTCAGGCGCTTGCCCCGTTCCGTGGCGTGATGCAAGTGGGTTACTCTGTCAGTGCTTAGAGTGAGTGAGGGTCGAACGGGCTGATTGTGCAGCGCACATGCTGGTGAGATGTCTCTTACAATATTGATGTTGGCACTTTATGTTTTGCAAAGCATCAGCTCGTGTTACATATGCACAGACCCTCTTGATCACCTATGTATAACTCATGGTTTTGAATCATCAAAAATGTTTGTGTCCATATTGTGTGAGTGGCAGTATGACTCCATTGACGCAGGCGTCTTGCACTTGTATGCGCTTCCCCTGATGGCCAGACTTCACTCCTCTCTGCACCCACTTGGACACAAGTCCTGCTTGCTACAGGATGTGGCGTGAGAGTCAGAGCTGCCTTAGAATTCAGGAAGGAGGTTTGAGTCTCGGCGTCACCTCAACATCCTATGATTCTGGTCAAATCACTTAACCTCCTCCCCATGCCAAGTAAAACAAAAAGAATCCGACTGTTGCTTATATAAAGCGCTCCAATCCCTTGGGCCGAGTTCGCGCTATATAAAACTGCAGCACTTAACCTCCTTAATAAAGTTTTGTTGCGAGGTTGAATAATCCTTTTGCAGCACATAAGAACAATCTTTTTAAAATAGAGTTTTGAAGTTCTTCTCTTCTGAGCGCCTGGAGACAAACTTTTATTGACTGGTTTCCATGGGCACTGAAGCCAACACAACACATTGAGTGGAGCAGAGGCCCCCACATCCTGGCGTACTGTGCTGCTTTTAATTAGTTGATACGTTATAGTTTGCATGTGTGTCGGCCCAGCTCGAGCTCTCCCTCGCTCCTCACTCTGACTCACCCCTAGCACTCTCTCTCACTCCTGCAGGCGCCGAGGCTCTCACTCCTACTTGCCAGGAGGAATGTAACCTCCTCACTCTCCCTCTCCTCACCGACCCTCCCTCCTTGGTTCACCCTGGATGCAGTCCTCGACCTCTCCCCTACCCCACTCCACCCCCGCTGCTCTGAGAAGAGCGATCTGGGCCCTCGCGACCCACCTCTTGTGGGCCCAAATCTGACCTCCCTCATTCCTAATACCACTTTTCCCCACTTCTAGTGCTTTTCTCTCCTAGCCCTCTCCCATATTCCCAGAAGTTTGCACAACTTACATCCGTTGTTAGGGCGTAGCTGCCAATTTTCCAAGGTCCACAGTGAAATGCTGGTCTAGGCCAAACTTTTTTCTTCGAATTCTGCGACTTGTAGGCCTGTTTCATAATGGCATAAACAAGACTACAGGTCCCAGAATTAAAAGAAAGAAGCTATATTGGATCAGCACTGTCATGACTCGGCTGTCAGAGATGTTGTCCATGACACTGTAATAAGATACTAAAAAAACTTGTGTACAATAGGTGGCACACGGAAGATGGTATAGGCTACATGACGCTGAACAAGATCTGAAGAATAGAAAAAAGTGATGGATGGAATGCTTGAATTAAGCTCAGCCACTGGTAAATTACTTGGGGCCATATCCCTGTTATTTTGCACACAAGCCACCTCAGCTTGGACCCAGACATTTGCAGAACATTCTGGACCCTACTCCGGTGGGAACAGCCCATCTCAAACTGCCAGGCCAGGTTCTGCCTGAACCGGAACACAAGCAACACAAGTCTGGTTTTGCCCATGTTAGAGCTTATCATTTGGGTATAACTTGGCTGCAGTGGCGCAGTGTGTAAGGGACCCACGTCTGGGAATACCCGTCCCACTTAAGGTGTTCAACTGAAGTATACAGAAAAAGCATGGGCATAGCCAATAGGTCTCGCTTTTGGGACCTTATAAGTGTTTACCCATGCAACAGTTGATGTTGTTGCACCAAGGATATTGTGCTGCATAACTAAATACTTATAAGGTCCCAAAAGCGAGACCTATTGGCTATGCCAATGCTTGTTGTCTTTACCTCTTACTCATGTGCCCTTCCTTCTTTCTGCATGTTACAATCTTTTTCCATCTATCCCCCTCCTCCGTCCTGCGGGTTTTCCTTTGAATCTCACCCACTTTCTCTGAGCCCCACCTTTCTGTGTGCCATCCTCCATTCTGCTGCATTGTGGCCTTCTGGGTGCATATAAATATTGTGGTACCAAGATGGCACTCCTCTTCTCCAGTATTATTCACACAATATCCTGAATGTATGGATGCCTAAGCACATTGCCTTATCACACTGCACCTTTATTAGATATGAAATTCGGATCTGGATGGCACTCCCAGATTCTGCTTGGCACTCCCATACTGCTGTCAATACGTTTTTCAGTGACGTCTTTGAGTTTTTCTGTATATCTTTGCCGAATGATTACAAATAGTTAATCCAGTCTGATAATTCAAGATGCTTCTGGTATTCATACTTACAGCAAAGGTACATTTTTATTTACGTTTCATCATTAAATAGGATTAATGCATCAGCCCACTGATACATAGTTATTACTCATTTAACTTTGCATATACAGGAGTGTCCCCAGTTAGAGAACCTAAAACAAAGGAGACACGTGTTTCAAATATGATTTCACATTGTAAATAAATAGTACAGTAAAGAATAAAGCATTCTTTTATCATTGATGCCACCAACATTATCTAATTAACAATTTAATCTGTATGATACTAGAAAATACAATTTTTCTGATGGATGCTTCTCATGGCAGATTTCTTACCTTTAGAATATCCAAGATGCTAGACTCGATCTGGAAAATACTCCCAGCAGCGACTCCTGCACGCTAAAAATAGGTGCTGTGCGGCTGCGCAGTGGTCTTGTAACTCCCAGGAAGTGAGGGAGTGGGGCCGCATATCGGCATCACTCCTGCGTGCTGATGTCGGTTCATTTCTTTCAATGACCACGACGCGGGTCTGGACGTTGGTCAGTCTCAACTTGGTTGGTTGTCTGGCGACTCCAAATAAAGTAAACAATTTTCACATAATGTTCTAGAAAAGATGTCTCCTCTGAAGAAGACAGGATTCGAGCCGTACTACGACTGCAGGAAGCAGGTGTCAGTTACGGACTCGCACAATGTGTACTTGTGGTCAGGCCATGACACGAAGTTGAGTGAGAAGTGTGCTCTCATGCAGCTGAAACTGCAATTCTGAGCATAAGAAGAGGTTGCTTTCAAAGTAGCGGTCTCACCCCCGCATGAAGTCGTAGAGCTGCTTCCATCTTAAAGCCGTTCTCGCTCAAAGTCTAAAGGTAAGTTGAAGTGATGACAGATCTTTCAGATACTCCAGCTCCCTCTAGTGTGCCTTTGGCCCCACAGATGCACAGGGGCCTTCAGTAGGACTGAAGCCAGGGAGACCTCTCCAAGGCTGGCTGATCCCCTCGATACCTTCTTCCCGGGCCACATTGATGCCCATCCAGGCTCCCAATCTGACTCCAAAGCCCATGCCAGTCCCATCCATGTTGGTGCCACTGCCACCAGTCCTATATTGTGCTGCGAGAGTACAAAGGTGCAGCCATTGATCAATCCACCAGATCCTCAGCCTTCTCCTCAACACCTTTATGGGCAGAGCCTTGAGGCCCTACTCGGTCTGAATGCTGACACAGTCCAGAGCTTGCAGAATGTTTCCCATGACACTGATAAAAAGCAGGTGGACAGTATGTTCCATTGTCATTGTCACTGATGAAGGACTTTACTCAAACCTATAGAATGCCAATGGGCTATACACCTCCCCTGAGACCGAGCTGGGTTCACCACCTGGTCCACCTATAGAAGAAAGAATCTCCTTTCCTGTAGTGGTGCATAGAACAGCAGAGGTATTAGATTTACAACTGTCTACAGCTGAAAACAAAGCCACTTTGCTGATTTATACTCCAACCAGAGCTTTCTCCATCAGAGCCGCTTTTGTCACTTAATGAGGCATTCACGGACACCCCTTTCGCCACTTCACAACCGTGCCCAGCTCCTTCAGCCAGTCGACCTGTAGCCAGGCAACACAGTTCTGATTATCTAACACCACCAAGGCCTGAAAGCCTTGTGGTGCTGGCATCGGCGAGTAAATGTCTTCCCCACAAATAACCCAGACAGGGAACCAAAGCTTATTGACACATATGGAAAAATATGTGTTCGAGGCATATGAGCTGCAGATCGTACACTGTGCATGAGATCGCCATCTGGTGTTGGGCTCGGATGCTTGCACTTTGTTGTTGTCTTGGAAGAGTCTTTTGTAGTCACGAGATAGGTGACTCCTCCTTTGGACGATAGTGCGCATGGGCATCGACTCCATGGTTAGATTGTTTTTTCCGCCATCGGGTTCGGATGTACCTTGCTGCGCTCCGGATCCACATCGATCGGTTCCCCTCTCGACGCGCAGAAGAACCTCCTACCGTTCGACGGTATTGTTTTCGATCGCGATCCCCTCATCGCGTCTCCACTCCAACACTGTTTCGAGTCCGGTCGCCGACGTTGGTCCGTTGGGCGTGTCGGCGCCATCATCCAGCATATGGAAAGGACTCCATTTAAAAAATGCAGGTGTGGGGCTAAATTCCCACACACAGATCTCCACGAGATCTGTAATCTTTGCTCTCTCCAGAACACGAGAGCCAACACTGCCAAGCCTGTGACTCCTTTCGGTCCAAAAGACCATCCGTGATCGCCGGGCCCGACGACACGAAATGTCCAGGTCAGCCGCTCCCGCACCGGACGACATCTTTGACACAGGCTCCGACAACCCGGACACCGGAGATTTACAAATCGACACCTCCGGAGCCGAAGACTCAGGGTCCGACGACCAACTCATCACACCACACCAACGTACTGTGAGTACTGACGTCGATGCCCCTGCCCCCAAGAAACAAAAGGCTTCGGTCACACCTTCGCCTTCGGGCCTAGGTCTGCACCATCACAAAGCTTCAGGAGCCCCGCCTTCCGGCTCGACTCCCAAGCACCTAAAGCCTTCTGGCAGCTCGGGACCGAGCCAGCCACGTCCCGGAGCCGAAAAACACTCATCGGCACCGAAACACAAGACTAAGGTCTCGGCACCAACAGACCCTTCGGCGCCAAAGTCCAAGGTCCCAGACACCTCGACACCGAAGCATACCAAACCTTCGGAGTCGACAAAAAAACCCTCGGTGTCGAAAACTTCACCAAAGGACACCAAACAACCTCGCAAGCCCAAACAACACTCGGAGCCGAAATCTTCGATGCCGACCAAACACGCCAGCTCAGAAGAACTCTTGGTTCCCATCGACCCAAAGCAGAAAACTCTGCACATTGACCCTATTACCGGACAGGTACAATCAGTAATACCTCACAAGAGGAAGATACAGGAACCAACCACACCTGAGCCACCTCATAAGAAGAAAGACTCTTCCACATCACCTATAAGGTCTTTCTCTCCACCTCCACAACACCTCAGCCCTCTACACTCCCCGCCTCACTCTCCTCCACCTTGTTTTTCACCACAAGGGGATACAGACAGGGAGGATCATGATGATGACATGCAGTCACCTCACAACACCTACACTGATGACGACCTTCACAGTATCCCACCACAAGACCCCTGGGACAGTTATGACCTCCCAGATATACCTGTCCCTGAACCATACCCATCAAAAGCCTCACCTCCAGATGATGCTATAGGGTTTTCACAGGTGATAAACAGGGCAGCACAATACCATGGTGTCAAGTTACACTCAGACCCCCTGGAAGAAGACTTTTTACTAGAAACTTTTAGCCAGCCTCAAAAGTCTACCCATACTCTACCTATGCTTAAAGGCATTATTAAACATGCCCCTGAGGTCTTCAGAGACCCAGTTAGGGCTAGGGTTCTTAACCCAAGGATCGAGAAAAATATAAACCTGCCCCTTCTGACCCAGCTTATATTAAAGGCCAACTCCCTCTAGACTCATTAGTAGTTGCTAATGCACGGAAAAGGGCAAACTCCCAGACTACTGGTGGGACACCACCACCAGACAAGGAGTCCAAATTACTCGACGCATCGGGAAAAAGAGTTGCGTCTCAAGCAGCAAACATGTGGCGCATCGCCAATTCCCAAGCCTTACTGGCGAGATATGACAGAGCCCATTACGACGAGCTTGAAAAGCTCATTGAGCACCTTCCAGATCAGTATAAGACCAAGGCCAATGATCTAATACAAGAAGGCAAGATTGTCACAAACACCTCAATAAAGTGCGCCCTTGACGCAGCAGATACAGCAGCACGCACAATAAACTCAAGCGTTTTGCTGCGCAGACACGCATGGCTACGAATATCTGGCTTCAAGCAGGAGGTACAATCTACCATCCTCAATCAACCCTTAGACCAGGAACACCTGTTTGGGCCTAATGTGGACACTTCTCTAGAAAAAATGAAGAAGGACACAGACACAGCCAAAGCTATGGGAGCTCTACAAGCCACACCTAGCAGAGGTTCCTTTCGTCGCTCCTTATATAGAGGCGGCTCCAAAACTACAGCCACAGACACCACCTCTGCTAACTACAAAAACACCACTCAAACCTCCTCTAATAGAGGTTACTCCAGAGGTAATTACAGAGGTAATAACAACAGGGGTAGAGGACGCGGGTTTAACACACGCACCTCCCCTACCACCAAACAGTGACTTCCCTCCGTTTCCCCCGATCATTCCACTCCCGTCGGGGAAGACTGTCAAAGTTCCTACCTGCGTGGAATTCCATCACCACCGACAGGTGGGTAATACAAATTATCCAGTATGGTTACTGCCTCGAACTCACTTCTACTCCCCCAACATACCACCCAGACAGCGTCCCATGTCCACGGAACATCTAACGCTCCTCAATCAAGAGGTTCTCTCTATGCTCCAAAAGCACGCAATAGAACCAGTCCCTCTACAACATCAGGGCACAGGGGTTTACTCACTATACTTTCTAATCCCCAAAAGGACGGTTCCCTCAGGCCCATACTGGACCTCAGACCCCTCAACTATTACATTCACTCAGATCATTTTCACATGATCACTCTTCAACAAATACTTCCACTACTCCAACAAGGCGACTTCCTTGCCACACTAGATCTCAAGGACGCCTATTTCCATATTCCCATTCACCCTGCGCACAGGAAATACCTAAGGTTCATAGTGGACGGACAACATTATCAGTTCAAAGTCCTCCCATTCGGGGTGGCAACAGCACCAAGGGTTTTCTACCAAGTGCCTAGCAGTAGTAGCTGCGCACTTACGAAGACAACACATTCACGTGTTTCCGTATCTAGACGACTGGCTAATAAAAGCCAAGTCACACAACCAATGTGTACAGCACACACTCCAAACAGTTCGGCTACTACACAATTTGGGGTTCACAATAAACCATACCAAATCGCATCTCCATCCCTCCTACATACATCAGTACCTAGGAGCCACAATCGATACCTCCAGGGCCCTTGCATACCCCAATCCTTCCAGGATAACAAGTATGCAAGCCCTCATCAACAAATTCCTACCTCAACACTACCTTCCAGCTCGAGTGTTTATGCAACTCGTAGGAATGATGGCCTCGTGCATCTTTATTGTCCCTCACGCACGACTTCAAATGCGGCCCCTGCAAGAATGCTTAGCACGTCAGTGGAACCAAGCTCAGGGCCAGCTTACAGATCTGGTGTTGGTAGACAGCCGCACTCATCGCTCTCTGCAATGGTGGAACATACAAAACATTTCCAAAGGGCGGCCGTTCCTAGAGCCAGTTCCACAAATAGTGCTCACAACAGACGCATCTCTCACCGGGTGGGGAGCTCACCTCCTTACCCACACAACGCAGGGCAGCTGGACCAAGTCACAAAAACTGCTCCACATCAACCACCTAGAATTATTAGCAATATTTCTAGCGCTAAAGTCATTCCAACCGCATCTTACTCACAAGACTGTCTTAGTCAAAACAGACAACATGACAGCAATGTACTATGTACAAAAACAGGGGGGACACACTCTCTACAGCTGTCTCGCCTGGCGCAAGCCATATGGAGATGGGCCATTCCTCAAAACATTTACCTCCTTGCAGAACACCTTCCAGGAGTTCACAATCACATTGCGGATCTGTTAAGTCGACAGACACAACAGATTCACGAATGGGAACTGCATCCGCAAGTTCTACAACCTTTTTTCCAAATGTGGGGCCATCCACAAATAGACCTGTTCGCCACACAAGAAAACACAAAATGCCCAACCTTCGCCGCCAGGTTCCCACACCCGTCGTCCAAGGGCAATGCAATATGGATGAACTGGTCAGGCAGATTTGCATACGCTTTTCCGCCTCTCCCACTCATTCCCCTAGTAGTACGCAAACTCAGACAACAGTCTCTAACAATGATCCTAGTTGCTCCCACATGGGCAAGACAACCATGGTTCACAACACTTCTCGAACTCTCAGTAGTTCCACACCACAAACTGCACCTCTCTCCACACCTCTTAACTCAGAACCATGGAGAGATCAGACACCCCGATCCAGGTCAACTGAATCTGGCAATATGGCTCCTGAAGTCCTAGAGTTCGGTTACCTTAACCTTCCACCTGAGTGTATGCAGGTCATTAAAGAAGCCAGACGTCCCACTACCAGGGCTTGTTATGCAGCAAAATGGAAAAGGTTTGCTATTTATTGCAATAACAACAATATCAACCCACTAGATGCCTCCATACAAAACATTATCTGTTACTTGCTGCATCTGCAAACATGTAACCTAGCATACTCATCCATAAGATTACATCTTGCCGCTCTAGCCGCATACTTACAAAACAGACAGCATTTGTCACTGTTTCGAGTACCTGCAATTAAAGCCTTTATGGAAGGCCTTAAAAGAATCATTCCCCCTAGATTGCCACCCTCTCCAGCATGGAATCTAAATATTGTCCTCACCAGGCTCATGGGTCCCCATTTGAACCTCTGCACAAATGTGAGTTACAATTTCTTACATGGAAAGTAGCCTTCCTAATTGCAATAACCTCTCTCAGAAGAGTGAGTGAGATTCAGGCTTTAACCATACAAGAACCTTTTTACAAATCCATCGTAATAAAGTAGTTCTCAGACCAAACCCCAAATTCCTACCTAAAGTAATTTCTGCTTTTCACCTTAACCAATCAATAGAGTTACCCGTCTTTTTCCAAGACCCAGACTCTGTAGCAGAAAGAGCTCTACACACACTAGATGTCAGAAGAGCCCTACTTTACTACATTGACAGGACCAAACCTTTCAGAAAGACAAAACAATTATTTGTAGCTTTCTCCCCACCACATAAAGGTAATCCCATCTCAAAGGCTGGCATTGCTAGATGGATAGTCAAATGCATTCAAATTTGCTACCAAAAGGCTAAACGCACCTTAATAATTCCCCCTAGGGCACATTCCACACGTAAACTAGGGGCTTCTATGGCATTTTTAGGGAACATCCCCTAAATGACATATGTAAGGCAACAACATGGTCTACGCCACATACCTTTACCAAACACTACTGTGTTGATGTACACGCAAAGCAGCAAGCTGCTGTGGGCCAAGCTGTTCTTAAAACACTTTTTCAGACTACTGCAACTGATACAGGTGACCACCGCTAGGGGAGACACTGCTATACAGTCTATGCACAGTGTACGATCTGCAGCTCATATGCCTCGAACGGTAAATGCTACTTACCAGTATGCATCTGTTCTTGGCATGTAGAGCTGCAGAGTCGTACACGCCCACCCACCTCCCGGAACCTGTATCCGTTCCAGTATAATCTTAATTAGATATATTCACATGGACATCTTTTTCTTCTTACTGACTCCATCTTTTCCCATCATGGCGAAAAACAATCTAACCATGGAGTCGATGCCCATGCGCACTATCGTCCAAAGGAGGAGTCACCTATCTCGTGACTACAAAAGACTCTTCCAAGACAACAACAAAGTGCAAGCATCCGAGCCCAACACCAGATGGCGATCTCATGCACAGTGTACGACTCTGCAGCTCTACATGCCAAGAACAGATGCATACTGGTAAGTAGCATTTACCTTTTGTTTTCTAGCTTAGCCCTATGTTCCTTGAATGCGGTGTGCCTTCTGGGTAGGTTTCGTGGGACATGACCAGCGAGATCTTGCCTTCTGTCCCAGAAGAGCGCTGCTTGTTTCTTGCCTAAACAATTCATCATGGGCAGGATGCAGCAAAATATGTACTGAGCACTAGCCTGAACATCACTGATTGGATAGGCTGCGCTATTCTCACCAGCATAGTGCTTAAACAACATGCTTGATTGGGGGCAGCTGTTTTTTCTGGGGCTGTCCAGGTGTCTCTCATTGATATGCCCATTGATGAATCTAGACTCTTTGGATAAAGGCACAGCTTGCCAGCAATCTCAACCATCCCAGCTGGTGTAGCAACTGACAGTTTTTCCAGTGGAAGCAGTCGACCCCTTTCATACCAGCAGGAGCAGTGTTCACCCATTTCCTGATGCCCCCACGCAGCAGCACCCATCCTGCTTTGATTTGCCCTTGCAGACCCAGAGTAAGGCAGTAGAGGGGCATGATCCAACATCTCCTCCCCAGCTGGAAATTCGTCACATCGTACCATTGGGTTTTGCAGCTATGCTGTATATTTTATTTTTCACCCACCTCATTTTTCCCTACAGCAGGTCACCTTTTGCCAGACCACACCTTAATCTTAATACGGGATAGTCGGCTTCCTGCTTGCCAAGGATGCCTTCAAACGAGTGCTGAACTCTGAGAAAGATGAGGAGTGTTATTTCCTCATGCAAAGGCACAGAGGCCTCAGACCTGTGCTGGACCTCTGGCCATTGAACGCCTTTCTGAGAAAGGATAAAGTAAAAATGCTCTTACTGATTCAGATCCTTTCTGATCTGGATCATGGAGACTGGATAGTTCCCTTGAACTTGCAGGACGTGTATTTTCATAGACTTCTTATACGGTCCTACAGATTCTATCTACGGTTCACAGTGGGACTGGAACTCTTCTGATTTGCCTTGCTGTCCTTCTACATTACCTCGGCCATCTGGGTATTTACAAAAGTGAAGACTGTAGTCGCAGCTCATCTTTGGAGGTCGGGGTAATGTTAGTCACACATCTTTACTACTGGCTTCTCAAGGGAGGCTTGAGCAGTCTGTTGCATACCACCTTCAGCAGCAGCCTCTTTCGTGACCTACATGGGGTTTCCATCAGCGAGTCAGTTACGTCTGACGCCTATGCAAAGACTTCCCTTCATCGGGTCTGTTCTGGATATGATGGTGTTCAATTCCTTTCCACCACCGCAGTGATTCTGATGTATCTGAAAGAGACACGTTAGTGATAGATTCCTTACCTTAGAATATCCCCAGGCGTCAGGCTGGATCCGGAAAGTTTTGCGTAGCAGTACCCTTGCGCGTCGGTAGGCGGCGTCGTGCGGCTCCGCGTCCGTCGTCGGCGTCGTGATCGCCGGGATGACGTCGCGGGCAGTACTTAGACGCCGCCCCTGCGCGCTGACGTCAGTTCTTCTTTTTCCGCGCCAGCAAGCGCAGATCCGGGAAGAGCAGTGCCCTGGTCAATTTTTGACCATACTTTTTGGTGATTTTTTCACTGTTTTTTCCATCTTTAAGGTGTCGTAGGGATGCCCGGCTTCAAGCGATGCGGCGCCTGTGCGCGGATGATGTCCGTCACCGACCCGCATTGGGAGTGTCTCTTCTGCCTCGGCCGAGGCCACGACACCGAGTCTTGTCCCGAATGCCAGGCCCTCAACCCGAAAGCTTTGCGAGAGCGGTCTCGAAAGCTCCTCGAGGCCCGGCATTCGGCTCCACGGAGGCCCCGGTCGCGTGAGAGGTCCAGGGGTCGCTCGCGGAGTGCACACCGGTCGTCGGCGTCGAAGTCTTCTTCGTCCGGTAAGTCTAAGCACAAGAAGTCCAAGAAGCATCGTCGCTCTCGGACTTCGCCTCGCCGGTCTCGCGACTCGGCTGAGGCCCCTCCCGGCACCGTCCCCGCCCCCGCGGCCCCGGACTTGCCTGTGGAGTCGCCCCGTCCTACCCGCCCTTCCCGGGTTCGGGGGCTGATCCGGCCAAGGTACAGGAGTTCCTGTCGGCCATGGCCCGCCTCTTCGGGCCTTCAGGCCCCTCCGGTGCGCCTTCGGGCCCCGCGGGCCCTGATGGGGTTGCTCCGGCGTCGCCGGCGGCTCCGGCCCCGGCGTCGCCCGGGACTCCAGCCTCGATCCCGGCTCCGGCTTCGGCCCCGGCCTCGATCCCGGCTCCACAACCCCCATCGACGCCGGTCGACCTCACGACACCTCCGCCGGCGCCGATGTCTCCGGTGCCGTTCTCGACGCCGCCCTGGGCTCCGGGCGGCGTCGTCCCCCAGTTCCTTCCGGCTCCGGACATGGACCCGGAGCGACGTCGCTCGACGCCGGCTCCGGCGCCGATGGGCCCTTGGGTCCCAAATGTCCCTCCTCCTCCTTATTTTGAACCAGAGGAGGACCAGGAGGACTGGGAGGGGTCTGATGACCCTCTGACTCGCAACTGTCAGTATGATGAGGACTGGACAGAGAGTCTAGGGGAGGCCAGTGGTCTGGATACTTCTCCTGACACTGGCATGCTGTCTCCTCCCGTGGCTACGGAGGAGGGGGCCAATTTTGGTACGGTGTTGCGTAGGGCTGCTGGGGCCTTACGTCTCCAGCTCCCTACTTTGACGGTCAAGCCTAACATCTTGACAGAGGTGCTTCAGCCGGCAGCCTCCTCTGCGGAGACTGTGCTGCCGTTTAACGACGCCCTCACAGACGTTCTTTTGGGCGCCTGGTCCAAGCCCAACACAGGGGCTCCTGTGGATCGGAACGTGTCACGACGCCATCGCCCAGCTCCGGGCGACCCCCTGTTTCTTTCTGTCCACCCCACTCCTGAGAGCTTGGTTGTCCAAGCCTCCGCTTCCCAAACCGCCTTCCCTACCGCTCCTCCGGATAGGGAATCCAAACGCCTGGATCAGTTTGGGAAGAAAGGTTTTTCTTCCTCCAGTGCTGGCTTGCGGTCCGTTAACACCGCTTGTCTTTTGGGCCGCTATACCCACTCTCTGTGGGATTCGGTGGCGGATGTTTTGCCCCAGTGCCCTGAGGAGGTCCAGGCACTGCTTTCCCGAGCCATTGCGGAAGGAAGGGATGCGGCCAAATACACTATCCGTTGTGGCCTTGACACCGCCGACTCGCTGGGCAGGTCGATTGCAACGACGGTGGCGCTCCGCCGCCACGCCTGGCTGAGAACCACTGGTTTTTCAGGGGATGTCCAGAATACTCTCATGGACATGCCCTTTGATGGAGTCGGTCTTTTTGGGTCCAAAGCAGACCATGCGTTGGAGCGCTTTAAGGACTCACGGGCTACTGCCAAGTCCCTGGGCCTTTCTGCTACACGCCCTCCGCTGCCTTCTGCTTTTCGCCCCTATCGTGGCCACGGTAGGGGCGCCCTTCACGTCAGCAGCCCAGCCACCGGCCCGCGCAGCAGGCGTCTTCGCGTGGCCGAGGACGTGGATTCCGCCGTGGGCGGATCGGGCAACCAGCGTGCGGGTCAGGCCACCACCTCCAACCCGTCCGCGGCCTCCAAGCCCTCCTAGTCCCTCCTTTCAGGTGCACGGCACGCCAGTAGGGGGCAGGGTCCGCCATCACCTTCCCCACTGGCGCACCATCACCTCGGACAGGTGGGTCTTGGACATTGTCCGAAGGGGCTACTCCCTCCCCTTCGAGACCACCCCCCAGCCATGCCACCTCAACTCCACCGCATGTCAGGGGATCACTTGGTGCTTCTACAGAAGGAAGTCACGGCCCTCTTGACCAAGAGGGCCATCGAGCATGTTCCGACCCCAGAAGTAGGGCGTGGTTGCTACTCCCACTACTTTCTGGTGCCCAAAAGGACAAGGAGGACATGCGTCCTATCTTGGACCTCCGGAACGTCAATCGCTTCCTCCGGAAGGAGAAGTTCAAGATGCTCACCCTAGCTCAGGTCTTGACTGCCCTCGACCCTGGAGACTGGTTGGTAGCGTTGGACTTGCAGGACGCATATTTCCACATCCCCGTCCTGCCGGCCCACCGGCGTTACCTTCGGTTCACGGTAGGCCACGAGCATTTTCAGTTCACCGTGCTCCCCTTTGGCCTTACAAGTGCCCCTCGGGTGTTCACGAAAGTGATGGCGGTGGTCGCGGCTCATCTGCGCCGGGCAGGGGTTTCAGTCTTCCCCTACCTCGACGACTGGCTGCTGAAGGCGGGCTCGTCCCAGGCAGTCGTCTCCCACCTCCAGACTACGGCCGAACTCCTGCACTCGCTGGGGTTCTCCATCAATGTGCCGAAGTCGCATCTGATTCCTTCTCCACAGCTCCTTTTCATCGGAGCAGTTCTGGACACGATGCAGTTTCGGGCCTATCCTCCCGAACGGCGAGTCCCGGATATTCAGGCTATGATTCCGATCTTTCGGCCTTTATCCTGGGTTTCGGTAAGGATGACCCTGAGGCTGCTGGGCCTCATGGCCTCCTGCATCCTGCTGGTCAATCATGCCAGATGGCATATGCGGGCTCTGCAGTGGGACCTGAAGTTCCAGTGGGCGCAGCACCAGGGCAACCTGTCCGATCACGTCCAGATCTCGGAGGGGACTGCAAAACAGTTGCAGTGGTGGCTCTCGAACCGGCAATGGGTCATGGGCAGATCCCTCTCCCTTCCCCAGCCAGAGCATACAGTTGTGACGGACGCGTCCCTTCTGGGATGGGGCGGTCACTTGGGAGAGGCGGAGATCAGAGGCCTCTGGTCTCCGGCGGAGTCCCGGCTCCATATCAACCTTCTGGAGCTCCGGGCGATCCGGCTTGCACTCAAGGCATTCCTTCCCTCTGTCAAAGGGAAGGTAGTGCAGGTGTTCACAGACAACACCACCGCCATGTGGTACTGCAACAAACAGGGCGGGGTGGGGTCTTGGACCCTTTGTCAGGAGGCTCTGCGCCTCTGGACATGGCTGGAACATCAGGGCATGTTCCTGATGGTTCAACACCTGGCAGGTTCTCTGAACGCCAGGGCGGACGAACCTCAGCCGCAGGTGCATGATGGATCACGAATGGCGTCTTCACTCGGAAGTGGCGCAAGGACTCTTTCTACAGTGGGGAGAGCCTTGGTTCGATCTATTCGCCACCGAAGAGAACGCGCAATGTCATCAGTTCTGCGCGTTGGAATTTCCAAGGCGGCACTCGCTCGGCGACGCTTTTCGTCGCGAGTGGAGTTGCGGTCTGTTGTTCGCCTTTCCGCCTATACCACTTCTACCCAGAGTGTTGAAGAAGATTCGGCACGACCGGGCCCAAGTCATTCTTGTGGCTCCGGACTGGGCTCGAAGAGTTTGGTATCCCGAGCTACTCAATATGAGCATAGATCCCCCGATCCGTCTGCCTCTTCGGGAGGATCTTCTGTCGCAGCAGCAGGGGACGGTCCTCCACCCGAACCTGTCCAGTCTACACCTGCTTGCGTGGAGATTGAGCGGCGGCAGTTGATCCCTTTCGACTTGCCTCCCGAAGTTTGTGATGTGATTCTGGCAGCCAGGCGTCCCTCCACTAAGGTGGTATACGCCTGCAGGTGGAACAAATTTGTGGCATGGTGCACAGCAAAGGCTGTGGATCCCCTTTCTGCCCCTCTTTCTGAGGTCCTTCTGTTCCTTCTCTCTCTGGCCCAACAGGGTTCTGCCCTGGGTACCATCAAGGGTTGTCTTTGTGCTATCTCGGCCTTCCTCAGGCTCCCTGATCAGCCCTCCCTTTTCAAGTCCCCTGTTGTTAACAGGTTCTTAAAAGGCATTACTCACCTCTTCCCTCCTGTTCCGTTTGTAATGCCTCAGTGGGACTTGAACTTGGTTCTTACCTTTTAATGTGCGCTCCCTTTGAGCCTCTGCATAACTGTCCTCTTCGTCTTCTGACTCTAAAGGCAGCCTTTCTGGTGGCCATCACCTCCGCTCGGCGGGTGAGTGAGCTCCAGGCTCTTTCTTGCAAACCTCCCTTTCTGTCTGTTCATCCAGACAAGGTTGTTCTTCGGACGCGTCCGTCCTTCTTGCCAAAGGTGGTTACTGCTTTCCACATTGGGCAGACCATCACTTTGCCCACCTTCTTTCCGCCTCCGCATCCTTCCAGAGAGGAAGAGAGGCTCCACCGTCTGGACCCAAAACGTGCGCTCTCCTTCTATATCGACCGCACAAAACACTTCCGGGTGGATGACCAGCTCTTTGTTGGCTACGTGGGCGCCAAAAGGTCGGGCGGTGCACAAGAGGACCATCTCCCGCTGGGTTACCTTGTGCATCAAGACCTGCTATTCTTTGGCTAAGAAGGAGCCTCCTGTTGGGCTGCGTGCCCATTCCACCAGGGCAACGGCTGCTACCACGGCCTTGGGCCGCGGTGTTCCGCTGCCGGTTATCTGTCAGGCAGCTACGTGGGCCTCGCTGCACACGTTTACTAAGCATTACTGCCTTGACAGTCAGGTCCGGAGGGACGGCTTCTTTGGCCGTTCTGTCCTCCAGGACTTCCTTGTCTGATCTTTGTTCGCAGACCCACCACCGGGGTTGGTATTGCTGGGGTATCTATTCTAAGGTAAGGAATCTATCACTAACGTGTCTCTTTCAGATGCACAAGTTACTAACTTGTGTAACGATATATCTGTAAGAGACAGTAGTTAGTGATAGATTCCTTACCGCCCACCCATCCTCCCCGTTCTGCGAACTGATTTCTAGGGTTAAGGACATCCCTTTCAGGGCCCTAGTATTTTTCAGACACCTGTGTCAGCTTCTTGCATGGCTCTGCGTTCCTGGCGCGGAAAGTCGTGTACAGAACTGGACGTCAGCGCGCAGGGGCGGCGTCTAAGTACTGCCCGCGACGTCATCCCGGCGATCACGACGCCGGCCGACGGACGCGGAGCCGCACGACGCCGCCTACCGACGCGCAAGGGTACTGCTACGCAAAACTTTCCGGATCCAGCCTGACGCCTGGGGATATTCTAAGGTAAGGAATCTATCACTAACTACTGTCTCTTACAGATATATCGTTACACAAGTTAGTAACTTGTGCTTTGGGTTCAGTCCTGGATTTCTCTGAGGATAGTTCTGAGGCATCTTTGCCTCCTTGCCTAGTGCGTCTACCTTGTCCTGTCTGCTGGATGGTATATGTGCACCCTGTAGTGGAACCTTAGGTTTCTGATCGCTCAACACTGTGCTGCCTCTCTAATTCTTTCCAGGTCTTTCAGTAGGTGGCTCAGTATCTTCTGTGGTGACACATGAATACCAACCAGACCTGCAGCAAGCCACTTTCCCTAAATAACCCAGACATGGCTTTTGAGAGATGTTACTGCTAAGGTTGGGTATCATTGGGAGCGGTCAGGAGGGGAGGCCTGTGGTCTCCAGCGGAATGGCGATTCTATATCTGTTTTTTGAGCTTTCTGCAATCTACCTAGTTGTAAAAGTCTTCCTGCCAACCATCAAGGTGAGGATGGTGCGGGTCCCTACGGACAACACAACCACCGTGTAGTAGTGCAAAAGATTGAGGAATGGGGTTATGGATCCTGTTCCAGGAGGCCTTGCATTTGTGGAGTTAGCTGGACCAGCAGCAGATTATTCTGGTGGCCAACCATCTGCCAAGGTCCCTGATCGCTAGAGGCGGATAAGCTGAGCAGGCATCAGTTGACAGCCTACGGATGATGTCACCATCCAGAGGTTGCACTAGCCATCTTCACTCAATGGGGCCTTCCTTGGCTGTTCTGTTTGCCACTGCAGGGAATGCCCAGAGTCAGTGATTTTGCACACTAGGGTTCACTCGTGACATTCACTGGGAGATGCATGCGTCTGATGTGGCACGTCTCTTCTGGACGCCTTTACACCATAACCTCTGATGCATCGAGTTCTAAGGACACTCCAGATAGACCAAGATAGACGGGCCCAAGCCATCTTGATAGTCCCAGGCCCAGTATCCAGATCTCTTGAGCCTGAACGCTTGCCCTCAGTTATGGCTATCTCAGTAACATGGGAGAGTCCTAAACCCAAATCTCTGCAATCTACACCACAGTGCATGGAGATTGAGTGGTGACAATGGAGTTCCATGGATCTGCCTTCTGAGGTAATGGATGTCATCGTGTAGGCCAAACGTGATTAAACTAAATACATTTACACTGGATGCTGGGAGAAATTTGTTGTATGGTGTAGGACCAGTCATCTTGTTCCCTCTGTAGGCAAAACTTTCTGAGCAATTATTTGTTTTGTCACTGGCCCAATAAGGTCTTGCAGTGGACACAGTTGAGCGTTACATGTCGGCCATTTTGGCTTTTTTATCTTTGCCGGATCAGCCTTCCCTTTTCACTTGGCCTTTTCTGATGCTCTTTCTGAAACGTCTGACTCAGCTGTTTCCTCCGAAACATTTTGTCATGCAAGAGTGGCACCTCAGTTTGGTTGTCACATTGCTCATGTGCATACCTTTAGAGCAGATGCACAGTTACTCTCTACGGCTCCTATCAAAACTGTCTTTTTCATCACAGTCATTTCTGTGTGCTGCATTCGTGAATTGTAAGCACTGATGAACCTTCCTGCCAACATTACTTTCTTTTCAGACAAATTGGTGCTGAAGGGCTTGTGCACCTTCCTGCCACAGTGATGTCACCCTTTCATATCTGACAGTCAGTTACCCTACTGCCTTCTTCAATCTGCCTCACCCCTTGAAAGAAGAGTAGGGGCTTAATCTGATAGAGACATCTAGCCGCAGATTCCTTAACTTAGAATATCCCCAGGTGTCAGACTGGATCCGGAGAATGTTTTGCAGCAGCACCTCTGTGTGCCGGGGGGCGGCGCCGCACGGCTCCGTCCTGACGTCGTCCACGGACATGATGTCAGCGGAGCCATATAAGTAACTCCCGGCACGCTGACGTCAGTTTCCTTCTTTTCCACGTCCCAACGCGGATCCAGGAGTAAGCGGTTCCTCTGGACTTGTTTCAGGCCTTCTCGACGCCTGCGGCGTCCGGGAACAGTGTGCGATGTAAATGTAAAAATGTAAATAAAAAAAATGCGATGCCTTCGGGTTTCAAGGCGTGTGAGACCTGTACGCGGCAGATGTCAGCGACGGATCCGCATGCGATCTGTATGTGGTGCCTTCACAGAGAAATATCCGGAAGAAACTGATGTGCACTTGGTCGCTCCCTTTTGCTAATTGTATTACTTGACTGCCCTTTTGACAAGTTGCACCCATGGATTATTGGCAAAATAAGACAAAATGGAAAAGTCACATGTGAGACGATAAAACTACACTTCATCTCAGGAGTGGGAGCTTATGAACTGCATTTTAAAAAACATGACGGACGGTTTTGGTTTGGACTATGTATAAATATTGTGTGCTACTACATGTGTATTGTCAATATGTAAAATACGGTTTAATGACATGTTCATGTTTGAAAGTTAGAAGTACAGCATTTCATAATCAACGTTTTAGATAAACATCTGCGGGTGGGCGGGGTATTCGAGCGAGGTTTTTGCCAACAGGAAGTGGGTCAGTGCAATTAACGAACATTGGCCAAACAGTAAATTGGGGCTAATGAGGCGTTCGAAGCAGTGCGTTATGGGATCTGTAGGAATGAGGGTTGTGGATGTTAAGGTAATTGGTGGATTCGGAAGGGCGGGGTTACGTCACACGAGTTGAAAAGGGAGAAGGTGGTAGTGAGTAGATTACTGCTTTGCGCAAGGAGAGATCATGTCGGGAAGGAGATTACACTTAGGTGGTCCCGGTCTTGTTACCCTTCACGGTTAGATCTTGCGATTGCAGGCTTCCTGTCGTCTGCCTTGACATTCTTTTCATATGTCATTTTGCCTCGGGGGAGGGCAAAGCCTTCGCTTTTGCGGGCTGTTTCTCAGAGCGGTGCTCTGCTCTTTCCCTTCAATTGCTTTCAGTATACAGTGCTTGTCACTGTTGTTTATGGTGAGGTTTCTCACCATTCAATTCTTTTTGTGTTTTGTTTCACTGATTTTTCATCTTTTTTCGCACACTGTTCCCATACTCTCACAGTTTTTGGTGGTGGCTCCGCGTTGTGGCGTGAAAAAGTTTCTCCGAAGAAAACTGACGTCAGCGCGCCGGGAGGGACTTATATGGCTCCACTGACGTCATGTCCGTGGACGACGTCAGGGCAGAGCCATGCGGCGCCGCCCTCCGGCGCGCAGAGGTGCTGCTGCAAAAAATTCTCCGGATCCAGTCTGACGCCTGGGGATATTCTAAGTTAAGGAATCTGCGGCTAGACTGTGTCTCTACCAGATACATCGTTACCGAAGGTAAGTAACTCGTTCATTGATTTCACTAAAGATATGTTATGTGCTTGGCCCGTTCTACCAGGACCAGTGCTGCAACAATGGTGCTGACGAGAAAAGTGTTGGTCCTAGGCATCTGCCAGGTTGTGAAGTGGGCATTTGTGTAAGCACTATTGCTTGATAGTTAGGTCTCCAGACAGTGCCATTTTGCCCGTTCAGTCCAACAAGATTTCCTAGTTTGAGTCCGCTCCTCAGACCTTCCACTTTCGTGAGGTACTGTAATGATATCTATTATATAGGTGAGGAGTATCCAGCAGAACAATGAGTTGCATATATTCGGTAACTCTCTTTCTGATGGATACACCGATTCCTCACTGCTTCTCTCCTCCCCTTTCCTAAGTTACATTTTGGAACACTATCATTTTCACTTTGTTGAAAATGATCGCATCTGAGATTGCGGAAAGAGCGTTACAGAAGGTAAGTAACTTGTTCATTTCACAAATCACTCAACTCTGCTGCAATTGCAGTGCTTACAGCTCAATTTGAACATTTTCAAATCAGTTAGTTTTTGTTTCATTACCTTGCTTTCTAGTATCGATGTCCTACAGTTTTCATTTGTCAGTCATCATGAAATAACAATTTAGATTGGATTTATTGTAATCACTAAATATAGATATCTGATAGAGAAATTTAGCTGCAGATTACTTAACTTTTGAATACTCCCCAGGCGCCAGACTGGATCCGGAAATTTTTCAGCAGTACCTCTGTCCGCTGGGGGACGTCGCCATACGACTCTGCGATGACATTGACTCCGGTTGTGACATCAGTGGAGTCATACAAGTTCTCTCCTGCGCGCAAATGTCAGTTTTCTTCTTTTCCTTGCTGCAATGCGGATTGGATAAGCGGTTCCTCGGGCTGTATTTTCTGGCCTACTTTGACAGTTTTTGTTGGTTGGGAACAGTGTGCCTTTTTTTCTGTGTCATTACTTAAGAAGGGTAAACCCACAGATACTGGGATCTGGGTAACAGGCAGTACAATAGGAAGTGATCTCAGTATACAGTAAAATAAACAATAAAAAGATTACATAAACATATATTGTCAATATCGTATAAGGAATCAAAATACCGAAATGAAATGAAACAGTGTTATTTAATCACACTGCTATATTGCATTACATAAACATCATATCATGAGGACAAATTTGTATACACGTGCCCAGAGGGAAGGGGGGGGTGTACGGTGAATAGAGTGAGGATATTGTGACATAAAAAAAGGGGTGAAGTTATAATGCCAGAACACATCCGTTTTTCAAAAAACAAAACAATGGCTCATTATTCACGCACAGATTTGCGAATATCTACATCTATTTCTTTAGCCATGCATACAAAAGGGAAAAACACAGTAGAACAATTTCTGTTGTTTTCGATGCTGGCTCAAACAAACAATGTCGACGTTTCGACCCCGAGGTTCTGTAGGTAAATTAACACCTTACAGAGGGGTCTTCCTCAGGACTGGGAGAAGGGAATAGGCACCTGGGGATAAATATAATAATAGGTAATAACCTCATGGGAATCGGCAGATAAAAACTTTATTAAACATGGGCCATAGGTCCTTTAATTACCATGTACGCCCTTGCGGAGACAGGTCAGTCTAAGTAGCATATAGGGCACGAGGCTCCAATATCATGAGAACGGATTAACTGCACCTGCAAAAGTAAGGTGTAGTTTAATAACGGCCCGCCCAAGTGATGTGGGCTCAGGACCCGTATGTGAACTAGGAAAAAATCCCTGCGCTCATTACTCACATAGACAAAAACTTGTACTCCTCCGATAAAATCGTACTTGTCCCATCAATTATGAAGTTGGTCATAGATCGTGACAATCCGCTATGACCTCAAGAATGAAAATCTAAAAATACAAAGAAAAAGGAACTATATCTCTAGCTACACAAGACCCTGGAACTTAAAAGAACTAACCACCACATAATCTTGAGACTAGATCAGGACATACCTGCAGTTGCGATGCATCAGGGGGCCTTAATTCGCACAATTGTTGCGATGCATCAAAGGGCCTCAATACGCTCCTGTCACCGGCACAAATGTCTCGGCGCGCAGCGTCTGTGGTCGGGTGAGAGAGCGTACCATTGAGGTGAAAAAAAGGGGGGGGGAAACCGGCCGCGCTCGTAAAAGTCAAGGCGGAGGTACATTGTATCAAGCACACAGCGCTTACCGCTCCACGTCCAGTCGTATCCGGAATGGAGTGTCGAAGACTCATGCGGATGCTTCCCAGTATATAAAAGGGAGCTCTCATGGGGAAAAAGCCACGTGTGTCCAATGCCGTAGCAGCAGCTGGATGCTAACAACACCAGCATCCACGTCTAACTGTGGTTGCAATGGAAAGCAACAATAGACTAGCCCTTCAAAAATAATTTTAAAAAACGGTGAAGTTATTAAGCCATAAAAGGCAGCGTATTGAAAATGCTTTTTTAAAAAAACTAACGGGATATCAATCTGAAAGCCCTTGCGTTCAAAGGGGGGAGGTGGGGGAAAAAGGGGAGGGGGAGGGGGGACTGTAAGCTTTTCTCGATAATGAAGGGTGACAGATGATTAATGAAGATCACAAAGACTGAAATCAGTGGCTCTCACAGTAACGCCCCTCATACATCAACACATTGCTGAGAAGTAATTCAAATAGCGCCCCCAACAGAGTGCGTAGAATGTCTAAAAAACTACATTGGATGTCTTAAAGGAGATGCATCACATTGTTGCGACTCGGTGACATATTGTAATCCATTGCATCAGGTAAATGAACAGCTTCAGAGAAATCGTCAATATGGCGACAACACACATGTTGCCTACATAGTTACACAATTAATAGCAAATCTGAACGTTCAAGCATGGAAGGGTGAGAACGTAAGGATACTCCAACAGAGCGGCCAGTCAAGCAACTATGGCTAAAAAGGCCCTTCGAGGCTGCTAATCATGCGTTCAAAAGAGGGACACATATGATACACCCAAGCTCCTTATTAAAGACATGCTAGCTGGGCATAACTAGATTCAACTTCATTCAATCCATTATGTATGGAGTCAAAGCGTGTCATCCATTTGTATTCCCTTAGATTCAGGATTGGGCCAATGTTGCCCCCTCTGGGGCCCAGGGTTACTTTCTCAAGGACTAACCATTTAAGGTCGTCCGACGAATGAGCTGCTGTTTTAAAATGATCAACTAGGGGTGCCCCCTGTACATCGCATCTTATTCTACTGCAATGTTGCAGTATGCGTGCTTTGATTTTCTGTTTGGTCTGTCCAACATATATGAGCCCACAGGGACACACAATGGCATATATGACATTACTAGTATTACAGTTGGTGAATGACTCTAAGGTGATTGTGTGTTGCTTATAGGTGAACTTTTTTGTTTGAATTGTTGTTGGACAAGCCTTACATTGGCCACACTTAAAATGGCCCACAGTTACCGGTAGGTTCCACAAGGATTGGATGGATGGTGCCACTGGACACTCAAGGAAAGAACTAACCACATAGTCTTTGACGCTTTTAGCTTTTTTAAAAGAATGCATCGGAAAATTAGGTTGTTCAATGACATCGGACACCAAACCCCAGTGCTTATTCACAATCTTCTTGATAGCGTTACTCTGGGTGCAGAATGTGGTGACACAGATCATCCTTTGCTGCAGGGACGGTTTACCAGCCGAGGCAGGGGAGGCTACCGTGGACGGAGAAATTATACTACTTTCTCTGAATCATCTTACAGCACCGATAGCGAAAACGAACAAGCAGGCCCCAGTTCCAACTACGGTTACCAAGAGAATTGGCATCAACCACAAGGACCGTCCTCTTTTTTAGGGGAGGGCCAATGGAGACCACCCAGGGGCAGAGGTGGGTTTTGTTCCCAGAGGACCACCGCGTGGCCAGCTACAAACCAACGTGACCTGGGAGAGAGGCAGAGGGGGAATTCAGAAGCAAGTACGCTTCCCGCCAGAGAACCATGGCGAAATATCAACGAGACGCAAAGTCTACAGGTGGTGAATAGGCAATTGAGTCCGGTAGTGAACATCTCCTCCTATGTTCTGAAGGAAAGAAGAAGAAATTATCCTCAGCAAGGGCTTATCATTTGTACCCACGGCACACCCGAACCGGATGACCCTGAAAATAGATACTACTTAGATTTTTTCGGAAAATCCGCCTGAGGTTTTTCTTTAGGAATTCTACCACACCCTCAGTAACAACATTGACAGGACTGAGAGTCCCCTCTACATTTGTCCCGCCGACCAATGCCATGAGCAACCGAATTCTGGCTTATGAAGATATTGTGCTCAGGGACATATCTAAACTTTTGGAGTCATGCAAGTATTCCAATGTAAATGTGACCAAAATGGAGAGGGAGGCTCTATCCGCCCTAAGGAACAACAAGGAGATTGTGATCAAACCCGCGGACAAGGGTGGGGCCATTGTGGTACAGGACTCGGACAAAAATAAGTTGGAAATCATTGGACAACTACAAGACGGAGTCAGTTACTGTAAATTGAGGTCAAACCCTACAAAAGAACTGGCTTCAGAGATCCTTACTCTGACTAAAGAAGGGCTGGACCAAGGATTTCTGGACAAACTCGAATTCGATTTTCTCAACCAATCGGACCCCCGACTCCCAACTATCTATACACTGCCAAAGATTCACAAAAATATGCAAAACCCTCCTGGCAGACCCATTGTCTCGGGTGTGGGTCCATGTTGGAACCACTGGGCAGATACATTGACTTTTTTCTGAAACCAATTGCTGAAAACACGGCAACATACCTTAGGGATACACTCCAAACCATTAATCTGATTGACCAATTTCCCTTCAACCCAAAGGAGCAACTCTTGGTGACATGCGATATCGTATCGTTATATACCAGCATTCCCCAAGGATCGGCACTTGAAGTAGTGAGGTATGTTTTGAATCAACGACCAGCTCCTATGGCCGTGCCTACGGACTTCCTAATTGGATTAATTTCCATTGCAATGATGAAGAACTTTTTCTTCTTCCAAGGCAGCTATTACCTCCAGACAAAGGGTGTGGCGATGGGGGCTTCCTTCGCACCTGATTTGGCTATTATCTTTATGGATCACTTCGAACAGACATTCATTTTCAATGCAGATAACCCTTTTCGCTATAAGGTGACGTTGTGGAGAAGATACATTGACGACGTGCTCATGATATGGACAGGCAGCAGCGAGGATCTGGGTTCTTTCCATGTCTGGCTCAATCAGAGGGATGATGATATCCAATTTACGATGCAATCTAGTCCAAGCAGGATAGACTTTCTGGACATTACCATCTATAGCGAGGATGAGAAGCTACATACAACACTATATCGTAAACCAGCAGAACGGAATTCTCTCCTGATGTACAACAGGCACCACCCACGGGGCTTAAGAGATAACCTACCGGTAGGGCAGTTCCTAAGGATTCGTAGGAACTGCTCCAAGAAGGAGGACTACATGGCAGAGTCTGAAGACTTAAGGAACCGACTTTTGGAGAGAGGCTACCCTAATAGACTGGTAAAACGAGCACAAAAAAGAGCCTGGTATAGCCCTCGTGATGCATTGCTTACAATGAAGGATCGAAATGACAACCTGCAGCAAAGGATGATCTGTCACCACATTCTGCACCCAGAGTAACGCTATCAAGAAGATTGTGAATAAGCACTGGGGTTTGGTGTCCGATGTCATTGAACAACCTAATTTTCCGATGCATTCTTTTAAAAAAGCTAAAAGCGTCAAAGACTATGTGGTTAGTTCTTTCCTTGAGAGTCCAGTGGCACCATCCATCCAATCCTTGTGGAACCTACCGGTAACTGTGGGCCATTTTAATTGTGGCCAATGTAAGGCTTGTCCAACAACAATTCAAACCAAAAAGTTCACCTATTAGCAACACACTATCACCTTAGTCATTCACCAACTGTAATACTAGTAATGTCATATATGCCATTGTGTGTCCCTGTGGGCTCATATATGTTGGACAGACCAAACAGAAAATCAAAGCACGCATACTGCAACATTGCAGTAGAATAAGATGCGATGTATAGGGGGCACCCCTAGTTGATCATTTTAAAACAGCAGCTCATTCGTCGGACGACCTTAAATGATTAGTCCTTGAGAAAGTAACCCTGGGCCCCAGAGGGGGCAACATTGGCCCAATCCTGAATCTAAGGGAATACAAATGGATGACACGCTTTGACTCCATACATAATGGATTGAATGAAGTTGAATCTAGTCATGCCCAGCTAGCATGTCTTTAATAAGGAGCTTGGGTGTATCATATGTGTCCCTCTTTTGAACGCATGATTAGCAGCCTCTAAGGGCCTTTTTAGCCATAGTTGCTTGACTGGCCGCTCTGTTGGAGTATCCTTACGTTCTCACCCTTCCATGCTTGAACGTTCAGATTTGCTATTAATTGTGTAACTATGTATGCAACATGTGTGTTGTCGCCATATTGACGATTTCTCTGAAGCTGTTCATTTACCTGATGCAATGGATTACAATATGTCACCGAGTCGCAACAATGTGATGTATCTCCTTTAAGACATCCAATGTAGTTTTTTAGACATTCTATGCACTCTGTTGGGGGCGCTATTTGAATTACTTCTCAGCAATGTGTTGATGTATGAGGGGCGTTACTGTGAGAGCCACTGATTTCAGTCTTTGTGATCTTCATTAATCATCTGTCACCCTTAATTATCGAGAAAAGCTTACAGTCCCCCCCCCCCTCCCCCCTTTGAACGCAAGGGCTTTCAGATTGATATCCCGTTAGTTTTTTTAAAAAAGCATTTTCAATACGCTGCCTTTTATGGCTTAATAACTTCACCGTTTTTTTAAATTGTTTTTTGAAGGGCTAGTCTATTGTTGCTTTCCATTGCAACCACAGTTAGACGTGGATGCTGGTGTTGTTAGCATCCAGCTGCTGCTACGGCACGGGACACACGTGGCTTTTTCCCATGAGAGCTCCCTTTTATATACTGGGAAGCATCCGCATGAGTCTTCGACACTCCATTCCGGATACGACTGGACGTGGAGCGGTAAGCGCTGTGTGCTTGATACAATGTACCTCCGCCTTGACTTTTACGAGTGCGGCCGGTTTCCCCCCCCCTTTTTTTCACCTCACTGGTACGCTCTCTCACCCGACCACAGACGCTGCGGGCCGAGACATTGGTGCCGGTGACAGGAGCGTATTGAGGCCCTTTAATGCATCGCAACAATTGTGCGAATTAAGGCCCCCTGATGCATCGCAACTGCAGGTATGTCCTGATCTAGTTTCAAGATTATGTGGTGGTTAGTTCTTTTAAGTTCCAGGGTCTTGTGTAGCTAGAGATATAATTCCTTTTTCTTTGTATTTTTAGATTTTCATTCTTGAGGTCATAGCGGATTGTCACGGTCTATGACCAACTTCATAATTGATGGGACAAGTACGATTTTATCGGAGGAGTACAAGTTTTTGTCTATGTGAGTAATGATCGCAGGGATTTTTTCCTAGTTCACATACGGGCCCCGTGCCCACATCACTTGGGCGGGCCGTTATTAAACTACACCTTACTTTTGCAGGTGCAGTTAATCCGTTCTCATGATATTGGAGCCTCGTGCCCTATATGCTACTTAGACTGACCTGTCTCCGCAAGGGCGTACATGGTAATTAAAGGACCTATGGCCCATGTTTAATAAAGTTTTTATCTGCCGATTCCCATGAGGCTATTACCTATTATTATATTTATCCCCAGGTGCCTATTCCCTTCTCCCAGTCCTGAGGAAGACCCCTCCGTAAGGTGTTAATTTACCTACAGAACCTCGGGGTCGAAACGTCGACATTGTTTGTTTGAGCCAGCATCGAAAACAACAGAAATTGTTCTACTGTGTTTTTCCCTTTTGTATGCATGGCTAAAGAAATAGATGTAGATATTCGCGAATCTGTGTGTGAATAATGAGCCATTGTTTTGTTTTTTGAAAAACGGATGTGTTCTGGCATTATAACTTCACCCTTTTTTTATGTCACAATATCCTCACTCTATTCACCGTACACCCCCCTTCCCTCTGGGCACGTGTATACAAATTTGTCCTCATGATATGATGTTTATGTAATACAATATAGCAGTGTGATTAAATAACACTGTTTCATTTCATTTTGGTATTTTGATTCCTTATACGATATTGACAATATATGTTTATGTAATCTTTTTATTGTTTATTTTACTGTATACTGGGATCACTTCCTATTGTACTTTTTTTCTGTGTCATCAGGCTTTAAGCCTTTTGGGGTCTTGTGCTCGGTAAATGTCAGCGGCAGACCCGTGTTCCGTTTGTATGCGGTGTTTGGGAGAACAACACGACTTCGAGGATGGCGGCTCCTGCCAGAGGCTGAAGCCGAAGGTGCTCAAGGAACGCCGTATGAAGTTGCTTGCGGCACATCTAATGCGGTCCTCGGAGACTTCACGGCCTCGGTCTTCATCTTCCAAAATGGAGGTCCATTTACGGGCCCCTTCCAGGAGCCGAAGCCGATCTCGGAGACGTTTCTCTCCAGAGACGTCCAAAGGTAAGAGCAGGCGTTTGAAGTCGTGGCACCCCCTGACTTCGCCTCGTGGAGACTCTCTCTCACAGCTCCTCCCGCTTGCTGATTGAGGAGGCCGTCCACGACTTCACCCCGCGTCTCCCCATCTTTCCAGGAGCCGGGGCGTCGATGGCCCAGATGGGAGAGTTCTGTAACTCTCTACATCTCCTCTTTGTGCCCCTGCCTTCCTCTGGAGCACCCTCAGGTCCGAAGGAGGTGAGTGGAGCTACGATAGTGGGTTCGCCCTCGGTGGTGCCATCTGAGTCGTTGGGTCGGCGCCTGTCATGTCGGCCGACTCCGCTTCAGCGCCAGTGCACAGCCCTTCGGGGACGCCGCTTCCGGTCTTGATCAGCCAACTCCAGCATGGACGTCGGTGGCGCTGATTGAAGTCACTACTACTCTTCTTATCGATGTTTAAGCATAGCCTGCTCAGCATCGATTGGAGTCGGTTGCGGTGTCGATGGACCAAACTGAGGTAAATGTGGCATTTTCCCTTCCTTCTCATGGTGAGACGTCTAGGAGTCACTTTGTGGAGGGTGATACAAGGGAGTCTGGGCCATTGCAGGCCATTTCTGAGAATATTCCACCTCAAGTGGAGGAGAGTTCGATATCTGCACTTGCTGAGGCCAGTGGGATGGAGTCCTCCCCAACCTCGGTGCTACTTACCCCTCCTAGTCTTGCTACTGAGGCAAAATCCTCCTTTGCTGATATATTGAAGAGAGTGGCTGGAGTTGTCAATGCCTACGGTAGAGAAGTCCACTGACCCTCTGATTGATGTGTTTTATCAAGGTCAGAAGGGGGAAGAACCTGTTTTTACATACAGTGAGGCCCTGTTCAGCATATTGTTGGGAACTTGGGCTAAACCTGATACATGGGTCTCGGTGGACTGTGCTATATCTCGCAGGCACCTGCCTGCTCCTGGAGACCCAGTTTGTCTCGTCAGGCATCCTACCACTCAGAGTCGGTAGTTCAGGCTGCTACAGCTTTATAGGATATGGTTTCTTCACCTAAGACTCCATTGAATAGAGAGTCTAGGAGTCAAGATGCATGTGGCAAACACATCTTTACTTCTGCTAGTTCTGCTTTAAGGTCCACAAACACGTCTTGTGTTCTTGGGCGTTTTCCCCACGCTTTGTGGGATTCTTTGCAGACTATGTTGCCATCACTTCTGGATAACCTCCGTTATGATATTAAGCAGCTGATTAGAGATGGCCAACAGGCAGCTAAGTTAATAATTAGATGTGGCATGAATACTACAGATTCTGTAGATCGAGCCATGGGATCCTCGGTGGCAGTACGGCGTCGTGCATGTTTTGGAACTTCAGGTTTTTCAGAGGCTGTCCACGCGACTTTGGCCGATATGCCCTTTGGCGCCATCTTTTTGGTGCCCAGACCGATTCTGCATTACGGCGGTTCCGTGATAGGCAAAGTGAAACAGAGCCTTAATTACTATTTCTCTGCTTATATGCACTTTAATTTCGGCCCTATACTTAGGTTATAGGGGTGATATAAGAATTTTTCTTTCTTATATGTCTAGCCTTGTTAGGGCAGTGCCATCTTTGCCTGTTGGTTACACCTGATTTGGTGTTTCTGCGATTAGCAGATGTTATGGTTTCAATACTGTCTTTAACAGTTTAAGAGGTATAGATATACCTACTGTATGTTTTTTTTCCTTTTTCTCTTTTCCTCCAATGGTGGGCTTCATTTTCAAGAGGTCATTCGCAGGTGATGTGTCTTTCGGTTAGGAAGTTTACATGCTTCTTGGAACCAGTTCGGTATGCTGGTATGCATTACTGTCCCTTGCAGTATTTCTTATTGGGACATATTGCTTATGTGAATTGTGAGACCTTTTTTACAGTCTATGGTTGTTCTTGCGAATACTCTGAATTTCCGCTTCAGGGTAATTGTGGTCTCTGGCTTGACCAATGCAGTCCTTTTCGCTACTTTAGCGGAGTGACTTTTCATTGAACTCAGATGGTAAACAGATGGCTTTGCGTTAGTGTTCCGTACTTGAAAATTCGATTTTGTTCCATAGATGTGTGCTCCTCTTTTCTGGAGGTGTTACACATGGCAGGTTCAAGGTTTCTGCTTATGTTCTTCCGAATACTGATAGTCTCGGTTCCCTTCATTTCTGAAGGTTATATTAGTTCCTATTTTCATTTTTGGAACATGGTTGTTAATTACACATTTCCTGTTTGGAGATTGGATTTTATCTGTCTCCTTGGGGGACATTTTTAAATTTCTTTCTCAAATAAGAGTTTGATCTTTTCTGTAGCTTACACCCTTTTTAGGGATCATAGTGTGAGCGCATGATCTGTGGCTTCTTCTGTCCTTAAATGACTATTTATACGTGTGCATGAGCGCTGTCGATTTATGATCAGATTTAGGCTCTGTCTTCTATGTCTTGTGGACAATTAGTTCAACTGGATATCCCTTTTTTGGGGGGAAATGTCCAGGATTTTTTTTCTTTCTTCATCTTGACCTACTAAGCCAAGTGTGGTCGTAAGTCGACTTGCTACTGGCAAGGGTTAATTTTCATGTTGTTTTATTTGGGTGGTACCAGTCGTTAAGATATTTTTGGAAGGCAGCATTATCTGAATGCTAAGTTGCCCAGGGTGTTTTATTGAGGGTGTGTTATCTCTCTCGATGTTTGTTGTATGTGGTACCTTGGGCTGGTTTTTCAGATCCATTTATCTATGTGTGTATACAGTGTATGCAAAAGTGTGTTGCATATGTGTTTACACATACTGAGATATTGTTTTACTATATATATAATGAGACAGGATGTCCATTCTTTTATTACGAGTTTTTATGGTGAGTTGCAATTTGCTCATCTCTTCACTATAAGTTTTGGGTATGTACTACCTGGTGTATATATATATATATATATATATATATATATATATATATATATATATATATATATGCACACGCAATCCGCCACAAACTCCAAACTCTTTGAAAGGACGGTACGGACCCAAATTCAGTGCAAAAAGATTTATTTTCCTTGACCATGCACTGCTGCCATGACGCGTTTCGGCCTCTGAAAGGCCTTGATCACATGACGCCATGAGGAGTGATCATACATTTTAAAGTGACAGTGCAGTAACCATGTGACCACGGGCTCATAATAGACATAGAAGAAACATTTGATTACAAAGTGCAATGTAGCATTAAATAAAGCATATATTGTTAATATTAATGTGCAAATACTGCAAATAAATACAATTTTAAATAAATGCATATTAAAAAACATATACACTTTAAAACAGATTTTTGGAAAAGATTTTAGTTGCAAATGCAATGTAACCCTCAGCAAGGCCTATATCGTTAAAATTTATGTGCAAAGCTCAGCAATTTGATACGTTTTTAAAAAATGCATATTAAAAATCATACACACTTTAAAAACACTTTTTCAAAGGCAACGTGGCTATTTCACCTAGACCAATCATAGTTAATGCCCTCGGCTAGGTGACAGTGCCATATGATGTTTATGCATAATATGATTGACTAGACCATGGGCCAAGAAGTACTAATGCCCATGTCCCGCAAGGTCCATTGTGCCCAAGTGGGCCACATTTATTAGGGTAAAATCCTGATAATTGGACTAATCCTGCAGGTAAGACACCATCTCTTACTAATGCATTTCTGCCTCTTACCCGATTGCATCACTACTCGGTAATAAACAATAACAAAAATATTTGGCCTTACCATACTTCCAATAATTTAATCTATAGACTGTGTCCACATCATAATGTCTTATACATGAAAACCGTGTGCTACATAAAAACCATGTATGTGCAAATGTGCATAAAAATATGTATAGTGAATCCATGTGAATTATCATTAAAATTACGGTTGGGGGAAGAATATTAAATATAAAATGTAAAAAGATCTAAAAAATCTGAGGAGGAGTTTGACTTATGGAGATACAGAAATTGCTGCTCAACAATCTACATGTTGGCTCACAGACATGTATAGAGGTCATCACTGGAATTAAGCCCGTTGGGCACCTTAGTATCTAATTCCAGTATATATTTTGTCTCTAATTTTCTCAATAGAGATTCACGGTTACCTCCTCTTCTTAATGGTGGCACAGTGTCAATCACATAATAACTAAAATGGTCGAGACAGTTATCATGGGTATCTTTAAAGTGTCGCGCAACAGGATATGCTGCATCACTATTTTTGATTGCTCTAATGTGCTGGAGTATTCGTTTGTGGACCTGCAACTTGGTACTACCCACATATTGCAGGCCACACGAACACTCCAGCACATATACAGCATATTCTGTTTTGCATGTCAACCTCCTAGGTATAGAGATGGGCATTTCTTTAAATGGACTGATTATGGTGGTTTTATTCTTGCCATATTTACATGCTTTGCATATGGCACACCGAAAGAAGCCTTTGACATTTAGAAGCCAAGATTTGGTGGTTAAAATCTCAGGACTACTCTTGACCAGCATATCACTCATTGATCGAGCTTTGCCAAATGTGATTGCAGGTGTTTTTGGAAGGGAATCACCTATTGTTGGATCACTACGGACCACAGCCCAATTCTTGTTAATTAACTTGCGTATCGTGCGGTGCTGCCTATTGTATGTTAGAATCAGGCGTGGTGGTTCATTCATTTGTTTAACACTATCAGACAACTGATTCAACCTCCTAGGTTCAAGAGCCTGAGATCTAGTGATTATACCAGTTTTGTTGATGGCTTTGTCCACCATCTCAGCAGTATAACCCCTGGATACAAAACGTTTCTTGCTCTCCAATTGCGCTGTAATACATTCTGATTCTATGCTACAGATCCTTCTGATTCGCAGCATCTCACCATAGGGAATGCTGCGAATCAGATGTTCAGGATGATGACTCGTAGCATGTAAGATAGTGTTGCCCGCAGTTGGCTTACGGTGCAAAGTGGTCTCTAATTTTCCATGTTTGATATAGACTTCTACATCCAAAAATTGACTCTTTCTCTGCTGACATGAGAAACAAACTGCAAATTAAGCTCATTGTCATTGATTCGGTCAATAAAAGCAAGTGCTCCTTCCTCACTACCCTGCCATACAAGGAACAAGTCATCAATGAAGCGGTACCATCTAATTACATTCTTGACCATGACATCTTTGAATTTGTTGCTGAGGACTTGCTCCTCCCAAAGGCCCATATGAAGGCAAGCATAACTTGGGGAGAAGCAAGCCCCCATCGCAACTCCTCTCATTTGTTGATACACCTGATGATTGAACATGAAATAATTGTTAGTTAAACATATTGAAATCATATTCAACAACATCTTATTGTGGTTCAGCATGCACAAAGGTCTTTTGTTTAGAAAATACTCCACTGCCTTGGTGCCATCACGGTGAAATATACTCGTGTATAAGGAGTTGACATCCAGGGTAATGAGGAGATAATCATCTTGCCAAGTCACATCGTTCAACTTTCGGAGGAAATCACTCGTATCCTGGATGTATGAGGACAATTGTTTAACATGCTCTTGCAAGAAAAAGTCCACATATCTAGATGTATTTTCCAGGATACTGTTACGTGCTGAGATGATTGGTCGACCAGGCGGCTTAGTGGCATCCTTATGAATTTTCGGGATGAAGTAAATGACCGGTATTACTGGATGGTCATTTTTAAAAACTTGAATTCATCTCCACTGAGCAGCCCCATTCCCTTCCATGCTACAAGTTTGAGATAGACCTCACTCCAAGCCTGTTTCATTGTTTTCATGTCGCTGTGCTTGTAACAGTTGCGATCATTAAGGTGCCCATGTGCTTCTTCCAAATACATTTCACGTGGCCATAAGACCACGTTGCCACCCTTATCTGACTGTCTGATGATTATATTGTCATTGGACTGTAATTTTTGAATTAGTTGACCATAACAATTATTATGTTTTGTGCATTTGCGGCGTGCTTTCGCCGTAGAAGTGTATAACTTTTTCAATTGATTAATCATCAGATCATTAAAGACATCCAAATTATCATGTAACATGATCGGATTGAATGTTGACTTTGGCTTGAAATGTGTTAGGCCCGCCCTGTTGGTATTTGGCATGTCAGGAACATCTATACCTGATAGATCCTGTGATATAGTACTTTCATCCCTCAATTCTTGTAAATTGCGCAAAAGTTCCATATCGTGAACAGTAAGGATGGAGGGGCTAGTTCCTGCATCAACGTGCTCAACTTCAGGCACCACTTGATTTTTCTTTTGTAGTTGGTGAAATTTACGTAACTTTAATTTCCTCGTGAATTTAAATAGATCTATGCGTGTCTGCACGTAACTGAAGTCGCTCGCTGGACTATGCGACAATCCTAATGAGAGAATGTTTCGTTCATTTTCATTTAATTTCATATCAGTCAAATTAATCACCGCCAGTCTGTTATTACTGATGGCTTCCATGGACCCATTCACTTGCGGTTCCATTTTTTGTAGGGTTTTCTGTTGCTTGACTTCCCTCCACTTTTTGATTCTGTGGCTTTGTCGTCGTTCTTTGCGTTTGTGGTTATATTTTTGTCTCCTTTGGCGGTTTTTGAGGCTCTTGGTCTCAGGGTTTGTCGTCTGTCCTGGCGCAGGCAATCTACCTCCTGCGCCAGGGATCGTTTTATAAACCCCAAACTCGCAGATGCCATTGCCTGTTCGCCCTCAGATTCACTGCCAGGTACCGAGCTCAAGTCCGACATAGAGGTGGAGGACTGAGCTGCATCTGTACTTGTAATTGATGCCGCTTTACTTGACTGTGCTTCATTCGTATTTTTAAGATTCTGAAATTTTTGGCGAAAGTAAATACTTGACCGTTTTGATAGTCAAGCTTATCTCTTTGAAATTTAAATACTTTTCGTTTTTTAATAACATCTTCCTCCTTCTGTAGGCGAACAAGCATCTCTTCACGCAGCTTTTTCTCATTGTCAGAGGACCCTAGATTGCTTATTTCTTCATTTAATTCATCAATTTTGCTTTGTAAAGCAATGCGGTCACTCTCGGCGTACTTAACAAGAATCCTCACCAATTTACAGGAGGACTCTAAGTTACATTCCGCATATTCAGACAACATATTGGGGTCAGGATTTTCGTAGCTGGGGGCCAGCATAATGCGAAGCCCCCGCGGAATACGACCGACCTCCAAATACCGGGACAGTGAACGATGTTCCCACCATTTTGACTGCTCGCTGCGCATCAGCTTCTCCAGCCTCTTAAACAAATCACGCAGACCGGTCTTTTCTGCCACTGGATTGACTACCTGTGCTCTTGCTGTTACCTCGCTCGCTGGCGAGTCATCAAACATTTCACATGCCGCCTCCTCGCGGCTCCTCATAGCGTCGACAGACATTGTGCAATTATGGCCGTGTAATTTTTAGAGCTGGCGCAAATTGTAAAAAAGTTCCACTACCTGCGCCGCTAGCACACTCCTTAACCGGACTTTCAAGCACACACTTCAGCCTCAGCATATATTTTTTGGCTTTTACTCGCGTCTCTCGATGCGTGCTTACTTGCCGTCTTGAGCTTCAGCAGGAAACCATAGTGCTGTCCGGGGGCAACCGCGGCTGAACCTCACAGGAACCCAAAGTTTCTTCCGGTTCACGAAAGAATGCTTCCTGCCGCTCGGCCCAAAGTCTTAGGAGGGGTCCGTAAGATACTGATGAAGCTGATCAGTTTACAGATGCACACGCAATCCGCCACAAAATCCAAACTCTTTGAAAGGACGGTACGGACCCAAATTCAGTGCAAAAAGATTTATTTTCCTTGACCATGCACTGCTGCCATGACGCGTTTCGGCCTCTGAAAGGCCTTGATCACATGACGCCATGAGGAGTGATCATACATTTTAAAGTGACAGTGCAGTAACCATGTGACCACGGGCTCATAATAGACATAGAAGAAACATTTGATTGCAAAGTGCAATGTAGCATTAAATAAAGCATATATTGTTAATATTAATGTGCAAATACTGCAAATAAATACAATTTTAAATAAATGCATATTAAAAATCATATACACTTTAAAACAGATTTTTGGAAAAGATTTTAGTTGCAAATGCAATGTAACCCTCAGCAAGGCCTATATCGTTAAAATTTATGTGCAAAGCTCAGCAATTTGATACGTTTTTAAAAAATGCATATTAAAAATCATACACACTTTAAAAACACTTTTTCAAAGGCAACGTGGCTATTTCACCTAGACCAATCATAGTTAATGCCCTCGGCTAGGTGAAAGTGCCATATGATGTTTATGCATAATATGATTGACTAGACCATGGGCCAAGAAGTACTAATGCCCATGTCCCGCTAAGGTCCATTGTGCCCAAGTGGGCCACATTTATTAGGGTAAAATCCTGATAATTGGACTAATCCTGCAGGTAAGACACCATCTCTTACTAATGCATTTCTGCCTCTTACCCGATTGCATCACTACTCGGTAATAAACAATAACAAAAATATTTGGCCTTACCATACTTCCAATAATTTAATCTATAGACTGTGTCCACATCATAATGTCTTATACATGAAAACCGTGTGCTACATAAAAACCATGTATGTGCAAATGTGCATAAAAATATGTATAGTGAATCCATGTGAATTATCATTAAAATTACGGTTGGGGGAAGAATATTAAATATAAAATGTAAAAAGATCTAAAAAATCTGAGGAGGAGTTTGACTTATGGAGATACAGAAATTGCTGCTCAACAATCTACATGTTGGCTCACAGACATGTATAGAGGTCATCACTGGAATTAAGCCCGTTGGGCACCTTAGTATCTAATTCCAGTATATATTTTGTCTCTAATTTTCTCAATAGAGATTCACGGTTACCTCCTCTTCTTAATGGTGGCACAGTGTCAATCACATAATAACTAAAATGGTCGAGACAGTTATCATGGGTATCTTTAAAGTGTCGCGCAACAGGATATGCTGCATCACTATTTTTGATTGCTCTAATGTGCTGGAGTATTCGCTTGTGGACCTGCAACTTGGTACTACCCACATATTGCAGGCCACACGAACACTCCAGCACATATACAGCATATTCAGTTTTGCATGTCAACCTCCTAGGTATAGAGATGGGCATTTCTTTAAATGGACTGATTATGGTGGTTTTATTCTTGCCATATTTACATGCTTTGCATGTGGCACACCGAAAGAAGCCTTTGACATTTTGAAGCCAAGATTTGGTGGTTAAAATCTCAGGACTACTCTTGACCAGCATATCACTCATTGATCGAGCTTTGCCAAATGTGATTGCAGGTGTTTTTGGAAGGGAATCACCTATTGTTGGATCACTACGAACCACAGCCCAATTCTTGTTAATTAACTTGCGTATCGTGCGGTGCTGCCTATTGTATGTTAGAATCAGGCGTGGTGGTTCATTCATTTGTTTAACACTATCAGACAACTGATTCAACCTCCTAGGTTCAAGAGCCTGAGATCTAGTGATTATACCAGTTTTGTTGATGGCTTTGTCCACCATCTCAGCAGTATAACCCCTGGATACAAAACGTTTCTTGCTCTCCAATTGCGCTGTAATACATTCTGATTCTATGCTACAGATCCTTTTGATTCGCAGCATCTCACCGTAGGGAATGCTGCGAATCAGATGTTCAGGATGATGACTCGTAGCATGTAAGATAGTGTTGCCCGCAGTTGGCTTACGGTGCAAAGTGGTCTCTAATTTTCCATGTTTGATATAGACTTCTACATCCAAAAAATTGACTCTTTCTCTGCTGACATGAGAAACAAACTGCAAATTAAGCTCATTGTCATTGATTCGGTCAATAAAAGCAAGTGCTCCTTCCTCACTACCCTGCCATACAAGGAACAATTCATCAATGAAGCGGTACCATCTAATTACATTCTTGACCATGACATCTTTGAATTTGTTGCTGAGGACTTGCTCCTCCCAAAGGCCCATATGAAGGCAAGCATAACTTGGGGAGAAGCAAGCCCCCATCGCAACTCCTCTCATTTGTTGATACACCTGATCTGCATTACGGCGGTTCCGTGATAGGCAAAGTGAAACAGAGCCTTAATTACTATTTCTCTGCTTATATGCACTTTAATTTCGGCCCTATACTTAGGTTATAGGGGTGATATAAGAATTTTTCTTTCTTATATGTCTAGCCTTGTTAGGGCAGTGCCATCTTTGCCTGTTGGTTACACCTGATTTGGTGTTTCTGCGATTAGCAGATGTTATGGTTTCAATACTGTCTTTAACAGTTTAAGAGGTATAGATATACCTACTGTATGTTTTTTTCCTTTTTCTCTTTTCCTCCAATGGTGGGCTTCATTTTCAAGAGGTCATTCGCAGGTGATGTGTCTTTCGGTTAGGAAGTTTACATGCTTCTTGGAACCAGTTCGGTATGCTGGTATGCATTACTGTCCCTTGCAGTATTTCTTATTGGGACATATTGCTTATGTGAATTGTGAGACCTTTTTTACAGTCTATGGTTGTTCTTGCGAATACTCTGAATTTCCGCTTCAGGGTAATTGTGGACTCTGGCTTGACCAATGCAGTCCTTTTCGCTACTTTAGCGGAGTGACTTTTCATTGAACTCAGATGGTAAACAGATGGCTTTGCGTTAGTGTTCCGTACTTGAAAATTCGATTTTGTTCCATAGATGTGTGCTCCTCTTTTCTGGAGGTGTTACACATGGCAGGTTCAAGGTTTCTGCTTATGTTCTTCCGAATACTGATAGTCTCGGTTCCCTTCATTTCTGAAGGTTATATTAGTTCCTATTTTCATTTTTGGAACATGGTTGTTAATTACACATTTCCTGTTTGGAGATTGGATTTTATCTGTCTCCTTGGGGGACATTTTTAAATTTCTTTCTCAAATAAGAGTTTGATCTTTTCTGTAGCTTACACCCTTTTAGGGATCATAGTGTGAGCGCATGATCTGTGGCTTCTTCTGTCCTTAAATGACTATTTATACGTGTGCATGAGCCCTGTCGATTTATGATCAGATTTAGGCTCTGTCTTCTATGTCTTGTGGACAATTAGTTCAACTGGATATCCCTTTTTTGGGGTTAAATGTCCAGGATTTTTTTTCTTTCTTCATCTTGACCTACTAAGCCAAGTGTGGTCGTAAGTCGACTTGCTACTGGCAAGGGTTAATTTTCATGTTGTTTTATTTGGGTGGTACCAGTCGTTAAGATATTTTTGGAAGGCAGCATTATCTGAATGCTAAGTTGCCCAGGGTGTTTTATTGAGGGTGTGTTATCTCTCTCGATGTTTGTTGTATGTGGTACCTTGGGCTGGTTTTTCAGATCCATTTATCTATGTGTGTATACAGTGTATGCAAAAGTGTGTTGCATATGTGTTTACACATACTGAGATATTGTTTTACTATATATATAATGAGACAGGATGTCCATTCTTTTATTACGAGTTTTTATGGTGAGTTGCAATTTGCTCATCTCTTCACTATAAGTTTTGGGTATGTACTACCTGGTATATATATATATATACATATATATATATCTATATACTGGTGTTGGGCATGGTTATATTGATCTGGGCATAATTGGTCAATATTTTTAGCAGATTCATATCTGTATGATTGCTGTCTTTCCGTTTCTACAGTTCTATGCGTTGTGCGAACTTTCTGGTGATCATTTTGTCTAAAAGTGTTTTTTGGTTCAGGGATGGACTGTGATGTTCACCAGTCTCTGTACTTGGATTGTTCTTCTCGATCTGAGAATGGGTTCTGTAACCTCTTCTTTTCTGGAATGTGTAAGGACAGGATTCCTTCAAATATTTCTTTACTGATGTAGAGACTGCGGTTTTTATGGCATTCGCTTTGTCTTTGGTCCTTCCAGTATAAGGGCTCACTTTACCCTTTGGGGGTTACATACTAATGACTAACTGAGGTCAGATGTCTTCTAGCAGGGTGTTATCATGCTCCCCTTGAGCCTTTTGTTTTCCGAGCCTGTGGTGTTGTTTATTATTTACATTGTATGTGGTCATTGTCATGGTTTTTAGGTCTCGCGCCTAGCGTTGCAGTGCGTAGCACTGCTCGCACAGCGCGAGACCTCATGTATGGGCTTCAGAAAGCTAACCACACGCTCATGCGTGTGGTTTTGCTTTCGCAGGCTGGCATTGGCTGTAGCGTGCTTTTTAAAAAAAAAAAAAACGGCACGCAATTGGGCAAAGGCGGGCGCATGTCCCGCCTTTGCTCCACTCATTCCCGTCCGTGTCTAGGACGCACATCAGCGCGCGGCACAGACGACAGGCTCCCTCGCCCCCCCGCTCCTCTGTGGTGCGCGCGCACCACTGGTTTCGATTCCCGCGTTCGGCTCCTCTGTGGTGCGAGCGCACCACAGGTTTCGATTCCGTGCTTGATTTATTGGGGTTCAACATAACATTTGAATCTTTGAATAGTCTGAAGACAAGACGCAGCAGGCAGGGCGGAGGCCAGGCCAGGAGGTGGCAAGAGGGGCAGGAGGAGCCAGCAGGCGACAAGCACAGGTAGGGCAAGGGCTGCAACCTCCACGTATACTCAATGCAGCATCTTCAGTCAGACTCTTACCTCCTGGCCCCCAAAAATGGTCTTCATACCTCAGATTTCTATCACCACGAGTAAAACATCCTTACTGTAGTAAATTGGGCCATCGAATTAAAGAGAATCTCTCGATGGAACATGACACTCGTGAGATCGTTGAGTAAATATGTTAATTAATGTCAAGTGGAAGTGCTGTGTGAGGTTAAACGTGCCTTGTGACCTGCTGCACGTAGGGCTGGTCTTTGCTCCGATAGCACCCCTGTGCAATTGGCCAACATTTTTCAAATGAGGCCATGGCCCAGTTTTACCAAAGCGCACACTTTTGCTTTTAAAAGATACATGAAACCAGTGGCATGAGTGAAGCAGCTAATTCAGAGCCAGTTTTTAGTTGCATTGTTTTTAGGTCGAGCCTCGACAGAGCTGCTTATGGCAAAGCATAGGCTGCGGGGCAGAGCCAGGACTTTGTTTGCATTACTTTGAACACTGAAAATGCAATAAAACCAGTTCCTCATGAACATTGGCACTATCAGCTTTATTACACATCAACAATGTGATGAGAGTGGCAGGGGAGACATCCGTGGTGGCGGGGACCGCTGGAGAGCAGTCTGCTCCAGAGTGGGCACCAGGCAGGGAGGGGTGAAGGGATGGGAGAGCCGGTAAGGATTTTGGAGAGCATGGGGTAAAAACAAACAGCACCCCTGACAAAAGGGTGGGAGAAGCAAAGGCGCAATAAGTAAATCTGAAAAACAAGCAGAACACCTGGGACATACGCGTCAATCTTCTCCCCAGTGCTTTTTGGACCACTTAACAGCACGTTTGTGGAAACAATGTGTGTTATTTCATCATAAATTTCATTTTTGAGAAAGCATGCCAGCTGCACCCCTAGAGCGTGTTAAAAAAAATAACAGCAAAAGGCAATGATGTGATTGCCTGCACATAACAGGGGCAAGCTTTAAAGATGGGTGAGCCCTAGGGCTCTCTTCTTGCATGTCTTGTGAGGGGTGGCCATGGTCAGACTGGGACAGAAAATAGGCTTGTGCACCAAAGTAAAAGTGGCCCCCATTAGTGAATTCGATAGCTAAAAAGTAGACCATGATCGCAAACTGGTGCAGTTTTTAACTTGCAAAGACACACTGTATATGTGTTCTTCCATGTATCGAAGACTGCGTGGATTCGAGCTTGCTGCAGGCAATGTTTGTTTTAATAACAGGGAAACCAACAGCAAAAACTGGCCCAGCACATCATAAAACAGGCCCACAAATGTCTAAAAAGAAACGGGCCACACACTGATCTGTCAGAACAGCCCATCGGGCAATGCCTGATCACCCTGTAGGCCAGCCCGACCCTGGGAGAGGCCAAGCCACTCTCTTACCATCTGCTTCCACAAGCTGTGATGCAACCGCGAGGGGCACTCACTCTTGAGCAGTGTAGGAAATGACCATCTTGTGCAACAAGCTAGAGCTCTGTATAAGCACGCTTCACCCACTTCTTTCTGACCCTCTACCCCTGCCTTTCTCTTTACTCCTCTCTATCTTCTCTGCTCCTCTTGCTTGCCTTCCAGGCATAAGCCTCTTACCTCAGTGTCTCTCTACTGCTCCCTCCCTCCTCCCTTGGTAGGTAAAAGACATTATCATTTACAATTCCAATAACTCTAACTCAAAAAAATGCGCGACCTATTGCATTTCCAATGCTTGTTTAAAGAGCTATGCTCTTTTCTTTTCTTTTTAATCTAATTCCTTGGTATTTCTGGTCTGTTCGTTTCGACCGGCTGGTTCTCTTTGAGAACTTTGCTAGGATTCGTTCACAGACCCTCCTCCGGGTGGGTATAGCTATGGTATTTAATTTCAAAGATAAGGAATCTGCGGCTAGATGTCTTCGTCAGATGAACAAGTTATTTACCTTCAGTAATGTATTTTCTGGTAGAGCCACAGTCTAGCTACAGATTCCTTAACACCCTACCCATCCTTCCACTCTGCGAACGACCTGTAATATAAGGGTGATTCCCTTTTTCAACACTGTTTTTTTTTACACCAGTGATCACTGTTTCATGTACTTGTGTGATTTAACGACCCATTGGGTCTTATCTCATAGATCTTGAATTGGTATTGTTATACCATACATTTCCATATTCTAGTTATACTTTCAAAGATACATTGATCTTTTTTGGCAGTGTTTACACAGCCAGTTTCTATAGTGGATCCGTGTTCTGGTGTGGAAGGTTTCACAGAAGAAACTGACGTCTGCATGCTGGAGGGGACATGTATAACTCCACTGACGTCACAACTGGAGTCAACATCATCGCGGAGTCGTTTGGCGGCATCCCCCGCCACGCAGAGGTACTGCTGAAAAATGTCCGGATCCAGTCTGGTGCCTGGGGAGATTTCAAAGGAATCTGCGGCTAGACTGTGGCTCTACCAGATAATACGTTACCAAAGGTAAGTAACTCGTTCATATTGATGCAACTCAAAAATATGTTCTGTGGAACACCATATGGCCTTTGGTATGAGAGTGTGATCCAGAATCTGGAAACGTCCATCCAGATTACTTAATTGCCTTTGGATACATCAGCCTTGTTGAATATACTTTAAACTTAAAATATTTTGCCTCACACTTGCCACTGCATCAGAGCACGTTTTAGTGCCCTTGATAAGCCAGTAATCCTGCCTTACATTCCTCAGAATTTACCTACCCAAGCCCTCCTCTAGGTCGTTTCTTAACACAATTTATTTCGATCCCTGGTGTACTTGGCATGATATGATTCTTCTCTCTTTGCTCTTCAGTAGTAGCATTATTTTTTTTATAGTTTGTGTATCTTGCATCCTGTCCATCCCTTTAATCAATTTTCATCCTGAACTAGGAGCCGAACCCTTTCCTGAACTCCACCATGGAGGCAGACACCCTAATCAGAAGTTCCACTCCTCCGGCCAACAAAGAGCAGGGCCGGCTTGGCACACCGGGTCGTAGCCAGCCCTCTCTTCACTTCCCACCCGACATTGTCATGTTTGATGAGGCTCTGCGAGACATTGTGGCCTCTCGGCCTTCACATCATGCTGCGGATTCTGGGCATCAGGACACAGTGTCCACTCATGGCGCCCATTTCCTGGAAATCAAGCACACGGAGAGAAGAGGTACATGGTGATGTTTGTTACTTGTGAATATACCTGCTGCTGGTTGTGGAATGAGGAGCAGCTAGAATCCCAATGAGTTCTGTGAGGGATGCAACAGTCTTGTGAAGTACACGCTCTGTGACATCATGAGAATCTTTATAACATGTGGCGTGAGAGACAAACTGAGGAAACCTGGGCTTCCGGGTACTCCAATGGGGGAATGTGACTTGGTCCCCTAGAAATAGAGGGTGAGGATATCAGTTATTGGCAACAACTAACCAGTGTGGGGGCATGCAGTGATAACAGTAATATGCCGATTGTGCCACCGAAGGTGCTTTGAACCCTTTAAATGAGCTCCAAAAGGCATACAGACTGTTCCAGACACCCACCCTGATAAGTGTACTGTGCTTTCTGTTCCAGAAGTGGAGAAGCAGTTGAAGATTGAGAACTTGTTTGTGACGTGGCAGCAAAGATCGGCTCAGTCTAACATGCCTATCACTGTAAGTGTGTATCTTTTTGTCTCTGAACGCTCATCACTTTGTGTCTGTCCATCTGTCTGTGGGTGTCAGTCTTAAGTACTCTTTACTGTGCAGCCCATAGCTTTCTCACATATCCTAGTGAGCCACACATGATGCAAGAATGCATAGTGGGATTCAGAAGGGGCAAGGGCAGTTTGTGTTTGGTTTCTGCATAGGTTTTTGTCAGTTTAATTTGCTCTCCGTGTCTGAAGAAATGTTTTGTCAGCGGCCTCTTCTGCTAGATCACACCCTCTTCTGCTAGATCACACCCTTCTCTGCTAGATCACACCCTCTTCTGCTAGATCACACCTTCTGTTTGAGGATACTGCACTAGACTACACACGCACACATCCTTACCCCTCTAGACTGCCTAGTCGTAGTCTTGACTCCAAGATGGCCGCCGGGTAGGAGCTCCGTCCGGGAGCTCCCCGGCTAGGGAATTCCTTTGGACCTAATTCCCGGGAATTTACCCATCTTTCCGACCCCTACTCCTCCTGGGACCCGTGGACAGCTGGCCATGGATTGCTCCGCACCCGTGAGGATTTTCCTCGACCGGTCACTGCACTCACCGCGTTTCCTGGACTGACTGGTACTGGTGGACATCGCCTTGCCTCCTTTACAAATCTCCTGGTGGACGCGGGGTTCTCTTCCCGATCCCCTGTCCTTCCGACCCGTGGCTGCTGCGCCCTTCCTGGTGTTTCCCGGTGCGGTGCCCATGAAGCGAATTCCGGAGCGGCCGCAGCCTTGGTTGGGCTTCCTTCGCAGTTGTGGGGGGATGGGCGGACGGGTCTCCCCGCCGGCCGTCGCCTGCCTTCCGGGCACGACCTTCGTTATTTGGCTTCCCTCGGTGCCCTCCGGGACGTCCCGCGGCACCGTCCGGGATTTCTACTGGGACGTGCCGCGCGATTGTAGCGCCGCAGACAGATCGGCAACGAGAATTCCAGCGATGCTGCCGCACTGGACCCCAGAGCCGGTGTTCCAAGGGATTGCGGCCCCACGGTCTTGTCCTCCATGGCGAGTCTCGAGGGAGCGAGCCCTCCGGTCACCGTGGCTGCCTCTCCTCTTCGAGGTGGCTGCCGGGGCCCCGATTCTGATTTCCCCCGTCTCTACAGCGGGTTGGGTCGGGATTCTCCTACCGGACTCTTTCTGACTGGTCCGAGTGGCATCGTTTCCCGGCAGCCTTCCTTCCTATCGATCCTGCGCCTACCTTCCCCAGCCAGTCCTGCTCCTTGAGGCTGGTTTTTCTCCACGATCCTTCTTTGGCTTGCATTTTCTATTGATTTGGGGGTCCGCCATTTTGTGCCGAGGCTGTTGGTTGACTGTAACTCTGGGCCCGCCATCTTGATTGCCTCGACCGACTCCTGGATCACTGCTTGCCGCCAGTCCACGCCTTTGATCGCCTACCTCACTGCGGGTGCTTGAGCCAGGCGGGAGACCTGACTTCGTGAAGACCACCACCCTTGAGTGCAACACCACCTGAACACCTGGCTGAATGATGGCAAGAATTTCCTGCTCTGTAAATATGTAATATTTAATTGTCCAAGCCTAATCGCTGTTAAAATGTAATCCTGAGTGAATTTGCAATTTGTATATATATAACTCTAACCACTATTATATGTAGTAGACCTTTGTACTTACTACCATTCCTATGTGATTTTAGAGTTTATCTGCTTGTATCTCTTCCTTGAGTGACTTTACAACTTGTACATTTGCAATTTTTTCGGTTTGTATCTCTTATGTATCTCATGTAATCCAAAGTCCTTATGTAACGCAACTGGTTCTTTTGTAAAGCGCTCTGACACCTTCGGGTAATGTTCGCGCTATATAAAATCGCATTAAATAAAGAAATAAATAAAGTATGCACTTTTCTTGAATTCAGAGGAGATAAAACGTCCCTCGTATCTTAACATCTGTCTTGTGTTTGCAGACTGCAGATCTGGACACATTGAAGCAGTCTTCACGACTGGTTCACTACTGTGCCACCCCACTACTGTTTGATTCTGTCTTTCGTCAACAGATCCAGGCAGACCAGCAGGTGAAATTTGAAGGGAAGGTGAGTTCTGAGCAAGAGAATGGTTTGTTGTTTATTTGAAGTTTTTATATAGCACAGCCAAACTTTTAAGGTATTTACCATTTTACTGTAAACCTTTCTCAAGACAAATTGTAACAGGAAAGGATAGAAAGAATGACAAGCCAGAAAGAGCTGGAAACTTCACCAGGTTAGCTTCTAAAAACTGAAGAGCTGATGTAATGGTCTAACTGGGAAGATGCTCATGGGAAGGGCAGGGTGAAACTGTAGGAAAAGGTGGAGTTTTAGAAAGAAGCAGTATAGCACATCTGGGTGCAGATTATGTGATATTGGCAGGTCTTTATAAATCACTATGTTTTGATTGATGGCTACAGGTCTTTTCAGAGTTAGGCTTTTTAGAGGCAGTTTTGCAGTTCAGATGAACTGGCGACTGCCCTGGAGGTGATAACCATTGATACCGGTCACATGGGAGTTCAGCTGTGGCCCCAGGCATGTCTCTGAGTTTCAGAACTCAGAGCGGGACACCTAGGGCCACGGTTGTAACTGCATCTAAGTATGTTTTCACTTTGGCTGGAAATTCTCTCCTGTAACATGAAACTCCAACAGTGATTATGTGTAGATAAACCTTGCCGGGGTGGGCTTCATCTGTGAATTCACTCCTCCAGGCTATCATCATCAGTGACTGTTTTACATGGAGGGAACTAAAAAGCCAGACCCTGTGAATTACTGAGTGAGTTTAGAACATTATTTCTTTTAATACAAAAAATCGGTGTTTTCAGAACCTCACGTTTAAGCAAAACAATTCACATTCGTGATGAAATGGCATTTGATTCATTACTTGTGCTGACCCTGAATGTTGATGTTTGTAATGGGAATTGCATCTCATTGTATTTACCAGATGCTGCCTGTACATCAGGTGAACTCTTGTGGTCACTGGCACAGACACCTGTAGAAGTACCCACCTATGTTTAGAAATATAGCCCCTTTGTCCCCATGTTATGCAGTGGGATTAAGGCGTGGTGCAGTGCTGAAGTTCTTCATCCACCACCCCTTTTGTCCTGTCTGGCCATGCTCAGGCAGACAGTGATTGTCTTCTTGTCCCAAATACATTCCATGAAGCACTTAGAAGTGATCCATGCCACCAAGTGTCTGTGATAGCCTAAGAAACATCTTAAGTGGAGCAGTTCACCTACTGCCCATCCTCACTGGCATCCTCTATCAGTAAATCCAAAAACATTTATGTTTTGAATGTGGGCTGGGTCCTATAGAGTGACGTGGATGCACTTCCTGTAACTTTGGAACTCATCTCTTGGTTAGTGACACATGATGAGATACCCTCTCTGTGCATCAACACGGGGTAGGTTGCAGAGCTCTTGTGCACAAAAGTTGCACTTTTGTGCATGGATTTGACACCGCTCTCCCCTTGTCTTTACTACACACTTCATAACGACATAGGAACAATATATTGCCCACACCTCCAACTGGATACTTCCTTTTGTTTTGGCCTTTTGTTTTGGAAATATGCCTTATGTACGGGTACACCCAGACAAATTGTTGGGAAATACGCCTGATACCCACACTTAATACCAACTCATCCTGGTGCTCAGTCTCTTTATGCGCAGCTACTAGTAGGAATTCCCAGTCCCTCTCAGACTCATCAGTCACACATCATCTGCTGATCATTCAGCCCTTGCACCTTATGCAGTCACACATTTCCAGTCTTGATTTGCCTCTAAAATAACGCATGACCTTTGCCTACAGAGACCTTTCATTTTTGTTTTTTGGCGTGATTTTGCAGTGTAAACCTGGCCCAAGGCATTGGCGTGCTTCACAACAGAACCGGACTGTTACACATTTTTTTGTTCCTCTTTATGCACAGGGAGATAGTGATTTCCCACAATCACAGGATGTTGTGCCAAGGCCTCATGGCCTTATGTTCTAAAGTTAGCAGCAGTGGCTCTCGCCAGTAGGCCATGTCTCCTCCCCATCATACATGGCAAGAGGGACAGAAAAATTGAGGAAGAGTAGAACCAGCTAATTGTTCACTGGAATAATGCCCAATACAAGAGGAAACATTTGAGGAACATTCTGAAAGAAAAGCAAATTATTTTTAGGATTTTTGTCCCAAAGCACACTCTTTATAATGACCAACAATGCTTCCGATATAACAGCATGACAGTGGCAACCATGGCCTCATGAAGTAGCAACAATTGCTTCATGCAGTGATAACCATGGTTTCACGCATGGCGTCATGCAGTGGCAACCATGGTGTCATGTTTTTATTCACAGCAGACACAAGGAGATGATGGACGGAGCGCTGAAACGTTTCAGACACAGATCTGGGTTGAATCCATCATCGTTCTTTAGCTCACTTTACCACCCCCATTCAGACCCAGCCATATGCAAATCAGTCTTGACCCTGTTCTTCATGGGAATAGTCCAACCCGAACTGCCAAGCCAGGTCTTCCCTAGACCGGAAACAAGCATCTTGGGACCGGTTTCAGGGTAACACCCCCTCATCAGCCAGGCTAGCTTGAATCCAGTGGCAAAGAGAGGAAGGGACCCACGTCTGAGCATTCCCTGCCAACTCAGGACAAACAAAGCAAACAGAAGGAGATTCACACCTACAGCCAGGACAAATGAGGGCAGAATACAGTTGCAGGAAAGTTGACATCAGTGCAAGTGTGCACAAGCTAGACATCAGCACCACAAGAATGATGCCCAAAGAGGAAAGTAGTGAGTCTGGGAAGTAGCTGAGCTTCGTATAAGTAGAGAAGGTTTGAATCAATTGTGTCCTTGTTCTGTGCCCTTGTTGGCTGCAGCACTAGCCGTAGTCACCGCCATCTCTTGTTTTACAGAAGAGGCACCGCTCTAATGACTCAAATGCATCAGGCCGTGATCGTAGCTACAGCTGTGACTCAGTCGAGATGCTGCCCTCCAAGCTGCGAGATGAGCCATGGCTGCTGGAGATGTGCAACACCTTCATGCAGCAGTACATACAGTACCTGCAGAGCATGGGCTTCATCCTGGTGCAGGTGCGGCCTCACTCTCCGGCCAGAAGGTGAGCACAACAAGAGCTGCATTGTTCACCGGTTTCACACCCAGTCGTTTAAATACCTAAAATATTGTGAGATCTGCGAAGCACCTTTTATTGATGTATTTCATTTTTTATGTGATTCATGCATATGGGTGACTTATTTCGGTTGTGAGGTCTCTTTCTGAGAACATCCTTCAACATACCACAGTTCAGAATGTACAGTTCTTGGTTTTGTGGCAGATACAAGAAGCATTCTATCTGGGAGTTCTTGGGAAGGCAGAAATTTGCAGAATAGTTTTGGGCAGTCAGACAGCAGTATGGCGAGCATCTGTTTTTTATATGTTATTCTTTGAGTCTTGGTGTGTTGCATTCTTGTTATAGAAGACTGGAGATGTCCAGTCAGTTCATTCATTCTTGTGCCTGATTGTGATCGAGAGGGAAGATGAAGGAATGGGCCATTATTTGAAACTCCGTGGTGGATAGGATTAAAGTGCTGCACCTGCTGCTTCTCTCAGCTGGCCTCTCTGATGACACATTGGGCTGCCTGACTGGGCACAGAGGATTTTCACTATGTCCTTTGCTGCACCTTACAATCAGGTTTTAAGTTAGAGGCTGCACTACGCAAATCTGTGATTTAAAAAAAAAACCATGATTTAGCAGACCAGGGTATAAATGCTTTACAAAGATATTAAATGGCATTGAAGAGAAAACTGAAACCAGATAGTGTCCATGGTTGAGGCAAATGCGAAGCAGTTCCACCATTTGACGCCAGTCTCTGAGGAACAATGCAGTACTAGGGGCGAGGCCACCATATACTAAGTAGTGTAGCCTAGATCATGGGTGAACACCATCTAAAAAGAACAGGACAGTTCATGCCATGGGCTTTCCACTGAGCCCAGCAGTGCTATGGAGGACCAGATCTGATCTTATGTCAGATGCTGCCTAGAGCAAATAATCCTTTTCCACACATCTGCCTCTGCTTGATCCATTATACAGCACAGGTGCGGCACTTTAATCCTATCCACCTAGGAGTTTCAAATAATGGCCCATTCCTTCATCTTCCCTCTCGATCCCAATCAAGTCAGCTGCAAGGCCACGCTGTAGTCCGAGACCTCACTGGGTGAGACTGAGAACGAGCTCAATCTCAGATGATTAAAGGCACAAGTAAGAAGGACTCCTCTTCATGACTATCTTCATTCCACCTATAGTTATTGTGCATCATTACTCAGTCACTGGTGACTCGGCTGTCCACTGTCTGCCATCAGTTTGGACAGAAAACAAGAGATTAAGATTAACAGTGAGAGCTGCCCAGATATACCCTTGATGCATTGAGTTTTCACTCTCATAACAGTACTTTGTGACAACCTAGCAGCTCGTTGTACACTTTAAGGAATGTAATATAAATGCCATAAATATTAGCTGAGTGAGGGTCAGGGGTTACAAGGGTGGATGAGAGTTCATGAATCTGGCAGCAGGTTCAGAAGGTGGGTCTTGGGCCTTCATTTTACCTTTTAGATTGCCTTGGGGGCTTAGAGGTCAGATGTGATCTGAGTCCTGGGCAAACATATTCCAACGTAGGGTGCAAGCAATGAAGACATTAAATTTGGACACTTCACTTAAGGGTTTCGAAAGATTTGGATTGCTGAGTTCAGGTGCTTCAGCAATTCAAGATACTGATTTTAATTGCAAGGTAGTTGGTCTTGGATATCTTTGAAGTTCAAGCTCAGGAACCTGAATAGGGCCATACTTTTGTCTGAGAACCTGCCTGCCTGTTGGTGATAACAGAAGGAGGAAGTGGGGCATGATAGGAAGTACAAACGAAGGGCGGTAATATTGACAACTTCGTCTTTAGGGGTGAAGGATTATTGGAATGATGAAGCTCCCTGACGACTATAGTTGTTGAGTGGGGGTAGAAGAGTTGCCTGATTCTGTATATGTTACGGTGATGGCCTCAAGCGACTGAATACAGATGGGTGGGCAATGATTTTTGACAGAAAGTGAGGGCTGATGGTGTGGAACGCACAAAATATTGAGGTGCAAGTAAACGCTGTGCCAGTCATCCCACTGAGGAAAGGTGTCACTGTGATCAGTTGTGTTCAGTGTGATCAGTTGTGTTGAGTGGAATGAGGATGGACGTCCGGCAGAGTGCAGTTGTTTTTTTTGCTTCCATATCTTTATTTGTTTTATAACATGAAACTGTAATCATGGACAGTCCAGAACCCAGGCCAGGCCCAGGAGCAAACATAGAGGAGTTACACATGCGGATGTTGTCACACATTCATCCCTCGACAGCCAGTTACATCAGTAAAATGCAGATCATTAACATATAACCATGAGGTACTATCCGTGTAATCAAATTCCCCTACGCAGGTCTTCCGCGGCAGGGGGAGGTCGCCAGTACACATCCCTCGGTCCGCCACGACCCACTCGACCGAGGGAGGGCTGTTGTATTCAGTGATGGGTTGCACATCTATAAACTCACTATGACAAGGGGCTCAGAGTGCAATGTGCGTGATATAGAGAGAGTGCAGTTGTAACAAGGTTATCCACTTGGTTGAGGAAAATCTCGAGTGAAAATGTGTGGTCATGTAGTTTGTGATTTAAAAGGTGTGAACTGGTCAAACACTAGTTTCTGTGATGGACAAAAGTGAAACTGGCTGATAGTTTATTATTGTGGTGGAGTCTGTGATGGGTACTTTAAGTCAAGGGATTACCACTGCTGTTTTGAAGCACTGATTTGTTGGCATTATGTTCAAGACAAATAAGAATGTTATCAGTTATGGTGAGAGTGCATATGAGAGTTTATATCACTATCAAATGGTGTAAGTTCAGAGAGGATGAGGTTGGTAAGGCAGGTGAGCATGCGAGGGAGGTAATGAATGTATAGTATGGGAGTGGGTACAAAGTAGGAGTGTTGGTTAGGTATAAGAGGAAAGTTAAGGAGTGGGACATGTTTGTGATCTTGGACAAGGAGGAGGAGGCAAAGCCACTGGCTTATTCCTACGAGACCAGTCCTAGTCACACCAAAGTGGGGACACACACGATCTCTGGGTTAGTATTATTAGATGCTTTCATTAGAAGACAAACAAGGACAGAACATGTGCAAAGATATAGTAAGAAATATCAGAGTAATCGTGCTGATAAAGAAGATAAAGAATGAAGAGAAGAGAATCTAAATAATATGCACAGAGGCAACATGTATTTCTGTAAAATCCCCCTTCCTATTGACACTTTGATGCGCAGAATTAGCACTTAAAGGTTCGCCATCGAGAGAGGGGCGGTATGTCATCACATACCTGTTTGATACAAGTAACTGGCTTTGCCCGCAAGGCCAGGCTCTGTGAGAGCCCACCTTGTTATCAGTTAGTGTCTTTAGTGGAAAAAGAGATCCCAGAATGCCAAGATGTGCGCCTGTGTCTGAGAGAACTGAAGGTGCTGTTCTACTGTATCTGATAGAGACATCTAGCCGCAGATTCCTTACCTTTGAACGCCCAGGTGTCAGGCTGGATCCGGAAGATTTTTTCTCAGCAGTACCCCTGCACACCAATAGGTGGCGTCGGTGGCCTCCGCGTGACGTCGTCAACAGCGTGTTCGTGACGTCCGCATCATCAATATAACCGCCACTCCGACGCGCTGATGCCTGTTCTTTTCTTTCCGCACCATCAGCGCCGATCCGTTGAAGAGAGCTACCCCCTGTCATTTTTTGACAGACTTTTTTCGACTTTGTCGACTTTGATGGTGTGTAGATGTGTCATGTTGAGTAAGAAGACTTCGGGGTTCAAGCCGTGCGGCGCCTGTCACCACACCATGTCGGTCACAGACCCCCATCTGGCCTGTCTTTGGTGCCTGGAGTGCCATCATGACTCCAAGTCGTGCTCCGACTGCCGGGCCATGGCGCCAAAGGCTTTGAGGGAGTGGTCCCTAAAGCTTCTCGCGTCCGGCGTCCTGCACAGCTGAGGTCGCTTCTTCGGACTCGGTCCAGGTCTCGGTCCAGGTCCGAGCACCGCTCCGGTGAATCGAAATCCTCTTTGTCGAAGTCAGGTAAGAGGTACCACAAGAAGCACAAGAAGTCGAAGCGTGCTTCGACTTAGGCCCGCCCGTCGCATGATGTGGCGGAGGAACCTGGGCATTCGAGGCCCTGCTCCGCGGAGCGGGTGCCTGGATCGGCTCCGCGTTTCCCTCCCTTTCTGGGGCCGGGAGCGACCCCCGCCCAACTAAAAGAATTTTAGGACGCCATGTGCGCCATATTTGGGCAGCCTGACCCTGCCGGCGTGCCTTCGGGCCCTGCAGGCTCAGAAGACAGAGGTGCCCCTGAGGGTTCCATGCCGGCGGCTCCGGCCCTGGCACCACAGCCTCTGAGTGGACCCGTTCCCGTGTCCGAACCGACGCTGGTCGCGCTTCCACAGTGACCTTCCCCGGCATCGCGTCCGGCACCGAGGTCCTCGGCGTCGCCGGCTCCCACCGATGGCGCCTCCCCTATCCTCATTCCCGACGACACAGAGCCGGTTGGGTGTCCTCTGATGCCAAGACTGGCACTGACAGAGCCGTACGGCACCATGCCATTTTTTCTACCCTATTCGGAAGGGTTAAGAATGGAGGAAGATGATTGGGAGGGGGAGCAGGATCCCTTAGAAAGCCCGCAACAGCAACAAGCTCTGGACTGGTATGAGGAGTTGGGTGAAGCAAGTGATCTGGACACATCCCCAGACACTGACATGCTTTCCCCTCCTACTTTGGCTACGGAGGAGGGAGCATCTTTTGCCATGGTGGTGTGTACGGCTTCGGAGTTCCTTGACCTGCAGCTTCCTACAGTGGCAGTCAAGACAAATGTCTATACAGAGGTCCTGCAGCCTGGGGTCTCGAGTTCGGAACCCCAACTTCCTTTCAGTGAGGAGTTGGCCAAACGGCTAGGGTGCTCGACCTCGAATCTGGGGAGCTGGGTTCTAGTCTCAGCAATGACGCTGAACATCCTGTGATTCTGGGCAAATCACTTAATCTTTCCGTGCCTAACAAAAATGAATGTGTCCTCATGTATTGCAACTGGTGCTATGTAAAGCGCTCCAATACCCGATTCGGATCAAGTTCGCGCTATATAAAACTGTTAAAAAAAAAAAAAAGAGGCCTTGACAGACGTCCTTCTGGGGACATGGTCCAAACCCATCACAGGGGCTCCTGTGAATACGACGATCGCCCGCCGCCATCGCCCCAAAGCTTGGTGGTACAGGCTTCCACTTCTCGTGGTGCATTCCCTTCCGCATCCCTGGACAGTGAATTCAAGAGGCTGTAAAACTTTGGAAAGAAAAATGTGTTCGAGGCATATGAGCTGTAGATTGTATACTTTAGCATAGATCGCCATCTGGTGTTGGGCTCGGATGTTTGCAGTTTGTTTTTGTTCGAAGAAGTCTTTGTAGTCACGAGATAGGTGACTCCTCCTTATGGTGGTAGTGCGCACGGGCATCGACTCAATCACCAGATTGTTTTTTCCGCCATCGGGTTCGGATGTGACTTGCTGCGCTCCGGGTCGGTGTCGCTATCGAAACCCCTTCGATGCGCAATCACTATCACTCGACGGTATTGTCTCGATCGCGTTTTTCCCTTTTCGACGCGCATCTTCTACATTCAGAAAACTTCGATAAACTTCGACGCGGGCCGTTGGGCCTACCCGCGCCGATCACGACGGAAGTCGATGGAACGGACTCCCTTCAAGAAATGTCCCCAGTGTGGTGCTAAATTCCCACACTCGGACCTACACTCAGTGTGTAATCTTTGCCTCTCTCCAGAACACCGAGAGGATACCTGTGAGGCTTGTCTATCTTTCAAGTCCAAGAAGACCATTCGTGATCGTCGGGCTCGACGCCACGAAATGTCCCGAGGAAGCGGCTCCATTCTGGACATCTTCCATCCAGGCCCCGACAGCCTCCTAGAACAAGCCCAGGAGGAACAGGTCTCAGTCTCCGAAGCAGATGACTTCGACGTCGAGGACACAGTCACTCCGGCTCAACGGACCGTGAGTACCGAGACCCATGCCCCACCCAAGCCCATACCGAAGGCTCCTGTAACACCTTCGCCACATGGCCCAGGTCCACACCGGTTGAACATTTCAGATGCCCCCCCCTCGGGCCCGGCTACGAAAATCAAAGACAAGCCTTCTGGCTCGAGCCAACAACACTCCAATCCCGAAAAAACACCTCCGGCACCGAAGTCCAAGCCCTCCGATATGCCACGCCCTCCTCCATCGGCACCGGAAAACCCTCCGGCGCCGAAACAGTCGAAGGGAAAACCTTCGGAGCCGAAGCAAAAGGACAAAACTTCGACACCGAAAGCCTCGGAGCCAAAACTAAAGGATAAAACTTCGACACCGAAAACCTCGGAGCCGAAACAATCCAAAGATAAACCTTCGGCGCCTAAACACCCAAAAGACAAGCCTTCGGAACAGAAGCAACCTACACCAAAGTCTTCGGAGCGGGAAAAAGCTTCTAAACCCAACACTATCCCTATGCCTAAACAGGCTAAGACTCTTCATAAGGAAAAATCTTCGGCACCGAGAAAGAACATCGGTTCCGAAGAACTTTTTGTACCGGATCCAAACCAGAAAACAATTTATATTGATTCAAGGACAGGTCATATTCTTTCCAAAAAGAGGAAACCGGACCATTTGCAGGACTCACCAGTTCCTGCTAAAAGAATAGAAATGGGCACTAACACCTCTCCACCCCTTCACTTCCTCCTCCACCTACTGATCCCAATCTACTGATTTCTCCAGTACACTCTCCAGAACTCATTTTTCCACTTCCACAAACAGAGGATAGTGATTATGGAGATGGGGACGGGCAAGGGGATGATAATTTAGTTCCACAGCAGGATGATAATGATGATACCCCACAGGAACCAGATCCATGGAGGGACGGTAATACAGATCCTGACTTAAATAACGACCCAGATCTCTATCCCTCTAAGCCATCCCCACCAGACGATAATGTAGGTTTTGCCCAACTAATCAATAGGGCCGCCACATATCACGGGGTAAAGTTACATTCAGATCCTGTAGAGGAGGATTTTCTCTTAGAGACTTTTGCTCAGCCACAAAGGTCCTCACACGTCCTACCAATGTTAAAAGGTCTACTTAAACACGCACCAGAAGTGTTTAAAGACCCTGTTAGGACCAGGGTTCTTAACCCCAGGATAGACAAGAAATACAAAGCAGCTCCTAGTGACCCCATATACATTAAAGGTCAGCTTCCTTTAGATTCCCCGGTAGTAGCTAATGCACGTAAAAGGGCCAACTCTCAAGGTTCAGGTGACACCCCGCCTCCGGATAAAGAATCCAAATTGTTAGACGCTTCAGGCAAACGTATGGCGTCTCAAGCTGCAAACTATTGGAAGATAGCCAACACACAAGCCCTCTTGGCAAGGTATGATAGGGCTCACTATGATGAGCTCGAAAAGCTCATTCAACACTTACCCGATGAGTATAAAGACAAGGCCAATGACCTTATACAGGAGGGCAAATTAATCACGAACACATCAATTAAATGTGCTCTAGACACAGCGGACACGGCGTCTCGCGCAGTCAATACTAGCGTATTGTTGCGCAGACATGCTTGGCTCAGGATATCTGGATTTAAACAAGAGGTGCAAACCAGTATCCTTAATCAGCCCTTCGACCAAGAGCACCTCTTTGGCCCTACAGTGGACACATCTTTAGAAAAGATGAAAAAGGACACCGAAACGGCTAAGTCTATGGGAGCCTTGCAGTTATCTTCTCCTAGAGGCTCCTTTCGACGCTCCTTTTATAGGGGTGGCTCTAAAACCAACACATCAGAGTACCCATCCTCATCCTACAAAAGCCCCAATCAGAGCTCCTTTTCCAAAGGATACTTTAGGGGAGGTTACAGGGGTAACAACAACAAGGGCAGAGGCCGGGGTAATAGCACCCGCAGCTCCCCTACCACCAAGCAGTGACTTCCCTGCGCTTCGCCCCGACCATTCCACACCTGTCGGGGGACGCCTTTCACAGTTCCTACCTGTCTGGAATTCCATAACTACAGACAGGTGGGTAAGACAAATTATCCAGTATGGTTACTGCCTGGAACTTACATCCACTCCCCCACACATTCCTCCCAAACACCGCCCAATGTCCACAGAACATTTGACTCTCATCAAACAAGAGGTTCTCTCTGTACTGCACAAAAACGCAACAGAACCAGTCCCCTTACCCCATCAGGGCACAGGGGTTTACTCACTCTACTTTCTGATCTCAAAAAAGGACGGCTCTCTCAGGCCAATATTGGACCTCAGACCTCTAAACTTCTACATCCAATCAGACCACTTCCACATGGTCACTCTCCAACAGGTGCTCCCATTACTTCAACAAGGCGACTTCCTCTCCACTCTAGATCTAAAGGACGCCTACTTTCATATTCCTATTCACCCCTCTCACAGAAAGTATCTCAGGTTCATGGTGGACGGGCAACATTATCAGTTCAAAGACCTCCCATTCGGGGTAACCACAGCACCCAGAGTCTTCACCAAATGCCTTGCAGTGGTAGCAGCTCATTTAAGAAGGCAACACATCCATGTGTTCCCTTATCTGGACGACTGGCTCATAAAAGCCAAATCTCACAATAGTTGTGTACAGCACACACACAAGACTATCCATCTACTTCACAACCTAGGTTTCACGTTAAACCTCACCAAGTCTCACCTTCAACCATCCAAGATACAACAGTATCTAGGGGCTACTCTAGACACCTCAAGAGCCCTAGCATACCCCAATCCAGGCAGGATTCACTCCATGCAGGCTCTAAAATTACAATTTCGGCCTCACCACTCGTTGCCAGCTCGAGTGTTTATGCAATTAATCGGGATGATGGCCTCTTGCATCCTCATCGTCCCTTATGCAAGACTCCAGATGCGTCCACTGCAGGAATGCTTAGCACGTCAGTGGAACCAGGCTCAAGGTCAGCTCACAGATCTGGTGTTGGTGGACAGCCGCACACATCGCTCTCTGCAGTGGTGGAATACACAAAACCTTTCCAAAGGGCGGCCATTCCTCGACCCGGTTCCACAGATAGTACTAACAGCAGACGCGTCGCTCACCGGCTGGGGAGCTCATCTACAAAGTCAAACTGTTCAGGGCTTATGGACCCCTCGACAAAAACAACTCCACATAAATCACCTGGAGTTACTAGCAATATTTTTAGCACTAAAGTCTTTTCAACTCTTGCTACTAGGCAAAGCTGTCCTAATACGTACAGACAACATGACAGCAATGTATTACATTAAAAAACAGGGGGGGGACACACTCTCTCCAACTTTCACGCCTAGCGCAAAGTATATGGAGATGGGCTATTCCTCAAAAGATATACCTCATCGCAGAACATCTCCCGGGAGTGCACAATCAGATCGCGGATCTGCTCAGTCCACAAACACAACACATCCACGAATGGGAACTTCATCCTCAAGTTCTTCTTCCATTTTTTCAAATGTGGGGGCACCCAGACATAGATCTGTTTGCCACACATCAAAATGCCCAAGCTTCACCTCCAGGTATCCACACCCATTGTCCAAAGGCAATGCGCTATGGATGAACTGGTCAGGCAAATTTGCATATGCTTTTCCGCCTCTCCCTCTCATTCCGTTACTGGTTCGGAAGCTCAAACAACACTCCCTCACAATGATCCTAGTTGCTCCAACATGGGCGAGACAACCTTGGTTCACAACTCTACTGGAACTATCAGTGGTACCTCATCAAAAGTTATACCTCTCACCCAAGCTTCTTACACAGAACCGTGGAGAGATAAGACATCCAGATCCCAATCAACTCAATCTTGCGATCTGGCTCCTGAGGTCCTAGAGTTTGGCTACCTCAATCTTCCACCAGATTGTATGAACGTCATTAAAGAAGCCAGACGTCCTACCACAAGAGCATGCTATGCAGCAAAGTGGAAGCGATTTGTTGTTTATTATGCAAATAACAAAATCAACCCACTAGATGCTTCCATTCAAAACATTATCTGTTATCTCTTGCATCTACAACAATGTAATTTGGCATATACATCTATACGGCTACATCTAGCTGCAATAGCCGCTTACCTCCAAAACAGACAACACTTGTCTTTATTCCACCCCCACGGACCACGCACGCAACCTGGGAATCATCCTGGACTCCGAGCTCAAAATGGACCGCCAGATCAACTCTGTCTCGTCTTCCTGCTTCCACACCCTCCGCCTCCTTCGTAAGACCTTCAAATGGATCCCCCTCGAACACCGAAAGACCGTCACTCACGCCCTTGTCACCAGCAGACTCGACTACGGCAACGCACTCTACGCCGGAATAAACAAAAACCTCACCCGCAAGCTCCAGAACGCCGCCGCAAGACTGGTCCTCAACCTGCCAAAACACTGCCACATCTCCCAGCACCTGCGCACACTCCACTGGCTCCCTGTCGAGGCGAGAATCACCTTCAAGATGCTCACCCACGCACACAAGGCCCTCCACGGCACCGGACCAGCATACCTGAACAGCCGACTCAAATTCCACGCACCCCAAAGGACCCTATGATCAGCCCAGCTCTCCTACGCCGTGGTCCCCCGCACCAGAAAGACCAGATCGGGAGGCCGCTCCTTCTCCTTCCTCGCGGCCAAAGCATGGAACGCCCTTCCGCTCCACCTCAGACAGACAACATCGCTCCCCATCTTCGCAAGAAACCTCAAAACCTGGCTCTTCGACAGACCCCCTCCTTGATGGATGGAACCTGCACCCCCCCCACCCCTAGCGCCTTGAGACCCTTACGGGTGAGTAGTCGCGCTTTAACAAACCTCTGATTGATTGGTTGATTGATTATTTCGAGTTCCTGCGATCAAAGCGTTTATGGAAGGACTTAAAAGAATAATTCTACCTAGAGTTCCACCTTCTCCAGGCTGGAACCTTAATATTGTCCTTACCAGGCTCATGGGTCCCCCATTTGAACCTCTACACAAATGTGAGTTACAGTTCCTCACTTGGAAGGTAGCCTTCAGAAGAGTTAGTGAACTCCAGGCATTAACCATACAAGAACCATTTTTGCAAATGCATCATAGTAAAGTGGTTCTTAGACCTAACCCAAAATTTCTACCCGAGGTAGTTTCTGCCTTCCACCTTAATCAGTCTGTTGAACTCCCAGTTTTTTTCCCTCAACCAGACTCAGTGGCAGAACGTGCTCTTCACACACTAGACGTCAAAAGGGCGTTACTATACTACATAGAAAGAACTAAACCCTTTAGAAAAACTAAACAACGCTTTGTATCTTTCTCCCCACCTCACAAGGGCAATCCCATTTCAAAAACAGGAATTGCAAGGTGGATTGTTAAGTGCATCCAAATATGCTATCTCAAAGCTAAACGCACACTAACCATTCCCCCTAGAGCTCATTCCACACGCAAACTAGGGGCTTCTATGGCATTCTTAGGGAACATTCCCCTAGATGACATCTGCAAAGCAGCAACTTGGTCTACACCGCACACTTTCACTAAACACTATTGTGTAGATGTGCAAGCAAAACAACAAGCTAGTGTGGGCCAGGCTGTATTGAGAACACTTTTCCAGACCACTGCAACGGATACAGGTTGCCACCGCTAAGGAGGAAAACTGCTATATAGTCTATGCTAAAGTATACAATCTACAGCTCATATGCCTCGAACGGAAAATGCTACTTACCAGTATGCATCTGTTCTTGGCATGTAGAGTTGTATACGCCCACCCACCTCCCCGGATACCTTTATCCGTTGCAGTATTATCTTACTTTGATACATCACACATGGACATCCTTTTCTACTTTCTTACTAACTCAATCATTACCCTTTATGGCGAAAAACAATCTGGGGATGGAGTCTATGCCTATGCGCACTACCACCATAAGGAGGAGTCGCCTATCTTGTGACTACAAAGACTTCTTCGAACAAAAACAAACTGCAAACATCCGAGCCCAACACCAGATGGCGATCTATGCTAAAGTATACAACTCTACAGCTCTACATGCCAAGAACAGATGCATACTGATAAGTAGCATTTTCCTTCTTCCGCGGTCAGTGAACACTGCATACCGCTTGGGCCGTTACTCCCATTCCATATGGGACACGGTAGCGCAGGTGCTGCCCAGAGTTTTCTTAAGAGGACCGGGCTCTACTCTCCCAAGCCATTGCAGGAGGTGTAGGAAGCTGGCTCTGTATATACTATACCAAAATGAGGTATAGTGTGCACAGAGTCCAGTGGAACCCCAAAGGTAGGCAGATGTAAAAGTAGATAGCACCTTACTCTCCATTTGTGGTAGTATGGGCGAGCAGTAAGGCAGTATCAGAGGGTAGTGTTAAGCATTTGTTGTACACACTCAATCAGCAAATGATGTCACACACTCAAAGACTGAACTCAGACCAATTTGATTTGTGTAAAAAAATATTCTTAAGTTATTTTATTTCTAGAACCAAGCCAAACCTGGTGCAGGCAAGTGAAATAAATACTTTGCAAAACCTTATGCAATATTGTACAATGGAATTCAGGTTCAAATGCAGTTGAATGAATTACAGTTAAGTTACTGTTTCGAAATTACTTTTCAGTTACTTTGCAAATCAATTTGTGTGTGACTTATTTGATTACTTTTCAGATTACTTTTGCTAATCAGTGTGATATGCCTAGATATCGCACTGATACATCTCCTAGACAAAAGGTAAATAAATCTCTTTTAGTACATTTGCAGTTTTGTCAATGTTCCATACACACCAACTCCACACTTAGAACAATCTTCAAGAAAAGCAGTCAATGCAATCCTATGGAGGAAAATAGAGTTATCGGTTTACAGGTAAGTAAGTATTTGTGGGAGTTGGTATTCTGGGGTTAGAACCAGGGTTCCCGCAGGGTCAAGGATGCACTCTTGAAACACCCTTACCAGCACTAGGGCGGCCGGGTGCAGAGTACTGAGGCCCAATGTTATCCAATGGGGGATATGGGGCTCCGGTTGGTGGCTGCTCACGAGCAGGCCACAAGGTTGTGGGAGCAAAGCTCCTGGTATTAGGCTCAGGGCAAAGGGGGATCCGAGTTAGCACCCAAAGTACACCCGCCGGGGTGGCTGGGTGCAGGGTGCTGTTTTGGTGTCGGGTGCCCTGTTGGTTTCAGCGGGGATTCGCTGGTTGCAACAAAGACTGCAGGCACGGAGAGGAAGGTCTTCTGGAGGTGACCACCGGTTGGAGAGGTAAGTTGGGATGCTGGGACACCGTCGGTTGGGCCACCCAAGGCCGTGGGACGTCGGGTGCAGGGGTGTCTTTAGGCTTCGGGTTTTCTTACCAGCTCCAGTCGCAGTCGGGGGGGGATCCTCCAGAAAGAGGCTGCAGGCTTCGCTTGGAGATTCGAGGCAGGTCAGAGATCACCAGATCGCAGGTCAGGATCGCCGGGGGACCTCCTCGTGGTGTTGGGCCACTCTAACTCGGGCCATAGGACTCACGGATTTGGTTGGAGCCAGAGTCTGTGGGTGAGCAAATCCGGTGCTCACGGGAGACAAAGTCTTTAGGTTGGAAGGCAGGGCAGGTCCTTCGGGTTCTTGAGGCTGCTGGCTGCAGGACACACCGGCATTTCGCTGGAGCAGGTTCGAGGTGGGGACAGGCCAGTAGGGCTGGGGCCAAGTCGTCTTCTTCTTTTCTTCTTGGTTGGTTCTTATCTGAGGAGGCAAGGTTCAGGGTTGCCCCTAAATACTAGATTTAGGGGTGTTCAAGGTAGGTAAAGGTTTGAACCAGTGGGTCCCTTCCTTGGGGTGGGTACACCCCCTATTATGCCACCCTCCAGTGGGAGGGGGGCATACGCCTCACTCTGGTTGGCTGGGTCCCACCATTTGCAAGATGGCGGGGACTGAGAGTTGTGCTTCACCTCGCCTCTCCCACCTTAGGGGTGGGGTTGGCAAAGGTGGGCACACCTCCCTTCCTCACTTGGTTTTCCCACCGATTCTCCCACCCAAAGTGGGGGTCAGAACCGGTGGGGGCCAGATGCTGGAAGCAACAAAGGCCTGGGGAAGCTCACAAAGGCAGCAAGCCTTTGAAGCTTCCTCTTCGTGGACCCTGCCCATCCTGGGGGAGGAGGCTTGGCACCTCGTCCCAGGGTGTGCAATGTTTCACACCCCTGAGCGCAGCAGGCTCTCAACCCAGGGGTCCAGAAACATGTCTGGTGGTGGCAGCTGGCGAGCAGCGACTCAGCCTGGACACTAGTGTTAGGTCGTTTTTCAGGGGGCATCTCTAAGATGCCCTCTGTGTGCATTTATCATTAAATCCCACACTGGCATCAGTGAGGGTTTAATGTGCTGAGAAGTTTGATGCCAAAATTCCCAGTTTTCAGTAAAGCCACTATGGTACTGTGGAGTTCGTAATGACAAACTCCCAGCACCATATACTCTTAATGGCATTCCTGCACTTACAATGTCTAAGAATTGGCTTAGACACTGTAGGGGTACAGGGCTCCTGCACCTGTACCCTCACCACTGGTATAGTGCACCCAGCTAGAGGGTTGGCTGACCTATGCCGGGGATGTGGTTTGTAGGCATGGCACACAGGAATGTGTGCCATGTCGACTCTTCACTTTGTTCTGCACCAAAACACACAGCCTGCAAAGGCTGTGTGTGTGTGTGTAAAGGTACACAGCCTCTAAGGGTGGCACAATAAGTGCTGCAGCCCTTAGTGACCTTCCCTGGCCATAGTGCCCTTACAATGGACTGATCTGTGGAAAAGGAGTGCCAATTGGGTTTTGTCTTCAATGCAGTTTAGGGAAAGAACATAGGCCCTGGGTACCTGTTTGGCAGGAACCCAGGGCACACTCAGTCAAAGTACATCAGCAGTTTAGCAAAAAGAGGGGGCAACCATGCAAAAAGAGGGCACTTTCTTACAGGAGGGATGCAGCTAAGTTCACAATCAGATGTGGCTTGGACACGACAGACTCGCTAGGCAGAGCGATTTCCACGACTGTGGTGGTGCGTCGCCACGCCTGGCTGAGAACATCTGGTTTTTCGGGGTATGTCTAGGCCAACCTCATGGACATGCCCTTCAATGGCTCCCTTCTCTTCAGAGACAAGGTGGATGCTGCCCTTGAGCGCTTTAAAGACTCACGGGCCAAGTCTTTGGGCCTCACTACCCCCCCTCCCCAATACCCCCTGCCCCCCGCGCTTCATCCAATTTTCGCTCCTTTCGTGGCTACGGAAGAGCCTATCGGCCACGCCAAGCCTACCCTGGCCAGAGGGCCCCGCAAGCTCAGCAACCTCTGACGGGCCATGGACTCGGTTCACCCCGGCCTCGTGGGTCAGGAAACCAGAAATCGAGCAAGCCACCACCCCCTCCTCCGCTGCAAAACCTTACTAGTCCGGTCCCCCAGGATCATTCTCGACCAGTCGGTGGCAGAATACGCCATCATCTCCACCACTGGCAGAACATTACATCGGACAGGTGGGTGTTGCAAATAGTCTCAAGGGGCTACTCCCTCCCCTTTGAGACTACCCCCTCCTTCCATGTCTCCAGTGTACGATCGGCTGATGGAGGGTCACCTTGCCTTGCTCCACGAGGAAGTCTCAACTCTCATGGCCAAGCGAGCTATAGAGAGGGTTCCCGGTCCCGAAATAGGCAATGGTTGCTATTCCCGCTACTTTCTAATCCCGAAGAAGGACGGAGGCCTTTGTCTATCCTAGACCTCAGAGCCAGTCGCGGTCCGTGTAGGAGTGCCGGCCGGGCGGTGACGTGGGGCGGGGGAGGGGCAGGGTGGGAGGTAGCAAAGTACGGATTACTGACCAATACAGGTAAGTAAACATTTAAATCAATAAAACGAATTTCGTTGTGAGCGCTGCATCGCCAAATGCGATGCAGTGCGCGCAACGAAATTCGTTTCATTGATTTAAATGTTTACTTACCTGTATTGGTCCGTACTTTGCTACCCCCCACCCTGCACCTCCCCCGCCCCACGTCGCCACCCGGCCGGCACTCCTACACGGACCGCGACTGCTCAGAGCCCTCGATTACTTCCTCAAAAAGGAGAAATTGAAGAGGTTCACTCTTTCTAAGGTCCTGTCTGCCTTGGACCCAGGAGACTGGATGGTAGCGCTGGACTTGCAGGATGCCTACTTTCATATCCCCATCCTGCCTGCCCATCATCGCTACCTGCGGTTCACAGTGGGTCACAAGCACTTTCAATTTGCAGTGCTCCCCTTTGGCCTCACCAGCGCCCCTCGGGTGTTCACGAAGGTGATGGCGGTGGTCGCAGCCCATCTGCGGAGATCAGGGGTTACAGTCTTCCCCCTATCTTGACGACTGGTTGTTGAAGGCGGGCTCACCCCAAACAGTTGTCTCCCACCTCCAGGCTACGGCGAACCTCCTGCATGCGCTGGGGTTCACTATCAACGTGCCGAAGTCACACCCGACTCCCTCCCAGATGCTCCTTTTCATTGGGGCGGTTCTGGGCATGGTGCAGTTTTGGGCCTATCCTCCCGAACGGCGAGTCCAAGATATTCAGGCTATGATACTGATGTTTCAGCCTCTATCTTGGATTTCGGTGAGAATGACTCTGAGGCTGTTGGGACTCATGGCCTCCTGCATCCTGCATCCTGCTAGTGACCCATGCACGGTGGGGCTGCGGGCTCTGCAGTGGGACCGGAAGTTCCAATGGGCACAGCATCGAGGAAATCTCACCGACCTGGTTCAGATTTCAGAGGGCACTACGAAGGACCTGCAGTGGTGGCTAACGGACCGCGATTGGTTCAGGAGCAGGCTCCACTCGCTTCCCCACCCAGATCTCACAGTAGTGGCGGATGCGTCCCTTCTGGGATGGGCTGGCCTTGTGGGGGAGGTGGAGATCAGAGGACTCTGGTCTCCGGCGGAAGCCCAGCTCCATATCAATCGCCTGGAGCTTCGGGCGATCGGGCTGGCACTGAAAGTCTTTCTGCCGTCAATAAAGCGAAGGCTCGTGCAAGTGTTCACGGACAACACTACCGCCATGTGGTACTGCAACAAACAGGGCGGAGTTGTCAAGAGGCCCTACGTCTCTGGATTTGGCTGGAACGTCAGGGCATTTCCCTGGTGGTTCAACACCTGGCCGGTTCTCTGAACACCAGGGCGGACGAGCTCTGCCGAAGGTGCCTTGCGAATTACGAATGGCGTCTCCATCCGGAGGTGGCACAAGGTCTCTTTCAGCGGTGGGGAGAGCCTTGGTTAGGTCTGTTCGCCTCCGAAGAGAACGCGCAGTGTCAGCTGTTCTGCACTGGAGTTTCCAAGGCGGCTCTCGCTCTGCGACGCTTTTCGCCGCAAGTGGAGCTCAGGCCTCCTGTACGCCTTTCCGCCCATACCACTCCTGCCCAGAGTGCTCAAGAAGATCAGGAGCGACCAGCACAAGTTATTCTTGTGGCTCCGGACTGGGCATGGAGAGTTAGGTATCCCGAGCTTCTGGACATGAGCATCGATCCTCCGGTCAGGCTGTCTCTTCGGGAGTATCTTCTGCACCAGCAGCAGGGGAGGGTTCTCCACCCAAACCTGTCCACTCTCCGCCTCCTTGCGTGGAGATTGAGCGGCAACAGTTGACAGCTTTTGACTTCCCCGTCCGAAGTCTATGAGGTTATTTTGACAGCCAGGCATCCCTCCATAAAATCGGTTTACGCCTGTAACAGATTTTGTAAATATTGTACACACAGGTCTGTGGACCCTTTATCTGCTCCCTTATCTCAAGTCCTCCTGTTTATTCTCTCCTTAGCCCAGCAGGGCTCTGCTCTGGGCACTTTGAAGGGCTATCTTTCGGCCCTTTCTTTGGCTGCCTGATCAGCCCTCTCTATTCAAACATCCTCTAGTCCGGAGGTTTTTGAAGGGGTTAGCTCATTTGTATCCCCCTTCACCTTTCATCATGCCACAGTGGGACCGTAATTTGGTGCTTACTTCCCTGATGTATGTGCCATTTGAGCCGCTGCATAACTGCCCTCTGCGGTTGCTCACCATCAAGACAGCGTTTTTGGTGGCAATAACCTCTGCCAGGAGAGTGAGTGAACTGCAGCCACTGTCCTCCCAGCCTCCTTACCTGACGATCTTTCTGGACAAGGTATTTCTCCGGACTAGGGCATCCTTTCTGCCTAAGGTGGTCACACCCTTCCACCTGGGACAGTCTGTCTCCCTTCCCACCTTCTATGCACCCCCGCATCCTTCCATTGAAGAGTAACGTCTCCATCGTTCTGGACCCAAAAAGAGCGTTATTATTCTACCTTGATCGAACCAAAGAGTTCCGGGTGGACGACCAACTCTTTGTTGGATACGTGGGTGCAAAGAAAGGCCGTGCTGTCCAGAAGAGGACTATATCCCGTTGGGTCATCCTCAGCATTAAAATTTGTTACGCCTTAGCGAAGAAGGATCCTCCTGAAGGGCTTAGGGCCCATTCTACCAGGGCGAAGGCGGGCACCACGGCTTTTCAGCGTGGTGTTCCCGTCTCTGACATATGCCAAGCTGCCACTTGGGCATCTATGCACACGTTCGCAAGACACTACTGCCTGGATTCTCAGATTCGCAAAGAAGGCCTATTTGGTCGCTCTCTATTATAGGATTTTCTGGTTTGAGCCGTTCTGCAGTCCCTCCTCCGGGGATGGTATTGCTTGGGTATCTGTTCAAAGGTAAGGAATCTGCGGCTAGATGTCTCTATCAGATGGACAAGTTACTTACCTTCGGTAACGCCTTATCTGGTAGAGACATGATCTAGCCGCAGATTCCTTACCAACCCACCCATCCTCCCCGCACTGCGGAATTGGTTTCAAGTGTCAGGGATGTTCCCCTTCAGGGCCCTAGCTGATCATTTTTTAACACACCATGGTCAGTCACTTCATGGCTTCGCGCTTCTGTCGTGGAAAGTAGTGAAAAGTACTGACGTCTGCGCACCGTAGTGGCGGTTATATTGACGCCGCGGATTTGACGACGCGGACGTCACGACGACGAACACGACGCCGACGACATCACACAGAGTCGACCAACGCCACCTACCAGCGCGCAGGGGTACTGCTGAGAAAAAATCTTCCTGATCCAGCCTGATGCCTGGGGGTTCAAAGGTAAGGAATCTGCGGCTAGATCATGTCTCTACCAGATAAGGCGCTACCGAAGGTAAGTAACTTGTCCTTCACAGAGTAGCATGAGGATATTTCCCAGTGATTAGTGACGTGGTGTGTGTAGAATATATTGTGAATTTTTACAATTCTACCTAGGTATGCTCACATAAGATATATTACCTGTCTAAACAAAAACACCACACTTTATGTAAATTAAAGTCACACTATTGTAATGCATAAAACATGTTACAGGACCAACTTATTGACATATAGTTATCACCATAATGTAGCAACAGCACTCAGAGTTAGCAGTAAATGATCGTGCCATAAGCGAATGGGGGGCAGGTTCATGGTGAGCAGATGTATGGTGGGCAACAATGGAATTCTTTTGTAAAATCAAGTCCGACTGTAACGGAGAACTGGGCAAGGAAAGGAGGTCTTGGAGAATCTTCAACATTTTCTACCGATTGGGCTCTAGGGATGAGCTGAATTCTTGGTGGTATATGGATATGCCATAATGTGGGGCCTGTTATGGAGACATTGGGTAATTTTTTTATCATAAGTGGTCAGGGAGTATGTGCAAAGTGTGTCTTTTAGTGCACGTGTGGAAAACAAGCCTGGAATGGGAACGGGAGCCTCGAAGCTGTGAGATTGCCTTCCATGGGAGTCGCGTGCTGCTGATAGATTTTGTTGAAGGAGATGATTCCAAATTTTGAAAATGTAATGCGCCACCTTTATCTCATGTGGGACCCTAAACCCACAGAAAGGAAAAGGTTTCCCTGTACCATCTGTTTCGAGCTTGTAGTGCTGTAGATTCACGTGCCCTGAAAAGTCCAGTCATCTTGTGTTGGTGGTGGATGTTTGAAAGTTGTTTTTCTTCTAAGACTTCTTCAGTCTCAAGATATCTTGCTGAGCCCATAATGCACTAGGGCAAAGACTCTACCTCGGATTGTTTTTCCCCAGCAAGTGATTAATATAAGTGGAGGTCGCGAAGGACAAGAAATGTTGCATTATGATGCATTGTGACTAACTATGTGATGAGAAAGCATATTGGATCATTTCTTGCGTCTTTGCATCTGGGGAGGTGGGAGGATTTGTGTTGATCTTTCCCCACTACAGTCTACAAATAGATGGTTACAAGGTTTGTAATATTTTCTGTTTGTAGTGCAACCTGCTATAGATCTCATGCTCTGCCTAGACGGTAAAGCAGTCCCCTGTAAAGCGGTGACTAGTGAGCAGATGATGTAACTGTCTGAAATAAAGTTTTTAACACTGTTTGGGTAATCAAGCACACAATAATATGCAGTGAATGTGTTTTGTGTTGACCATATAGCAACTTGCAGATTTTGAATATTGGTATATTCCCTAAAAAGGCCATCGTTGGTCCCTTCTTTCTAGTGGAAAGTGCACTAGGCAAATTCAGTGTGTGTTTTGCCTTTGCATACCATGTGGTGTGCATTTAACTGTCCTTCTCACTAGACCCCCAAACCTCCTTAGAAGTAGGATCTGTTAGGTGAGGTTTTGCATAAGCAAGAGACAGTTGCTTTATCGTGAGGAATGATTTTATGATGTCAGTTTAGAATATTAGTGTTCATTCAATGTCTGATATGTGTAATGACCTTTCTACCACGGCACAAAGAAAGTAGGCAACTAAATAGTCTGACTAACATGAAAATAGGAAACCACTTTTGGTAAAAAGCAAGAACAACTCTATCCTTGTCCTCAGATCAGCTCTAGCCTTGTGAACCTGAATGAAGAGATCCTCTACTGTTAGATCTTGGAATTCTCAAACTCTCCTCAGTGAGATAAGTGTAACCTGGAAGGCTACCTTCCATGGTAGAGATTGAATGTCACAGGGCAGTATGGCTTCAATGGCGGTCCTGTAAGTCTTGAGTACAACATTTAGGTGCCTGGTAGGGGCCGCTGGAGTTCTAGGAGAGAGAATTCTATTAAGGCCTTCCATGAAAGCTTTAGTTACAGGTATTTTAAACATAGAAGTGTGTTCTCAATTTGGCATATAAACTGCTACAGTTGCTAGATGTAATCGGATGGAAGTCTTTTCTAATCCAACTTTTTGAAGGTACATTGGCTAACAAACAGTATCTTACACTGATGCTGTACCTGCTTGCTACTACTGTAATGCACATATATTTTCCAATTTGCAGCATACTATGACTGTGTGGGTTGCTTGTGTGCCTCATTCAGGATTTGTATACCCCCCGGAGGTAGTTTTAAGTAACCAAGCAACCTCATGTGCCAAATCGCCAAGTTCATTTCCCTGGCGTTTGGGTGTCTGAGGTGACCGCGGTAATGAGTCCGAAGGTCTGGCTGACGAGTAACTTTACATGCATATTAACCAATATTTCCAGATGCATCTAGTACCATGGCTGCATCACCCATGCTGATGTGGCTAAAATGAGAGCCATGGATGTTTATAGAATCAGAGACTAGGAGGAAAATTATTAATAAATATCCTCAACCACTTAATGCATGATGCATGGCTTTTGGTCTGTGCGTGTGTGTACCTAGAGGTTAAGCTTGGACATTTTGTGATTTCATTGATGGTGAATAGGTCGACTGTAGGTGTTGCCCATTTCTGAAAATATAGCTGAAGTACTTGTCGATTCATCTCCCACTTATGTACTTGTTGATGCTTCCTGAATAGTCAGTCCAGAAAGTTGTTGGTTACCCTGTGCAGGTTCTCTGCTAGAAGCTGAATGTCTATTGGGACTGGCCAAATGCCATATTGTTTGAGCTAGGCCTGGCAGCTGAGGAGAGTGAGCTCCCAGTTTTCTGAAAGTAGTACATGGTGGTCATCTTATCCTTTTTTACAAGGACTGTTTTCCATTAAATAAGCATATAAAATACTGGAAGAGCTAACTCTCCACTCCAGTTATTTGATGTGACAATCCTTTTGTTCCAGCGTCCAGGTACCCTTAACAGTCATGTAGTGAGATGCGCTCCCTGTCCGAGTGAGGTGTCTGTGGTAATGGTCACGTCCAGTTAAGGGTCCAGGTATAGCTTGCTCATTCACAAGCTTTTGTCTTCCTCCCCCCATCTTAGACTGTATTGATCTTTGGGCTCCACCAAGACTAGATTTTCCTTTGACTTTCTGCTTGTAATCATTGCCATGCTCGGCACTCTCGTAGCAGGCACATGTGCAATCTTGCTTGCGATACTGTAGCTACACATGACAACATCATCCCAAACAGATTCATTGCCATCCTCACAGTTAGTGTATGTCATGTCTGAGGAAGTGATAGCAGTCTTTGGGATGCCATCACCCTCTATTAGTTTTGTTAGACTTTTCCTGTGATAGAATTTAAGACAGTGCCCAGAAATTGTTGGGTTTCCTGTGGTTTGAGATGCAACTTTTTACATTGACTGTAAATGCCAACCAGTGTAATATAGAAGCTGCAGCCTGAGTGTGTGCTAGTGATTTCTGTTGGCTGCCAGTCGTCCAGGTGTGGAAATACATGAACGCCATTGTGGTACCAGTATGCTGCCACCACCGCTAGACATTTGGTAAACACCCCAGGGGCTGTTGTGACCTCAAAATGAAGATCTTTGAATTGGTGATGATGGTAGTGTTGTCCACTTACTACAAAGTGCAGGTAGTGATGATTTTCCAGATGTATGGGGATGTGCAAGTAGGCGTCCTTGAGGTTCAAGGTCACCATGTGTTCTTCTGTGGCAAATAGAGGGATGACAAGGTGGTCATTTTGAAGTGCTCCGATTTGTCAGTTCAGTTACCTGAGGTCAAAAATAGGCTGTACTGTACCTTTCTTATTGAGAATGAGAAAATACAAGGATTAATCTTCTCGTTTCCGCTGGTGGGGGGGCACGTCCTTGATGCTTATTCTTGTACTTCCTCTTGCAGCTGTTGCTAGTGTTCCTGACTGATTGTGTGGTATGTTTGGTGGTGTGGAACTCCAGGCAGTATCCCTGCTGAACAATGGACAGAATCCACTTTTTTGAGCAGTGGAAGGAATTAACCTGGTTCTCCTTCCAACAGGTTTTGTGTGTTCAGGCACATGAGTGACAAATCAATTCTTGGTGGCTGAGGTACCCTTTCCAGAGCTGCCTCAATCCTTCCCTCTGCTGTTGCCTCTGAAACCACCTTGTCTGTCTGCCTTGGAAGTGTGTTCTTCCAGAAAGTATTGCTGCTTCTTGAATCCTGTGCACTGTGTTGCAAACGCAGCCTTGCCACCTTCTCTTCCCAGCAATTTTGCGAATCCATGTTTTGAGAGATTAGGCTTGTACGGCCTACATGGCTTTGGCAGCAACTCTGTCTTTTTTTTATTTTCTCAAGTATATTGTCTCCTTGAGGTCCAAAGAGATTTACCCCATTGAATGGTACATTGATGAGGTGCTGCTAGATCTCAGGGCGAAACCTAAACTTTCTCAGCCATGTGTAACCTCGGAGGATAATGCATGTGTTAACCTCTCCGGAGGCTGTCAGCTATTTCTAAAATGCACCAAATATTGGCATTCAATATTATTTTGTCGCACAGTACCAGCACTTTCCCTCTCTTGCAATACGCAGTGGCAGGTGTTTAATCAGATGCTTCATTTCCTCCCAGTGAAAACAGTCATAACTGGAGAGGCGGCCAACAGAGTTGGCAATATACCACGCCGTTGCTGTCCCCACAGTGTCAAACTTTCTAGAAACATCAATCGTTTTGCTCTCCTTGTCTGGGCGAGGGGCATCTGCAGTAGCTTGGTCACATGCTCTCTTCCTTGCTGCAGACTATCAGAGGGTCCAGTGGGACATGACCTTTCATGTACACATGGTCATCTGGCCCAAAGAGCATGTCACTAGCCCTACCCAGATTATGGCATGCTCTTTGAAGTTTTCCTGGGCACATTTTGTCATGCTTTTGAATATTGGTAAACGTTGCACTGATCTCTTCCTCTCAGGAGTGTTTCCACAAGGAAGTCATCCTCCTCTTCCACCACATGAAGTTTGACCTTGTGATGGTCATCTGCCCCTTGTATTATGGCGTGCTATTCCGTGGTATCGTTCGGAGGTAAGGTGTCACTGGATATGGCTCCAGGCTACTACCATCCTGTGGATCTGTGTTGTAGTCCTCCCTTGGATCATCTCCATCCCTAGATAAAGCAGGGTTAAAGTATAGATTCTGAGGGTCATAATGACTCTCATGATCACAATCTGTTTATAAAGAGGAGACAGACTCTTGTGGTGCTGGTGGTCTGTGCGGTGATGGAGGTGGTGGTGTATGGTGATGTGGTTGGAGTTATGGCTGGTGTAGAGGAGAAGGCTCTGGCTCAGGGCTAGTGGCCTGATCGTGACTCTTTTTAGGTCTCGCCTAGCGTTGCAGCGTGCATGCGCTGCTCGCTCTGCGAGGCATATTGTAGTAGGGTATGTTTTAGAAGTGGAGTGGAAGCCCCGCCCATCTTTTTCATTGGCTGGCGTCATCGTCCATGGTAAGTGCTGGCTTCCGATTGAAAATGAGGCTTCTTAGTCCCGCCTTGTTACCGCCCTGTCTCCTTTTGGGACCGCCCATCAGGACTGGATCGTTTACTTCCGGCGTTACGCTGTCTCCTTCAATTAGTCTGTAAGCACTTCTTTTTTTTTTTTCATTTGGCTTTGGCAAAGACAGCTGCGTGTTTAGTTTTGTATCGCCGCTTTCACTTTAACTGCTATTGTTAAAGTGAAAGCGCAATGCAAAAATAAACACGCAGCTGCATTCGCGCATTGGTGACAGCTTGTTCTATTTAAATCGCCCTTGCTTCGGGATCCGAAAATTAAGCAGCCCGACTGGCTCAATTGATGGGAAGTCACCGCGCAGCTGAGCTCCGGTCCCGCTGCCTCCGTTCCCGTATTTTCAATTTGTGACACTCTCGGAACCCGCCGCTGTGCTCGACAAACCCCATTTTCCAGTGGACTGGAAAAGCTGTTATTCTTCCCCGAAAGCGGGGCGAGTGCCCCCTTTTTTTTGTTATGTGCAGCGCGGTCCTCTTTCACTTTAGGGACCGCGCTTGTTTATTTAATTGATTTGCCGCGCGGGCCGCTTTTACTTATGCGGCCGCGCTAGTTTATTTATTTAATTAATTTGGAGCGCGGTCCGCTGACTTTAGCGGCCGCGCTTGGTTTATTTACTTGTTTGATTAGTAATGTCGGCCACGAGTGATAGTTTACAAATGTGCGGCTCGTCCAACTTGCAACTTTTCAGGAACATTATTATTTTGTTATTTTTGGCAGCGAAAGCAACTATAGCGAGCGTGCGCTTTCAATTATTTTTTTTTTTGGCAGCGCGGCTATAGCGTTAGCGTGCCTATCTTGCCTTTCTTTTTATTGGAGTACAAGGTAATGGCGGCCGCAGGCCTTTAGTTGCCCTCCGTTTCAGTAACAGACGAGACGGGCCTACCACCAATGCTTCCTCCTCGGCCCAGGGGACCACAGAGATGGCGGCTGCAGCGTGCTCTTCTCCGCCTGTAGAGTGCTAAAAGGTAAACAGCTAAAAGGTAAACTGACCCGCTACCTCGAGGAGAACAACATCCTGGACCCTTCCCAGTCCGGCTTCCTCAGCAACCACAGCACCGAAACCGCCCTCATCGCCGCCACCGATGACATCAGGACCCTGCTAGACAACGGAGAAACAGCAGCCCTCATCCTCCTGGACCTATCAGCCGCCTTCGACACGGTCTGCCACCACACACTATGAACACGCCTTCACGACGCCGGGATCCAAGAGAAGGCCCTGGACTGGACCACATCCTTCCTTTCCGGCAGAACACAAAGCGTCCGCCCGCCCCTTCCGATCCAAGGCCACCAAGATCATCTGCGGCGTACCCCAAGGCTCCTCCCTCAGCCCAACGCTGTTCAACATCTACATGGCACCCTCGCCCACGTCGCCCGACAGCACAACCTCAACATCATCTCCTACGCCGACGACACCCAGCTGATCCTCTCCCTCACCAAAGACCCTCACACCGCCAAAGCCCACCTCCACGAAGGAATGAAGGCCGTCGCCGAATGGATGAGGACCAGCCGCCTGAAGCTGAACTCGGACAAGACGGAGGTCCTCATCCTTGGTTCCAACCCTTCAGCCTGGGACGACTCCTGGTGGCCAACATCACTGGGAACAGCCCCGCCACCCACCGACCACGTACGCAACCTAGGGGTCATCCTCGACCCCACCCTCTCCATGACTAAGCAGGTCAACGCCGTTTCCTCATCCTGCTTCAACATCCTCCGAATGCTCCGCAGGATCTTCAAGTGGATCCCCACCGAAACAAGAAAAACAGTCACCCAGGCCCTCGTCACCAGCAGGCTGGACTACGGAAACGCCCTCTACGCAGGAACGACGGCTAAGCTTCCTGAGACGGCTGCAACGCATCCAGAACGCCTCTGCACGTCTTATCCTCGACATCCCCCGACGCAGCCACATCACACCCCACCTGAGAGACCTGCACTGGCTCCCTGTCAACAAGAGGATAACCTTCAAGCTCCTCACCCACGCACACAAAGCACTCCACAACTCCGGACCAGCCTACCTCAACAGACGACTCAGCTTCTACACCCCCACCCGCCAGCTCCGCTCGACCAGCCTCGCCCTCGCCACAGTCCCCCGCATCCGGAAAACGACCGCCGGCGGCAGATCCTTCTCCCACCTCGCCGCCAAGACCTGGAACACCCTCCCCACCAACCTCCGACAGACCCAAGACCTACTGGCCTTCAGAAGACTCCTCAAGACCTGGCTCTTCGATCAGTAGCAGCACCACCCCCCTCTTCCCCCAGCGCCTTGAGACCCTCGCGGGTATGTAGTGCGCTTTATAAGTGACATGATTGATTGATTAATTGATTGATCAGGGAATGGAGGGGTTGCTAGTAGGCTTTCTAAGTTTCTGTTTTAGTAGGGACTTCTTAGTTTAGGTCATGCGTCCCAATGTTTGATCTTTATTACTTAGCTATCCATACCTCCTCCTCTGCTCACCGCCCGCCCCCTCTTCCTCCGCTCACCCTCTTTCCCCCTGCTCCCCCCTGCTTCCCTCACATTGTCGCTCTTGCAATGCCTACGAAAATATTATAGCTTCCAAGGTATACAATGGGCTAGCTTCCTAGGGTGTCTTTCGCCGTTTCCACTCCACCCCCTTGGTGTGTATGCCTTTCTCACCTTTGCAAAACAATCGGCAAGTGTGCGTCTCTTTGTATGTACATATTTATTACCTTCTCTGTGTGAGCGCATATATTATTTCGTTCAGTCAGTGTGTATTTTTGGTTTATGTGAGTGCGCCTCTGTGTGCCCATCTGCGTGTGGCATGTGATGCCTGACTGCGCTTGCATTTGTGCTGGGAGTGGTGTGTATCTTGGTGTGTGTTTGTATGTACTGTTAATTGTATTCTGTGTGCATGGAATGATACGTGAGAGTCCTTCTACAAGGGTGGGAACTCCCACCAGAGAACTGCATTGTAAAATTGCAATGCACCAATTAGTTTATGTGCGCATGCATGTATGTCTGAGTGTGCATATATGTGTAGTTATGTAGGAGTGCCTGTGTGTGCGCTTGTATATGTGCATGCGTGTGAGTATGTAAGCGTATCTCCTCTTGGTAATGCTGTATATGTATGTGCATGCTTGCTTATCTGCATGTCTATGTGCGTGTGTGTCTGTGTTTGTATGTGCTTGTGCCCGCATATGTATGTGTATGTATGCTTGTGTGGTTGCCTCTATCTGTGTATGCGGCTGCAGGTAGCTGTTTCCAAATGTGTGCATGTCTGTGTGTGCGTTTGTGTCTGCGTATGTGTGTCTCTTTGTATGTGTGTGCAAACATAGATGTGCTTTTAAATAAAGTTGGAGTAAGTGTACAAACATAGTCTACATTTTTGCTTTCAGTGATGTGATTTCTTTACATAGGCACGTTGCATGTGATATTTAATCCAGCAATACTTACGTCTGTGCTCCCCCCTGTGCTCACAAGGGTAAGTGTGCTGGAGAAGGGATATGCATGGAGATAGGATTTATGTAGATTTCTACGCATAGGCCTGTAGATTTTGCAGCTCCTCTAAAATGTGGAAATGTATGAATCTCGTAGGAGGAAACATTTCTTGAATGTCTCTTAAATGAGCTGGGTTGAACGCAGGTCAAACATTCAAACTTTCAACTGCAAATGTCATATGGAAATAGAGCTTATAGTGCAATTGTGCCTACATATATATACATTACCTTGATACCCTGTTTAGGTCCCCATTTCAAAATCATTCTGACGGCGTGCTTTGCACGGACAGCTTTATTGATCCAGCATGAAGCAAAATAATAGTTGGTATTATGAGATTTGTTTATTAAAAAGTGCAGGCCTGCTCGTGCAGTTGTTTATGAACATCAGTCTGACCTACCATCACATAAAAGCTGACCGGCCCTTAACGGCCTCGCAGCTACTGCTCTCGTCCATTTACTGCAGAAATGGAAACCAAAGTCAGCCCTGGTAGGGTAAAAATGTCCATACTAGTCTCACTTTGCAGACGCTGCAGCAAAAAACGGGGCTGGGCGTCGGGGTTGGTCATGGCAGCCCAAGCAGCTCTGAAAGTAGCCTGCACCTTACCAGGAAAAAGCCACAGTTACTTAATGGTCTGTCCGGCTCTGGTCCATTTTTAGGTCGAGCTGTATTCAGGTAGGGACTTTAAGCTCCGCCCACTCTCCGCCTATATTCTTCATTGGCTTGTGTCATTGTCCACTGTAAACTGTGGCTGTTCATTGATCAAAAGGCTTAGTAGTCCCTCCTTAGTACAGCCTTGTCTCATTTTGTAACCTCCCATGGGGACACTCCCGGTTACGTGTGTTGTTACTCGGTAGGCTTTAATTACGGCCTCCAAGCACTATTTTCTCCAATAGCTTTGTCCTGCCTGCTGTTACAGGCAGGACACGCTCTCGCCTAATGCTTTTTAAAAATGTTTATAGCACGGGCGCTGAACGCATTTGCAATGCAATAGGTCTCACATTTTCAGGAGTTTAAGCTATTGGCATTGTAAATGACGAAGCCTTGTATTTATCTGTTTCAAAAACAACACATAAATAAAAGGCATTGTCATTTACAATGCCAATAGCTCAAACTCTCGTAAATGCGAGACCTATTGCATTGCAAATGCTTGTTTTAAGATGGGATGAAATTCAGAAATTCCCTCTTCAAATTTCAAGTTCAAAGTTCAAAAACAAAGTTTATTTAGACCAGCTGGTCCTTAAACATTTAAAACCACATTAATATAAATCCTAAAATCACAATTCATAAATTAATACATCATAAAATTAATAATGTCCTTCCGTCGATTCATATGACAGCCACATTAAAAATGGCAGAGCACACATTTCAGTTCTATTCGCATTTAAGGATTTCTTTAACTTTCTGAATGAACTTCCCCATGGCACAGGCTATATCTAAATTACTCATTTCTGTTAAAAGCTCTACTGCTTGAGCCCTATTGTTAATACCACACTTCATAAAAATCGGACGTAGGAACTCTTTCCGTATCTCTAAAAGCTTCTGACAGTCCAATAATAAATGTAAAATGTCACATGTTGTTCCCAGACTACAGGCACAGTTTCCCTTACTATCGATCATGGTTCTTTTTACCCCGTTGTTAGCATAGCAAGGGTTGACACCAATTCTTAGCCTTAATAATTCTCTTCTTAACCAACGGCAGGGTAGCCTTTCGATATAAGGGAAATGTTGTTCATTTTGCCATGAAGTCGCCATAAAACGTACAGATTTTTTCCCCAAGAGGTAATCTTGGTCCTGGGTTCGAGATATTTTTCCCCAGGGCTCTAAGTTCCCTCTTATCGACCTCTATTTGAAGAGTCAGGGGGCACAACTTGAGCTTCATCATTGTACAGGCTTTGATAATATTTTCTCTTGTCCCTTTTGCCCACGTCAACTCACTCTTCACTATCTCGTTTCTGCACCATTGCGAGATTTTATATTCTTCTCCCATTCCCTGGCGCTGCCAGAATCTTAATAAGGCCATACAAGCCGTTATACCCCATGAGGTGATACCTAATTCTAATCTCACTGCCTGCACCATTGAGGACTTAGGCAACGAAAATAAATTTTTCAGAGTTTTTCCCTCCTCAATGTCCCATCCGTTTTTACCGCTCAGATATAACAGTTCGGCTCCATATGGGAATTGTGGAGGTACCATGGCTGTATAGGCTTTTAAAACCGGTCTATCCGACTTATCGCCATATGCACCATTGAATTTTTTTAATCCACTAACCGTAGCTGATGATCTCAATTTTAATGCATCGAGGTGGGTATGCCAGTTAAGACTTTTCTCGAACCACATCCCCAGGTACCTATATTCATCTACCTTTTCTAGCTTCGTGGAGCCCAAAAACCAGCTAAACCTTATTTTCCTTCTGCCAAAGCTTAAAATCTTTGTCTTTTCCATGTTGACTACAAGTTTTTTTAGGCCGCAGTATTCGTTAAACCTGTTCAACTTTCTTTGCAGGCCGATCTCTGTTTGATCTTTTATTACGAGATCATCCGCATATAGTAAACACGAAATATGTTTCCCATCAAACTTTGGGCTTACCCCCCTTTCATTACCCAAAGCTGAGGGTAAGTCTGCAATAAATAAGGAAAAGAGCAGGGGGGCCAATACGCACCCCTGTCTCAGCCCATTCCCAATTTGAATTTTCTGTGATAGGCTACCCTCTACGTCCAAAATTATCTGAGCCCAGTTATCGGAATGTAATACTTGAATTAGCCTTAACAGATCCATTGGGATACTTTGCCCAATCAACGTCTTCCACAACGACTCACGGTCCACTAAATCAAAAGCTGCGCGGAAGTCCACAAAGCAGCAGAACAGACTCCCTCTCTGCTCGATTGATTTCTGCGCTGTAGCCCAGAGCGCAAAACAGTGGTCGACCGTTGAGTGCCCCTCTTTAAACCCGCCCTGTTCCAGGGGCACAACCTGATTTACTTCTGCCCAGTTCTTCAACCTCTCCAAGATTACTTTTGCGAAAACTTTTTCTCCTACATCTAGGAGGTTAATTAATCTGTAATTCTTCGGGGCTTTTGTGTCTCCTTTTTTGTGGATAGGTCTTATGATTGCGCCTCGCCAGTTTTCTGGTATAATACCTGTATCTGAAAGAGACACGTTAGTGACAGATTCCTTACCTTAGAATATCCCCAGGCGTCAGGCTGGATCCGGAAAGTTTTTGCGTAGCAGTACCCTTGCGCGTCGGTAGGCGGCGTCGTGCGGCTCCGCGTCCGTCGCCGGCGTCGTGATCGCCGGGATGACGTCGCGGGCAGTACTTAGACGCCGCCCCTGCGCGCTGACGTCAGTTCTTCTTTTCCGCGCCAGTAAGCGCAGATCCGGGAAGAGCAGTGCCCTAGTCAATTTTTGACTAACTTTTTTGTGAATTTTTCACTGTTTCTTTTCGAGTCTATCGACTCCTAGGTGTCGTAGGGATGCCCGGCTTCAAGCCATGCGACACCTGTGGTCGAATGATGTCGATCACAGACCCGCATCTAGAGTGTCTCTTCTGTCTCGGCCGAGACCACGACACGAAGTCGTGCCCTGACTGCCGGAAACTTCACCCGAAGGCTTTGCGAGAGCGGTCTCGAAAGCTACTCGAGGTCCGGCAGTCGGCTCCGCGCCGCACCAAGCCCCGGTCCCGGGAGAGGTCGAGGGCCGGTCGCGGAGTCCCCGCCGGTCGTCGGAGTCCAAGTCTTCGCGCTCCTCGGGTAAGTCGAAGCACAAAAAGTCTAAGAAGCATCATCGCTCTAAGACTTAGCCTCGCCGGTCTCGCGACTCGGCTGAGGCCCCTGTCGGCACCGTCCCCGCGGCCCCGGACGTGCCTGTGGAGCCGCCCCCGCATTACCCGTCCTTTCCGGGTTCGGGGCGACTCCGGCCGACTCTACAGGAATTCCTGTCGGCCATGGCCCGCCTCTTCGGGCCTCAAGGTCCCTCCGGTGCGCCTTCGGGCCCCACGGGCCCTGATGGGGTTGCTCCGGCGTCGCCGACGACTCCGGTCCCGGCGCCGCCTGTCCCGCCAGCCTTCATCCCGGCCTCGGCTCCGGCCCCGGCCTCGATCCCGGCTCCGGTGGTACCGCAACCCCCATCGCCGCCGGTTGACCTAACCACGCCTCCGCCGACGTCCCCGGTGCCGTTCCTGACGCCGTCCAGGGCTCCGGACGGCGTCGTTCCCCGGCTCTCTCCGGCTCCGGACATGGAGCCGGACCTACGTCGCTCGACGCCGGCTCCGGTGCCGATGAGACCTTGGATCCCAAATGTCCCTCCTCCTCCATATTTTGAACCAGAGGAGGACCAAGAGAGCTGGGAGGGGTCGGAAGACCCTCTCACACAACAGTGTGACTATGATCAGGACTGGGCTGAGGAACTTGGGGATGCCAGTGGTCTAGACACTTCCCCTGACACTGGCATGCTGTCTCCTCCCGTGGCTACGGAGGAGGGAGCTAATTTCGCAACGGTGTTGCGTAGAGCAGCTGGAGCCTTGCACCTCCAATTTTCTACTGTGGCTGTCAGGACTAATCTCCTGACGGAAGTGCTTCAGCCGGCAGCTTCCTCCACGGAGACTGTGCTGCCGTTTAATGATGCACTCACCGACGTTCTTTTGGGCGCCTGGTCCAAGCCCACCACAGGGGCTCCTGTGGATAGGAACGTGGCCCGACGCCATCGCCCTGCTCCGGGCGACCCCTTGTTTCTCTCCCAACATCCCACCCCCGAGAGCTTGGTTGTCCAAGCCTCTGCCTCCCAAACCGCCTTCCCTACCGCCCCTCCGGATAGGGAATCCAAACGCCTGGACCAATTTGGGAAGAAGGCTTTTTCTTCCTCCATTGCTGGCTTGCGGTCCGTCAACACCGCTTGCCTTTTGGGCCGATATACCCACTCCCTGTGGGATTCGGTGGCGGCTGTTTTGCCACAGTGTTCTGAGGAGGTCCAGACACTGCTTACCCGCGCCATTGCGGAAGGAAGAGATGCGGCTAAATACACCATACGTTGTGGCCTTGATACCGCCGACTCGCTGGGCAGATCGCTAGCAACGACGGTGGCGCTACGTCGCCACGCCTGGCTGAGGACAACTGGTTTCTCGGGTGATGTCCAGAATACACTCATGGACATGCCCTTTGATGGAGTCGGTCTTTTTGGTTCCAAGGCAGACCATGCGCTGGAGCGTTTTAAGGACTCACAGGCTACTGCCAAGTCCCTGGGCCTTTCTGTTGTGCGCCCTCCGCAAACCTCTGCTTTTCGCCCCTTTCGTGGCCAAGGAAGGGGCGCCCAGTCACGTAAGCTGCCCAGCCACCGGCCCGCGCAGCAAGCGTCTTCGCGTGGCCGAGGACTTGGATACCGCCGTGGCGGTTCGGGCAACCACCGTGCGGGTCAGGCCACTACCTCCAACCCGTCCGCGGCCTCCAAGCCCTCCTAGTCCTTCCTTTCATGTGCACAGCACGCCAGTAGGGGGCAGGGTCCGCCATCACCTTCACCACTGGCGTCCCATCACCTCGGACAGGTGGGTCTTGGACATTGTCCGAAGGGGCTACTCCCTCCCCTTCGAGACCACCCCCCCAGCCATGCCACCTCAATTCCACTGCATGTCAGGGGATCACTTGGTGCTTCTGCAGAAGGAAGTCACGGCCCTCTTGGCCAAGAGTGCCATCGAGCATGTTCCGACCCCAGAAGTAGGGCATGGTTGCTACTCCCACTACTTTCTGGTGCCCAAAAAGGACAAGGAGGACATGCGTCCTATCTTGGACCTCCGGAACGTCAATCGCTTCCTCCGGAAGGAGAAGTTCAAGATGCTCACCCTAGCTCAGGTCTTGACTGCCCTCGACCCTGGAGACTGGATGGTAGCGTTAGACTTGCAGGACGCTTATTTCCACATCCCCGTCCTGCCGGCCCACCGGCGTTACCTACGGTTCACGGTAGGCCTCGAGCATTTTCAGTTCACCGTGCTCCCCTTTGGCCTTACAAGTGCCCCTCGGGTGTTCACGAAAGTGATGGCGGTGGTCGCAGCTCATCTGCGCCGGGCAGGGGTTCCAGTCTTCCCCTACCTCGACGACTGGCTGCTGAAGGCGGGCTCGTCCCAGGCAGTCGTCTCCCACCTCCAGACTACGGCCGAACTCCTGCACTCGCTGGGGTTCTCCATCAATGTGCCGAAGTCGCATCTGATTCCTTCTCCACAGCTCCTTTCATCGGAGCAGTTCTGGACACGACGCAGTTTCGGGCCTCTCCTCCCGAACGGCGAGTCCGGGATATTCAGGCTATGATTCCGATCTTTCAGCCTTTATCCTGGGTTTCGGTCACGGATGACCCTGAGGCTGCTGGGCCTCATGGCCTCCTGCATCCTGCTGGTCGATCATGCCAGATGGCATATGCGGGCTCTGCAGTGGGACCTGAAGTTCCAGTGGGCGCAGCACCAGGGCAACCTGTCCGATCACGTCCAGATCTCGGAGGGGGCTGCAAAACAATTGCAGTAGTGGCTCTCGAACCGGCAATGGGTCATGGCAGATCCCTCTCCCTTCCCCAGCCAGAGCACACAGTTGTGACGGACGCGTCCCTTCTGGGATGGGGCGGTCACATGGGAAGGCGGAGATCAGGAGGCCTCTGGTCTCCGGCGGAGTCCCGGCTCCATATCAACCTTCTGGAGCTCCGGGCGATCCGACTTGCACTCAAGGCATTCCTTCCCTCTGTCAAAGGGAAGGTAGTGCAGGTGTTCACAGACAACACCACCGCCATGTGGTACTGCAACAAACAAGGCGGGGTGGGGTCGTGGACCCTCTGTCAGGAGGCTCTGCGCCTCTGGACATGGCTGGAACATCAGGGCATGTTCCTGATGGTTCAACACCTGGCAGGTTCCCTGAACGCCAGGGCGGACGAACTCAGCCGCAGGTGCATGATGGATCACGAATGGCGTCTTCACTCGGAAGTGGCGCAAGGTCTCTTTCTGCAGTGGGGAGAGCCTTGGTTAGATCTATTCGCCACCGACTTGAACGCGCAATGTCATCAGTTCTGCGCGTTGGAATTTCCAAGGCGGCACTCGCTCGGCGACGCTTTTCGTCGCGAGTGGAGTTGCGGTCTGTTGTACGCCTTTCCGCCTATACCACTTCTACCCAGAGTGTTGAAGAAGATTCGGCGCGACCGGGCCCAAGTCATCCTTGTGGCTCCGGACTGGGCTCGAAGAGTTTGGTATCCCGAGCTACTCAGTATGAGCGTCGATCCCCCGATCCGTCTGCCTCTTCGGGAGGATCTTCTGTCGCAGCAGCAGGGGACGGTCCTCCACCCGAACCTGTCCAGCCTCCACCTGCTTGCGTGGAGATTGAGCGGCGGCAGTTGATTCCTTTCGACTTGCCTCCCGAAGTTTGTGATGTGATTCTGGCAGCCAGGCATCCCTCCACTAAGGTGGTATACGTCTGCAGGTGGAACAAGTTTGTGGCATGGTGCACAGCAAAGGCTGTGAATCCCCTTTCTGCCCCTCTTTCTGAGGTTCTTCTGTTCCTTCTTTCCCTGGCCCAACAGGGTTCTGCCCTGGGTACCATCAAGGGCTATCTTTGTGCCATCTCGGCCTTCCTCAGGCTTCCTGATCAGCCCTCCCTTTTCAAGTCCCCTTTTGTTAACAGGTTTCTAAAAGGCATTACACACCTCTTCCCTCCTGTTCCGTTTGTGATGCCTCAGTGGGACTTGAACTTGGTTCTTACCTTTCTTATGTGCGCTCCCTTTGAGCCTCTACATAACTGTCCCCTTCGTCTTCTGACTCTGAAGACAGCCTTTCTGGTGGCCATCACCTCCGCTCGGCCGGTGAGTGAGCTCCAGGCTCTATCATGCAAACCTCCCTTTCTGTCTGTCCATCCAGACAAGGTTGTTCTTAGGATGCGTCCGTCCTTCTTGCCAAAGGTGGTTACTGCCTTCCACATTGGGCAGACCATCACTTTGCCCACCTTCTTTCCGCCTCCTTCCAGAGAGGAAGAGAGGCTCCACCGTCTGGACCCAAAACGTGCGCTTTCCTTTTATATCAACCGCACACAACACTTCCGGGTGGATGACCAGCTCTTTGTTGGCTACGTGGGCGCCAAAAAAGGTCGGGCGGTGCACAAGAGAACCATCTCCCGCTGGGTAACCTTGTGTATCAAAGCCTGCTTTTCTTTGGCTAAGAAGGAGCCTCCTGTTGGGCTGCGTGCCCATTCCACCAGGGCAACGGCTGCTACCACGGCTTTGGGCCGCGGTGTTCCGCTGCAGGATATCTGTCAGGCAGCTACGTGGGCCTCGCTGCACACATTTACAAAACATTACTGCCTTGACAGTCCGGTCCGGAGGGACGGCTTCTTTGGCCGTTCTGTCCTCCGGGACTTCCTTGTCTGATCTTTGTTCGCAGACCCACCACCGGGGTTGGTATTGCTGGGGTATCTATTCTAAGGTAAGGAATCTGTCACTAATGTGTCTCTTTCAGATGCACAAGTTACTAACTTGTGTAACGATATATCTGTAAGAGACAGTAGTTAGTGACAGATTCCTTACCGCCCCACCCATCCTCCCCGTTCTGCAAACTGATTTCTAGGGTTAAGGACATCCCTTTCAGGGCCCTAGTATTTTTCAGACACCTATGTCAGCTTCTTGCATGGCTCTGCGTTCCTGGCGCGGAAAGTCGTGTACAGAACTGGCGTCAGCGCGCAGGGGCGGCGTCTAAGTACTGCCCGCGACGTCATCCCGGCGATCACGACGCCGACGACGGACGCAGAGCCGCACGGCGTTGCCTACCGGCGCGCAAGGGTACTGCTACGCAAAAACTTTCCGGATCCAGCCTGTCGCCTGGGGATATTCTAAGGTAAGGAATCTGTCACTAACTACTGTCTCTTACAGATATATCGTTACACAAGTTAGTAACTTGTGCGTTAAGTATCCCCTGGAACTTTTTTGAGAAAAACTCTGCCCACCACTCTAGCCTATTTTTTATAATCACAGCCGGAAGATTATCTGGGCCGGCGGCCCGGGTCAGGGTTAAGTTCGATATAATTTTTCTAATATTTTTGGGAGTAAAGTATTGCTTAATTTCCTCCCTCACTCCTGACCATGAGTTTAATCTCGGTTTCTCTATTATTGGCCACTTTCCATAAATTTCCCCCAGGTAACTCACCCAATCATCTTCGGGTACAGCACAATTCATAGACCCTGGAGTTTTGCCAGAACTTTCTTGTACCAATTTCCAAAAACCTTTCAAATCTTTAGACTCTATTGTGGCTAACAATCTTGCCCAACAACTCTCTTTATAGGTTCTTTTTTATTCCTGATAATCATTTTATATTTTATCCTTAATTTCTGAAGGGTATCGAACAATTCTACATTATACTTTGCCTTAAGTCTTCTTTCCCTTTGTCTAATGCTTGCTTTTACTTTGCGACATTCTTCGTCAAACCATGTCCGCTCCTTGCTTTGGGTTCTATATTTACTACCAACCCCGGCTTTACTAATTTTAATTTTCACCCTTAAGCATTCCACCAGTTGTTTGATTGTGTTTTCATACCAGTCATTGTCATTCATAATCAGAGTATTTCCTAGTAAGTGGGTCTGTTGTACTGCGGCTAGTTTTTCAATGTGTTCCCCTGATATACGAGTTGTAAGCCGTCTAGGATAGTCCACATATACCTGAAGTACTGTATCTCTTTGTCTTTCCCTTCAAATGTCACCTTCCTGTTCTTCCAGGTTGCAGATGTGTCTCATGTTGAGGTGGGCAGGCAAGAATCTTCCCCAAGAAGCCATGGAGATGGTTCTTACGCTGCTTGACATCGGGCATTTGGGAGCTCGATGACCGATGAGAGATCACTCTGCGTGGAAATCTTTCTTGGAGTCGGCATATGACCCGATTTTGGTTGCAAGGGTGTCTGGTCATGGCTTTGGTGTTGTCAGTGTTGGCCGGTGCCAATGCTTTGGCCCTTGGGATGAGCCTGTTGATGCAGAGTGGGCTTGGTGCCGGAGGTCAGACCCAAAGGCCGATACCTCTTGTAGGCAGTCACTGGGCTCCATACCTTACTCCCTTGGGAGCGGTGCTTGGCCTGTGGCTGAGTCTGTTTTCGAGCTTTATCCCCCAAGTATTGATCCTTGGTGTGGATTGAGGAACAGAGTTACTCGAAGGTGGGGGGGTGGGTCTTTTTCTGGGCCCTGTTGTTTTATATAGATCAGCAAGCTCTTGCCAATATTACAGCCCTTCAAAGAGAACATCTGTGGCCTCTGCTTTTCTTGGGCTGCTGGAATAGCTGATATGCCCCCACCTCTTAACAGTCTCCGTCTCCTTGGAGCCGAGAGCGTCCGGCATGGCGGTGGGGTGTCAATTCTGCTGTGTCAATGCTTAATTTTATAGTGTTACTAGTGGATGGTCTTCTTATTTCTGAATCCTTGGCAGGCTGAGGAGTTTGATGTGATCTCGAAGGAGGTAGAGGTTACAGACCCAATGCCTGTCTGGCAATGGGAACTTGGTATTATTCTTTGGACAGACTGGGAAAGGTGTATTCTCCATACCCCTGCACCCACTAAGTCAATCTCAAATGACCTTTGACCTGGAACCGTTCTGATGGCGGGAATATGAAGTGCCAAAATTTCCGATTATGTCTTTCAAACGAAGGCTGAAGATCTCCACGACTGGAACAGAAAAGAACAGAGCTGGTTCTGTAGCTCAAGCTGATCGGAACCCTATGGCTGAAAAAAACCAAAAACAATTTGAGGTAAAGTCTATCTTCTTGTCCATTGCGGGCTAAGGGAGGGGTCACAAAATATCTCAAGACTGAAGAATTGTTTTAAGAAAAACAACTTGTAAAGGTCCTTGTCCGAAAAGTGATGGCGGGGTATGCAGAGCATGTGATCTACAGCAACACACCCATACATTTTTGGAACCTCCATGCTCAGCAAACTCTGGAACAAATTAATGGGTTAAGCTTAGGCAGGGATATGCTCCTGCACAAGGAAGACTAGAGGGAATTACCATGTTTTTGACAAAAAATCGGACAAAACGGCAAGCAGCCCGGTCTTCTGTCCAGCCAATCTAAGTGGGGGAGGTCTGACACCCAGTGATACAAACCATAAAATGTATAGATGTTAAAAAAAATATATGGCTGTGGTGTGTTTCTATACATCCCATAGCTGATATATGTGACCAAACGACAGATACTGGAAACTAGAATTTTGCTTGCATCTGCTTTCCATGTTTCCAAAATCCACTGCACTGAGTTTATCGACTGTGGACACCCTACCCATGGTATCCCCATGCTTGGAGACCCAGAGGAACAATGTTGGGGGTCACACCACAGGAAGGATATGTTCTTGCTTGTGAGAGACTGGAGGAAATTACTATGTTCTAGGAAAAAAATGCTAAAAATCTGATACATGTCATCCTGTTCAGTGCAGTCTCTCAGCCTGCTAATCAGGGTCAGGAGGTTTGGCACCCAGAGATAGTACCCTTAGGATGGGGGGATGTTAACAAATGTATGGTTGTGGTAGGTTTCCATAGTGGCTAGGAGTGCTGTGTGTTATTAAAAGACAGGTACCCTAAACCGACACTTCAATTACAGCTGCTTCTAAATTTCCAAAATGCTCTGCCTTCCTTTTATTGGTTGTGGGCACCCTGAGCCTGTTTTGATCTCCCATACCTGCCTCGCATCCTCACACTCAAGAAGTAGAGGAAAAAAGTAGGGACTCGAGCCTTGTCAGGGAAATCTTTCTGTGCAAGGGAAACTGGAGGGAGCTACACAATTTGGGGGGAAAAAATGCAAAAAATGTCATATTCAAAGCGATCTTGCGGCCAGGTAGTCAAGGCAAGGGAGGTGAGACCTAAATGATAGAAACTTGAGTGTGTGTAAATGTTAAAATATATGGCTGTGGTGTGTTTTCAAGCAGGCCGGGGGTGATAAATGTGACCAAAAGCCAGCCCTAATCAACATTTCGCTTGCAGCTGCTTTCCAAATCTCCAGAATACGCTACACCCAGTTTGTGCCTATAAAACACCCTGAGCCTATACAAAACGTATATATTTCTGCTACCCTCATGCTTTGAAGACCCAGACAAACAAAGCTGAGGGAGCAGTCTTGGCAGCAGTATGTACATGCACAAGGGTAACTGGTGGAAATTACCATGTTTTGAAGAAGAAAATGCACAAATTGTGACAAACTTTATGTTCAGGGTGTGCTACTGGCCAGCCAACCAGCCAGTCAGGGCATGAGATCTGGCTTACACCAGTACATTTCTTAGTTCATAAAGAATTAAAATATATATAGTAACAATACTTTCCCTATAGTGCTCCACATATTCAGTATTCCAGGACGTATGTTTGTCCATTTGACAAATGGACTAAAATAGTAAGCACATTTGTTTAAAAAAAATATATATATATATCTCCACACAACACCTCCAAAACTCATTGTTTGGGCAGATATTGCAATGCTCTATGGGAGTGGCAAAGATTTTGCCAGCTGTCTCAAATGATGTCAGAGTCACATTACAGCAACTAATCTTCGACGGTTGGGATGCGGCACAATATGCCATCAGATCTGGCATGGGCATGACTGACCAGACTGGCTATTCCCTACCCTTCCTTTCTGTACTCCTGGACATGCCATCCATACAGCAACACCTCCCGGAGGACCACTGATCTGTACTTCAAAAATAAGTTCTGGCTCTCTTGGCCAAGGGAGTAGTAGAGAGGGTGCCAACATCAGAGACTGAGACTAGTTCATCACCCTGTGAACTTTTTCCTCCGAAAGGACTAGTTCCAGTGTGGTACTAAGGCGCCATGCCTGGATGCACTCCGCAGGCTTTTCTTCAGACATTCTGTAGTACCTAATGGACATGCCGTTCGATGTCTCTCGCCTGTTTGGAGCGAAAGCGGACTCGGCCTTAGAACGTTTTAAAGAGAGGCCACAATTCACTCTCTAGGCCTAACTCCACCTGTCTGCTACTTCCCCCAGACCACTTGCCCCTTTTAACGGGTTACCAGCAGATGCGACAATACGCGCCTCAGCAAGCCTCCCAATCCTTTTAAGGTAGAGGCAGGGGAACAGGTCACCAATGTCCAGGCCCCCAGGGACAACGTTCTGCCCAAACCCCAGCTTCCCCTTCTGCAGCCGCTGCAGAACCGTCTTAATTTGCTCTCAGCGGCACACAATTACCTGATAGGAGGTAGTCACTTTACACCTCCCTTGTTGGAGGAGCATTACTTCTGACAAGTGGGTGCTCCAGATCATAAAACATTTAATCCCTAGCTTTCCTATCTGTACCCCTGGACATGTCATCCATATCGCAACACCTCCTGGAGGACCACTTGTCCATACTCCAAGAAGAAATTGTGGCTCTCTTGGCCAAGGGAGCAGTACAAAGGGTGCAGTCATCAGAGATCAGGACTAGTTGCTACTCCTATTATTTTTTGGTGTCGAAAATGGACTAAGGACTCCATGCCATCCTAGATCGTCGACCTCTGAACTTCTTCTTTCAGAAACACTAGTTCACATGCTCATCCTTGCCCAAGTTCTGTTGTGCCCTGGATCCAGGAGACTGGATGGTGGAGCTCGTCTTGCAGGACACCTATTTTCACATCCCCATCGGGTAGTTGCAGAGACACTATCTGTGGTGTCAGGTAGGCTAAGAGGACTTTCAGTTCTCCGTGCTCACTTTTGGCCTGACCAGTGCTCCTCTGGTGTTCACAAACGTGATAGTGTTGGTCGCAGCTTATCTGCGGAGGTTGGGAATTCTTCCCATACCTCAACGAAAGATTGTTGAAGGCAGGTTCACCTCAAGTGATCGTAAAACCACCTCCAGACGATGACCAACCTCTTGACGTCATTGGGTTTTTCCATCATTTGCAGACATCACACCTGACTCCTTCACAGTGGCTCCCATTTATCTGGCCATCTTGAATATGGTGGTTTTCCAAGCCATCCCTCCGTCACAACAAGTCTAGACCTTTGGGGTCTGATCCCAATGTTTCTGCCTGCAACCGGGGCCACTGTGAGGCTTCTTGGCCTCTTGCATCGCGCTTGTGGACCACACCAAGTAGCACATGTGGGCTCTGCAGTGGGATCTGAAGCCTCATCAAGCTCAGCACCAATGCAAAATGTCAGATTCTGTCCAGGTGTCAAAGGAGACTGCGAAAGAACTGCAGTGGTGTCTGGACAGCAGCAATTGGACCGGCGACAGTCCCCTCTCCTTACTCCACCCAGGTTTAACGGACGTCACAAATGCATCATTGCTGGGTTAGGGAGGAAATCAGAGGACTCTGGTCTTCGGTGGAAGCTCGACTCCACATCAAGTTGCTGGAGTTGCGAGCAGTTCGCTTGGCACCGAAGATGTTCCTCCCGGCCTTCAAAGGGGAACAGGTACAGGTGCTCACACACAGCACAACCCCCATGTGGTACTGCAACAAACAGGGCAGTGTGGGTTTGCAGGTCCTGAGTCAGGTGGCTGTATGCCTCTGGAAGTGGCTGAATGCTTGATCACACAACACCTGGTAGGATCTCTGAATGCCAGGACAGATTAACTCATCTGTCTTTGTCTTGCAGATGACGAATGTCCCTTACACTCGGAGGTGTCACAGGGTGTCTTCCAGCAGTGGGGAAGACCTTTTCTTGCTCTGTTTGCCACCGCAGAGAATGTGCATTGTGCAGAAAATATGCAGCGTCAAAGCTTTTTGATATTGGAGTTTCCTTGGCAGTCCTCTCTAAAAGACACTTTTCGCCTACACCGGAGCTCAGGACTCCTATACGCCTTTCGGCCTCTCCCTCTTTTGCCCAGATTACTGAAAAAGAGCAGGAGAAACGGGGCCCCAGTCATTCTGGCGGCCACAGATTGGGTGAGTAGTGTGTTACCCCGAACTTGTGGCCATGACCATTTGTCGTCCTATCCGACTGCCCCTTCGGTAGACCCTCCTGTCGTGACAGAAGGGCAGAGTTCTGCACCTGAGCTTGCAAAACCTGCATGCCCATGCATGGAGATTGAGCGATAACAGTTGATGGCTTTCATTCTTACTCTCATTCTTACTCCCGAAGTGGATAGGATTATGCTGGTGGTTAAGTATCCTTCTACCAATACATTATATGCAGGACGCTGGGAGAAGTTTGTCGCTTGGTGTTCCTCTTGTCCTTTTCAACTCTTACAAGCAAGTTTCTCTGACATTCTTTTGTGCAGTGGGACCGTAATTTGGTTCTCACCTATCTCTTGTGCAATGCTTATGAGCCCATGCACATTTGTCCTCTTTGCCTGCTAACCACAAGGCAGTTTTCCTCCTCGCCATAAAACCTGCCAGGTGAGTAAACTGCAGGCATTGTCACTGCACACTTCGCTCTTCCCAGACAAACTGGTCCTCCAGACAAAAAAAACCCAGCATTCCTGCCCAAGGAAGTCGTGCCCCTTTCACATAGGACAATCAATCACCTTGCCGGCTTTCTATGCACTGCCCGCCCTCCAATGAGGAAGAACTGTCCCACCGTCTTGACCCAAAAAGAGCCCTTACCTTCTGTGTTGATCGTGCACTGGAATACTGACAGGATGACCAACTTCTCAGTTTTTCTGGAACTAAGAAAGCAATAGTTGTGCAGAAGAGAACCATCTCCCAGTGGATTTTATTATGCATCAAATCTGTTATGTGCTGGCTAAAAAGCAACCTCCTGAAGGTTTGTGGACTCAATCCACCAGAACAAAGGCTGCTACCACTGCACTGCACACACGGTGTGTCTGTCGTGGAGATCTATCTGATAGAGACATATAGCCGCAGATTCCTTAACTTAGAATATCCTCCAGGCGCCAGTCTGGATCCGGAGATTTTTCAGCAGTACCTCTGCGCACCGGGGGAAGGTGTCGCATGGTTCTGCCCTGACGTCGTCCCCGGATATGATGTCAGTAAAGCCATGTAAGTCCCTCCCGGCGCACTGACGTCAGTTTTCTTCTTTTCCGCGCTGCAACGCAGATCCAGGAGAAGCGCTTCCTCTGGCCTGTTTGTTTTTGGCCTTACTGACGCCTTTTAGCATCCAGGAGCAGTGTGCTGATGCCTTCGGGCTTTAAGTTGTGTGAGTACTGTACGTGGCTGATGTCGGCGACGGATCCTCACGCGATTTGTATGTGGTGCTTGGGCGAGCACCATGACTCCGAGGAGTGCGACTCCTGTCGGAAGCTGAAGCCGAAGTCCCTACGGGAACGAAAGATAAAGCTGTTATGCCCCCGGAAGTCCCGTTCGGAGTCTTGGCGTTGTCGGTCTCCTTCTCCAGCTCTGGCCCCGGTTCTTGGCAGGTCGAGGAATCGTGCCCAACGTCGTCACTCGTCTTCCTCAGGTAAGCACAAGCGGAAGTCACGGAGGCCATCTGCCTCACCTAGTCGTGACGTTGGTGCCAGTTGTTCCCGGTCCTTACCGGACACAGCCCCTCCGCAGTCGACCCCCGCCTACCCTCCGTTTCCTCATGTTGGGGCGACTAGGAACCAGATGGCGGCCGATTTTCGGGCTTTGCGGGACATCTTTGAGCCGACCCCTCTCCCTGGTGCGCCTTCGGGCCCACAGAGGTGGTAGAGACTCAGATTGGGAGCTCGCCGGCGGATTCATCCTCGGCGCTAATCGAGGACCCTGACTCCGGCTCCAGAGTCGCGGCGATGTTGGGAGCCAGCCCATGGGGCTTCCCATTCAGACGTCAGGCCACAGTCTGCCTCCAGCATTAGGGGACAGCCCAGTGGGGCCCCCTGGAATGGCTTCTACTGTGGCTGCAGCTGAGGACTTGTCTCCGAGTCGACGCCGTCCCACACCGCACTCTCCTATCGCAGTGGATGTCGAGTTGACGCCGTCCCGACGCCGATCGATGGAGCCTCCTTCGACGTTCGTTGGCGTCGATCTCGACGTCCTTTGCTCCTCCTTTTCACATGGAGGGCGAGGCCCGTGGGGGTGCACCTTCCCCGGTATTATTTGAGCTTTCTTCGGAGCATGTTGATGGGGAGCACTCTCAGGCCCTTGGGCAACCAAGGGTTGAAGGGCCTTAGGCGGACGGGTTGGCCGGCAACTGTCCCCTAACTATGATTTGCTGTCACCCCCTAGAATGGCGACGGAGGCTGGTGCAGTGTTTGCAACGGCTGTTCGCAAAGCTGATGATATTTTGCAGTTCCAGACTCCTTCTACTACTTTGCCCTCCGATCCATTGTTGGATTTGCACCACCAGGGCAACGCGGAGGGTGAGCCCTTGCTGCCTTTTGGTGCATCATTGTATGACATTCTTCTATGGACCTGGGCGCGGCCCTCGTCGGGGGACTCGGTAGACTGTGCTATCGCACATCGTCACCAGATGACCCAGTCTGTTTGTCCCTGCACCCTAGGGATCTGAAAGAGACACGTTAGTGACAGATTCCTTACCTTAGAATATCCCCAGGCGTCAGGCTGGATCCGGAAAGTTTTTGCGTAGCAGTACCCTTGCGCGTCGGTAGGCGGCGTCGTGCGGCTCCGCGTCAGTCGTCCGGCGTCGTGATCGCCGGGATGACGTCGCGCGGGCAGTACTTAGGCGCCGCCCCTGCGCGCTGACGTCAGTTCTTCTTTTTCCGCGCCAGTAAGCACAGATCCGGGAAGAGCAGTGCCCTAGTCACTTTTTGACTATCTTTTTGGTGAATTTTTCACTGTTTCTTCAACGAGTCTTCACGACTCCTAAGGTGTCGTAGGGATGCCCGGCTTTAAGCCCTGCGAGGAATGTGGTCGCATGATGTCGATCACGGACCCGCCCCTCGATTGTCTCTTTTGTCTCGGCCGAGACCACGACACGAAGTAGTGTCCTGACTGCCGGAAACTTCATCCTAAGGCTTTGCGAGAGCGGTCTCGAAAGCTCCTCGAAGTCCGGCATTCGGCTCCGCGCCGCACCAAGCCCCGGTCCCGGGAGAGGTCGAGGGGCCGGACGCGGAGTCCCCGCCGTTCGTCGGAATCCAAGTCTTCGCGCTCCTCCGGTAAGTCGAAGCACAAGAAGTCTAAGCGGCGTCATCGCTCTAAGACTTCGCCTCGCCGGTCTCGCGACTTCGCTGAGGTCCCTGTCGGCACCGTCCCCCGGTTCTCTCCGGGTCCGGACATGGAGCCGGACGGGCGTCGCCCGACGCCGGTTCCGGCGCCCATGAGACCTTGGGTCCCTGATGTCCCTCCTCCTCCATATTTTCAACCTGAGGAGGACCAGGAGAGCTGGGAGGGGTCTGAGGACCCTCTCACACAACAGTGCGAGTTTGACCCGGACTGGGTTGAGGAACTTGGGGATGCCAGTGGTCTGGATACCTCCCCTGACTCTGGCATGCTGTCTCCTCCCGTGGCAACGGAGGAGGGGCTAACTTGCAACGGTGTTGCGTGAGAGCTGCTGGAGCCTTGAATCTCCAGTTGCCTACGGTGGCCGTCAGGACTAACATCCTGACTGAAGTGCTTCAGCCGGCGGCCTCCTCTTTGGAGACTGTGCTGCCGTTCAACGATGCACTGACTGACGTTCTTTTGGGTGCCTGGTCCAAACCCACCACAGGGGCTCCTGTGGATAGGAACGTGGCCCGACGCCATCGCCCTGCTCCGGGCGACCCCTGTTTCTCTCCCAACACCCCAACCCTGAGAGCTTGGTTGTCCAAGCCTCTGCCTCCCAAACCGCCTTCCCTACCGCCCCTCCGGATAGGGAATCCAAGCGCCTGGATCACTTTGGGAAGAAGGCTTTCTCTTCCTCCAGTGCTGGCTTGCGGTCTGTTAATACCGCTTGCCTCTTGGGCCGATACACCCACTCCCTGTGGGATTCGGTGGCAACTGTTTTGCCGCAGTGTTCTGAGGAGGTCCAGACACTGCTTACCCGCGCCATTGCGGAAGGGCGTGATGCGGCTAAATATACCATCCGCTGTGGCCTTGATACCGCCGACTCGCTGGGCAGATCGCTTGCAATGACGGTGGCGCTGCGTCGCCACGCCTGGCTGAGAACCACTGGTTTTTCAGGGGATGTCCAGAATACACTCATGGACATGCCCTTTGATGGAGTCGGTCTTTTTGGTTCGAAGGCAGACCATGCGCTGGAGCGTTTCAAGGACTCACGGGCTACTGCTAAGTCCCTGGTCACTTGCTGTTGTGCGCCCTCCGCTCACGTCTGCTTTTCGCCCCTTTCGTGGCCACGGAAGGGGCGCCCAGTCACGTCCACAGCCCGGCCAACGGCCCGCGCAGCAAGCGCCTTCGCGTGGCCGAGGGCGTGGATACCGCCGTGGCGGTTCGGGCAACCAGCGTGCGGGTCAGGCCACCACCTCCAACCCGTCCGCGGCCTCCAAGCCCTCCTAGTCCCTCCTTTCAGGTGCACAGCACGCCAGTCGAGGGCAGGGTCCGCCATCACCTTCACCACTGGCGTCCCATCACCTCGGACAGGTGGGTCTTGGACATTGTCCGAAGGGCTACTCCCTCCCCTTCGAGACCACCCCCAGCCATGCCACCTCAATTCCACCGCATGTCAGGGGATCACTTGGTGCTTCTACAGAAGGAAGTCACGGCCCTCTTGGCCAAGAGGGCCATCGAGCATGTTCCGACCCCAGAAGTAGGGCGTGGTTGCTACTCCCACTACTTTCTGGTGCCCAAAAGGACAAGGAGGACATGCGTCCTGTCTTGGACCTCCGGAACGTCAATCGCTTCCTCCGGAAGGAGAAGTTCAAGATGCTCACCCTAGCTCAGGTCTTGACTGCCCTCGACCCCGGAGACTGGTTGGTAGCGTTGGACTTGCAGGACGCCTATTTCCACATCCCCGTCCTGCCGGCCCACCGGCGTTGCCTTCGGTTCACGGTAGGCCTCGAGCATTTTCAGTTCACCGTGCTCCCCTTTGGCCTTACCAGTGCCCCTCGGGTGTTCACGAAAGTGATGGCGGTGGTCGCAGCTCATCTGCGCCGGGCAGGGGTTTCAGTCTTCCCCTACCTCGACGACTGGCTGCTGAAGGCGGGCTCGTCCCAGGCAGTCGTCTCCCACCTCCAGACTACGGCCGAACTCCTGCACTCGCTGGGGTTCTCCATCAATGTGCCGAAGTCGCATCTGATTCCTTCTCCACAGCTCCTTTTCATCGGAGCAGTTCTGGACACGACGCAGTTTCTGGCCTATCCTCCCGAACGGCGAGTCCGGGATATTCAGGCTATGATTCCGATCTTTCAGCCTTTATCCTGGGTTTCGGTACGGATGACCCTGAGGCTGCTGGGCCTCATGGCCTCCTGCATCCTGCTGGTCAATCATGCCAGATGGCATATGCGGGCTCTGCAGTGGGACCTGAAGTTCCAGTGGGCGCAGCACCAGGCCAACCTGTCCGATCACGTCCAGATCTCGGAGGGGACTGCAACACAGTTGCAGTGGTGGCTCTCGAACCGGCAATGGGTCATGGGCAGATCCCTCTCCCTTCCCCAGCCAGAGCATACAGTTGTGACGGACGCGTCCCTTCTGGGATGGGGCGGTCACATGGGAGAGGCGGAGATCAGAGGCCTCTGGTCTCCGGCGGAGTCCCGGCTCCATATCAACCTTCTGGAGCTCCGGGCGATCCGACTTGCACTGAAGGCATTCCTTCCCTCTGTCAAAGGGAAGGTAGTGCAGGTGTTCACCGACAACACCACCGCCATGTGGTACTGCAACAAACAGGGCGGGGTGGGGTCGTGGACCCTTTGTCAGGAGGCTCTGCGCCTCTGGACATGGCTGGAACATCAGGGCATGTTCCTGATGGTTCAACACCTGGCAGGTTCCCTGAACGCCAGGGCGGACGAACTCAGCCGCAGGTGCATGATGGATCACGAATGGCGTCTTCACTCGGAAGTGGCGCAAGGACTCTTTCTACAGTGGGGAGAGCCTTGGTTAGATCTATTCGCCACCGAAGAGAACGCGCAATGTCATCAGTTCTGCGCGTTGGAATTTCCAAGGCGGCACTCGCTCGGCGGCGGCTTTCCGTCACGAGTGGAGTTGCGGTCTATTGTACGCCTTTCCGCCTATACCACTTCTACCCAGAGTGTTGAAGAAGATTCGGCACGACCGGGCCCAAGTCATTCTTGTGGCTCCGGACTGGGCTCGAAGAGTTTGGTATCCCGAGCTACTCAGTATGAGCGTAGATCCCCCGATCCGTCTGCCTCTTCGGGAGGATCTTCTGTCGCAGCAGCACTGGACGGTCCTCCACCCGAACCTGTCCAGTCTACACCTGCTTGCGTGGAGATTGAGCGGCGGCAGTTGATTCCTTTCGACTTGCCTCCCGAAGTTTGTGATGTGATTCTGGCAGCCAGGCGTCCCTCCACTAAGGTGGTATACGCCTGCAGGTGGAACAAATTTGTGGCATGGTGCACAGCAAAGGCTGTGAACCCCTTTCTGCCCTATTTCTGAGGTCCTTCTGTTCCTTCTTTCTCTGGCCCAACAGGGTTCTGCCCTGGGTACCATCAAGGGTTATCTCTGTGCTATCTCGGCCTTCCTCAGGCTCCCTGATCAGCCCTCCCTTTTCAAGTCCCCTGTTGTTAACCGGTTCTTAAAAGGCATTACACACCTCTTTCCTCCTGTTCCATTTGTGATGCCTCAGTGGGACTTGAACTTGGTTCTTACCTTTTTAATGTGCGCTCCCTTTGAGCCTCTGCATAACTGTCCTCTTCGTCTTCTGACTCTAAAGACAGCCTTTCTGGTGGCCATCACCTCCGCTCGGCGGGTGAGTGAGCTCCAGGCTTTATCTTGCAAACCTCCCTTTCTGTCTGTTCATCCGGACAAGGTTGTTCTTCGGACGCGTCCGTCCTTCTTGCCAAAGGTGGTTACTGCCTTTCACATTGGGCAGACCATCACTTTGCCTACCTTCTTTCCGCCTCCGCATCCTTCCAGAGAGGAAGAGAGGCTCCACCGTCTGGACCCAAAACGTGTGCTCTCCTTCTATATCGACCGCACAAAACACTTCCGGGTGGATGACCAGCTCTTTGTTGGCTACGTGGGCGCCAAAAGGTCAGGGCGGTGCACAAACGAACCATCTCCCGCTGGGTTACCTTGTGCATCAAGACCTGCTATTCTTTGGCTAAGAAGGAGCCTCCTGTTGGGCTGCGTGCCCATTCCACCAGGGCAACGGCTGCTACCACGGCCTTGGGCCGCGGTGTTCCGCTGCCGGTTATTTGTCAGGCAGCTACGTGGGCCTCGCTGCACACGTTTACAAAGCATTACTGCCTTGACAGTCAGGTCCGGAGGGGCGGCTTCTTTGGCCGTTCTGTCCTCCAGGACTTCCTTGTCTGATCTTTGTTCGCAGACCCACCACCGGGGTTGGTATTGCTGGGGTATCTATTCTAAGGTAAGGAATCTGTCACTAATGTGTCTCTTTCAGATGCACAAGTTACTAACTTGTGTAACGATATATCTGTAGAGACAGTAGGTAGTGACAGATTCCTACCGCCCACCCATCCTCCCCGTTCTGCGAACTGATTTCTAGGGTTAAGGACATCCCTTTCAGGGCCCTAGTATTTTTCAGACACCTATGTCAGCTTCTTGCATGGCTCTGCGTTCCTGGCGCGGAAAGTCGTGTACAGAACTGACGTCAGCGCGCAGGCGGCGCCTAAGTACTGCCTGCGACGTCATCCCGGCGATCACGACGCCGGCGACGGACGCGAGCCGCACGAGCGCCGCCTACCGGCGCGCAAGGGTACTGCTACGCAAAACTTTCCGGATCCAGCCTGACGCCTGGGGATATTCTAAGGTAAGGAATCTGTCACTAACTACTGTCTCTTACAGATATATCGTTACACAAGTTAGTAACTTGTGCTTCAAGGGCTAGTCATCCAGACAGCCTCCGCTTCGCTGCCTTTGTCCTCTGCTTCGATCCTTCCACCCACGAGGGAGTCTCGATGGTTGGAGACATGTGGTCGGCAAATGTTTGCGTCCACAAGCTCAGCCCTCCGGTCCTTGAGCACGTTCTGCGTGTTTGCACAGGCTACGTTTGCCCTCTGGGACATGGTGGAGCGCCTCCTTCCCTCCCTGCCGGAAGGCCACTGGGCTGACCTGGCTCGGATTCTCCAGAATGGTCGTGAGCTGGCTCAGTTTTCAATTCGGTTTGCCATGGACACCACTGATTCCGTGGGTTAAGCGATGGCCAGGTCAGTTGCCTTGCGTCGTCATGCTTGGCTGCGTGATGGCAATTTTCCTGAAAATGTTCAGGAGCGTCTTCGACACTTGCCCTTTGATGGGGCCCATCTTTTTGACAGTCATGCTGACTAAGCGGTTCAGCGTCTCATGTTTGGTTTGCAGTGAATGGCTTTGTTTCTAGTCCCTTGTTGCGGACTTATTGTCTTTGGTTGCAGTATTGTTATTGCTTTTCTCTGGTGTCAGTCGCTGAGTTCAAGCTGTTATTTCCCAGACTGACTGTACAGCTTCACAGCTGTTTCTGCCCTTATTTTCGATTCCTTGGTCTAAGAGCTAGTCTCCAGTGGTGCCCCTTTTTATAGGGATGTGACATACCTTATGTGGGGTATTCGTTGATTATTGTATAGCCATTCTTAATTACCACTGCTCCAGGGAGAGTTCTTCCTGGGTGATGTACATCCTTCCTGAGGATGCGGCTAGGTCCTCTTAGGATTGTTACCTATCTCCTCTCTGGGGAGTTTTATTCTAGTTCCTGCTGTCGCTCCACTTGCGGTTGTGGAATTTCTTCTCTGGACACGCCCACAAGGGTAGCGTAGCTCTCTTTGGAGCTTCCATGTTTGCATTTTGCCTTTAGTCAGTAGTTCTCTCCTGCCTCTGCGCAGACCTCTCCAGACTATTGTTGGCTTTACGTCCCGTCTGGCTCGTCACAGCGTGCTCACGCATGCTCCTTTTTTCTTGCCCTTGGCTATCTTTTTTAAGCGCTCCGCTGTTTTTCGACCATTTTGCCTATGTTGGCTGTCTTTGCCGTAAGCCAGTGTCTTTTGTGGGCATGTTGGTCTGTTCCGCTTCAGGAACAGTTTCTTCTCTGTGTTCAGTTCTGGCACGGTGTGTTAAAACATACTGGGTGTGTTCACGGGCACGCAGTGCTTGCTGATCCAACTTGTGCCACAGCGTTGCCTGCGTTGAATTCTTGTGGCATTGTTTATTCCTTCCCTCTGGTGTTGGACGTGCTTCTGTCCTTGGCCTTCCCTCATGACACAGACTCTCTCTGGTTTTTTCCTGGTAGGCAGTTGGTTCTACGCCGGACGCGTGGGTGGTGCACATTGTTTGTGCCCCATTTTTCATGCGCACTTTCCAGGCAAGGGCTCAGGTCGCTCTGCTCATAGCCTCTGCCAGATGTTATCCTTAGCAGTCTCTCTATCAGGGATGCTCATTGTACCTTTGTACACATGTTTTGGGCTATGTGTGTATGCAGGTATATATATATATATATATATATATATATATATATATATATATATATATATACATATATTCATATGTGCCTGTATATCTATGTCTGTTGCTATGTTTGACGGATGTTATGTCCTACTATGGTTCACGCCGGTGCCGTTGGTACCTGTTGTGTGGGCTGCTGTACTTGTCTTGGGCATGCTCTTCGAGTATCCCTTGCCTTTCATTTAAAAACACGAGTACCCCTTGCCTTTCATAAAAATAAAAAAACATAAATCAATTAATCAAAACAATAACTTTTCATATATTTTATATATATATATCTGTATATATATATATATACATATATATATATGTGTGTGTATATATATATATATATGTGTGTGTGTGTAGTGAGATATACACACTGCGAGGGAGCACACTTGCTCTGTCTCTTTCTTCTTATGACAGCAAGCCTTGTGTGTGTCTCCAGCTTCTGCTGGTAACCTTTCACCGTTGTACTTCTGTGTATGGTTGGTCAGTACGACTACCTGGTAGTACATTCTGTATATTTCTGCTGACGCATGTTTGCTGTCGATGCTTCGTTTAATGTGCTTCTGCATGTGTGTGGTGTGGATTCCACGGTCCACCCAGTCTGCATAAGCGTATCCCTCTTATCCACATACCTGTATCCAGCTGTGGTTCTGGTTTTATATATCTCGGCATGAGTGACATCTGTCTCTATACATGTCCGTCTTGGTATCCACTGTTGTGTATGCTTATTTTGTACGGCCTGACTTTGTCGTATTGTTTTGTCCTTTCTCTGGGACATTATTTTTTGCAGATCCATGGATACTGTACATAGCTCTGCTTCGTATCTTATTGCAGAAGCTCATGGATGGCCATTCTACTCTCTATGATTTTCCTTCGCCCTTTCCTAGGGGGTGTAGGTCAAACTGTCCTTCTACGGACTGTGGTGCCATTGCCTTTGTTTGTTGATGCTCCCTTTCCGAAGCTTATTGGTCTAGTGTCAGCCACGCTTGCACTTGCGGTCTCCACCTGTTTTAGTCCATCTTCTTGGCGGACTGGTTCTCTTACGGAACCTGGTGGTGTTGAGTCACAGACCCGCCTCCAATGGGGTATAGCTTTGGTATCTATTCTAAGTTAAGGAATCTGCTTCTAGATGTCTCTATCAGATGAACAAGTTACTTACCTTTGGTAACGATGTATCTGGTAGAGACACAGTCTATCCGCAGATTGCTTAACGCCCACCCATCCTCCCCGCTCTGCGAGGGCCTTTTCAGGTTGGGTTCTTACTCTGTTTCTTTCTACCAGTGATATCTGTCTTCATGCGTGTTAGTCTACTTCGCATCCTTCAACTGGTCAGGTTGTCTTCCATACATGCTCTTGCACCCTGATTCTTCCAGTGTGATGGTTGCTCTTGTCCTTTTTCCCCCCCTCCCTTCCCCTCCCTGATGTTTTGTCCGTTGGTTTGGGGTCTATTTGACTGTTGCAGTCAATTGAACATATTTGGGGGTGTGGTTGTACATTCTCTAATGTTGCAGAAATGTTACCACTTGCCCTACCTTCATGCTGTCCAGGTCTCGTTGTTTACCTTGGCATTCATGTGGTTGCAGACTGCTTGTCGTTTACCGTGTCATTCAATTGCTGTTTTGTCTTTTTGGGGGGGTCTCGTTCTTCGTTTATGCGAGACTGTTTCTGCGGGGCGAGATCTCTGCTTTCGCCCTTCCGGCTCTTCCATCATGTAGTGTTCTTCTGTACAATGCATTGTTACGTTTCTCATCATCATTTTCTTTTTCTTTTATTATCATTGTTGTCTCAACAGATGTTTAACTGTTTTTAGCACACTGTTCCCACTTTCAGTTTTAGTATTGGCTCTGCGTTTTGGCGCGGAAAAGTTTCACAGTCGAAAACTGACGTCAGCGCGCCAGGAGGGACTTGTATGGCTCCACTGACGTCATATCCGTGGACGACGTCAGGGCGGAGCCATGCGATGCCGTCCCCCGGCGCACAGAGGTACTGCTGTAAAATCTCTGGATCCAGACTGGCGCCTGGAGGATATTCTAAGTTAAGGAATCTGCGGCTAGACTGTGTCTCTACCAGATACATCGTTACCGAAGGTAAGTAACTTGTTCACCTGGCTGTTATATGGGGATCCCTCCATACATTCACTAAGCATTACTGCCTGCCAGACAAATTGCGGGATAGGCAATTTGTCTGATCTGTCCTGCAAGATTTTGTGTTCTGAGTCAATCCACAGTTCCACCTACTGATGATATGTACTTCTTTGGCGTCTATTCAGAAGGTGAAATATCTGCAGTTAGAAGAATCTATCAGAAGAACAAGTTAGTTACCTTCGTTAACACCTTTTCTGGTACAGACTCCATCAAAATGCAAATTCCGCACTGACCCACCCTCCTCCCCATCCTGTGGGATGGACTCATACTGTCCATTAATAAGGTTCCATCTTTTGAAAACATCTGCACACTATCACATTTTGATGTCTATGGTCTCCACATTTGTTGGCGCAGACAGAGTTCAGAAAGAAACTGACTGCGCGCGGAAGTGGCTCATATATTGGGTCCCCGATGCCATGGGTGGTGCGGAGCATCGTAGAGCCGCATGACCCCACTTACTGACACGCAAGGGAATTGTTACGAAGGGATCTGGTTCTAATCTGAACCCTTGAGATATTCACAAGGTGAGGAATCTGCACTTAGATGAAGTCTCTGCCAGAAAAGGCATTACTGAAAGTAAGTAACCTGTTCATTTTGACATCTGCAGAGGACGTAACCTAGTGAATAGGCTCACCACTTACACTGTATTGAAATAATTGACATTTCCAAACTGCTATAACTGTAACTCTCATAAGACAGCTGTCTTTTTGGGTCTCCTGAATGAACAATATATTTGCAGCCTCTGCTACATTATATCCTTCTATATAAACTGAAATGTGACATTTAAGGTGTATCATTTGATTGGAAAATGTTATCAAAATAATATTTGCAGCGTGCATGTGTCCTCTGTGAAATGCGCTTAATCCTATTATAGCTATAATGAAATATTCTGTCTGAACAAAGCCACGGTGCGTCCACTGACCTACATTTTTGCTTGGAATCTCACTCACTTCTCACTGTGTAACGATCCAGCTGTCCATCTGGCATTACAGGGGACTGATCACACACTTGCCAGGATGGGAGGTACAGTTCTCCTGAGGCCTAGTAAAGCATCTTTGCCTGATTAGAATCTGATGTATTTTCCCCCCATTCAGAAAGGATGTCAGGGAGACTTAGCGGATCCATTCCCAGGCCAAGTGAAGGCTCAGGAGAGATTACCTTTGAAACTCATGGGGCTGACTGGAAAGTACTAGGGGTGGAGCTGCGAGGTAGGTGAGAGCTCAGCACAGCTGAGAAAAGGATTCTCCATTTAAAATGTTGGCGCATAGTCTTGATGTCACAAATCATATTCACAGGACGGAACATGCTTCACTTTGCTGAATGAACTATATTGGAAGCCTTGGGGTTGTATTTGGGGTGGGTATACTTCACCAGTAATGTCTGACTGGTTTACCCTCTAAACCCTGCTGTCTGGGAGAATCTGCCTGAAACTGAGAAGAAAAGCTGCCTTCAGTAGTCCAACCTGCCTACCAGATAGCATTGCAGAGATTTCTTTCCTGCTCTGTCTGATGTGTTCTCAGCATTTTGCTCCAAGAATGATTATGCCAGACTGCTGACGCACGGGGCTAAAGAGGGTCAATGTCTTCCCAGTGGAGCCTGTTTGCCCCATGGAACTTCCTTCCCACTGCTTTAAGCTGTGGACGGGGTATTGGCAGAGGAAGCTGCTGCCTCCTGGAATAATTCAAGTTTGTCAGTTGGTATTTGATATTTCTTGTGGACTTGGAAGCTGAGCTGTGGGAGCCTTCTGCAAGAAGTGGACTTGAGACTTGGGAGCCAGTCCTGGAAATGTTAATAGTTTTCTTCAAGGTAGTACTGCTGCCAGAAGTGTGGAAAAGCTCTTTCACTGAGGACTGTGGAAACACTCCAAATTTCTCAAAAAATACAGTTTTGACAATCTAAAGTTTGCCTTTTTTCCAGCTTTGTGTTTTTGGCAGAAAGTGCAAGACTCCAGCAGGACGGCTCGATTATGGTATATAGCTTCACAGACTCCTCATCACACACTGCCTTCAAGCTTGTACTGCTTGAGATATTTTGAATCCCTAAAAGTTTCAAAATCTCAAGTTAAGTCTTCTAGGAGGACCAACCACCATATCACCATCAGACCACGGTCATTCATGGATTGGCCACCAGGGGTGCCTTCGTTCCACAGCAACCTAGCGAATGACAGTTTGTCGTTTTTCATGCGACTCATAATCTATAATATTGAATGGCTTTTTGAGAATTTTTTTGTGCAAATTAGAAACATTCCAGTTTTCTTTATTTTGGTGGCATTTGTCTCAACTGTATATGCTGTTATCAAACTTGGTTTGGGTCACTGAAAATCTTTATTTTGTATTGTTTGTCCAGTTTTTGCACCTACCACATGACCAAGGGGAGCGTTGTTTTGTTCTTGCAACCAGTTTACCGCTGCTTGGGGCCATAATTAAGTGACCTTCGAATCTCCCTGGTGGGACCGTAGTCCCAGGGATTGTGCCAGCTTGTTCTCTCCTGCACTCGGCCCCAGTATTCACCGGCGTTACCCTGGTGGAGGACTGCAAAGTCCAGGGTGCACAGCGCCGCAACCTGCTGCCGCTAACGAGGGGGAGGCGCTAGATGTCAACACGCGCATAAAGCGCTGCCTCTCCCCCCGTGGCGTGGGCGAAGCCCGGGCCAAGGGCGGGCCCGTCCTTGCCAGGAAGAGGCAGGGCTGGGCCACCCCCCCTTCCATTGATCCACGGGTCTGTATTACTGAACGTTGAACACCCTTCACGGAAATTTGCCAGGACCCCGATTAAGTGAGTCTCAGACTGTGACTGTGAGGGAAAAACTCGGCGGGGTGTGGGATGTAGGATATTACACGGTTTGTTTAGTGAACCTGCCGAACTGTACTTTTGTACTCTCGGTAGTCTGGTAACCACTAATTGAATATCTACCTTTATTGGCAACCCTGACTATGTGAATGCTGGTATACTGTTTCATCGCACTTAATATAGAGCTCGTAACTGAGTGTAATACCGTGGGGACTGAACGCCATTAATCAGCCGGGTTTGATTTATGGGAATCGTGCTTGTGTATAAGTGCCAAGCTTTTTGTTGTAATCATTTGAAGCAATCTGTAAAGAATCAGGAGTTGTCTGCCAGGGAGACATGTCTAAGAGGAAGCAGCCCATTAAAGGCTCCTGTGGGGGGGCAGCAGTGACAACTCTTGATTCATTTCTGACCAGGGCTGCAAACGTTTTGTCCAACGAAATTGCTATCACTTAACTGAGACTTTCGTTGGAATTGAATAGCTTGCCCTTGAGTCCGGTACCATTGAATACTTCACCCCACACTGTGCAAAGTGAACCTGTTCCGCCGCCAATGGTCGTCACCCACTTAACAGATGAGGCTGATGGTAACCAAGATGAAGGCCCCTCCTTATTTGAGCCACCAGAAAAAAGAAAAGAGGTGGAGGTAGGAAAACAGCCCCCCAGCAAAAAAAGCAAGTAGCCCTATCTATTGAAGATCAAATTAATGTGGGATTGGGACAAATTGTAAGTAGCCTCTCTTTAAAAGTAGAAGAAATTGTAAAGTTGCACCTAAGCCCTATTATTGTCAGGCTGGATAAACTAGAATCACTACTGCTTCAGGCCTGTGAACGTCCTACTGCCAGTACCCAGGGCCTCATGGGTTTAGTACCGGGTGGACAGATTCGTCTGTCAGCGGCTGAGGTGAAGGATAGCAATAGCCATGTACACAATAGGGGGTTGCCATCTAATAATAGTATCCAAAGGGCACACAAAGTGTCACAGCAGTTAGGGAGTGATAGTATGCAGAACCCAGGTAGTATAGGCTCACAAGGAACGACTGTTCTTCCCGGAGTTGGCATGAACCAAGAAATTTCCCCAGACTCAGCCTTGCACGATTTACCTGGGGTAGCGCCTGAGGAAACCCGACTAATTAATGGGAATGAGCCCAGTGGCCCGAAACTTCCTAAATCCAATAGCCTTGTGAGACCAAGAACTGAAGTTCTGCACCTGCCTCCTGGGTCAGCCCCGCTTGTGACTGTCCTCGTAGGAGTTCCTCCCTTACAGGAGAACTCCAAAGAGACAACAATGGACTTAATTCACAAGGTAGTACACTGGCTGGACAAATCACAATCACATGGTCGATCCTTTGCCCCCATATTATCATGGCCAGAAGAGTTGGTTGGGTAGGGAAAGCCACAAGGAAAGACAGGAGTGGGGATTGCATTGTGGTAAATGTAACCCACCATGCATACGTAAGAGCCATGTTACAGGGGCAGATGAGAATTGAGTCGTCCTCGGGAATACGGGCTCTTCCACTTTCCTTCTTCTATCCAGAAGGGCCACTATACCCTAGGTTTGAGGGAAGTGGATCTATTCGGCCCCAATGGAGGACTTCGCAAACACAAGAAGTGGGCACTACTAGGAACTTATTAATTCCCCTCACAAATAGATTTGCACCATTAAGGGATTTGGATAGTGTGGATTGACAGCCAACCCCTTCTGAGATAGCGCATAGTATAAGTCCCATTCTAAGAGCACAATCGATTAGTTTGTACCCACTTCCCCGTGACAAAGTGATAGATCCTCTGGTCTGTACCTTTATGACATGGAACATTGCAGGTCTGAAGGCAAAAAAAGATGATGAACAATGGCTAGCGGTAATAACGGCGGGTCACATCATTGCACTTCAAGAAACCTGACACTTCTGACTCTTTTGTAATGGATGGTTTTGCCTCATTTTCTAAACTTGCGTCCCCATCAACTGTAGGAAGAGCAAAGGGCGGCTTGCTTACCCTAATTTCGTTAAAATTATCATGCACCACTAAGGGTCTGTCTAGCCCCTCTCCACATCTATTAGCAGTAGAATTAATATTTCCAGGCAGTGTTACTTTGGTGATTGTAAATTTTTACAATTCATTTTGTAGGGACCATGAGAGTGTACACCTAACTGCTCTTGAAAGCTTTATAGAGGATCTTGCACAGGAGAGAGATGCTCCATACGAAATAGTAATAATGGGGGATTTTAATATACATCGTTGCAAATTAAAATGTCTGTCAGACGGAGAGCTTTATGAAGATTTACCACCTATGGCCCATTTTGAACACTCTAGCCAAGGTGCCCGGCTAGAAAGTTTATTATCTGATAGAGACATCTAGCCGCAGATTCCTTAACTTAGAATATCCCCAGGCGTCAGACTGGATCCGGAAAAGTTTTTGCGCAGCAATACCTCTGCGTGCCGGGGGGCGGGGCTGCCTGGCTCCGCCCTGACGTTGTCCCCGGACATGACGTCAGTGGAGCTATATAGGACCCCCCCTGGCGCGCTGACGTCAGTTTTCCTTCTTTTCCGCGTTCCAACGCGGATCCGGGATTCGTCTGTTCCTCTGGCCTGTTTTTCTTCAGGCCCTTTTTCGACGTCCTTTGGCGTCAGGGAACAGTGTGCGATGCCTTCGGGCTTTAAATTGTGCGAAACTTGTTCGCGTCAGATGTCGGCGACGGACCCGCACGCCATTTGTATGTGGTGTCTTGGGTCGCACCATGACTCTGTGGAGTGACGCCTGCCGGCAGATGCGCCCGAAGTCCCTACGGGAGCGTCGGATGAAGCTCTTAGCTGCCCGGATTACCCGCACGGCGTCTCCCCGACGTTCTCCGGTTGGGTCTTCTCTCCGCGTCCGCTCCCGGAGTCGATCCCGCGAACGTTGCTCGACCGGTAAGTTAAAGAAAAAGTCACGGAAGTCTAGGTCCTCGCCTCCACGTGACGATGGGGGCCATGGTTCCCGTTCCCACACGGAGCCATGCGCCCCGGAGTCCGCCTCCCTTTACCCGCCCTTTCCGGGTACTGGCGCGACTCGGCCCCAGATGGAAGCCTACTACAAGGCTCTGCACTCCATCTTCGGCTCACCTCCTCTCCCTGGCGCGCCTTCGGGTCCCACAGTGGAGGTAGGCATTCAGGTCGGATCTCCGCCGGCGGGTTCGCCCTCGTCACCGACCGAGTGCCTCGGCTCCGGCGCCATGCCGGCGTCGGGTGCCAACGCCGATGTGCGTTTTAGTCCCACGCCGTGCCATTCTGCCTTGTCTCCGCATAGCCCCTGGCAGCTCCCTACGTCGACATCGGCATCAGCATCATCGGCCTCGACTCCGGCGTCGTGTCGGCTTCAGACAGCCCCCCGCCAAGCCATTCTGCCCTGTCTCCGCATAGCCCCTGGCGGCTCCCTGCGCCGACCTCTGCATTAGTGGCGCCGCCGGCGCCGTGCCTGTCGCCACCTGGTCCTCAGGCTCTGTCTCCGTGCCTCTCCGGCGTCGGAGCGGTGTCGTTCCACGCCGGAGCGGTCGCCAGCACCTGTCGGTTTTCCGCTTCCGGAGGACACAGGCCGGGCACGCCCGGACTTGTCTCCTCGCCAGTTGCCTCCAATGCCATGGGGGCAGTGGGCCCTTGTTCCTCCTCCTGTGGAACGTGTCAGCTTGCAACCGTCTCCTACAGATGGGCTATTGTCACCCCCCACCACGCCCACTGAAGCTGGTGCTTTGTTTTTGAGGGGTGTTCGTAGGGCTGCAGCTGTTTTACATTTGCACCCTCCTTCTGTGTCCTTTATTGGATCTCCTCCACCAGGGTGCGGTAGATATTGAACCCTTGCTGCCTTTTAGCGGCTTATTGTTCAACACCCTTCTCGGGACATGGGCACGGCCCTCTTCAGGAGATGCTGTCGACAGGGCTGTTGCGCATCGACACCGTCCGGCCCCTGAGAGCCCAGCCTGGTTGTCCCTTGAGCCTGGGGCTTACGGCCTCGTAGTGCAGGTGTCTTTGGCCACGCAACCTTCCTCTCCACCTCTGTTGCAGCCTCCTACTAGGGAGTCTCGTTGGTTGGAGGCATGTGGACACGGCATTTTTGCGTCCTCCAGTTCAGCCTTACGTGCTCTGAACACGGCTTGCGTCTTTGCCCGGGCTTCTTCTGCCATTTGGGACTCGGTGGAGTGTCTTTTGCCTGCCCTCCCTGAGTGTACTCGCACTGACGTAGCTCGTCTCCTTCACGACGGCCGAGAGATGGCGCGCTTTACTGTTCGGTCCGCCGTTGACGCTACCGATTCGGTGGGTTGGGCAATGGCGAGATCCGTTGCTTTGCGCCGCCATGCTTGGCTGCGCGACGGGGGTTTCCCCGAAAATGTCCATGACAGTCTCCGGGACTTACCATTTGATGGTGTGTCCCTGTTTGACGCACATGCGGACTCTGCGGTTCATCGCCTTCTGTCTACCCTTCCGTAGTGTGTCTTGCTTCATGTTGGCCCTGGGTTCATGCTGGAATACCTCAACGGCTTAAGCGGCTTCTCGCCGTATTTGCTTTCTTTCATGCAGCAGGTCAGCTGCTTATTTTTCTGAGTCACTATGGCCTAGTGGTTCAGATTGCACGCCTTTACCCCAAGGGTTATGTGTTCGGAACCTGTGGTTTCTGTGTTCCCAATTTACGTCCTCTGTCTATGAGCTCACGCTCAAGAGGTGCCCCTTGTTCGGGTTGATGCTTACCCTATGTGGGGTAATTGTTAGCTATTGTATAGCTGCCTTCTTCCCATAGCAGTCTTTGTACGCTTCTATGGGGCCCTTTTTACTAGATTGTCCTGCGGCTGTGCCTGTACCCTTTTACTGCTGCTGCAGGCCCTCCCGGGGCCTTCTTGCGGTCCATTTGTTGGGCTCTCTCATAGTGGCTGCTGCTGGTCTGTGGCACTCCCCTGCATTTCACTACTCCCTTTCTTGAGGCCGGAAGGGCTTTCGGGTCCCTAACGTCTCGTCTTGGTTCTTTCGCTGCGGCCGTTCCATCTGTGGACTGCCTATCACAGGGCCCTGTTGCTGTGTTCTATTACGTACAGTGACTGCTCCCTCGTATGCTCGCTCTCACAGGCTGGTGCGTTTTCCGGCACCTTTCCGTTGCGTAGTTCTACTCTCCTATACCCGTGCTGCGTAGTCCTTTCATGGTTGGACTTCGCTCTCCGTGGTGGCATTCTGGCCCCAGACGTTGATGCTGTCATTGTCTTGTGCCTTGCTTTTTTGGCCACTTTCCCTGCCAGGGTTTTCCATTTCCCTGCTGCATTCCGCGCAGGTGTTGTCCTGTTTTTCCTTCCAGCTGCGGTTGCTGCTCTCAGCGGGAGTGTTCTCCGACGAGCAGTGTTTTCTCTGGTGGAGTATTGTGCGTATATCCACTCTTGTTCCTCCGCAACGTTTCGTACTGTCTCCTTCCAGTACTGCTCGGCCTCCCTGTCTGTCTCACTGTAGCCAGTGGCTCTTTCCTACCGCCTGTGGCTGTTGTGTCTGGCTCTGGGCCGGTACCACTGGTACGTAGCTGTTGGTACTATGGTGTTTTCTTTCTCAACTCATCCACCGGGCTGGGCCCTGTCTTCTTTAGTCCTGTCCGGCGTACTACACACACCCACACCTCCCGCAGGCGTACTCTTCCTTGCGGTGGCTGTGGTCTTGTTCCTCACTTTCGTGAGCGCAAGTCTTCTACGTGTGTTAGTTTTGCCGGCTCTCTGTCACACGATACCCCTATTGGTGCGTCTCTCGTGTCTCAGCTTTTGCTCGTGGCGCTTTATGGGGCCTTCTCCTTTCCATGGTGTGGTTCTGGCGGTACATACGGTTTCTCTTGTGTACTTCTGTTCCCCACATTCGTGGCACTAGTTGTTGCCATTCTTCTCTGCCCTTCTGTCTTTTGAAGGTCCGTCCGATCCTGTGGATCCCTCATATTATACAATTGGTTCCTCCCCTTTTCGGAAGGTATCCACTTTTGTTCCGCTCTGCCCTTCTGGTTCTGTGCTCACTTTCTCCTCTGTTTCACCAACAGGGATTTCCTGCCGCCTCGGCAGCTTTAATGCCTTTGCCTCTCATTATTGGCCATTCCCTATGGAGTATCCTAGTCCGGTGTTGGCCAATCTGGCAGTTCTGCCCCCACTGTGTTTAGCCGGCTGGTTAACACTTCTGTTCCCCAAAGAACTTAGTGGGGTTCTCTCGCAGACCCGCCTCCTATGGGGTATGGCTTTTGTATCTATTCTAAGTTAAGGAATCTGCGGCTAGATGTCTCTATCAGATGTACGAGTTACTTACCTTCGGTAACGATGTATCTGGTAGAGACGTTGTCCAGCCGCAGATTCCTTAACGCCCACCCATCCTCCCAATCTGCGAGGACCTGTTCAGGTGGGGTTTTCTGCATTCACTCCCTTGGAGTGGTTTATCCTTCTGCGGGCGGTATCTTTCGCCACCCTCCCCGTTAGGCTTATTCTGGCATTGCTTGTTCTGCTTCTCCCAATCTCATCCTTGGGCAATAGGTTCAGGTGTCCTTCTGCGCATTTCACATCAGTTTCCTCCAGTATGGAGCCTACTGGTGTTCTCTAACCTCCCACCCCCCTTCTCCGTTGCCACTCCTACAACCCATTGCTTTGAGGTCTTTCTAGCCTGTTCCTCAGTCCAATGGTTCTATCTTACAGGACACAGTCTCCCTATTCCTTTCTTTAACCCTATGGGTTGGGGCTTTCTTGTTTGTCGCAGTTGGCTCTATTCATTACTTCTTTTGCCTCAGGAGAGGGCATTCTGTCGCTTTTGTGGGGTTGCTTTTCATTCCCTTCATCGAGTGTTGACTTTCTGTCGTCTGCCTCGGTCTTCTTTTTATACATCTATTTCCCTTAGGGGTAACATTCACTTCGCTTATGCGAAATAGCTTCTCCATGTATTGCTCTGCTCTTTCCTTTTCAACACCTTTCAGTCAACACTGCTTCTCACTGTTGTTCATGGTGCCTTCTCACCCATTTTCTTTTTTTATTCGCACACTGTCCCCATACTCTCACAGTTTTGCTGGGGGCTCCGCGTTGTGGCGCGGAAAAGTTCCTCCGAAGAAAACTGACAGCGCGCCAGGGGGGTTCCTATATAGCTCCACTGACGTCATGTCCGGGGACAACGTCAGGGCGGAGCCAGGCGGCGCCGCCCCCCGGCGCGCAGAGGTATTGCTGCGCAAAAAAAATTCCGGGTCCAGTCTGACGCCTGGGGATATTCTAAGTTAAGGAATCTGCGGATAGACAACGTCTCTACCAGATACATCGTTACCGAAGGTAAGTAACTCGTACAGAAAGCATTAACATATACTGTTTAGAGTCTGGGGAAGAAGCAGAGGTGATACCATCTTTCTTTGGGAGAGGATGCAGTTCTACTATAGATTATGTTGTAATATCAGCCCCTCTATACCAATATATGCAGGAAGTTAGGGCGGCCCGAACCGGCTTTAGTGACAATAATCCCATTATTGCAGAGTCCAAAGGTCTTATGGTCTTTCGGGGTGCGGAGTTAAAAACCTTCGCTAATGGGGATTTTCGACCCTTGGATCAGGATCAGAAAATAAGATGGGAGAAAATTGTCCCCGAATTCTTTCTAGCAGAGTTATTTACGGAGGGCAGAGAGAACATTGAGCAATGCCTTAATGAACATAGTGAGCCCACAGAAGTACTAGAGGCCTATGATAAACTAACTAAGCTAATTAGTAAAACGTTAACCGGTAAAGAGATCATGACGGGCACTAAGGAGGTTAAGTGGTTTAATGCCAACTGCTCTAAAGCCCACAAGCCCTTATGGTTGCATTAAAAAGCTTACCCAGAGATCCCGACTGGATTAAAACCCGAAGGAAAGCATATGATTCAGCCTTAAAATTAAGGAAGGCTGCTTTAAGGGATCAGGCATGGGAAGACCTTACACAGGCGAGCGCACAAGCTGATAGTGCAGAATTCTGGAGGGTAGTAAATAGCTCCTTTTTTAAAGATAATAACAATACAAGAATAGAGTGTGTAATTCCAGCCGACCGGTGGGTTAGTCACTTTGGACAGATTTATGCAGAGGTTGTCACTGAACAAACTGGTTCCCCATGGGTACCGAGTGCCTTACCACTCGCTTTAAGGTTTGAGGTAAAAGAAGTCCAGAAAGCGATTGAGGGTATGTCTGCACAAAAAGCCCCTGGGCCCGATGGAATACCTGCGGACCTCTACAAGTCAGACTCTGGCACATGGGCGAAACTTTTAACCGGGGTGTTCAATGCTGCTATAAGGATAGGCCAACCCCACTCATGGTCAACGGCAGTGATTTTGCCAATCTACAAAAAAGGTGCTAGGGACGATCCGGGCTGTTATCGTCCAATTTCTTTGTTGGACTCTGCAGCGAAAATAATGGGTAAAGTAATCTTAGATGGCCTAAGCACCTGGTTGGAGGAAAAGGATCTATTGTCAGAATTACAATTTGGTTTTCGTAAGGGCAGAGGTACAGTGGAACAATGTATGAACCTACTCATGATTACTAGTAAATATACCCTAGCCAAAAAAGGACGTATGTTTTTGGCTTTTGTGGGTTTGATGTCCGCTTTTGACAGGGTAAACAGGTCTAAGTTATGGCAACTGTTGCTGGAAATAGGGATGGATAGGAATTTAGTATGTTTCCTGCACTGGTCCCATCTTAATTTGTCCGCCTCTGTAAGGTGTAACGAGAATGGCTCCCTAACCAATGCCTGGAAGGTAAAAAGAGGAGTGAGGCAGGGGTGCATTCTTGCACTGGTTTTATTTACACTATATATAAATAAGTTGGGGGCAGTGCTATCTAACTCATGTTTAGACATCCCTAGAGTAGGTTCCAAATCAATTCCAGCACCTTTATACGCAGATGATGCAGTTTTACTTGCCAGGACCCCGATTGCTTTGAAATCTTTAGTTAATTCTTTTATTGATTTTATGGTAGCTCTTGACCTTGCAGTCAATTTTACTAAATCTCACATAATGTCACTTGGTAACTCAAAACGAGGGAAAAAATCCCTGCCATGTAAAGGAGGAGTGCTAACCAATATTCCAACATACCCATATCTGGGTGTGTTATTCGATGAAAACGGCACTTGGGTAGCACAGCGTGCGCTAAAGAAAAACACTTTGGCAAGAGCAGCTGGAGCCTCACTGGATTTTGCTAGAAGATTAGGGAGTAAACCCATACAATCACTTCTGAAAACTTACAATGAGAAATGTGTCGCTATGACAGTGTACGGTAGTGTGGTATGGGGCTACAAGGATTGTAATGAACTCCAAGGAGTCGAAAATAAACATCTACGTAAACTCTTAGTTGCTCCTTCTAGCATTCCATCTTTTATGGTACATGAGGAATTAAGGCAGGGCTACATAACAGATAATATTGCTGTAGCACCCCTGATATGGTGGCTAAAAATTTGGTCTAGAGATAAGCCAAACCTAAACCAAACTATTTTGGAGGACTGCATGATGTTAGACAGAGTTGCAGATATTCCCTGGCTAAAATATGTCTCCCAGCAGCTTTCAGCTCTCGGGCAACCGGAGCTATTTAATCGACCAAGAAAGCTGCATTCTGAAGCTGTAAAAATTATAAAAACACAATTTCTAACGAGGAGACAATTGGATAGGGAAGCAAATGAACTGAAGAAACCTACATGTAGATATTTTATGATTATAAGTCCTGGAATTTTAACTCAACCTTTCTGGTCTTTTGTTAATAATCTGCATCATCGTTTTCTTTTATCGAGATTTAATTGTATCCACTGGCTCCTAACTGTACCTAAGGGTTTTTCAAAGCCAGGTACCCTGCAACCATGTGCATGTGATAATTTTTCTGACCAAGACCTGTTGCACTTTGTTTTTTTGTGATTTTTATACTGAGTTGCGAGTCAAATACATCCTACCACTTTTAAGAGATTGCTATTTTGCACAAGTAGGACCAGCATTGATTTATTTACAAATGCTTTCTTCCCCACTCGTATGTTATGGACTTGCACGCTTTTATCAGGGGCAATCCGTAAAAGAAATAATCGGGTGTGCTAACAATAATGATTTGGGCTGTTCGAATATGTCTCTTTTAATGTGAATCTATTTTAATTAAGTTTTTAATTTCATCTGTGGTGTAGTTTTAACCCAAAATATAAATGTGTTCCTTTTTGTAAAATACTTTTATGGCCAGAACGTGGCCGAATAAAGTTTTAATTGACTTGACTTGACCAAGACCATGCTGCTCGAGGCATGCTGCTGAAAGTGATCTAAGGATTCCTCCTGAAAAGTTTTCCTGGTTGGATTGTTTGGGTCTTGAGGAAGTACAGTCACTGCTTACATCAAGGTTGTGACTGCCCTCTCCCAGAGGTGGATGCCCTTCAAACATGCATTAATTAATTAAAATTGTGAATCATGTACAAGGCCATTAGCTTTGTTAGTGTCACAGTGATAACTATTTAGAGAGTAGACTTTTGACAGCATATGCTCATAGGTCGGCCATCACTGGGTTAAAGTCATTACAGCATAGTGGCTCTTCTGCTCTACTGCAACTGTAACTTCTGCTAGTATGCATTTCTGTAACATATCGGTGAGATAGAGTGGAAAATACCTGAACTTGAGACCGCTGATGGCCATCATAAACTGCAGGGCATGTGCTCAGAAGTGGCCATTTCAGCTGAGCTCCAATGTTACTATGTGCATACCTTTGAATAGTCCTCCAGCATCCTCCTACAATGGGCAGAAGCCCCATTAGTTTGGAGAATGGTGGACAATAAGACAATGTATATTCAAGTTTGTGCGGTGAGTATCTTGTACTTTTACTTTGGTTGAGTCACCAAATATTTCATACTGTTTACAAATAATGTCTGCTTTTTATCACTTGAACTCTTGCAGCACAAACCGTATCCGGGCACTGGCCTCCCTGATCTCTGAAGGCAGGGCTTCTTTTTCCTTCTCCAAACAGAAGAGTGAAGGTAGTCCCAAGGTGAGTGCCAGGAATGTATGATCTTTTTAGACAGGCGACAACCTCCATGTAATTCGTAGAATCTGATGCTTATTGGGCATGGAAGATTTTTAGGTTCCTCACCATGTCTTATCTTTTCACTCACTTCCTTCTCCTCAATATTCTGTCTTCACATCCAGCCACCTTCTCTTCTTACTCCTACTTAAAAATTTGGTTAACCCTTTTTCTCGTATATTTACACCTGCCCACATCTTATTCTAGACTCCTATCCACCTACCTCATCCTACTGATATTGTTTGTGATGGATACCTTTACTGCAGACGCCTCACCTTTAGAATATCTCCCAGGTTCCAGACTGGATTCTGAGATTTTTGCAGCAGTGCTGTAGACGATGTTGTACGGCTTCGTACTGCCCTAGAAGTGACAAAGGGGAGCCACATATAAGTGTCTCCCTTACGCACGAACGTCCATTCCTTTCTTTCCATGCCTTTCAGCGCAGACCCAGACCTCTGCTCCCAACTTGCTCAGACTTCTGATGGTTTTGAAATTCTTAAAAGACAATGTGCTAAGAAACTATCTCCTCTCTGAAAATAGCAGGTTTTACTCCATTTTGAGACAACACCAAGCAGATGTCAGTCACGGACCCCCAGGAGGTGTGTCTTTGGTGTCTGGGCTCTGGTCACAGCTTCAATTTGTGTGGCAAGTGTGCCCTAATACAGCAGAGTGAAACTTAAGATGAGATACGAAGCTGTATGTCACTGTACATAGGAAGACGAGTGCTCCAAGTTGTGGGCTTGGTCCCTGTCACAGGTCCCATCCTGTGACTGCCCACTTCCCGCTCAAAATCTTCAGGTAAGTCGAAGTCCAGATCGCTTTCTGACCCCAGAGGCCCTCGCACCCATGTCTCCGAACGGACTGCCTCGTAGCAAGATTAAAGGAGGGACATTCCAGTCATAGAGGGGACGGGAGATGAATTCAGAGAGCCATGATCAAGTAGAACTCTATTTTATATTAAAAGTCGTGTTGTTTAGAAACCAACTGCTCTGCTGGCAAGTGTGCCTCAAAAGATAATAAAAATGCAAGTCTGGTTTCCCTGCTCTTGCTGTTTGTTGCCATAGCTCCTTTTGTTCACAGTTCAGTACTGTTGTGGATAGATCACAGGATACTTCTAGTTGGTTACATGTAGATTTATTGTAGGACACAGCTGAGTACACAACACCTCGCCAGCTGACCAGACCATCAACTGACAAGAGTAGAACACTCCGGTACAAGTTAGAACACACAAAGGTATTCTGTGAGGCTAAGGAGGTAAGAACACAAAGGAAGGGCTAACGACCACTGTCAGCCATGTTACATGAAGAACTAAATATACAACAAGTACCGCAGCCGAATGATTCATCATTGAATTCTTGTTCTGACCCCAGGGCTATAAATTCTTGCTTTATAATTATCTGAAAATCAGCACAAAGGAAAAGTTAGTATTGTCATTAAGATCATGAATCTGTCAAGCATGCAACTCAAAGTGATTGTACAAAAGGTTGTTTAAAATGAGCTGGTTTTAGCTCGTCATTACTTGCATTACATTTATTTGTAAAGCGCTTGAACCCCGGAGGGGAAACCACGCAGTAAAACCTCCACAGATAGGTAGTTGATTCACAAATACTAGGTTGACACAGTTTATACATGCAAGAAAACATATGTAGAATATAGATTTCCATGTTTCGCAAGTGGCAGAAATGGAAGCACCATGCACGCAACACCTTTCACATTTAAAATGAACCTGAATTTCATCTACATTTTGTACAAATATGTTGACCAACGGTTGTGTGTAGATCTCGCTAAGAGGACAGCAATGCATCAGTTTCCTCATGATAGAATGCTACTTGCATCGCTATCAAATGAAAATCAGTTGTTTGCGTAGTTCACTCCTTGTTCGAATAATACCTGTTTGTTCCAGATGACACTTAAGTCACAATTATTGGGAAGTAAATCTAAAGATGCTGCTGTGCAGGTGTGTTAATGACTAATAAAGTATGCTGTTGGTGTTGCATTCGAAGCACACGTGAGTTACCGGACATTACAGGGAGGAGCTTTCTCAAGGTTTCCAGAAAATGCACAGAGCTTGTCTGCAGAGTGCCAAATAAATACCATGGGCACACGAGCGGTGTAAATACTAATACAAGTACCGAGTGTGGGTACGGCTCCATAATAGTGCCACTGCCATGCACAAGCACTCCACAAATGATTGCGAGCCTTGAGAAAGCACTTGCTTGTGCTGGTTCATGATGTATTCGCTGGGTTTTGCTCCAGGGGTGTTTTTCTATCCAGACAGTGTTTGGAACTTTATTTTGTCAATGGTGACTTTTTATACTCTTGAACATGCATTGGTGCTTTATTTATGTAGCCATAGTTTTTGACTTGTGTTTTGTGGAGGCGTCAATCTTTTGCCAATTGCGTCTTCACAACAGAGGTGATTTTGCACCTTGATCAATCGGCAATCGGTGTCCCTGTCATGTTCACTTTTATGTCAATTGGTTAACCTGAAGAAATCATTCCTAGGGGCTGCCACCAAGGGAGGTGCTGTATGAAAAGTTTTAGTAAGTGGGACGAGCTCCCCTGAGAACAAAACCTACGAAAAACAACAACCAAGTTTGCAATTACCATGTAAACTCGAGCCTACTAGGTTGTATCATTTCTTTCTAAAAGGTGGTTAATTTTAAGACCATTTGTCAAACTAGCAACTGGGATTGCAAGGCAGCCTTTTGTGCTTCTAACCTTTGGGAACAATAATGAATACAATTCTACTGCCATTAGAACGTTGTCGAAGAAACAATTTATACTTGGAAATGTATTTATTTAAACATCAACTAACCTGCCAGAAAATGGTTTTTAAAAGTACATCTAAATTGCAGCAAATTGTATGGTCTGTCCACCGGATAATTAATGTAATTGACGTATTTAGTATTTATGTTTGATATTTGTACACTAGTGCTAATGGTGAAATCCTAAGAAAAAATGTTGATTTACTGAAAAAGCATTAAATGATGAAATGTCACCCTGATCAATTGATAACATTCGGTCTTTTTGTGAAATTCATTTATAAATAATGGCTTACAGATATGTTACAGGGAAAATAATTGTTTTGATTTTTTGGAGGATAGTTATATTGCCCTGCTTGAGATGCATTAGATTTTGATAATGGTATCAAGTGGCCTTTTTCTTAAGCTGCAGAGGCAACATTATGTGTAGCTTTAACCAGTCTGTGTTCTTTAATGCATTTACTTTCCTGAGGCAATGGCATTTTAATTGTTGATTTATCGCTGTACTACTTGCACATTTTTGATTTGATTCTAATGTTTTCTTCACACTTGTGCTTCAAAATGCTATATTTGGATCCCCCTTTTTTCAACAATTTGCAGTAAATATGTGGTGTAAAACCCACCATTTGAATCCCATTTTTTTTCAAAATTTTCTTCCGCACCCTCCTTTTGCAGTTCGGGCTCGCTCGCTTCTTGCATTAGGGTACAACATTTTTCGGCCCACCACTTTCAAAATCCACCAGCCACCACTGGGGCCTGGACAGAGGGGAGGATACTCCCATATCTTTTGTCCAGTTACGTGCCGGAGCCCACCTCTCCCTGAACTGGCTCAAACTGGAGTATGCAAGGAGGGCACCAAATGTGCGCTTCAAAGCAGTCTGGTGGCGCTGGCAATCGCCCACACCCAATACACTAAGTCCTGTCTGGGAGGTGGTCACACCTCCCTGTGACAGGAAACCTATAGTTCTACCCTGCCCTTCTCGGGCTCAGCAGCAGGAGGGCAGAAACGTGTTTGTAGTCGGCAGCAGCACTAGCTTGCTGTTAGACCCTGAAAGGCTGGTACCGGTAATACTGGGGGGCACCCTAGGGGAGCCCCCCAGTACATGGGATCCTTCATCCAGCACTGGAATCGGTGTTGGGGCAGTATTCCAAAATGTTTGATACCAAAAATGACTGGTTTTGGGGCAGCCAATATATAGTTTGACATCTCGTAAATGACTTGATGTCCACTATATGTATAAAATGGCTGACCGCACTTACAAAGCCTGGAGAATCGAATCCAGGGTTTGTAACGGTTTCCTGCTCATGAAGGGGCACCCTCACCCTTATAACCAAGTACCCTGCTTTCAGGACTGAAGAGCCTGCTCTAGGGATGACTTATAGGTTTTAAGGGTAGTGACCTCAGATATAAGGAAACTTGTATCTACTGTGAGAGGTGCAAGCATCAACTCACACAGGCTGCAATGGCAGGCCTGTAGTCACAGTTTAAGTGGACTCCCATGGGTGGCACAATATGTGCTGCAGCCCAGGGGAGGCCCTGGTGTACCTATGCCCTGGGTACCTCAGTACCATATACTAAGGACTTAGAAGGGTACACCAGTAGCCAATTGGGAAGGTCCCAAAGTACTTACCACTGTCACATTTAGGGAGAAAGCACAGTGACTGGCATACTGATTATCAGGATCCCAGTCAGACTAGTCATAAAACAGAATAACACCAGAAAAAGGTGGGGATATCCATGAAAGCAGATCCTAATTTCCTACAGCAATGCTGAAGTGCTAGGATTGCAGTTGCTCTCCATTGAGACTATATCAAGTGTTCTAAAGCACTCCTACGCTCAGTAAAGTCCGGCTCTCCTCTCGACATCATGCCGGCGAAAATTACTGCCTCTCTGTCCCATCAATTGTCCCCACCCATAGGGGCTCTGCTCAACCTTTCCCTAAGTGAGTGTCATCTTCCCCTGGAATGGAAAGCGGCTCAGGTGATACCTATTCGGAAAAACTCTAATTCCCCCATGACAGACCTCTCTAATCTCCGGCCCATCTCGCTCCTCCCCCTTCTGAGCAAGCTACTTGAAAAACATGTAAATAAACATCTGTCCGACCATGTAGAGCGCACAGGCCGTCTGGACCCTTCACAATCAGGCTTTAGGCCCAATTACAGCACAGAATCTGCCCTGCTGGCGGTCACGGATAACATCAGGATGACCCTAAACAGGGGCCAATCTGCGATTCTGGTGCTGCTGGACCTCTCTGCCGCGTTCGTCACGGTCTCACATCAGATCCTGCTCAGGTGACTGGAGGAGATCGGACTCAGAGACTCCGCCCTCCATTGGATGATGAGTTTTCTCTCTTCCTGCTCCCAAACCATTAACCTGGGTCCGTACCGTTCGGCAACTACGACTTTGACCAAGGGAGTTCCACAGGGCTCCTGTCTGAGCCCTACCTTATTTAATATCTATGTCGCCCCCTTGGCCAAGCTCCTTAGAACATGTGGCTTTATTCCCATATCCTATGCCGACAATACGCAGCTTTTATTCCCTTTCACCAATTTCACCCCTTCTGTTCAGATGGCTTTTTCCGATGGTATGAGGGCCATTTCTAACTAGATGAGAGGTAACTTTCTCCAATTCAACGTCGGAAAGCCGGAGATCATGCTTTTCGGTGAGGCCCCGTTGTTATGGACTCCCGATTGGTGGCCGGCTGACCTTGGCACCCCTCCTGCCCCTAAGTCCCTTGTTAAGAACTTGGGCATACGTTTAGACCAGTCACTCACCTTGAAAGAACACGTTGCACAGACTGCTGGCGCCTGTTTTCACATGCTGGGTCTCCTGCGCCGGGTCTTCCCCTTGCTCCCGGACTCTACCCGTAAAACTCTGATGCAAACCCTTATACTGAGCCGCCTGGACTACTGCAATGCATTACTGGTCTCAGCCAATGAGTCCTCGTTATGTAGATTGCAGGTGGTCCAGAATACTGCGGCACGCCTGGTCCTAAATGCCCCCCCAAAAGCTTCTTCCCTGCCCCTCCTTCGCCAACTGCATTGGCTTCCAGTTCGAAAGCGGGTAACATTTTAAATCTGCTGCACTGTGCATAAGGCCCTATTTAATATCGGCCCTTCGTACCTTGCAGAGAAATTCACTCCCTATGTGCCCTCCAGATCCCTGCTCTCGGGAACTAAATCCCTGCTCGTAGTTCCCCGAGTCAGAAGAGCCAGGCTGGGTGGGAAAGCTTTCTCCCACCTGGCCCCCCTCTACTGGAATCAGCTTCCCATTGATCTGAGACTGTGCTCGGATCATCTTCAGTTCAGGAAGCGCCTTAAGACCATTCTGTTTTGATTGTGCTCCTCAGCTAACCCTGTAGCCGTGTCGGCAGCGCAGAGATACCCCTTCGGGGGTCGATTCAGGCGCTATATAAATAAATAAATGAAGCTCTCCAACCTGGGGCAGCAACATCGCATCACATTCAATTATACCTTCACATATGCCATGATGACCACGTTGTTGAAACCATGTTCTTGTTCGCCCTTTGGCCAGCAAGTAGGCAGGCGACACAGGCCTGCGCTGGGTGGTCCATATTTTCTTACCAAGCACCATATTCCATGAATTCTTATTGTCCAGGATTCGACCAGTAAGGTTAATCCTAACTAATTTCCGAGTAATCCCCCGGATGGAGAATCTAAACTGATTGATGCTTTTGGCAAACAAATGTTTTCTTCTGCCAGCTTGGCAATGTGGTCCAATAACAGTCTATTAAGCCGCAACACACATGCCTTATGGGGCATGGCCAGCGAGATCTTGCCAGTAATCCCAGAAGACCTCTGAGCCTTCCTGACTCAGACAATCCATGGTGGGCAGGATGCAGAAAAAATATGTTCTCCATGCAAGCCTGGACATCACGCACTGCATTAGCAGAGCAGTTAGCACCAGTGTGATGATTCAAAGTTACGCCTTGATGAGGGTGACTGAATTATCTGCTGATGTGCAGCCATCACTGATAGACATGCCTTTTAATTCTGGACCAGAGGCCTTCAAACGTTTTGATGCCGAGACCCCTCTGTCAAGATTTTTTAGGCGTAAGGATCCCCCCTAGAACTTGGTACTCTTCATCATTGACACCTATCGGCAACCATAAACGCCTTCAATTCCCATAGCATATCATTTTTACAGTGGGAAAATAATATTAAACAGTGTTTATCAAACCAAAGGTCACTGAGCGTGGAAGCGTGGTCAATGGTGTGGCTAAAAACAAAGGGCCTCATTTATGAGGAATTGGCGTAGGGCAGCGCCGCAAGTCGTCTTGCTGCGTTGGCCTACGCCAATGTGAAAGAGCAGGAATGCACCTTATTTATGAAATATGGTGCATTCCTGTCATTTCCCCCTGCGTTGGTGCAGAAATTGCTGCCAAGCGCCAATGTAGGCAGGATTGTTTTTGTGCAGAAAGGCCTACCTTCCTGCACAAAAACAATCCAGAGAGGGGTTTTTCTCTTTCTATGTGAGCTGCAGAATGCAACACACATGGAAAGGAGAAAAAACTAGGAGAAATGAAAACATTTCTCCTTGTTACGCCTGCTATGGGGAGGCGTAAGGTTTTGGCACAGTCCCAGGTTTACATGGTTTTGTAAATCTGGGGCAGCGTCAAAATCCATGGGTGTTGCGTGGGAACACCACCGCAATGCCCATGGAACGCCTACTTGACAGACTAAGGCAAGGCGGCGACTTGCACTGCTTTGTCTTAGTCCATATGTATGAGACCATGTAAAGCCACGCAGGGTGGCTTTGCGTCGCCTCATAGATATGATTGAAACACTTGTGCCGCTGGAGCTTCAAAAAAAGTGACGCTCCGGCGGCGCAAGCCTCTCATAAATCAGCCTCAAAATATTTTGTCAGTTTTTTAGGTCTTTCACCATCAGGTAGCTACATATAAAATAATGGGTAACTTAAATGAAAAATAAATTTTAAAAAGTTGTTACTCGGTGGGAAATGCACTGTAGTACAAAATGGCCGCCGGAAGGTCGCGCCTCTGAGAGGCTCCGGCTTGGGATCACTTACGGAGTCTATATCCCTGTTCTAGCCGACCTACGATGCCCTACTGTAACAGAGAAGCTTGCTTCTTACCCCTTAAACTTTGGAGCAGCCTGCCTGCCAATTTCCTATCGAAACAGCGCCTGTTTGTTCACCCGGACTCATCGCCTCACGATCCCTGCCCGACCCTGGACAAAGGCGAACCCGAGGCGAGTGACACAGGTAGACACGGTGGTGGCTGGATGGTCCTGTCTGTCTCTGTGTTCCACAACCCACAGCCTGGAGGCTGATAGCAGGTCAGTCGATGCCACCAGCATTACACCCCTCTGCTCGCTCAATAATCTACAGGAGCCCGCCATTTTAGATTAAATAAGTGAGGGCGTCTGACCAGCCCCGCACCACAACCTTAACTACTAACGCTGCCGCCATCTCCAGATTCTGGACCCTGTCGAGGCCTCCAGTGCAGTATCAATCGCCACTCTAGCCTGGGGAAACTCTGTCATCGACGACGTCCAGCTCAAAGCCCTGATGTGTTCGTCTCCGTCTAATTTGTGATAAGGACGAGGACGTTAGTCGCAATCGAAAGAGGACTACAACTCTGCGGCTGCAGTTCACTTTTCTGCATTCACGTTGTCTTCTGCTACACAAAACAAATAGAAGCTCTTCAAAATTAACTGAAAAAAATAAAAAATGAGTGACTAGAGCTTAGGGCAACTCTATAAAAATTAATAGTGGCACACCTTATCCAAAACGGTAGATTACGTGAGAGCTGCACAGTGTAACACTAATTGTCTAACCTGCCTCAAAGAAACTAATACACCTAGCGATTTCTAAATCAGCCGGTCTGCATATTGTGAGTGTCATCCTTGGTAATTTAATTTTTTAATCAGAAATCAAAGAAACTCGGGCTCCCATCGCTCCGAAAACGGTGCACATGCTGAAAAGGAAAGCCAAATTAGAAGAAGAATGAGGCTTCAGCGCCATTTTTTGGCCCTTTTTTATACATCTGCCAGATAAACAATTCTAAGTTAAACGTGATAAAGCCACCTTCTTGCCCCCTACTCATGCATCTGCCAGAAAAACATTTCTCAAAGAAGCTACATGAAGTCAAATGTGATAGAGAGAATTTATCTTGTTTTAACTGGACTGTTCTTCAGAACACCTTCGTTATTGATCAGATCAAGATCAACTCCCATCTCCTACCCCTTTTCCTATATACTCGAACCTGCCTAATGGTACTTCTCTCACCCCAGGACGGTCCGCACTGCCATTTTGAGGATCACTTTTTCTGTCCTCAGAACAGTAATGACTATAGAACTCTCTGGACCATAACCTGTGATTTTAATCTAATTCATTATCTGACGTTTTCCCGGCTCTGACAGTATGCTGCTATGCACCACTCAAACCACAATACATCCTGTCTCTCTTTGATCCGTCCATTTTGTGTCCAGCTCCCTATCAGACATGGATCCTGTTTCACTCTATGCATTAGACACCTTCTTGGAATTCGACGGCCGCAATGCCCATAAAATTAAATACCTGCCCAATCTAACAAAAAAGGCCTCCAAGAACTTCAAACGCAGACTTCTCAATCTGCACCCAGAAACCCTAATCTCTGACCCCTACTTCTGCGCATCTAAAGGAACCATAATAAATGATCTCATCTTCTACACAAAAAAAGAGCTCAATGGAGGAAAGCCCTATACTCGATGCTCTTGATCTCTACATCCAGGAAAACCTTGCATAGCCTAAGACTATACGTTACGCCCTCACCCGACTTCAATGCAAAATTAACCATCTCCATTTATAACAATGGGATAATCCTCATCTAGTCATCAGACCGCAACCTAGATCTATTCAACAAATTCTTCCCTATTATCAAACAAGCAGTATCTAATAAGGACTCAGCCCCCTCTCTAGATCATCCTAGATCTACACACGACTCGCAGGCACCCCAAATATTGTCCTCGCCCAGGCTAGCCACATTAAACAGTCCACCCTTATCCTCTACACACTCCACCGCAGAAATCAGCCCACACAATACCAACTCTCCCATTCCTCCTGATGGACCAGAGTCATTCCCATCAAATCACCAAACCAATACGCGCCCACAAATAACTGCTACTACAAGGGCCACCGAGTCACACAGCAACGAAAATATCTTCACCACCCCCGATCTCAGAATACAAGCCTAAAACCATCTCCAGCCAGACCTCCCCCTCACCATCTACCTCGGACCAGCACCAACCCAACTACACAATCCAGAGCATCCCCCCCACCTTCCGGCCCTCTGCCCCAAACCACAACCCCACCCCCGATCTCAGAATACAAGCCTAAAACCATCTCCAACCAGACCACCCCTCACCATCTCCCTCAGACCAGCACCAACCCAACTACACAATCCGGCCCTTTGCCCCAAACCACAACCACATGCTCCCACGCCGCAATAGAATCTAGACTTGACAAAATTACACAAGACCTACACCAACTCAAGTCTGACCTACAGAGCCTAATAAATATCACGTCGGAGCTGGCCTATAACAGATGGCCAAAAAGGGCTCCAGAAAATAATAGGCACATTCATCCACAACCCAACACATACCACTCACGACTACCACAAACAGGCACTCCTTACAACAGGTTGGCAACCATCTCACCAGCCCCTCTCACAAGATGGCAATCTATACCCTACCACAATGCATCCACAAGGCCTGTCAGGCTTAAGAATCCACTATCGGACAATGACATACACTCCCTACTCCTCACATATAATCCTGCACACCACGAAACCCAGACAACCTGGCTCCCATACTAACAATTGCCTCGAACCCACACAGAGAAACTAGGCCTAACTCCAGAGAAGTAAATAAGTCCAACCTTAAGCAGGTCCCCATTGTACAGACAACCTCAGTAGACACCAAACCACACCTGAAATGCATGCTTCTAAATTGCAGATCGGCCATGAAACACGCAGTGGACATTGCTGACCTCATCCTTGCCCATAAGCTTGACCTCTTACTCCTAACAGAAACATGGCTAAATGACTCCTCTGCACCAATCCTAGACATATTAGTCCCACCTAGCTATGATATTATAAGATCAGACAGACCAAACGGAATGGGTGGAGGCATTGCCTGCATACACCACAGAAACCTTGCGGTGAATCAGTTGCAAACCGTTGAGTTATCCGCTTGTGAATACCTTTGCATAAACATTGCGAGTAACAACAAACCACTATGTACACTACACGTGATCTACCACCCTCCACGCGACAACCTCTCGTTCATCGAACAAATCATGGAAATCATCACTACCAACGGAAGGACAACACTGCTCCCAGATCTTCCTCGGAGACTTCAACCTTCATTGGAACGACCTGAAAGACCCCTCAGTTAACAGCCTAAAATCCTTTCTAGCGGACCTGAACCAAATCTGCGACAGCCCTACGCACAACATGGGTGCGACCCTGGACCTAGTCATTGCTAAAGCAAACTCCATTCAACTCGAATCTATCGTCCCATGCGACTGGACAGACCACCACTGCATCACCGAATCAGTGAAGACACATAAACCGCAACTTAAGAAACCCAGACAATGGAAAAGGATCACTCGCGACATAGACCTTAATGACTTGACATCCCTCAGCAATAACGTCCTGCCTCCTCCAGCAGACATGTCAGATGTCCGTGACCTTACAAACCACTACAACAACTCCATGACGACCATTCTTGATACAGTTGCGCCCTTACAGCTAAAAAGACCGTCCACTAGAGACTCCAAACCATGGTACAATGGGAGCCTAAATGAAGAAAGACGCAATTTGAGACTAGTTGAACGAGTGTGGAGATCCTCACCGTCCCTAGAACACCTCAAGCACCTGCGATCACTGAGGAACACATACAATATTCACATCAGAAACTCAAAAGCAAATTTCTTCAGAGTTCAACTAGACAAAGCCAGAAATCGTCCAAGAAAACTGTTCGAAATTATCAAACATCAGTCTACTCAAAAACCCAACCCCTACACAATGGGATCCCTTCCGCTGCCAAACTGCAACATATTTGCCGCCTCCTTTCTTGAAAAGTCTAAAAAGATTGAAAGTGATCTCCAAACAGCAATTGAGCTCCTCCCGATGATAACCCCGAATAGCCCAGGCCCGCATATGATCGTTCAGCACCCAGACCTACAAGGACTCACCCTCAAAAACAACGCGTCGTGGGATACTTTCAAAACCTTTGAGGAAAGTGCCATTCTTAATATCTTAACAATACTTAAACCTTCAAACCACTTCTGCGACCCTCTGCCAGCCAACATCTTCAATGAGATCAAAACTTTTTTACTCCCTCTCTGGACTAAGATAGTGAATGTGTCACTACTCCAAGGGGCTTTACCAGACTGCCGAAATTCTAAAAAAAAAAAAAACCCACAGCAGATCCTACAAACCCAGATAACTTCCGTCCCATCTCCACCATTCCCTCTCTGGCAAAGCTCCTTGAGAAATGCGTACATACCCAACTATGCAATCACATCGATCAGTTCCACCTTATTGACCAATTCCAATCCGGTTTCCGTCAGGGTCACAGCACGGAAACAGTCCTTACACACATAGTTGATGATGCACTTAAAATGCTAGATGAGAACAAATCTTGCCTCCTAATCCTCCTAGACCTATCCTCAGCCTTCGACACGGTCAAACAGGACAGCCTCCTTGAATTACTTGAACAAAGAATGGGACTAGCAGGGGTTGTCCTAAATTGGTTCACCTCATTTCTACACAACAGAACTCAAAGAATTAAGGTTAAGCAATCCTTGTCCACTACCACTCTGGTCACTTTAGGGGTCCCTCAGGGGTCCACCTTATCACCTACTCTCTTTAACCTGTTCATGGAGCCTCTAACAGAAATTCTGAAATTTTCCAATGTATAATACCACATGTATGCAGATGACACCCAACTATACCTTAAAATCTCCTCCCCTGAGGATGTCCGTCTACTCAACACAACTCTCCAAAAAAACTAAAACTGGCTAACCAGAAACCACCTTAAACTCAACTCGCTCAAAACCGAATTCCTCTTAATTGCCCACCAAAAAGATCCCTCGACATCGAAAATTGGATGAAACACTTAAAAGCCTTCAACTGCCTTCCACACATTATAGATTCCACAAGATCACTAGGAATTACACTTGACAAGAATCTCAACATGCAGGAACACATCAGCTCAGCCACCAAACGAGCAAACTTTCAAATGAGCATTCTAAGAAAATTAAAACCCTTCCTCCCCTTCGACGACCTTAAATCAGCGGTGCAAGCTCTAATCATCCCAAGATTAGACTATGGGAGTGCTACACTATGTGGTCTGCAGAAATCTAAGTTGGCTCCACTAAGGGCATCCCTTAACTCTGCTGCAAGGCTCGTCACTGGATCGAAAAGGTACAACCACATAACTGCAGATCTGAAGGCACTAAACTAGCTCCCTTATGAGGCAAGGATTCAGATGGAAATTGCTTGCATGACCCACAAAGCCCTACACTTCAACACACCGAAGTACCTAGCTGACAAACTGGAACTGTCCGGCGGTGGCAGATCATCCAGAAGCACCAGCACTTTACTGTTGAAACCTCAAAAATTTCGGAAAAAGAAAACCTATAACCGAGCCTTCTCCGGATTGGCCCCTAGAATCTGGAACTCCCTGCCCCCTGAAATCAGACTGATCCCTTCAATCACTTCATTCAAAAAAGAAGTCAAACTGCTTTTAATGAACAAATCTCTGAACTAAACCCACTGACTCTTTCTCTGGATACTGATATGACGCAGTTCTCCAACCAGGGCTTGCACATGCTGTCTGAGTCCTGGTTTATAACTCACTGTCTCACTCTTGATTTGCAACGGACAATGTCAGCGTTTGTTTCTTGGTTATCTATTTTCTACTTTTTGAACTATTTGTAAAGCGCTCTGATAACCCTCTAGGGTCAAGTTTGCGTTATATAAAACTTTATAAATAAAATAAAAAAAATTATGAAACCTTTATTAGTTAATGAACTGCAGAGGTCTCTGTGTAACCAGACATCCACAGAATTACATTTGGTTGGCGCAGTGGAGAATAGTGACTTGTGAATTTTTAGTGCTACGAGGTCACAGCCTGTGACTGAAAGCACTGTGAATGTGCAAGTCATTATTTTATTCTTGCATTACACACATAATAAGATAGACTGCTACAAACTGTGCAAATAGTTTTAGGATAAAATGGAGCTTCCAAAACTTAGATTTTAGTAATACCTGACCATAAGTAATTCCTTTTTATTTATTTTTGCATAACTGTAGGAAAGTAGGATCTGCTTCTATGGTTACCCCCACATTTTGCCTGCTGCTAAGCTGTGATTGACTAGTCCAACTGGGATCCTGCTAATGAGGACACCAATCTATCTGCTTTCTCCCTAAATTGTTATGTTCAGTACTTAGGTACATCCCAGATTGCATACTGGGGTACCCTTGTAAGTCCCTAGTATATGGTACTAGGATACCCAGGGCATAGGTACCCCAGAGGTCCCCCTTGGGCTGAAGCATGCATTATGCCACCCATGGGAGACCATTCAAAATGGAACTACAGGCCTGTGTAAACTGGTGCTAGCACCACTTACTAAAGATATAGGTTTCCTATATCTAGGGTCACTGCACTTAAAACCTATAAGTCACCCCTATAGCAGGCCTTTGCAATCCTGAAGGCAGGGTGATTGGTTCTCATACGCACATACGATGGCAATGCCTAATTGCGAATGCACATCTATCTATAGGGTCATTCGGATCATAGTATGCCAACATTTTATCATGTAGTCTGGTGCTCTCCAGGCAATAGTCCTCCTGCCACCTTGGAGGAAACAAACTCTAGAGAGAAGCTTCTCTATAGAGATACACATGTATACACAAATGCCGAGGCACACAAAAGGCAGTCCATACTGTTTAACAGGCTGGTCTGTCTTCTGCAAATTTTATTTGGCCTTGAAAAAGTCCATAGGACGAAACACGTGTCGGCTGCCAGTGTTTTCATACTACTTCAAGAAGAAGGAAAGCAGAAAATAAAGAGAAAAGAAAAATCTAAATGGACTTTCTGTGATTACTAATATGGTCATTGCCTGTTAAACAGTATGCTGGAAAAACAACAATAATGCGGCGGAATGGATAGGAAGAGAAATTATTTCTAGAAGGAAAATTAAATTAATCCCTCACATGGACTATAATTAATGTCCAATTACTTATTCTAATTTAGAAACCAACACCAAAATGTAGTCCAAAAGAGTATTTTTATATATATTTTAAATGGGACAATACAAACCGTTATATATACACAAATTATATATACAAAAAACACAACAATACATATATCTGTACATGAACATCATTCCTTGTTACCCTATTTGATATTACGGATGCAGAGAAATCCAAAACAATGATTATCAATGGCAATCCGAAAAAAAGAAAGAAGATAGCCCTAAGAATAACACACAACCGAGGGGAAATTTCAACCCTCTGTCTGAATTGGAATGTTCTTTTCAATTCATTTAAACTTTTGAAGGGCTTCTCCAAATTGTGGAGTCGACGCGTTTCAGCCCATATGTTTTGGGCCTCATCAGGACTGGGGCAAAAGCAGATTAACACTCTTAAATTTATATATATATATATATATATATATATATATATATATATATATATATATATATATATATACACATCTACATCTACAAAAGGTATTTACACAGAAGATAATCTTAAAGCTTTTTGCATATAAGGAAGAGCCCTCTCTTGGAAGAGCAGTAAGTTATGAGAAGGACAACTTAATCAAAACCACAGTGCAGTAATGACCATACAGAAAAAAAGGGGGAAGAGTGCTAGTCAAATAAATATAGAAATAGAAAGCCAAAAATCTCCATTAAATCGAACATTTAAAAACCCATGTGTCATCTAAAAATTCAGAAGCATGCTCGTAAATCTCTGTGCGCGTCAAGCATGGACCACCACCAAAGAGATGAAACTGCGAAGTATCAAATCCATCCTGTTTAGATGGAATATGTGTATCATGCATGAAAAACACACCAGCTGCCTTTTGTGTGCCTCGGCATTTGTGTATACATGATTGGTTCTAAGTGAGAGGGTGCCCCTGCATGTGCAGGACATCCCTACAGCCTACGGAGTCCATTAACCCGGATTGTCAGTGAAGCAGCCATATACCATATAGAGGGGCACCGCGTAATAACGCGATGACCATCTCGAAACTGGCTGCAACGAATCCTATCATGTTTGGCATCAAACATGTTGGAATTATACCCCCACACCGTAAACGGTGTGGGAGGTATGATTCCAAGCACTGGAAGAGCCCTCCGTTAGGCTCTGTGTTCCTGGTGCCAACCTTCTACATCCGGACAGCACAAAATGGTTGCTGCCCTGACCAGAGACACATTTCTGCCCTCCTGCTGCTGAGCCAAGCTCGAGCAGGGGAAGGCAGAACAATAGGCATCCTGTCACAGGGAGGTGTGACCACCTCCCAGACAGGATTTAGTGTATTGGGACCGGGTGGGTGCGCTTGCCAGCGCCACTAAGTCTGCATGAGGGGCACATTTGGTGTCCCCGTGCATAGTCCAGTTCAAACCAGTGCTCTGGCGCAAAACTGGACAAAGGACATGGGAGTAACCTTCCCCCTGTCCGGACCCTCCCCTGGGAGGTTCCTCTGAATCATCCCAACCGTTTCCTTAGGGTACTTAAGGGCTTTCCTTGGGTGTAGGTCCCTAGATTCATCGTGGGATAAGATTCAGATCAGACACCACTTCTTCTACCGTCTGGGTACTCTGGACTTCGTTTGGGCTCGACTTCGTCCCCCTTCCAGTCTGCTGCATCGTCTGTGCCTGTGCACCATACAGGAACCTTCCAAGGCCTGTGGGCATCAAAGACACCTGCAGGAATCTCCCTTGGAGTGAAGAAGTCACTCCCCTGCATTCGCAGGCACCACAACTAAGTCGACCGGTCTGCTGATCCTGAGCTCCTCCGGACTGTGTAAGGTTCTGCAACACAGGTGATGGTTCTCCACAGCTCCCGGGGCCTGCCCTGCCCTCTCACCAAGTTTGAGGCCAGTATCCCATGTGGGGGTTGCAGTAACCGAACCCCTGTGCATCGCGTCAACTTGCAGTTGCAAAGGTTTGTTGGCTTCCTTCCAAGAAGATCTTCGGGTTCCAAGTAGCCCCAACCTCGAGCATCTCCAGTGACCAGAATCGTGGGCCACGCCGCATCCTGTGCATCGTGGCTTGCATCTTTTGGTGAGCTGCTTGAGGTCCTCTCACGACTCCAGTACCTCCGGCCTGTGGGTCCATTTGAGGGTCACCTTTACTTCTCCTGGGCTCCCCTGGTTGCTCTGGGCCTGCCTGTGGTGAGTCCCCTGGACCTTGCTGGTCCCGACGTTGCTCCTTCTTCAGCTCTTGCGTTGGTTACTGTTGCAAAGGCTTCTTGGTGCTCCCGCCAGAGCCAGACACCAACCCCTCAGCACTCGACATCTTTCGTGGGACAGCTCGTGCACTGCTCCTGGTCCCCCTCAGTGTCGCCTGGTCCTCACAGCTGCAGAGTCAAGGTCATCGTCAACTCTCCTGCAACACCCGACATCGGAGGGCATTCATCTTCCAAGTCTCCTGGTCAGTCCTGAGTGACATAGACCCTGTCCCCTCTCCTTGCAGGTACTCTCATTAGACTCCACTTTCAGATTCCATCGGACACCTTCTCCTTCAGCAGCGGCACTTTCCTGAAGTCCTCCATTGGGTTCGACGGTGGTTTCCGGCATCACTTCACACGTATGCACCCGGCTTCCCTGGTGTAGGTAACGTGGGTACTAGGGTATCCACGGGTGGGGTGGGCTCTCCAACCTTCTGTCTTCCACGGGGTTTCTTCAGGGTCCACTGGGAAGGGTTCTTAATTTTTAAAAAATCCAACCACGACTTACACGTAGACTTGTACGGAGCACGCGGTCGTGTTTCCACACTGCACACGCTCTCCGTGGGGTTCCTAGTCACTCACCTTGGGTGGTTCCTTGGGTCCCCAGCACTTTTACGTCCTCTCAACATTGTCTTGACCCGAGTTGTGGTTCTTATACCACTTTCTTAGTATGCGGTTTGGTCCCCCCATGGGGTCCACTGTGCATTAAGTGCTATTTACTGTATTTCTTCACAAAATATTGTGGTTATCTCCGGGTAGGAGATATCTAAACGTGTTAGAGAGTATTATATAATAAATACATATTTTTATAAATACCTTGTGTGGTTCTTTTTCATTTCATCTATACAAATAGATTGCATTCTGGTAAAACAAGCTGGTTTACACTCCTTCTAGACTAAGCCTGAAGGCTGCTCTCCACAGCTACCACTATTAGTGAGCTTTCTAAGGTTGTCTAAGACCTCTTAAATCACCATATGGGTTGCCTGTACTGGTGCAAGGTGCCCACTTACATAAGTGGACATCATATACCAGGCCAACTTCTCACAATAACTGTCCCTTCAACACCTCCTCAGGGGTACTAAGCGCTGTGTAAATTACGAATAAAAGCATGCATTTCACAGCCCAGTTGTTAACTCTTCCTACTACCACTGAAAACAAAACCAAATCTTTGCCATCACAAAGCAATTAAAGCCAGAACCGCACCCAAGTACCCTTTACATTTGCAGATTAACTCATAATGCAGAATTGCATTTCATTCAGGCACCCTGGCACTAAGGATTGTTTTACCTGTCTACCCAGCCTCTTCGTTTCACAGCACAGGAGACTCCATTAACTTCAGCTGAAGCAGTTTAATGACCGAAATGAAGCGTCATGGTTTCCAAAAGGAAGAGCACATGTTTTAGATTCCAGGCAGAAGTAAGGCCAGAAAATGCGCGACCACCTGGGGGTCGCGCCCCACTGATTGAAGACCTCTGCTCTAGACTCTTTGGAGAGAAGGTGGTCTAAGACAGTAGCGCCCCAGCACCTTTCTTGAAGCTCTTGGCTCCTGCAAAATAATTTCCCCATCACTTATGCAAATTTAGGGTCTATTTCAATAGGTTAGCCCATAAAGAAGGGCAGTCTACCAAGCCAGTGACACAGGAAACAGCAGTGTCTTTTTGGGGCCATGGACGAGGCACACAAAGGCAGCGTATATGACAGCAGCGGCATCTGTCCTCCAACAACTCTTCCCCTGCTACCATGGCCATCAAGCCGCTTTAGATTGTCCTCAACGACTCACGATCTACCCGTGGGAGGCAAGATTCGTTATCTAATCCCAGGTAGGCAATCCATCACATAGTCTTCTATCTAGCTCAAAGAGGCCTTTCATTTCCTCCCCTCAGGCTCTCACAGACAACACCACCACCATGTGGTATTGCAACATGCAGAACGATGTGGGGTCTTAGGCCAAGTTCCAAGAGGTTTTGCCTTTCAGGAGGTGGCTGCTGCAACAGGACATTTTTGCGGTCTCCAAACCACCTGATGATGTCCTTGAATGCCAAAGTGGACAAACTGAGCAGACGTTGACTGCCAGATCAAGATTGGCTTCTGCATCCCAAAGTGGCAAAGGGTGTATCCGATCAGTGGAGAGAGCCCTGGCTTGATCTTTTTGCCACAGTTGAATGCACAGCGTCAGTGATTTTGTGCATTGTGTGGTACCGAGGACTCCTGGGAGTGAGCATCTGTACTCCAATCAGGCCACTACTTAGGGAGGATCTCCTATCCCAGCAACAGTACAGAGTCCTTCATCCAATCCTCTGTGTACACTTCATATGTAGATATTGTGCGGTGGCATTTGATTGGAATTCACTGCCAGACGCCTCCCACAACATCCATCTATGCCAGGCCCAGGGAAACATTAGCTGCCTGGTCTGGTGCCGGAAAACATTCACCACCTGTAAGCTAACTTTTCAGATGTTTTGTTGTTTGTTCTTTCTTTAGCCCAGCAAACTCCTGCAGTGGGCACTCTATAAGACAAAGTGTTGACCCTTTTATCCTGTTTGTGTTTGTCACACACGCCATACTTATTAAATCACCTGTTGTGATGGGGTTTATTAAAGGTTTGAGACACATGTTCCATCCCAAAGTTTGTTATGCCGCAGTGGGACCATAACTTGGTCCTGACATTTAATGTGTACGCCCTGTGTGTATGCATGGTTACTCAGTGTGCATCTAAACCCTGAAAAACATCTTCCTCGTTGCAATTATATCAGCTTGTTGCATGAGTGATCTTCAAGCACTTTCGATGCAACTGCCGGACGCCACCTTCTTTCCAGACAAATTGGTGCGGCCTTCTTACTGAAGGTTGTGACTCCCTTTCACATTGGGTAGCTGATCACCTTACCACCATTCTTTGCAACCTCACAGCTATCAAAAGCAGAGGAGAGGCTCCATCGTGTCCAGTATCCACTGACCTGAGGATCCAAATATGCAGGAGCGAAAATGGCCCAATTAATCTCCCCCAGAACCAGCCCCAACACACTACTAAAGACATACCACAACTTTTTGACACCCGTTGCTAGGGAGAAGGGAGGTAAGACAGGAGGACCACACTGGACGGATATTGCCCCAATCAGACCGCATGTGCTTTGCCCAAGGAATCCCCTTCTGTATCGTGTAGGTATTGTCTAGGGAAAAACAGGAAAACTCCTATTAGTACGCCAAAGAATACCTTATAAACAAAATAAAAATAACCCACACTAACAATCTCTCTGTATCAGACCCCTCTCAATACACTCACTGAATAAATCCTCACTCAGGTGTCATAGAGAGACGACTTAATCCCACTATAGCTGTGACTCCTCCAGCAGTATAATGTGGCACCAGCAAAACATGATTACTCCAAGAGAGAAAAAGAAATACAAAATAGCACAGTCACATTGCTGCTCCACAAGTCCATAAACTTTTCACCAGTGCACTGGCCTACAGTGTTCCAGGAATCAAATGAGGGGACACAGTACACAGGCATCGTAAGAGGGACCCAACACAGAGACACAAAGGTAGGGAGCATAACGGGGTTAAATACAAAAGAGCCCCTGAACCCACACCACCACTCCCCCAACAAGAACCTGAACGAATGCCTCTCGTCTCCATTACCAGACAGGAGGCGTAAGACATCAATTGGACCCCAATAGGGCTTTGAGTATTTAGAACGATGATCCCAAATCCCATTGATCGACAGAACGATCAACTCTTTGTGGAGTTTTTTGTAGTGCCGGAGGGGAAAGCTGTACAGAAGAGGCCTGCCGTGGTGAATGGTCCTTTGCATCAAAATTTTCAATTCCCAGGCCAAAAAACAGCCCCCTGAATATATGAGAGCAGATTCCACCAGAGCCAGTGGCTACAATGCTGTTGGCACGAGGGATACCCAGGGGTGGCTCCTCCGGAGGAGCGTCGTCCCACTGCCCTCAGAGGCAAACGAAAAATAAAATGATCTTAATCCAGATCATTTCATTTTTCGTCCTGCAGCTGAGTCTTGGGGGGCTGTCCTCCGCACTGCAGCAGGGGAGGAGAAATGGTGGGCCCTGCTGCCAGTGCACATGAGGGTTTGGCCAGCTGTCTCAGGCCGGCCAAACCATCATGAGCAGTGACATCTCTCCAACCCAGCTGTATTGCTGGGTGGAGAGATCAGCAGTGTCGTGTAGTTCCTATATATAACCTATACAGAATCTGTTCGGATAACATGAACTGTGGGCTTGGTGGCAGACTGACTCTGAACACCCCCACCGAAAATGTTAGCCTGTTTGCATTAGCTAGCTCACAGTGCCACTAGTGTCTCCTCTTATCGGGGAGAGAATAGTTTCTGGCAACCTCAGAACATGACAACCCTGATCCCTCAGGATCGTGGAAACCATGTACTACTTTTCGCTCAGTCACTCGTGCTCACTTGTTCGGTCTCAGAGAATTTACACAGAAGAAACAGTCGGGCGTGTTACAATAAGAATTTATTGCACTGTTGTTCTTCTAGTGTAAAGTAGATGTGCTGCAATAATTGTTAGACAGTAGCAGATATATATAATCAGCAGTAAAGTGAATATAAATGGATAGTACAGTTCTACCATTTTGCAGTAATCATAAATGCATACAAGGATATAAAATGCTTGATAAAAGAAAGTGCGTACTCCTACGATGCCTATCTAGTTGTACCGAAGTGTACCTAGCATGTGAGTAGGTGTGAAGCCAAGAATCCCTCTAGGATTTGGTCGAACCCCATTACCTGGAGAGAGAGAGTGTGGGACCCCGTCCTGGTCTCGAGTTGGACACCCCGCAAGGGATGTGTTAGACCACTGTCAGCTGGAGCGTCTGCATGCAGGAGCCTCAGCGTCTCTGGTCAGTGTGTCGGCCTGGAAGTCTCGGTACCCTCTAACTAACACTAGCAAGATGTGCTGTATTTATACAGAAAGTATCTAGGGTTCCTTTGTCCCTTTTTTCTTGTGTTAGTCATTGTTGGATTTGAGGATGACGTATGGGATGAACCTTTTACGTAGATATTATGCAGGTGGTGTAGCCCCAGCCTGGTTTCCAAGAACCCTTATGAATATTCATTCATACTGTGTGAGTCTATTGAAGTTATAGAACACTATTGTTCAGGGAGAAACCCTCTTTCTTCGTCCAGGACTAGAACTAGGTAAAGGTTCAATCCTAAAAGGTCCGTTACCGTGTAGTGTAGGGGAGGAAATGTAGGTGAAGGTGTAAGATATTACCCGGGCCTATATTAGGGTACCTATATGAAATATAACAGCAGGCACGGGCTTCAAGCTCCTGATAGAGGGCAAAACCAGTGCGCTCCGCCCAATCCCTACGCTGCTCTCATGGTGAGCACAGCATAGAGATTGGCCGCAGGGGAAGCTGGGAGCTTCGGCCTGTGCCAAGAGGAGAAGGCCGGGAGCAGCGCGGCGAGTGGAAGACCGGCAGGTAAGTTTTCTTTTAAAAAAAAAATATTTTAGCCCCCTTGCGCACTGCCACTGCGCCGCTGCCCCCCCACTGCGCCGCTGCCCCCCCACCTCTGCCCTGCCACATTAATTTTAAATCAGCCACTACTGGGGAGACTTGTCATTGGTATCTGCCAGGCTGCGACTTGGGCATTGTTGTCTATATTAATGAAGCATTACTGCCTTTACAGTCCGGTCCGGTGGAAAAAGCACATCACATGCTCGGTTCTGCAGAGCTTTTTGGTTTAAGTTCCCTCCACAGACCCTCCATCTTTGTGAGGTGCTGTTTTGGTATCGATTCTAAAGGCGAGAAATCTGAGGTTAGAGGTTACTTACAAAATATCATGTAACATCAACCGTCTTCCCATCAGACTGTGCATTCCTCTCCTATTTGTCTACTTTTCTTCATGTTTTGTGATGTTTCTGTTTTGCCTTTGTCCCCTCTCAAGCATAGTTGCTTCTTTGCTGACTGTCTTTTATGAGTTGGTTTTCTAGCACTTGTGCTTCTTTTCAAACGTAGTCCCCATTTTGCCCCCTTTCTTCGCTCGCACTGTTCTATCATGCATTTTTGCTCAGCTTTATTTTTGTTGCTTCTCGGTACTCCTCGTCATTCTTGTCCTTAAATCAGTTGTTTCAGACAGTCTTCACCCCCACCTGTTCTTGTTATGAGATCCCGTTTCTAAGCTTGTTCTGTCTCCTCTGCAGAATGCCGGGCCCTCCATCACCACCTACCATCTCCAGAGAGCTCTGCCGGGCGGGATTGTTCTCATGGAGCTGGCCTTCCAGGTGAGTAGAAACTGTGTCACACCTACACAGGTCTTCTGAGTACTTTCTGTAAGAGTCACTCAAATACTTATGGAGAGATGCACCTTGGTAAAAACTCCTAAAAAAGGATTCATGTTAAATATTATTAAACGTGGGCCTGGCTTTTTCCTTTTTTTGCAAAAGTTAACATAATTTGAGGGCAGACAAGGGACTACGGGCAGCCTACTCCCGTGCTCACATGTGGGGTAAATAATGTGGAGGGTGATACCTCTGGCCAGGAGAGGGATGGTTGAAGGAAGAAAGGCCAGCAAAGGGCTGGAAGGCTTGGAGGTCATAGCAAGTAGAGGATGCACCAGCCTCTCTAGCATGCACAGTACAATCCTGCAGCACTTTCATAATGTGAAATGTTCCTGTCCTTTGAAGATATGGAGGATTATAAATGTAGATGTGTCAGGAAGAGCTGTGGAAGAAAAGGAGGGTAAAAAGAGAGTGCAATAAATAAGTTATTTATTTTAACTTGGAGCTCTTTCATTTTTCGTCTCTGATTGGACAGTGGGTGGATTTTGAAACTTGAACCTAATGACATAAGTCAGGGCAAGGAGAGGAGGACAGAGTGAGACATTTTGAGCCATTTCCTGCCTACCCTTTTTCCTGCCCTGTATACCTCTGCAGACCATTTTGATCTCTGTCTTGCACCTCTCTGTCTAAGCGGTAAAGGGCTAAAGGAAGAGATTGATGAAGAAAAGGCAGATTGAGGTAGGACAAGCCTGTGATGGGCTTCTGTGTTCGACCTATGGCAGCAATGTTTACCCTTTTGATCTCTTTATATTCATTGTGGCTTGGCTGCTGTTGTGGCATGGTTGTCATTCTCCAGTGGCATTGGGTTGCTGCCTTTTCCTTGGGTGGTCGAGGCTGGTATTGAGTTGTTAACCGTTCTCAGTCTTATTCATTCCTGTTATTGTGTGACCTGTGCCTGTTGGCGAAGTTTTGCTTACTTCTTTTGTTGCTGTAGTGTTTTCATACCCTCACTGGAGTATTGTCGTCCTCCTCTGTATCTGTCACATCACCTGTGCTATTTTTTTTTACTGCAACATCCATCTTACATGTTATTGTTCATCTAGGATGTTATTGTGTTGTTTGTGCCTGGTTATGTTGGTCTTTGGCAGTGTTGCTCTTGCCTGGTGTGGTGATTTGTTGCTCATGTCTATTGCTGGGCTGTTGTTCGAACCCTCTGAACCTGTAAACATACCCCATATCAATGTGTCATCGCATTTCTTATCTGTTTCCTTTATGTCATTGGGTAGTTGTTCAAACCCTGCATTGCTGGAAGTTTTCCTACATTCAGGATGTCATTCACTACTTTTTAGATACTTAGGGACGAAAAGGAAATCTCTGTATCATTGGCCATTGAATATTGGTAATGTCACTCAGGAACTTTAGCAGATGTTGAGCTCTGATCCGAACATCGCTGTTATTTTAGCAACCAAAGGAGAGGACTCCCATGGCATAGCCAAAGTCGAGGATATGGAAAGGGAAGAAGAGCAATCTGCTTGAGATGGGTTGCAGGTCTACATTAAGGGAATATTTTTTTAACTCCCTGACTTCCTAATGAGATTTCTATCCTTACAGGTGAGTCTTCAAGTGGCATATGACCCCCGTATTCGTCTATAAATAATGTGAATCTCTCTGAATGCTCAGCAGAATGGCGTTGGAAAAATACTTAATGCGACGAAAAGTTCATTTTGAATGTTACCTTCTCTCTTCTGCTGCAGGGCTGCTATTTCTGTGTCAAGCAGTATGCGCTGGAGTGCTCTCGTATCCCAATGGGGCAGACTGTCAACTCTCAGGTAATGATGTCTTGATGAGTTCTGTTTCAAGTTGGATTGATGCATTAGTGCGCCCTCTGTGACTGTATGTCCTTTCCTGAATTAGCTGTAATGAGTCTCTCAGAGACCCCCAACCAACAGTATGTTCCTTTATGTGCTGGCTTCATTGTTGTCTCCCTCATGTGTACTCCTGCTGCATACCCCTCAGGAAGTATGTCCCTTCATGTACAATATTGGTAGGGCTTGTTCTCTCAGATGTACATCTACAGCATGCCTTAGCTAAAAGGATGTCCCTTCATGTACTAGAATGATTTCTGACTCCCTGAGATGTACAGCTCCACCGTACCCTCTCTGAAACTATGTTCCTTCATGAACAAGCAATATCGCTGGTTCTGTAGATGTACAGCTGCAGCAGGCCCTCTTTGACTGTACGCCCCTTCATGACCTAGCAGGCTTATCTGAAAGAGACACGTTAGTGATAGATTCCTTACCTTAGAATATCCCCAGGCGTCAGGCTGGATCCGGAAAGTTTTGCGTAGCAGTACCCTTGCGCGTCGGTAGGCGGCGTCGTGCGGCTCCGCGTCCGTCGTCGGCGTCGTGATCGCCGGGATGACGTCGCGGGCAGTACTTAGGCGCCGCCCCTGCGCGCTGACGTCAGTTCTTCTTTTTCCGCGCCAGTAAGCGCAGATCCGGGAAGAGCAGTGCCCTGGTCAATTTTTGACCATACTTTTGGTGATTTTTCACTGTGTTTTTCCAGCTTTCAGGTGTCGTAGGGATGCCCGGCTTCAAGCGATGCGGCGCCTGTGCGCGGATGATGTCCGTCACCGACCCGCATTGGGAGTGTCTCTTCTGCCTCGGCCGAGGCCACGACACCGAGTCTTGTCCCGAATGCCAGGCCCTCAACCCGAAGGCTTTGCGAGAGCGGTCTCGAAAGCTCCTCGAGGCCCGGCATTCGGCTCCGCGGAAGCCCCGGTCGCGTGAGAGGTCCAGGGGTCGCTCGCGGAGTGCACACCGGTCGTCGGCGTCGAAGTCTTCTTCGTCCGGTAAGTCTCGACACAAGAAGTCCAAGAAGCATCGTCGCTCTCGGACTTCGCCTCGCCGGTCTCGCGACTCGGCTGAGGCCCCTCCCGGCACCGTCCCCGCCCCCGCGGCCCCGGACTTGCCTGTGGAGTCGCCCCCGTCATACCCGCCCTTCCCGGGTTCGGGGGCGGATCCGGCCAAGGTACAGGAGTTCCTGTCGGCCATGGCCCGCCTCTTCGGGCCTTCAGGCCCCTCCGGTGCGCCTTCGGGCCCCGCGGGCCCTGATGGGGTTGATCCGGCGTCGCCGGCGGCTCCGGCCCCGGCGTCGCCCGAGCCTCCAGCCTCGATCCCGGCTCCGGCTCCGGCCCCGGCCTCGATCCCGGCTCCACAACCCCCATCGACGCCGGTCGACCTCACGACACCTCCGCCGGCGCCGATGTCTCCGGTGCCGTTCTCGACGCCGCCCTGGGCTCCGGGCGGCGTCGTCCCCAGTTCCTTCCGGCTCCGGACTTGGACCCGGAGCGACGTCGCTCGACGCCGGCTCCGGCGCCGATGGGACCTTGGGTCCCAAATGTCCCTCCTCCTCCTTATTTTGAACCAGAGGAGGACCAGGAGGACTGGGAGGGGTCTGATGACCCTCTGACACGCAACTGTCAGTATGATGAGGACTGGACAGAGAGTCTAGGGGAGGCCAGTGGTCTGGATACTTCTCCTGACACTGGCATGCTGTCTCCTCCCGTGGCTACGGAGGAGGGGGCCAATTTTGGTACGGTGTTGCGTAGGGCTGCTGGGGCCTTACGTCTCCAGCTCCCTACTTTGACGGTCAAGCCTAACATCTTGACAGAGGTGCTTCAGCCGGCAGCCTCCTCTGCGGAGACTGTGCTGCCGTTTAACGACGCCCTCACGGACGTTCTTTTGGGCGCCTGGTCCAAGCCCAACACAGGGGCTCCTGTGGATCGGAACGTGTCACGACGCCATCGCCCCGCTCCGGGCGACCCCTGTTTCTTTCTGTCCACCCCACTCCTGAGAGCTTGGTTGTCCAAGCCTCCGCTTCCCAAACCGCCTTCCCTACCGCTCCTCCGGATAGGGAATCCAAACGCCTGGATCAGTTTGGGAAGAAAGGTTTTTCTTCCTCCAGTGCTGGCTTGCGGTCCGTTAACACCGCTTGTCTTTTGGGCCGATATACCCACTCTCTGTGGGATTCGGTGGCGGATGTTTTGCCCCAGTGCCCTGAGGAGGTCCAGGCACTGCTTTCCCGCGCCATTGCGGAAGGAAGGGATGCGGCCAAATACACTATCCGTTGTGGCCTTGACACCGCCGACTCGCTGGGCAGGTCGATTGCAACGACGGTGGCGCTCCGACGCCACGCCTGGCTAAGAACCACTGGTTTTTCAGGGGATGTCCAGAATACTCTCATGGACATGCCCTTTGATGGAGTCGGTCTTTTTGGGTCCAAAGCAGACCATGCGTTGGAGCGCTTTAAGGACTCACGGGCTACTGCCAAGTCCCTGGGCCTTTCTGCTACACGCCCTCCGCTGCCTTCTGCTTTTCGCCCCTATCGTGGCCACGGTAGGGGCGCCCCTTCACGTCAGCAGCCCAGCCACCGGCCCGCGCAGCAGGCGTCTTCGCGTGGCCGAGGACGTGGATTCCGCCGTGGCGGATCGGGCAACCAGCGTGCGGGTCAGGCCACCACCTCCAACCCGTCCGCGGCCTCCAAGCCCTCCTAGTCCCTCCTTTCAGGTGCACGGCACGCCAGTAGGGGGCAGGGTCCGCCATCACCTTCCCCACTGGCGCACCATCACCTCGGACAGGTGGGTCTTGGACATTGTCCGAAGGGGCTACTCCCTCCCCTTCGAGACCACCCCCCAGCCATGCCACCTCAATTCCACCGCATGTCAGGGGATCACTTGGTGCTTCTACAGAAGGAAGTCACGGCCCTCTTGACCAAGAGGGCCATCGAGCATGTTCCGACCCCAGAAGTAGGGCGTGGTTGCTACTCCCACTACTTTCTGGTGCCCAAAAAGGACAAGGAGGACATGCGTCCTATCTTGGACCTCCGGAACGTCAATCGCTTCCTCCGGAAGGAGAAGTTCAAGATGCTCACCCTAGCTCAGGTCTTGACTGCCCTCGACCCTGGAGACTGGTTGGTAGCGTTGGACTTGCAGGACGCGTATTTCCACATCCCCGTCCTGCCGGCCCACCGGCGTTACCTTCGGTTCACGGTAGGCCCCGAGCATTTTCAGTTCACCGTGCTCCCCTTTGGCCTTACCAGTGCCCCTCGGGTGTTCACGAAAGTGATGGCGGTGGTCGCAGCTCATCTGCGCCGGGCAGGGGTTTCAGTCTTCCCCTACCTCGACGACTGGCTGCTGAAGGCGGGCTCGTCCCAGGCAGTCGTCTCCCACCTCCAGACTACGGCCGAACTCCTGCACTCGCTGGGGTTCTCCATCAATGTGCCGAAGTCGCATCTAATTCCTTCTCCACAGCTCCTTTTCATCGGAGCAGTTCTGGACACGACGCAGTTTCGGGCCTATCCTCCCGAACGGCGAGTCCGGGATATTCAGGCTATGATTCCGATCTTTCGGCCTTTATCCTGGGTTTCGGTACGGATGACCCTGAGGCTGCTGGGCCTCATGGCCTCCTGCATCCTGCTGGTCAATCATGCCAGATGGCATATGCGGGCTCTGCAGTGGGACCTGAAGTTCCAGTGGGCGCAGCACCAGGGCAACCTGTCCGATCACGTCCAGATCTCGGAGGGGACTGCAAAACAGTTGCAGTGGTGGCTCTCGAACCGGCAATGGGTCATGGGCAGATCCCTCTCCCTTCCCCAGCCAGAGCATACAGTTGTGACGGACGCGTCCCTTCTGGGATGGGGCGGTCACATGGGAGAGGCGGAGATCAGAGGCCTCTGGTCTCCGGCGGAGTCCCGGCTCCATATCAACCTTCTGGAGCTCCGGGCGATCCGGCTTGCACTCAAGGCATTCCTTCCCTCTGTCAAAGGGAAGGTAGTGCAGGTGTTCACAGACAACACCACCGCCATGTGGTACTGCAACAAACAGGGCGGGGTGGGGTCTTGGACCCTTTGTCAGGAGGCTCTGCGCCTCTGGACATGGCTGGAACATCAGGGCATGTTCCTGATGGTTCAACACCTGGCAGGTTCTCTGAACGCCAGGGCGGACGAACTCAGCCGCAGGTGCATGATGGATCACGAATGGCGTCTTCACTCGGAAGTGGCGCAAGGACTCTTTCTACAGTGGGGAGAGCCTTGGTTAGATCTATTCGCCACCGAAGAGAACGCGCGATGTCATCAGTTCTGCGCGTTGGAATTTCCAAGGCGGCACTCGCTCGGCGACGCTTTTCGTCGCGAGTGGAGTTGCGGTCTGTTGTACGCCTTTCCGCCTATACCACTTCTACCCAGAGTGTTGAAGAAGATTCGGCACGACCGGGCCCAAGTCATTCTTGTGGCTCCGGACTGGGCTCGAAGAGTTTGGTATCCCGAGCTACTCAATATGAGCATAGATCCCCCGATCCGTCTGCCTCTTCGGGAGGATCTTCTGTCGCAGCAGCAGGGGACGGTCCTCCACCCGAACCTGTCCAGTCTACACCTGCTTGCGTGGAGATTGAGCGGCGGCAGTTGATTCCTTTCGACTTGCCTCCCGAAGTTTGTGATGTGATTCTGGCAGCCAGGCGTCCCTCCACTAAGGTGGTATACGCCTGCAGGTGGAACAAATTTGTGGCATGGTGCACAGCAAAGGCTGTGGATCCCCTTTCTGCCCCTCTTTCTGAGGTCCTTCTGTTCCTTCTCTCTCTGGCCCAACAGGGTTCTGCCCTGGGTACCATCAAGGGTTATCTTTGTGCTATCTCGGCCTTCCTCAGGCTCCCTGATCAGCCCTCCCTTTTCAAGTCCCCTGTTGTTAACAGGTTCTTAAAAGGCATTACTCACCTCTTCCCTCCTGTTCCGTTTGTAATGCCTCAGTGGGACTTGAACTTGGTTCTTACCTTTTAATGTGCGCTCCCTTTGAGCCTCTGCATAACTGTCCTCTTCGTCTTCTGACTCTAAAGGCAGCCTTTCTGGTGGCCATCACCTCCGCTCGGCGGGTGAGTGAGCTCCAGGCTCTTTCTTGCAAACCTCCCTTTCTGTCTGTTCATCCAGACAAGGTTGTTCTTCGGACGCGTCCGTCCTTCTTGCCAAAGGTGGTTACTGCTTTCCACATTGGGCAGACCATCACTTTGCCCACCTTCTTTCCGCCTCCGCATCCTTCCAGAGAGGAAGAGAGGCTCCACCGTCTGGACCCAAAACGTGCGCTCTCCTTCTATATCGACCGCACGAAACACTTCCGGGTGGATGACCAGCTCTTTGTTGGCTACGTGGGCGCCAAAAAGGTCGGGCGGTGCACAAGAGGACCATCTCCCGCTGGGTTACCTTGTGCATCAAGACCTGCTATTCTTTGGCTAAGAAGGAGCCTCCTGTTGGGCTGCGTGCCCATTCCACCAGGGCAACGGCTGCTACCACGGCCTTGGGCCGCGGTGTTCCGCTGCCGGTTATCTGTCAGGCAGCTACGTGGGCCTCGCTGCACACGTTTACTAAGCATTACTGCCTTGACAGTCAGGTCCGGAGGGACGGCTTCTTTGGCCGTTCTGTCCTCCAGGACTTCCTTGTCTGATCTTTGTTCGCAGACCCACCACCGGGGTTGGTATTGCTGGGGTATCTATTCTAAGGTAAGGAATCTATCACTAACGTGTCTCTTTCAGATGCACAAGTTACTAACTTGTGTAACGATATATCTGTAAGAGACAGTAGTTAGTGATAGATTCCTTACCGCCCACCCATCCTCCCCGTTCTGCGAACTGATTTCTAGGGTTAAGGACATCCCTTTCAGGGCCCTAGTATTTTTCAGACACCTGTGTCAGCTTCTTGCATGGCTCTGCGTTCCTGGCGCGGAAAGTCGTGTACAGAACTGACGTCAGCGCGCAGGGGCGGCGCCTAAGTACTGCCCGCGACGTCATCCCGGCGATCACGACGCCGACGACGGACGCGGAGCCGCACGACGCCGCCTACCGACGCGCAAGGGTACTGCTACGCAAAACTTTCCGGATCCAGCCTGACGCCTGGGGATATTCTAAGGTAAGGAATCTATCACTAACTACTGTCTCTTACAGATATATCGTTACACAAGTTAGTAACTTGTGCGCTAGCTGCCTCAGATGTATAGCTGCAGCAGGCCCTCTTTGACTGCATGCCCCTTCATGACCTAGCAGGCTTGCTAGCTGCCTCAGATGTATAGCTGCAGCAGGCCCTCTTTGACTGCATGCCCCTTCATGACCTAGCAGGCTTGCAAGCTGCCTTAGATGTATAGCTGCAGCAGGCCCTCTTTGACTGCATGCCCCTTCATGACCTAGCAGGCTTGCTAGCTGCCTTAGATGTATAGCTGCAGCAGGCCTTCTTTGACTGCATGCCCCTTCATGACCTAGCAGGCTTGCTAGCTGCCTTAGATGTATAGCTGCAGCAGGCCTTCTTTGACTGCATGCCCCTTCATGACCTAGCAGGCTTGCTAGCTGCCTCAGATGTATAGCTGCAGCAGGCCCTCTTTGACTGCATGCCCCTTCATGACCTAGCAGTATTCTTGGCTCCCTGAGTTGCATAGCTGTGGCAGTACTTCTCTGACAGTCTGATACTTCATAAACTGGCAGTATTGGTGTCTCCCTGAGATATGCAGCTGCCCGCTGACAGTATGTCTCTTCATTTACTGGCAGTATTGAGGTCTCCCCTGAGATGTACAGCTGCAGTGTACCTTCTCTGGCTGAACAGAGAGTTTGCAACATGTGTAGCTGTAGATCACATTCGGTGGGCAGACCTGCCTTCTAGTATTATTCTTGGAACATTACAAACTTGTGTTTCTTTGAAGCATTAGTTTCCATTTCAAGGTAACTCCCTTGAAACCACAATGCACCAGGACACAGACTCCACCTTAATTTGTTTTCTTTTGCCATCGGTTTCGGACATGCTTAGAGTGCTCCGTTACCACTGCGAAGCGAAGAAACGTTTTGATCCTAGAGACCCAGAATAATGCAGAATAAATAAATCCCGTTTTCCTTTAAGGAAAACGGGCTGCATTTAAAAAAAAAAAAAACTGCTTTATTTAAAACACACTGTTGTACATGCCAAATAGCGCCTCGCAAATTGCGAGTTGCAAATCAGTCGCAATTTGCGAGGCGCTATTTTGCAGGTTGTACATCTGGCCCCTTATCTAAAATTGAGAAAAATACTCCATTCCTACCTATGGAAAATGAGAGTATTTACTTCAGAAGCTGAAAAGAAATTTAAATCAGCGGCGCAAGATCATCTGTGGGCAAGTACCTCTAGATTCTCTTGGAGTACATACTACTAGAAACTGGGCACTCCTGCATGATTCAGGTGCCATCCTATCCCCCAATAAAGAAAGTTAAAATATGTATATGGCAGGAAAGTGCTTAGTATTAGCAGCAGCAATGCAGTGGCATTTTGCCAGTTTCATGGGCCTTCTAGCCAGACATGATATCTGTCAATGGGAGAAGATGCAAGAACTAATGCATCATCTCCTCAATGCCACCAATAAGAGGGCTAAAAAGGTAATAGAAAATATCAAAGTCATGTCAAACACTGGCATCAAGTGTGAGTTGAATGCTGTGGACACAGCATCAAGGCAAGTCAATATACGTGGCCTATTGTGAAGCCACGCGTGGTTAAGAATTTCAGGATTCCTTCCTGAAGTCCAGCAGCTGCTCATAGTTCTGCTGTTTGATGGACAGCCTCCATCCAATTCTCCTGCATTCTCTCATAAAATCGGCAAGGACCACATCACATTCCTGCTGCAAGAGGTGCAGCCACTTCTACTAAAAGGGGATAGTGTCAGCACATTAACATGGGCAGGGAATCCTTGTCCCCAGAAGTGACCAAACCTGGGAGCAGTCTTGAAGGCACTTGAATGCTACATAACTTCCAATCACATCATTATTTTCATCTTGCAGGACATTATCCATCTTCTGGCTGTGGGGGACTATATGCGACACTCGACCCCAACATACTTTCCCATTACTATATTTCAAGCACATTGCCAGAACATGAGTTTTGTGGTAAGCGGACCACATTATCAATTCAGAGTCCTACTGTTCAAAGTAACAGCTACTCCACATGTGTTTACTTAGTACATTGGTGTAGTGGTAGCGCACTTCTGGCATGACCAAATTCATGTAATTTGTAATTGTAATTTAGAATTTGTAAAGCGCATAAAACCAAAAGGCATCAAAGCTCTATAACTGGCAAGAGCACATGAAGGGATCGACAGCGAAAGATATAATTGAGAAAAAAGCCAGGTCTTCACATTCTTACAAAACACCGAATAAGAAGTGATGCTAGCAATGTGTACAGGGTGAGTGTTCCACAACCCAGCAGCTGCCACAAAGAATGCACGCTCACCCCATCTCGCCTTCCTAAAACAGCAGATCTCAGCTGTCAGCTAGGAAGATACCAGTTGAAAACGGTTCTTAAATAGTAAGAGCCCTGCTGGTTAAGAGCCTTAAAAACCAGACACAGAGCTTTGAAAATCAGCCTCTTCCTCACTTGAAGCCAATGAAGAGATCTCAACCCCTCCCTCACCTACAGATGTTTAGGAATGCCCAACACTGGTCGTGCAGCTGCATGTTGAATAATCTGAAGTTTATTCAGCGAATGCTGGTTGGCGTTCAAATAGTTACAGTAGTTGGAGGTGAAGCTCTCCCTTTGCTGTGCATTGGTCAATTTCCATACTTGGGCGATTGGTAGGTAAACAATAGAATCCATGCACAATGCCTCATCCACACTCAACACGTTTTTCTCTTTCTCCAAAACATTAGCCTTCGCAGCCATTGCCAACAAGAAACATTTATTCCCACAACATACCCAGACTTTTCTCGGAGTCGCACTTAGTACACCCACAGGTAGCACCAGTAACAAGTGAGTGATGGTATTTTGGAAGCAGATTCCCCTTTACGAGACGCCATATCCTGTGACACTGAAAAATAATAATGAAACAGTCGGGACAGATGCCATCTTGTATTGCTCTAGTCCCGTGTTCTTTTGCTGGAGTGCTTAGCCAGACAATGGTCACAGACTGCTGGTGACTGGGAGGATCTACTTTTGCTGGAGCCCAGTGCCCAGCACAAACCGCAATAGGGAAAATGGGCAGATCGTTTCTCAACATACAGCTGCATCGGACTATCAAAATGCATGGTCCATGCAGGTTGAGGAGGAGCACACAAAGGCGGCCTTGTTGTACAGGGTCAATGGCCCCCGCAAGAGCAGCTCCTCCACATCAGTGTGCCGGAGCTCACTGAAGTGCATATATCCCTTTGGGTTTTCCAAAATGCAATTTGCTGAAGTGGTCCCGAGTCAAATGGACACTATTATCATCAGGTACTACATACAGAAACGAGCTCACACACTCTCCAAGCTTGCCCAAGCAAATTGTCAGCTGTTGGTAGGGCATCAATTACACATGCTGGCAGATCAACTCCCAGACATGGACAATGACTTTGCCACACTCCTTGGCAGAATGTATCAAGAAGCACATGAATGGGAGCTCAGCTGACAGATTCTCCGATAGTACTTCCATCAGGGGGCTCCAACAGTGCACCTGTTCTCTGTATTCAAGAACGCAAGATGCCAAAGATCCACTTCCAGGTACACAGATCCATGGTCCTGGCAATGCTAGATTGAAATATTAGTCAGGAATATTTGCTTATGATTTCCCCCCACTGCTACTGACTCTGTTAGAAATGGGGGTCTCTAGTTGGCAGAGGTAGGTACCTTTGTCCAAATAGGGACCCTTGCTTCTAGTCAGGGTAAGGGGGATACACTTCTAAAATAACCCCTGCTCATCCCCTTGGTAGCTTGGCACGAGCAGACCGGCTTATCTCAGAGGCAGTGTGTAAAACATTTGTGAACACATACAGTAATACAGTGAAAACACTACAAATGAACACCACACCAGTTTAGAAAAATAGGTAATCTTTATCTGAACCAAAACAAGACCAAACGACAAATCCACAATACAGTATCAAAAATATCCTTAAAAATAGGTTGTACACTCAAATCAAGCTTCTAGCAACAAATAACTCCACCTGGAGTTATTACGACGTAGTGACAGATAAAAATCCCAAAGAACGGCGCCGACCGTGAGGTGCGCGGCGTCGGGCCCGGAGTCCAGCAGACCCACAAAGAACAGTACCTTGGAATTGATGAAAGCAAAGACTGTGCACGGCGTCGGGGAGGTGATGCTTCGTTGGCGCCTGCGGCGTCGGTTCCTTACGACCCCAGGGGAGGTGATGCCTCTGTTCCTTACTGCAGCGCAGGGGAGGTGAGACATCGGTTCCTTACTGTGTCAGGGAGGTGACGTCACGGGTGGCGGCGAGGCGGTGGTTCCTTACGACGGTGGGATGTCGATGAATTCAGGAGTCACCCACGTCGAGGATCGGCTCCGCGTTGATGAAGCACCGGCGTCGGTGCTGCGGTGCGAGTCGGGACGTTGCGTCATGGACGTCACGAGCGGTGTCCTCGGCTCTGGTGCAGGCAGCGGCCTAGCTGATGGCTTCGGAGTCAGTGCGGCACGGCGTCAGCAGGCGTCGGGCCTACGGTGCAAGTCGGGGCGGTGCGTCGTGCTCGTCACGAGCAGTGCCCACGGCTTCGGTGCAGGTTACGGCGTCGCTCGCCGGCGTCGGTGTTGCAATTTCCTTCTGTGGCAGCTGAAACAGCAGTTCCAGATGCAGAGAGACTGAAGGCATGAAGTCTTTGTGTTCCTGAGACTTCAGAACAGGAGTCAACCTCAGTTTCAAGCCCTTGGAGATCTTTTCTTCAAGCAGGTGACAAAGCAAACAGCAAAGTCCTTTTTCTCCCTTTCCTTGGCAGCAAGCAGCCACTGCAGGCCAACCCCAGACAGCAAACAGCACAGGGGCAGTATTCCTCCTCAGCTTATCCGGCTCTTCTCCTTGGCAAAGGTTCCTCTTGATTTCCCAGAAGTGATCTAAAGTTCTGGGGTCTGGGCCCCAATATTTATACCACAGAATCCTTTGTTCTCTGAAGGCAGAGAGTGTCTGTACCCAGCCAAAACCAGTTCTGTCTTCAGTGGTGCAGCTTCCTGGCAGGAGGTGGAGACAGCATTGTTGAAGGCAGACCAGGCCCATGCAGGTGAAAGGAAATCTCTTCCCCCTACTCTAAATGCAGCCAGGTCTATTCAGCCCAGCCCGACTCTCCAAGCTCTCTGGAGCCACTGCCCCTCTCCAGCCCCTGTCATCCAAAAGCCAGACATGCAATATACAAACCTAGCAGAGGCACACTGGATGGTTAAGCAAGAAAATACCTACTTTCTAAAAGTGGAATTTTCAAACACAATGTAAAAATCACCCTCACTAAAAGATGCATTTTAAAATTCTGAGTTCAGGCATACTAAACTTTATTTTTCTACCTTGTTCCCAGGGTCAGTTATGTTTATAAAATGTTATAAACAAACTCCCCATTCTGCTCTATGGGAATAGATAGCCTTGCAATAGTGAAAAACGAAATTGGCAGTATTTCACTATCAGGACATGCCACACACATCAGGGCATGTCCTACCTTTCACATACTATGCACCCTACCCACAGGGGTACCTTGGGCCTACCTTAGGGGTGACTAATATGTAGAAAAGGGAAGGTTTGGGGACTGGCAAGTGTGTGCACTAGCCAAGTCTACATGGCAGTCCCAGACTGCACACAGGCTCTGCAATGGCAGGCCAGAGTTACATTTTACAGGCTGCTTCTGTGGGTGGCACAATCAGTGCTGCAGCCCACTAGCAGCATTTGATTTACAGGCGCTGGGCACACACAGAGCACTATACTGGGGTCTGACAAGTAAATCAAATAGCCAATCATGGAAACACTAATCCATAACACAATTTACAAAAGGGAGCACTTGCACTTTGGCACTGAACAGCAGTGGCAAAGTACCCAAAGCATCTAGACCAGCAAAAATGGAGTCCAAAACACAGCAAAACACAGGAGGCAAAGGCAAACAAGCATTGGCATAGCCAATAGGTCTCGCCTTTGGGGCCTTATAAGTGTTTAGCCAGAGCTATTGACTTTGCCAATGTCTTCAAGCTGTGCTGTAGAGAAGTGTGGCTGCTGTGCAGCATGCTGAAACGTTATAATAAAAAAGTGTCAGAAGCATTTTTGTTACTTTATATATGACCAAGAAGGCATTATGTAAAACTGAACGACCATATTAAAAAAAGTATTTACAATAAAAATTTCCTCAGTTTTCTTTTGTTCTTGCAATGCTGGCAACTTGTTTCTGCCTATTGCAATGGTTGTTGATTAAAGCTTTTTTTTGAGGGGGCATAAACAATCGGAGGGTGAAGGTTGGGAACTAGTACCTGTATTATAACACTAGCAGCGGCCAGACGCTAGGGGAGAATCAACAGATGCCAGATTCCGAGAGCAGGCTGAGGTGGTGCTGAGTGATGCTGAGGTGGTAGTGGTGGTGGTGGTGACTGTTGCGGAGACGATGCTGAGGTGATGCTGAATGATACTCAGGTCTTGCTGAGTGATACTGCTGTGGTGCTGAGTGATGCTGTGGTGGTGCTGAGTGATATTGTCTTGGCGCTGAGTGATGCTGTGGTGGTGCTGAGTGATATTGTCTTGGCGCTGAGTGATGCTGTGGTGGTGCTGAGTGATGCTGTGATGGTGCTGAGCGATGTGGTGGTGTTGAGCGATGCTGTGGCGGCGCAGAGCGATGCTGAGCGATGCTGTAGCGGCGCTGAGCGATGCTGTGGCGGCGCTGAGCGATGCTGTGGCGGCGCTGAGCGATGCTGTGGCGGCGCTGAGCGATGCTGTGGCGGCGCTGAGCGATGCTGTGGCGGCGCTGAGCGATGCTGTGGCGGCGCTGAGCGATGCTGTGGCGGCGCTGAGCGATGCTGTGGCGGCCCTGAGCGATGCTGTGGCGGCCCTGAGCGATGGTGCAGGCCGAGACCTAAAAATGGAAGGGAGACCCACGCCAATGGTGCCAGGTCTAACACTCTTTATGTAGTACAGTAAAAGCGCCAGGCATGAATGAAACTTATTCTTATTGTCCTAACATAAGTACATGAACCCTGGTACACTCTACTTTTAGAGTTGTCCATTGATTCTCACAAAAAAACTACAACTCCGCCCAGACCTGCTCGGTCAGCATCACAGGTGGCTAGTGCATCTCAATCTCAGATCGCTTAGCCTTGCGATTTTACACCTTACATCTTAGAATTTCATATTTACAACCACCAGACGAATGTATGCAAATTCTTAAAAAATCTAGAAAGCATACCCGCAAACCTGCAAAAGGGACATCAATAGTCTATTTTTACATTTTTTGCGATTAAAACATTTATGAAAGGGTCTACATGGACTTTCCCACCTATCTTGCTGCACCTCTCTTGGGACCTCAGCGTTGGCTTCACGCAACTTTGCCAACATTAGTTTTGCCCTTTTATGTCAACAGTCTGTACAACTATCTTCTTTTCTCCCACAGCCCAAACCACCAATTGAAAAAGCATTAAACACATTCGATGTCCGGAGGGCCATTATGTACTCTGGTGCAGGTTTCATTGGAAAAAAGAAAGTTTTTGGTTGCATTTGCACAGCCACATCTTAGCAACATTATATCAAACATAAGCTTGGCACGGTGCATTGTTAGATGTATTCAGCTAAGTTACTCCACAGCCAAACGCACACTGCATGACAGTCCAAAAACCCATTTTACTCTCAAGAAAGGTGCCATATTGGCGTTCTTGGTTCATATTCCACTGACTGACATTTGTAAGACCTCTACCTAGACGTCCTTCCATTCCTTTAGTAAACACTACATGGGGTGTATTATATGGTTGGGTTATGCAACCTCACAGTGTAATACACTTACCTGCGCCTTAAACCTCCAGCTCAATCCTGGGGAGCTGTGTCACTGAGCAGCAAGGCTTACACAGAGGAACAAGCGTAGACCATTTAAGCAGCACCCAAACAACTGAAGAAGATATTGACATGACACTGAAGAAATCTGATAAGAATTTATAAAAGTAGACTGTATTTGACAAAAATGTAAACACTAGAATGACAATTATTCACCAGAGGGTTCTGAATGTATAGATTTTACAAGGAATAATAAATCAAATCAATTTCCCTCAACTGTGAACAAGCCTTGGCAAAGTGTTGATGTGTCGGTTAGAAGTACTTGGGGTAACCAACTCCAGCAGAGAGATAGTCTAGGGGGCCAGCAAGGTCCTCAAGAACAGTTACCTTTGCAGTAGAAGCAGTCCTTCAGCAGTTCCAGACGCTTTATCTGCGTTGCAATGAATTCCCTTTGAGTGGTCCTGATGCAGGGGATGATGGCTGCTGAAGATGCTCTAAGGATGCTGTGGATGCGACCCGGTCAACTGGGGTCTTCCTGCAGGGATTCCTGGTTCCACAAAGATGGTGAGGGGGTCCTGGTTGCAGGGTCCATGTCCCACAAAGTCCTCCCCGGTCTGGCCGAAGTCCAGCCGACACTGGACTATAAGTCGGCCGTTGTCACGGTCACAGGCCAATCCTGCCTAGGTCGATAACTTGCCTTCTGAAAGTCCCAGCAATTTTCCGACAGCACTCCTGGGCTTAGCGAACTTGGGTGAAACTCTGTGCGTCAGCTCTTGGTCCGCGGTGATGCACATTGGCGGTGGTAGCGACTTGAAGACTTTGGGCTACCAACTTGCCCCAGCAGGCTTCTTCAGCTGTTGTGTCCCTGTGCTGTGAACAAGAGGCCAGTCAGCTGGCCCTTGGAGTTCTCTTTACTTGACTGGGCTCTGAAGACAGCTTCTCCTTGAGCAGGACATGGCGGGCACAGTCCTTCTCTTTGCTAGCCACCACATGCAACAGGTGCAGTCTTCGTTGGTGCAGTCTCTCTTTGCTGTTCATTCATTGCAGTGGGCTGTCCTTCTTTGGTTCTTCTTCCTAGTGGGTCGAGATCTGAGGTCTGGGTGCCATGGGGGGGCGCCCCTTTATGCTCCGAAAGTGTCCTCGGGGCAGGATGTGGTTGGTATCCAATAGGCTACCAGGTTCCTCCCACCTGGTGACCACTTCCTGTGGAGTGTGGCATCTGGCTATCCCAGGATTCACAACACAACTGGAACCTTGGGTCTGTAGGAAAGGAAAGAGGGGAAAAATAGGGGAAAGGAACTTCTGCTAGTGGGGTGTCCCTTTTATAGGACGGTTTCCCTCACCCACCTGAGGGTGGCATGCCTCATCATAGGGCAACCTACTCGGACTCTTACCTAGTCACAGTGCGGGCTGCAACCGCTTCACTGAGAGGGAGGAGCTCAGGGATGTTTTGATTGTTTAGAAGAGGTATACTAAATACCCTATGTGACACCGGTGTGGTGAAAGATGAAGAAAATAGATGTGAGATAAAACTAGTTAAGAGGTATGCGCTTTATTTTTTCGACCAGGATTAAAACCAACAAAGACAGAGTGGAATTAAATTTGTCAGAGTGCACGAGTGGTCATAGGTCGACATGTTTCAGCCTTCTTCAGGACCTTGTGATAGTTACTATGAATAGAGGTAACCAATCTCGTGAAGAAAAAAAGGTGAATATACAAAACCAGTGGTTGGAGTTAGAAACCCCTCAGTCAGCGATCCACTGGTCGGTACTGCCTATAAAAAAAAATGACAGTATTCGGTTATCTAAATCAACAGTACATATCTTAGCACAGCATAAATTGCAAAAGAGAGGGTGGGAAAAGTCCAATGGTTGTCATCCACAGGGGTTTCCTGAGATTTTTTAATATAACCAAATTACAATGGGACCAATACATCCAAAGACAGTAAGGTGTTCACAAACACCCATGTATTAGCTTACCTGCTGTAGTCGGGCAACTACCCTCATCTATACCTTGGCGCAAAGCTCAAGGGTGGCCGAGTCCTGTAATTGCAAGAGGACAGGGGGAGTTACTTTGGAACACTTGACTCCTTGTTAAATGCAGAACAGCAGTTTCGTTTATTAGGCTGAGGTGTTGAGGTGTTATGTTGTAATTATCAGTAGAACGTTGAATTCTGGAAGGAAAAGTGTAGTAGGTTCTTACTCTAATAGTATCGTCATCTGGTCAGGAGTTAATAACTGAAAATGAATAGAGGTTACTCCGTTGAGAGCTACGTTTATTGTAGCACTTCACCATTATCAACATGGGAAACACATATATATAAAATGCTATAGATATCTTATCGAGAGCTCATTGCTTGTCAAACAAACCATCCAAAACAAAAACTATCTATGGATGAAAAGGAGTGTAAGACGGCCACCGTCTTATCTTTAGGTTAACAAGGGTTATAAAGGAGATACAGTTCAAAGAGATCCTTAAGTGGTTAGACACAGGGGAAAACTCTTGTGGGTACCCCTGTTTATACTAATCCGCAGGATCACAAATTTAAGATAACCCTACGCAGCTGCACAAACAAAAACCACCTACATATCTTTTCGACCCGGCAACAAACAGCGTGCTGGGCGCTGCAGTTAGGAAATGTTTGCGGTCCCGGAACCAGCAGAAAGAAAAAGAAAAATGCGAAGGCACGTTGTGTGCATGACGTCACGAGACATCCAAAAAGAGTGTACTCCAAGAACTACAAGGAAGACTGAACTTGTGGTTCTTTGTCGTGGCTGTCAGATTTCCAGGATTCACCATTCAGCCCACTCCCAAGATGGCGAAACCCCTCTCTCGATGTTCAGACCTCACTAGCCCACCCCTGGGGTGTGGATACCGCAGGGCTACATGCTCCTGGGGAAAACGGTTTGGCAACTGGTTTCCCCTCTGTGCTCCCCTTGCCAGCCTGTCTACTTAAACAAAGGGGCAGCCCACCCCCTGGGTTTACATATCTGCCCTTGAAAGGTGGCTTCTAGTTTGAAGCCTGCCTTTTTGGGCTAACACCCAAGTGGTTTTCTGCAGGAGGAAGGTGACACCTCCCTGTCCTGCAATTCTTCATTGTTCTCCTTGCTGAGAGTTAAAGCGGCACACTGCAACAAATTACATTATTTCGACTTGAGATACAAGTCAGGCTTAATGTCACGAGTTGTTTGATACCTTGGAGTGCCCACTGTGGTCACACCGTTCAGGAGTTATCACAACTGAGGGCTCAGTGTGTAATCCTGTACTCGCCAATTTGGCGACCAATCCTTGCCACAGTAAAAACTGTTGGTTTGCGTGTTTTACTTTCAGAACATCTAAAGTACATGTCCTGCCTGTGTCATATGTTGCACCCTGCCTTTAGGATCGGTAGGCCTGCCAGAGGGATGACTTGCACACATGTCCAGGGGAAGTGAGGCTTTGCCATTGCTTCCAATGGCAATGTCAGGCTAGCAGTGAACGTCTGCTCTATCAGTCTGCAGTGGTGGACTGGAGGGCTCCTTTTACAAGGGGGACCTCCAGGGTGGCATAATCGGTGCTGCAAACCCTGGGGTACCCCTATAACTTACATCCCGGGGTACCAGAGTACCATCTACTATGGACTTACATGTAAGTTAACCATTTCCAATTGGGTACCGCTATTTCGAAATACACTTTAGGGTCAGGGCACTGAGGTCTGGTTAGCAGGCCTTAGTGCTATCCCAGAGACGAAAAACTAGCAGCTTCAGTCGAAAAACCTGGGGCTTGACCATACAAAAAGAGGCATTTCCTTACAACTACAGTTTGGATATTTACCCCTGACAACAAGCCTTAGTTGGACAGACTTAACTTTAAAACATTATTCTCCATGTCTTCCATCTCTACACGCAAGCCACCACATTAGGGGTATGGGTTCTGCTATTTCGTCTATGTAAAGCTCATGATCTACTGCTACACATGCTGCAAACTGTATTCAGCTTGTAGTGATGTAGGTTCCCAAGCACCACGCCCACCTCCTCGGAAGCAATCACAGGGTGATATATGTGCAAATGGTGTTCATTATGTGCACTCTAGTACGTGTAGATTCCTCTCCAGCACAGACATTGTAGTGCTTCACTTCTATGCAAAGATACAGAGATTCTTACCATCCTGGAAAAAAGCAATGCCGGTGAAAATGGAATTTGTGACCTAGTGCACTGCAGGTACAAGGGAGGGAATAAGAGTCGGCTTGAAACCAAAACTCCTGTTTCGGGAAAAAAAGTTGTAAGATTTCAAACCCAATTCTAGATGGCAGGAGAGCGTACAGCATGTGAATCTACTGCACTAGAGGCTGCAACCCAATTGTTACAGATAATTTATATTTTCTGTATATTCTGTTTGGTATTGAAAGAAAGGTGCCCATTCAGATAGAGGGAACAATAAACAATTAATCTTGAGTTCTTACTGGATGTTAGACTCTAACTCCTAGGCCCTTTAAAGAAAGACCATTCAGCCCAGTCTCAAACTACATTTCTGGATTTGATTATTATAGTATGGGACCACCCACTCTGCTTGAGCATGGGTAGTGCTTGACAATGCATGGCTGTACATTTAATGTGTGGTCTGGGGGGTGTCATGGTGGCTGAAACTCATCCTCTGCCAGATGCGGTGCATATTCTGAACAGTATTGCATCATCATAATGGGTAAGCACTTCTCTGTTAGATGTGAGTACCAAAGATAGAGCGAGACTCAGATGTCCAACTAAGCTAATCGTAGGAAAATCCAGGATTTCATCCAAATAAAACCTCCGATGTAGTACTGTATGTCTGTAACAATTTACTCTCTGGCTTCCCTTCTCCTGTCAGCTGAATAATGTTCCTCAGCCAACTTATGAGTAGATGATTAATGAAGAAATCCTCACCTTTAGTCCTGCAGTATGTGTATATGTTCAGCATGTTAACAGGAGATGTTTTCTACAGGCATCTCTCCGACCTTCACTCTGCCATTCTCTTCAAACTCCCTTGTATTTGTGTTTGCCTGTGATGACCACTCTGGTGTCTAAGGATTCACACCGGAAGTGACCAGGTTCTCTGGGGTGTGGCACATGTCATAGATTTGTTTTTGAGTTAGGCCTTTGCCTCAGGGGCAGTTCCATGGGCCCATATCTGTAATACCCAAGGATATTGCATGTTGCTGCTTTCTTGTGCAATTTCATGCCATACATTCGCACAGTATAGTGCTTGGAAAGTTCTTGAACAGGCTTCTTGTGATAAAGTTTCCCACTCTTGTAGAAGAGATTTGTATCAGCCTAGCACCTCTTACTTTGCTCCTTTTTGTTCCACTCGATCATATCTCTTCTTTTTATAAATATTGATGAGTTTTGTTCTAACAGGCATTTAGTGCAGTATTCTTTCTCTTTTCCTGTCTTCCTCCACATAAGGGCTGTCTGTCTTTATTTTCTCACGTTCTCTCACCTGTGTTGAAGTTCAGGAACTATATCTTCTTGTTCAAACTTGTTTCCAGTTGTTGCTGACTAGTGGTAACCTGTGATCTTAACTTTGTACTACATATGTGGATCATTTTTGGAGTGCAAAGGACTTGATTGTCTTGGGAACTTGAACCCTGGGTTGCCGAGATGATCCTGGGAGACAGTAGAGCAATGATCTTGGAGCTTCAGTGGCAGTCTAGCATTGGTAGGCATTTTTTCCATCAAGTGGTGTGTATTGAAGAAAGGTTCTGGATTGAAAGGATGTGGTAAACTAATCTTCTTGCTCTTGGTGTCCCTCGCAACCTGAGAATGTAATCCTAGATGCATGGAATAGGCTGAAGTTGCTGCTCCCTGTGACATCCCGACTTTGGTGATTATTGAAAGTGTAGCACCTCTCGCCCTAAAAGAACTTGAGACTTGTAAAGTGCACAGAGTATAAAAATATAGTGTCCTAGCTTGGTAATAAGGCCCACTAGAATCTGCTTCAGGGAAGTGTCCACCCATAAATGGAGAAGACTTCCTTATGCTCTTAAGCACAGCAGTGTGTGCAAGATGCAGGGTGGTGGACCACTGTACCAAAGTACAGACCCATTACCCTGTGGCCAGTTCTGCCAATAATCACCATCTTTTCATCTTTGTGCTACGAGGGCTTCCTCGTGAACAGTCGTTTCCTTGTTTTTGTAATGCTGTACTGTGGTGTACTACCATGTCAAGGCCAGATATAACACGAGGGCAGAATGGTACTTCTCGGTGCCCACACCCTAGAGCAGCAACAGTGAAGAGATCAAACATGGCAAACCACACTGAGGGGTTTAGGTTAGGGACACCAGGGAATAGATCCTGCAAAGACAGTTGAGTTGGTTCTCTGACAATTGAGGTTTTAACAGTTCTTGAGGATGCTGAAGAGATTCTTCCTTTCTGTGGGATGTCCTCCATTGGCCTGTGGCTGAGCAGTTCGATTCAGGATTAGACCCTGCATTTCGAAATGAATATAGGTTGAGGAGGATCATGGAGTATAAGACAGACAATAAGATTGCCATTATTCATTCAGCACATTAGTCACAATCAGATGATACAGTACTGTAGTTACGTCTCAGATCGAACAGTACTGTAGTTACTTCTCAAATCGAACAGTACTGTTACTTCTCAAATCGAACAGTACTGTAGTTACTTCTAAACTCTCTGGGTTAGGTAAACCTGAGAACTCTTTGTGGACTGTTCACACACAACCTAATCTCGGTCTCTTTTCTGGAAAGAAGGGTGCAACAGAACTCACTTACTCCTCTTGGAATTCCTGTGTCCGAAAGATGTGTCAGTGGATAAAGTTCCTTTTCTTATTAACCACAATATATTTGCCTCTTAGTTCTTCTTTAAAGCAAACCCCCAAAATCAGGCCATGGTACAGAGTCTTCTCTCTCTCTCTTTCTATCAACAAATTATATAATAGTCTCCGGCTTTAGATAAACTATAAATTCTGCAACTGTGCATTAGCCATTCCACACTTTTGCTTCAGATTGTGCTAATGCAAACACCTTGCCAAGGTACTCTTGCAATATATAAAGTTGTTTCCCCTAGAATGTCCTTGATTGGCGCCTCTGACCTCCCAGTCCTCAGGGATGGGAATCTGCTGAATTTCTAGAGGTTTTGTCATAGAGCAGGACTGCTCCAAGATACAGCTGCTTGTTCTCTGATGACTGCATTGAGAGCGGTAATTGTCTAGGCATGTCTCTTAATTATACAGGGACTGCCCCAGCGATCATAAGATCTCCAGGAATTTGAGATTCAAGATGGTCACCGGAAAGCCATCGGAGATCTGGGCACAAATTTACCAGACGTTTGGCATCTGGCCTAAAGTGTTTTAATCTGTGGCCAAGGCCCCTCAGACAACTTCTGGGGCGCTTCAGTCACCACCTGACCTGGGCCATCCTGTAATAACCACTTTATGCGAGATCAGAACTGCTGACACATCATATATATGATGCTCTGGCTCACCTTTTTGAGTGCAAAGCCTGTGCTGGGTGTGTCACTGACCTGGTTGTAGTCATGAGCGGGTTATCTTAGGTTAGTTTATCCTGAGTTTATTCATTTGGGTGGGAGCAGAGGAGAGGGAGAGCTAGGAGTGTACTTTGAAGAGATGAAATGCTACAGAGTTTAAGCAAACGAGAATACAGTTCTGTAGAATGACAACTGAAATCAACTCTGCACTGAAATCAACTCTGCACTGCAGGCATTGTTGAGTTCAGAGTGCCTTCCATGCCTGATCAACTTGTAATCCAATCTCCCAGCTGAGCTGCATATGATCTTGTTCAGACCATGTCGGCTCACTCAGGAGCGGGGAAGGAGCTTGGTTTAGGTGCTATTTCTACCCAAGTAGTTGTTGATGATTGTAGAATGGCCAACATTCCCAGTACCTTTGTGGAAGCAGCAATGTTGAGTGTCCATGGGCTGTATGCATGTTTGCAATGCATCACACCTGTACTATGGGTGAGGTGTGAGAGAGGCAGCCCTGCCAAGTACCACACATCAGGCGTTAGACTAACACATTTCAGTGTGTTGGTTCTCATCACTGCACTGAAATGCAAAGTCACACATAATAGGCATAGCTTCTGCCTCGGCTGTTAAGCCGTAGATCTGCTATGCTGATTGTGAAACTAGTAGCTGGAGTGGCGCCGTGATGTGCGCGCTGCTCCCGGCAGGCTTTGGAGGCTGGCTGAAGCTGAGCTTGGCTACAGTGTATCAGTAGTATTCCCAGGCGCAGCATTACCTTCTGACTGAGTGATCTGTGTCAGGAGAGGCAGTGCCCAATAGCTATGACCGCTCCTCAGGACGGCATGTTTTGCTGCCGCCCCCTGCGGCGGCTCGAGTGCGTGTCTAACGTTTTGGGACTTGGGCTGCGGCAATAGCACTACTCTCTCAGCTGCGTGGTAATTGAATCCCTGCATCCGCCGCTTGAGCCCAGGTACACTACACTGCAGTGCAACTGCTGCTGATCCTTGAATGCAGCCCTGGCGGCACATTTGCCGAGGGAGTACAGACGTTCGTTGCGTTCTGGACTATTCCAGGGAGGCGGTTGGTGTGGCTTTGAAACGAATTACCCGGCAGCAGCTCGCCTTGCAATTTAAGTAAGTTTAATGTCAACAGTCTCAGTGCGCCTCTGGAGAGTGTTAATGTGATTTAAAAGTAAAATTTGCCTTATATTATAGCACTTGCTGCCACGTACTTGAGATAATACTGCTCCCTGGCTCACTCAGCTGCCGCGCTATGTGTGTGCGTGCCTCTCAGCCTCTTGCCCCCCTAATGAAAGTCTGGTGCTCGGTGCCGCCAAGGGTGGTGGTCCGTGAGTTTAGAGTGTGTTGCCTCATTAAGGCAACTCATCTGGGCCGCTGTCTGCGCCAGGGCTGGGCACGTAGCGGCAGGCCAACCAGGCCACAGACCGCTTACTTCAGGGTAACTTTTTTAGGATTAACGACCTCCTTTTGAAATAACATTACAGCGCCCTGGCTGCCGGCTGTGACTTATGTGACTGCGTGCCTCAGCCGGCCTGTGGCTTGCCCAATGCCTGGTGCCTATGCTGTCTGCAGCGGCAGTAGTCCAATTTCAATCACTTTTAGGGCTGTAGGGTGTTTTGGTATGTCCTCATCGAAATATTTAAAGATTTAAATTACAAATGAGACGTGTATTTTAACATGACAGGCATGCATTTAACGAAAAAGAGGTGTGGGGTTATTTTGTTTAGAATCAGGCTACAATCAGCAAGCTCGTGTAGTGGCCCTCCTCCAACCAGACACCGATGTAATCTGTTGCATTGTCCAGTGGCACTGTGCTCTGTGTATACACTATATATTCTGCAGTGGAGTCTAGCGGTATATTCAAACTGGGCCCACCATAGTGACCTCGCACTGAGAGACACTCTCGCGAGACATGCACTGATTTCATACAGCACTCTCCAGTAAGTGCAGTTTTCCCAGTACTGATATAACGAAATAGTAAACAATTTGGAGTCCGAGAACATCATGACATAATACACAACCACGAAACAGACATTGATTGTGCACAGAACTTTAATAAAGTACTGCCTTTGAAAGACTTGTTTAATATCATGGCTACACATTCATTTAACAGTACAATCAGGTTACAAGGGCACTAGGTTAGTGCCATTCCATTTCTGGTGCTTTGCAGCAGTTTTAAGATCTTCTTAGAGTTTCTCGTTGCTCAAATGGGTGTAATTTCTGATATTTATATGTTTGCCTCGTCTTCATTGCTTGAGTTTGCTCACGAGAAAGTGTCACTCATAGTCGTTGAAATTTCACTCATAATTACACTGGAATTATGAAAAAGTCACACATAGCAATCTGAAACCGTGGCAGCTATGGACAGGGTGTTGAGCAATGTTCTACACAAGGCTGAGGCACATGTCACCTGTTTCAAGCTTTGTTTTCTTACCTGTGCTAATGCAGCCCGGGACCAGCCTGCTGTAAGAAGACCTTTTCTTGCACTGTGCTCTTCAAGGCTGTGCCCAGAAGCCTCTCACTCACCCATCATGTCAGAGAGAAGAGGCATTTGTTCGATGTTTGTTGAATGTGATTTCTGTTTTTCCATTCCTTTTGCATCTTCTTTCTCCATCAGGGCTCTCTCACTTCTCGAGCTCGTACCAAGAGCCTCTCCGAAACCAGTTCCGTCTCAGAGTCTGCGGTATGTCCCCTTTCTGCAAGCTATGTCTGCCTTGTTCACTTGCTGCCATCACACTATTGCAGCTGCTGGTGGCACCCGGTGTTTGTCTTGTTCTTTCTACCTCCACTTGGATGCCTTACTCCAACACTTTCTTTAACTTGCTCTGGGACGCCTGAGGGTAGCTATCGCGCTTAATAAATGGTCTTTTCATTTCATTTCATTCATTTCATTTCTGTTTCCTTTTCTGGTGCCCGTAACCATTGACAAAAGCTACTCTTGGGATACGGTTTCCTATCTGTGGGCCTATTTTCTTTATTGTCTTCTTGAATTTTTTGGTCAGGGCACTAAGCATTTTGCAAATCGCCTTTGTATATCCTGTGCACAATGTATAGTCTTTCTTAAACTGGAACTGTGCCCCTCTTTTCTCTGTCATGGTGCTTTAAAGGTTGCACATTGGGTGTTTTGCTTGCTTCCTTCTGGGTGGAATGTGTGTGAATAATTGTTAGGCCATTGTTAATTGTCTCTGATGCTATGTCATGTCAGTGGTAATTTATTTAATGTGAAGAGGTCTAAAGTGGAATAAAAATGTATGTGTGCTGTGCATTCATGGATTAGATATTTTCAGGCAAGTAATGAAATGTGTGATCTTGTTAGGAAAGTATTGGAATGTGTGTGCGCAATGCGGTACAGTCGAAGTGTGGGAATGCGTCCAAGCCCTGGAGTGGATCCTTGTCTTTGGCATATTGAATCTCATTAGATTCAAAGAAACTGTTAAATGCTGATGCAGAGAAATCACAACTCAAGTCACCTAACATTGATCTAGCTTCTCTAAAGCCATTGTTTGTACCAGAGAGCTGCAGCATCAGCTACTTTCTCCTTGTTTATGCGAGCACATAATTAAAATGGTTGACTGGTAACGCTGGGCATTTTGTTTGTAAAGTGCCTGACATTTTTGGTTCCAGCTGTCCTGGTCTTTGGCCACGTCCGTACATTCTAGAGCAGAGAGTTACCAACAAGGCTATCTGAAAGAGACACGTTAGTGACAGATTCCTTACCTTAGAATATCCCCAGGCGTCAGGCTGGATCCGGAAAGTTTTTTGCGTAGCAGTACCCTTGCGCGTCGGTAGGCGGCGTCGTGCGGCTCCGCGTCCGTCGTCGGCGTCGTGATCGCCGGGATGACGTCGCGGGCAGCACTTAGGCGCCGCCCCTGCGCGCTGACGTCAGTTCTTCTTTTCCGCGCCAGTAAGCGCAGATCCGGGAAGAGCAGTGCCCTAGTCACTTTTTGACTATCTTTTTGTGAAATTTTTCACTGTTCTCTTCAACGAGTCTTCACGACTCCTAAGGTGTCGTAGGGATGCCCGGCTTTAAGCCCTGCGAGGAATGTGGTCGTATGATGTCCATCACGGACCCCCACCTCGAGTGTCTCTTCTGCCTCGGCCGAGGCCACGACACGAAGTCGTGCCCTGACTGCCGGAAACTTCATCCGAAGGCTTTGCGAGAGCGGTCTCGAAAGCTCCTTGAAGTCCGGCAGTCGGCTCCGCGCCGCAGCAAGCCCCGGTCCCGGGAGAGGTCGAGGGGCCGGACGCGGAGTCCCCGCCGTTCGTCGGAATCCAAGTCTTCGCGCTCCTCCGGTAAGTCGAAGCACAAGAAGTCTAAGCGGCGTCATCGCTCTAAGACTTCGCCTCGCCGGTCGCGCGACTCGGCTGAGGTCCCTGTCGGCACCGTCCCCGCCCCCGCGGCCCCGGACGTGCCTGTCGAGTTGCCCCCGCATTACCCGTCCTTCCCGGGTTCGGGGCGACTCCGGCCGAAGTACAGAAATTCCTGTCGGCCATGGCCCGCCTCTTCGGGCCTCAAGGTCCCTCCGGTGCGCCTTCGGGCCCCGCGGGCCCAGATGGGGTTGCTCCGGCGTCGCCGTCGACTCCGGTCCCGGCGTCGCCTGTCCCACCAGCCTTCGTCCCGGCCTCGGCTCCGGCCCCGGCCTCGACCCCGGTTCCGGTGGTGCCGCAACCTCCATCGACGCCGGTTGACCTAACCACGCCTCCGCCGACGCCGATGTCCCCGGTGCCGTTTCCGACGCCGTCCGGGGCTCCGGGCGGCGTCGTTCCCCGGTTCTCCCCGGGTCCGGACATGGAGCCGGACCGGCGTCGCCCGACGCCGGTTCCGGCGCCGATGAGGCCTTGGGTCCCTTATGTCCCTCCTCCTCCATCTTTTCAACCTGAGGAGGACCAGGAGAGCTGGGAGGGGTCTGACGACCCTCTCACACAACAGTGCGAGTTTGACCCGGACTGGGTTGAGGAACTTGGGGATGCCAGTGGGCTGGATACCTCCCCCGACTCTGGCATGCTGTCTCCTCCCGTGGCAACGGAGGAGGGGGCTAATTTTGCAACGGTGTTGCGTAGAGCTGCTGGAGCCTTAAATCTCCAGTTGCCTACAGTGGCCGTCAGGACTAACCTCCTGACTGAAGTGCTTCAGCCGGCGGCCTCCTCTTCGGAGCCTGTGCTGCCGTTCAACGATGCACTCACTGACGTTCTTTTGGGTGCCTGGTCCAAACCCACCACAGGGGCTCCTGTGGATAGGAACGTGGCCCGACGCCATCGCCCGGCTCCGGGCGACCCCCTGTTTCTCTCCCAACACCCCACCCCTGAGAGCTTGGTTGTCCAAGCCTCTGCCTCCCAAACAGCCTTCCCTACCGCCCCTCCGGATAGGGAATCCAAGCGCCTGGATCACTTTGGGAAGAAGGCTTTCTCTTCCTCCAGTGCTGGCTTGCGGTCTGTTAATACCGCTTGCCTCTTGGGCCGATACACCCACTCCCTGTGGGATTCGGTGGCTGATGTTTTGCCGCAGTGTTCTGAGGAGGTCCAGACACTGCTTACCCGCGCTATTGCGGAAGGGCGTGATGCGGCTAAGTATACCATCCGCTGTGGCCTTGATACCGCCGACTCGCTGGGCAGATCGCTTGCAACGACGGTGGCGCTGCGTCGCCACGCCTGGCTGAGAACCACTGGTTTTTCAGGGGATGTCCAGAATACTCTCATGGACATGCCCTTTGATGGAGTCGGTCTCTTTGGTTCAAAGGCGGACCATGCGCTGGAGCGTTTCAAGGATTCACGGGCTACTGCTAAGTCCCTGGGCCTTGCTGTTGTGCGCCCTCCGCAAACGTCTGCTTTTCGCCCCTTTCGTGGCCACGGAAGGGGCGCCCAGTCACGTCCACAGCCCGGCCAACGGCCCGCGCAGCAAGCGCCTTCGCGTGGCCGAGGACGTGGATACCGCCGTGGCGGTTCGGGCAACCAGCGTGCGGGTCAGGCCACCACCTCCAACCCGTCCGCGGCCTCCAAGCCCTCCTAGTCCCTCCTTTCAGGTGCACAGCACGCCAGTCGGGGGCAGGGTCCGCCATCACCTTCACCACTGGCGTCCCATCACCTCGGACAAGTGGGTCTTGGACATTGTCCGAAGGGGCTACTCCCTCCCCTTCGAGACCACCCCCCAGCCATGCCACCTCAATTCCACCGCATGTCAGGGGATCACTTGGTGCTTCTACAGAAGGAAGTCACGGCCCTCTTGGCCAAGAGGGCCATCGAGCATGTTCCGACCCCAGAAGTAGGGCGTGGTTGCTACTCCCACTACTTTCTGGTGCCCAAAAAGGACAAGGAGGACATGCGTCCTATCTTGGACCTCCGGAACGTCAATCGCTTCCTCCGGAAGGAGAAGTTCAAGATGCTCACCCTAGCTCAGGTCTTGACTGCCCTCGACCCCGGAGACTGGTTGGTAGCGTTGGACTTGCAGGACGCCTATTTCCACATCCCCGTCCTGCCGGCCCACCGGCGTTACCTTCGGTTCACGGTAGGCCTCGAGCATTTTCAGTTCACCGTGCTCCCCTTTGGCCTTACCAGTGCCCCTCGGGTGTTCACGAAAGTGATGGCGGTGGTCGCAGCTCATCTGCGCCGGGCAGGGGTTTCAGTCTTCCCCTACCTCGACGACTGGCTGCTGAAGGCGGGCTCGTCCCAGGCAGTTGTCTCCCACCTCCAGACTACGGCCGAACTCCTGCACTCGCTGGGGTTCTCCATCAATGTGCCAAAGTCGCATCTGATTCCTTCTCCACAGCTCCTTTTCATCGGAGCAGTTCTGGACACGACGCAGTTTCGGGCCTATCCTCCCGAACGGCGAGTCCGGGATATTCAGGCTATGATTCCGATCTTTCAGCCCTTATCCTGGGTTTCGGTACGGATGACCCTGAGGCTGCTGGGCCTCATGGCCTCCTGCATCCTGCTGGTCACTCATGCCAGATGGCATATGCGGGCTCTGCAGTGGGACCTGAAGTTCCAGTGGGCGCAGCACCAGGGCGACCTGTCCGATCACGTCCAGATCTCGGAGGGGACTGCAAAACAGTTGCACAAAGGGAAGGTAGTGCAGGTGTTCACAGACAACACCACCGCCATGTGGTACTGCAACAAACAAGGCGGGGTGGGGTCGTGGACCCTTTGTCAGGAGGCTCTGCGCCTCTGGACATGGCTGGAACATCAGGGCATGTTCCTGGTGGTTCAACACCTGGCAGGTTCCCTGAACGCCAGGGCGGACGAACTCAGCCGCAGGTGCATGATGGATCACGAATGGCGTCTTCACTCGGAAGTGGCGCAAGGACTCTTTCTACAGTGGGGAGAGCCTTGGTTAGATCTATTCGCCACCGAAGAGAACGCGCAATGTCATCAGTTCTGCGCGTTGGAATTTCCAAGGCGGCACTCGCTCGGCAACGCTTTTCGTCACGAGTGGAGTTGCGGTCTCTTGTACGCCTTTCCGCCTATACCACTTCTACCCAGAGTGTTGAAGAAGATTCGGCACGACCGGGCCCAAGTCATTCTTGTGGCTCCGGACTGGGCTCGAAGAGTTTGGTATCCCGAGCTACTCAATATGAGCGTAGATCCCCCGATCCGTCTGCCTCTTCGGGAGGATCTTCTGTCGCAGCAGCAGGGGACGGTCCTCCACCCGAACCTGTCCAGTCTACACCTGCTTGCGTGGAGATTGAGCGGCGGCAGTTGATTCCTTTCCACTTGCCTCCCGAAGTTTGTGATGTGATTCTGGCAGCCAGGCGTCCCTCCACTAAGGTGGTATACGCCTGCAGGTGGAACAAATTTGTGGCATGGTGCACAGCAAAGGCTGTGAATCCCCTTTCTGCCCCTCTTTCTGAGGTCCTTCTGTTCCTTCTCTCTTTGGCCCAACAGGGTTCTGCCCTGGGTACCATCAAGGGTTATCTTTGTGCTATCTCGGCCTTCCTCAGGCTCCCTGATCAGCCCTCCCTTTTCAAGTCCCCTGTTGTTAACAGGTTCTTAAAAGGCATTACTCACCTCTTCCCTCCTGTTCCGTTTGTGATGCCTCAGTGGGACTTGAACTTGGTTCTTACCTTTTTAATGTGCGCTCCCTTTGAGCCTCTACATAACTGTCCTCTTCGTCTTCTGACTCTGAAGACAGCCTTTCTGGTGGCCATCACCTCCGCTCGGCGGGTGAGTGAGCTCCAGGCTCTATCTTGCAAACCTCCCTTTCTGTCTGTTCATCCAGACAAGGTTGTTCTTCGGACGCGTCCGTCCTTCTTGCCAAAGGTGGTTACTGCTTTCCACATTGGGCAGACCATCACTTTGCCCACCTTCTTTCCGCCTCCGCATCCTTCCAGAGAGGAAGAGAGGCTCCACCGTCTGGACCCAAAACGTGCGCTCTCTTTCTATATTGACCGCACAAAACACTTCCGGGTGGATGACCAGCTCTTTGTTGGCTACGTGGGCGCCAAAAGGTCGGGCGGTGCACAAGAGGACCATCTCCCGCTGGGTTACCTTGTGCATCAAGACCTGCTATTCTTTGGCTAAAAAGGAACCTCCTGTTGGGCTGCGTGCCCATTCCACCAGGGCAACGGCTGCTACCACGGCCTTGGGCCGCGGTGTTCCGCTGCCGGTTATCTGTCAGGCAGCTACGTGGGCCTCGCTGCACACGTTTACAAAGCATTACTGCCTTGACAGTCAGGTCCGGAGGGACGGCTTCTTTGGCCGTTCTGTCCTCCAGGACTTCCTTGTCTGATCTTTGTTCGCAGACCCACCACCGGGGTTGGTATTGCTGGGGTATCTATTCTAAGGTAAGGAATCTGTCACTAACGTGTCTCTTTCAGATGCACAAGTTACTAACTTGTGTAACGATATATCTGTAAGAGACAGTAGTTAGTGACAGATTCCTACCGCCCACCCATCCTCCCCGTTCTGCGAACTGATTTCTAGGGTTAAGGACATCCCTTTCAGGGCCCTAGTATTTTTCAGACACCTATGTCAGCTTCTTGCATGGCTCTGCGTTCCTGGCGCGGAAAGTCGTGTACAGAACTGACGTCAGCGCGCAGGGGCGGCGCCTAAGTGCTGCCCGCGACGTCATCCCGGCGATCACGACGCCGACGACGGACGCGGAGCCGCACGACGCCGCCTACCGACGCGCAAGGGTACTGCTACGCAAAAAACTTTCCGGATCCAGCCTGACGCCTGGGGATATTCTAAGGTAAGGAATCTGTCACTAACTACTGTCTCTTACAGATATATCGTTACACAAGTTAGTAACTTGTGCTTTAAGGCCATTCTTCCAATAAGTCAAAAGACAGTGGCAAAAGTCCACAACCCAACGATATGCAATAATTGTGAGTGTGCGCATTCTCATGTGCAGGGTGGCTGTGCTCACACAGTCTTGTTCTACTGCAAGGAGTGGCAATCAAGGCTTCCAATCTACGCAGGAAGACGAATGTGCTGGTCAGGATTGATAACATGCTGAATGATGCCATAAGTCATCCAGATTAGATTTCCTCACTGATGGATCCTACACCAGGAAATGTTGAATTAGTGTTTTACCACCACCTTTGTCATTTGTCTCCAGAGGGTTCACTGACAGACTGGACAAGTTGAAATGTCAGTTTCCAATCCTGTTTGCTGGGTCTTGGAGGATAGGTAGACACCCAGGAGTTGGGCACAGGGGGCCGTGGGGCGCCGGGTGCAGGGGTGTCTTTTGAGGTCGGGAAATCTTACCCCCTGCTGGTCGCGGTTGGAGGGGTCCCTTGTCCTGAGGCTGCAGGCGTCGTCTGGGTCGTCGAGGAGGGTCCTTGGCCACTGGATTCCAGGTCAGAATCGCCGGGGGGACGTCCTCGAGGTCTTTGGTCACTCAGGCACAGGCTGGACTCGGCGGGTGCAGAGTGTGCAGGTTTCGCGGCTCCGTGCCAGGGCCGGGTCTTTGGTAGGTTTTCTTTTGAGCAGTACCACTGCTCGTGGGAGTCCCTGGGTCGAAGGCTGTAGCACAGAAGTCAGGTCCTCCGGGGTTTGTGAGGTTGCTGAGGCCGGGATTCCGCAGGAGCAGGTTCAGAGGTCGACAGGCCGGTAGGGCTGGGGCCAAGTCAGTTGTTGTCGCCTCCTTCTTAGCAGCTGCACGGCTGGTCTTCTTGCTTCGTCTTCTCTTCTTATTTTCGGATTTGGGCACTGAGGAAGGAAGGTTCAGGGAGCCCCTAAATACTAAATTTAGGGGTGGTTACAGGTAGGTAAGGGCAGGGACCAATGGGTCCCTTCCCTGGGGTGGGTACACCCCCTATTCTGTTCCTCTCCAGTGGGAGGGGGCAGGAGCCTGTCCCTGGTTGGCCAGGTCCCCCCATCCTCAAGATGGCGGGGACTCGAGTTTGTGCTTCGCCTCGCCTCCCCCACCTTAGGGGTGGAGTTGGCAGAGGTGGGCACAACCCATTTCCTGCCTCTGGTTTTCCCGCCGGTTCTCCCGCCAGGAGTGGGGGTAGAACCAGTGGGGACCAGTTTGCTGGAAGCAGCAAATGGTCTGGGGAAGCTCCAAAGGCGGCAGGCCTTTGAAGCTCCCCTGCCCATCCTGGGGGAGGAGGCTTTGGCACCTCGCCCCAGGATGTGCATTGTTTCAGGCCCCTGAGAGCAGAGGCTCTCGACCCAGGGGTCCAGAAACATGTCTGGTGGTGGCAGCCTGGGCAGCCACTCAGTCCGGACACTGGAGGTCGGGTTGGTTTCAGGGGGCATCTCTAAGATGCCCTCTGGAGTACGTTTTACATTAAATCCCACACTGGCATCAGTGGGGGTTTAATGTGCTGAGAAGTTTGATACCAAACTTCTTAGTCTTCAGTGGGGCCATTATGGTGCTGTGGAGTTCGTAATGACAGACTCCCAGCACCATATACTCTTAATGGCAGCACTGCACTTACAATGCCCAAGAATGGACTTGGGCACTGTAGGGGCACAGGGCTCATGCCTCTATGCCCTCACCACTGGCATAGTGCACCCAGCTAGAGGGGTGGCTGACCTAGGCCAGGGCAGTGGCTTGTAGGCATGGCACACAGGGATGTGAGCCATGTCGACTCTTCACTTTTGTTCTGCACCAAGACACGCAGCCTGCAAAGGCAGTGTGTGTGTGTAAAGGTGCAGGGTCCCTAAGGGTGGCACAACAAGTGCTGCAGCCCTTAGGGGCCTTCCCTGGTCACAGTGCCCTGGGTACCCATGGTACCATTTACCAGGGGCTGACCTGTGGCCAGGGATGTCAATTGGGTGTAGGTATCAATGCAATTTTAGGGAAGGAACACAGGCCCTGGGTACCTGGTTGGCAGGAGCCCAGGGCACACTCAGTCAAAGTACATCAGCCATTCAGCAAAAAGTGGGGGCATACCATGTAAGAAAGATGGCACTTTCTCACACAACTCCCCCCAAACGAAAGATGATGAGACTAACCTTGCCCCATGGAGTCTTCATTGTCTAAGTGGAAGAACCTGGAAAGGCCATCTGCATTGGCATGGGCAGTGCCAGGTCTGTGTTCCACTTCAAAGTCCATTCCCTGTAGGGAGATGGACCACCTCAACAGTTTTGGGTTTTCTCCTTTCATTTGCATTAGCCACCTGAGAGGTCTGTGGTCAGTTTGAACTAGGAAGTGAGTCCCAAACAGGTAGGGCCTCAGCTTCTTCAGGGACCAGACCACAGCAAAGGCCTCCCTCTCAATGGCACTCCAACGCTGCTCCCTGGGGAGAAGCCTTCTGCTTATAAAAGCAACAGGTTGGTCTTGGCCTTCATTATTGGTCTGGGATAGGACCGCTCCTATCCCTAGCTCAGAGGCATCAGTCTGCACAATGAACTGCTTGGCATAATCTGGTGCTTTTAGAATTGGTGCTGAGCACATTGCTTCTTTCAGAGTGTCAAAAGCCTTTTGGCAACAGACTGTCCAGTTTACTTTCTTTGGCATCTTCTTGGAGGTGAGTTCTGTGAGGGGAGTCACAATGGACCCATATCCCTTCACAAACCTCCTGTAGTACCCAGTCAAGCCAAGGAATGCCCTGACTTGGGTCTGAGTTGTTGGAGCTACCCAGTCCAGGATAGCCTGGATCTTGGGCTGTAAGGGTTGTACCTGGCCTCCACCAACCAGGTGGCCCAAGTACACCACAGTGCCCTGCCCTATCTGGCATTTGGATGCCTTGATAGTTAGGCCTGCAGTTTGCAGGGCCTGTAAAACCTTCCCAAGGTGGACCAGGTGATCCTGCCAGGTGGAACTGAAGACAGCAATATCATCAAGATAAGCTGCACTAAAGGACTCCAACCCAGCAAGGACTTGATTCACCAACCTCTGGAAGGTGGCAGGGGCATTCTTTAAACCAAAGGGCATAACAGTGAACTGAAAATGCCCATCAGGTGTGGAGAATGCTGTTTTCTGTTTGGCTCCTGGGGCCATGCCAATCTGCCAGTACCCTGCAGTTAAGTCAAAGGTACTCAGGTATTTGGCTGCACCCAATCTGTCTATCAGTTCATCAGCTCTTGGGATAGGGTGTGCATCTGTCTTGGTGACAGAGTTGAGACCCCTATAGTCCACACAAAACCTCATCTCTCTCTTTTCACCCTTTTGATGAGGTTTGGGGACCAGAACCACTGGGCTAGCCCAGGGGCTCTCAGAGGGCTCAATAACCCCTAGCTCCAGCATCTTGCTGACTTCAGCTCTGATGCTTTCCTTAACTTGGTCTGACTGACGATAGATCTTGTTTTTGACAGGTGCACTGTCACCAGTGTCCACATCATGGGTACACCAGTTTGTCAGACCAGGGGTCAAGGAAAAGAGCCCAGCATACTGCTGCAAGACTTGCTTGCAGTCAGTCTGCTGTTGGGCAGTGAGGGTGTCTGAAAAGACAACTCCATCTACTGACCCATCTGTTGGGCTGTGGGAGAGGAGATCAGGGAGAGGTTCACTCTCAGCTTCCTGTTCCTCATCTGTCACCATCAGCATGGTGATGTCAGCCCTGTCATTGTAGAGTTTTAGGCGGTTCACATGGATAACCCTTTTGGGTGTCCTGCTGGTGCCCAGGTCAACCAGGTAGGTGACCTCACTCTTTTTCTCTAGGATAGGGTAAGGGCCACTCCATCTGTCCTGGAGGGCCCTTGGTGCCACTGGCTCCAAAACCCATACCTGTTGCCCAGGTTGGAATTCAACCAGTGCAGCTTTTTGGTCATACCAGTGCTTCTGAAGCTCCTGGCTGGCCTCAAGGTTCTTGGATGCCTTTTCCATGTACTCAGCCATTCTGGACCTTAGGCCAAGCACATAGTCCACTATATCTTGTTTGGGTTCTTGGAGAGGTCTCTCCCAGCCCTCCTTTACAAGACAGAGTGGTCCCCTCACAGGATGGCCAAACAGAAGTTCAAAGGGTGAGAAACCTACCCCCTTCTGTGGCACTTCTCTGTAAGCGAAAAGCAGGCATGGTAGTAGGACATCCCATCTCCTTTTGAGTTTTTCAGGGAGCCCCATGATCATGCCTTTCAATGTCTTGTTGAACCTCTCAACAAGGCCATTGGTTTGTGGATGGTAGGGTGTAGTAAACTTGTACTGCACCCCACACTCCTTCCACATGTGGGTCAGGTAAGCAGACATGAAGTTGAAACCTCTGTCTGAAACCACCTCCTTAGGAAACCCTACCCTGGTGAAGACACCAATGAGGGCTTTGGCTACTGCAGGAGCTGTAGTAGTCCTAAGGGGAATAGCCTCAGGATACCTAGTGGCATGATCCACTACCACCAGTATGAATTTGTTCCCTGAGGCTGTGGGAGGTTCCAGTGGACCCACTATGTCCACACCTACCCTTTCAAAGGGAACCCCCACCACAGGTAGTGGTATCAGGGGGCCTTTGGATGGCCACCTGTCTTGCCACTGGCTTGACAGGTAACACAGGAGCTGACAAACTCCTTCACCTTTTGGTGCATCTGGGGCCAGTAAAAGTGGCTAACTAGCCTTTCCCAAGTTTTGGTTTGGCCCAGATGTCCAGCTAGGGGGATGTCATGAGCCAAAGTTAGGAGGAACTCCCTGTACTTCTGGGGCACTACCACTTCCCTGGTGGTTCCAGGGTTGGAGTCTTTTGCCTCAGTGTACAGTAATCCCTCTTCCCAATAGACTCTGTGGGTACCACTGACATCTCCCTTGGCTTCTGAAACAGCTTGCTGCCTCAGGCTTTCAAGAGTGGGACAGTCTTGCTGTCCCTGGCACAGCTCTTCCCTAGAGGGTCCCCCTGGGCCCAAGAGTTCAACCTGGTAAGGGTCAAGCTCTAGGGGCTCAGTTCCCTCTGGGGCTTCCAGGTTCTCTCCCTGAGGAGAGGGGTCCTGCTCTTGTGACTGTGTAGAAGCTGGTCCGCAAGTCTTCTTTCCTTTTCTCTTGGTAGGCTGGGCCATCATTTCAGGCTCCAACACTATTTCTTCACCCTGCCTTTTGCTCTGTGCTCTTGTTTTTACACACACCAATTCAGGGATGCCCAGCATGGCTGCATGGGCCTTTAGCTCCACCTCTGCCCAGGCTGAGGTTTCCAGATCATTTCCTAGCAGACATGCAGCTGGTAACTTCGGAGAGACCACTACCTGCTTCAGGCCAGTAACCCCCCCAGCCTAATGTCACCATGGCCATGGGATGACTAGTGGTGACACTGTCAGCATTGGTGACTGGGTAAGTTTTCCCAATCAAGTATTGCTCAGGGGAAACCAGTGTGTCTCTCACCATAGTGACACTGGCACCTGTATCCCTCAGAGCCTCTACTCTAGTCCCATTCACCCAGGGGTATTGCAAATACTTCTTTAAGTTGGGTGGCCACACAGCTACAGTGGCAAATTCCACTTCCCCTAGGGAGACCAGACTTGCCTCAGTGTGTTCCCAGATTTGCTCAGGGTACACTTCTGATCCCATCTGTAAACTTGCTGCCCCAGGAGTAGCTGTACTGGGTGCCTTAGGGGCTTTGTTGTGGGGGCAATTTTTGTCTACAGTGAGGTGTCCTAACTTCTTACAGTTATTACACCAGGCCTTCAAGGGATCAAAGTTCTTCCCCCTATAGGGTTGAGGCACATAGGGAGTAGTTTGGGACCCACCCCCTGAACAGGTTTTTGGGGCCCTTTGGAAGACTCAGACTTTTTATCTTGGGGATTCTCACCACCTTTCCCCTGGGGAGGTTTGGTGACCACCTTCTTTTGGTCACCCCCAGTGGTTGTCCTTGTCACCCTAGTCTTGACCCAGTGGTCTGCCTTCTTTCCCAATTCTTGGGGAGAAATTAGACCTAGGTCTACCAAATGCTGATGCAACTTTTCATTTGTGCAATTACTTAGTATGTGTTCCTTCATAAACAAATTGTAAAGTCCAGAAAAATCATGCACATTATGTCCAGCTAACCAGCCTTCCAGTGTCTTTACTGAGTAGTCCACGAAGTCAATCCAGGACTGGGTCTGGGTTTTGTGAGCCCCCCTGAATCTAATTCTATACTCCTCAGTAGTGAGCCCAAATCTCTCAATCAGAGTACTCTTCATGAGGTCATAGGACCCTGCATCTGGCCCAGAGAGGGTCAGAAGCCTGTCTCTGCAGTTACCAGAGAACAGTTCCCACAGGAGTGCCCCCACAGAGGTTTCTTTAGTCTTCTTATTTCACAAGCCCTCTCAAAGGCTGTGAACCATTTGGTGATGTCATCACCTTCCTCAAACTTAGGGACAATCCCTTTGGGGATTTTAGGTTCAGAAGTTTCCTCCCTATCCTTATTTTTAGTATTGCTGCCACCATTGATGGGTGCTAAACCCATCTCCTGTCTTTCCTTCTCTAGAGCCAGGAGTCTGGTCTCTAGGTCCAGTCTTTTGGCCAACCTTGCTAACAAGTTGTCCTCCTCACTGAGGCTATCCTCAGTGTCCTCTCTGGGACCAGGACCACCTAGGTGGCCCCTAGGTCCCCAGAGGTCTATTCTTGGAGTTAAGGGTGCAGGGACCCTATCTTCCCTAGGAAGTGATGGAGGTGGGTTACCATCCCCATCCTCCACATTCCTTTCCTCCTCTGTTGGGTCATCATCATGCTCAGAGGGGTGGGCTTTAGCATACTCAGCCAGGAGCTCCTGGAGCCCTTGTTTGGTTGGATGCTGGCCCATTGGTATATCTTTAAGTTTGCATAAGGACCTTATCTCTTTGAAAGACAAATGAAGATAAGGAGCTCCTCAACCAGTTCCTGTATGTCATTATTATCTTCACTAATAGCTGGGTTCTTGTCTTGAGACTTTTTTTTTTTTTTTTTTTTTAAAGTTCTAACCCCTCTAACCTTGGCTATAGTGACTTTTTATTTTCTAAGATGCTACAGGGACTTAAGCAAGGCCCTAACAAGACTTTTAGTAATTTAGTTAAAAAAATGCCAATTAAAAAAATCAGAATTCTAAAGGCAATTTAAGAGTTCTGTCGTGTGATCAGATGGTAACCAAGTAGTCCAACAAATGCAAGTTTGTATCCCACCGCTGATCCACCAATGTAGGAAAGTGGCTCTGTATATACTGTACCCAAGTAAGGTTCAGGGTGTACAGAGTCCACAGTCCCCAGAGGGTTGACAGAGGCTAAAGTTAGATATAACCTTACTCTCCCAAAGTGGTAGCTTGGTCGAGCAGTAAGGCAGTATCAGAGGACAGTGTAAAGCATTTGTTGTACACACTCAGTCAGCAAATGAAGCCACACACTCAAGAACTGAACTCTAGGCCAATGGGTTGTATATAAAAAAATATATGCTTGTTTTATTTTAGAACCAACAATAGGATCAAAATATACTTTCTCAGTATGAGATGCTTTGGTTATTCAACTTACAGATAGGAAATAGACTTTTTAGATAGTGGTTATCACAGTTGGTGCAAGAGGCAACACAGGGTCAAATACAATGCAACATTGAGCTCAATGGAAAATTATGCTTAATTACAATTGATTACTTTGCAGAGCACTTTTCTAACCACAGGACTGGATCCTGGATTCAGTCCTGGGACACTTCCTGTAAACAGGTAAGAAAAAGCGTTTTGGTTATTGTAGTGATTTTTGAAGAATATTACTGTATTTCAAAAGCTGACACTTAGAAACTTTTCTGGGTAAAATTACCAATGTTATCCTATGGAAGGAAATACTGTGTGTAAGTAAAGTATGTTTACGTTACTTTTGTAATCCAGTGCTGGACTCCTAGGTTCAGCACTGGGACATTTACTTAAAACAGGTAAGTAATTACGTTTTTGTAGTTTGTACGATTTTTAAAGAATATTTGTAAAATACAGAAATCGACACTTAGAAGAAATTTCACAGAAAACCAGTCAATGGATCCCTATAGAAGAAAAGTGAGTTAGCGGTAAGTAACGTTGCGATTACTTTTTAGGGCCAGTGTTGGGCACTCGGGTCCAGCACTGAGGCCCCCTCTAATACTAGGTGAGTTTTTTCGTTTTCGTGACTCGGTTGATTTTTGGTGAATATTCTAAAGTTTCAGAACTCCACACTTAGAAGAAATTTCGCAGAAAACCAGTCAATAGAACCCTATGGAAGAAAAGTGAGTTCTCGGATTTCGGGTAAGTACTTGACTGGCAGAGTTAAGGTTCTGGGTATAGACTCAGGGGTCCCCCAGGATCAGGTAAGTACAGTTGTTACACCCTCAGCGGCACAGGGGCGGCCGGGTGCAGAGTGAGTAGGCCCAATGTTATCCTAAGGCAGGCGGGGGGGCCCGGGGTTGGTGGCTGCTGGCAAGCAGGCCACGCGACTGTGGGAGCAGGGCTCCTGGTCACTTACTCAGGGCAAGTGGGGAAGTAGGTTAGGATAGAGGTTGCACTTCTAGGGGCACTCGGGCGGCTGGGTGCAGGGTGCTTTTGAGCCGTCGGGCGCTCAAGGTTAACCAATGGAGGTTGTGAAAGGTGAAGAAAGGCTGCAGGCTCGGGGACGGTGATTCTTCAGGGACGACCAACACTTCAGGAGGTAAGTTGGGGTCTTGGAGGATAGGTAGACACCCAGGAGTTGGGCACAGGGGGCCGTGGGGCGCCGGGTGCAGGGGTGTCTTTGAGGTCGGGAAATCTTACCCCCTGCTGGTCGAGGTTGGAGGGGTCCCTTGTCCTGAGGCTGCAGGCGTCGTCTGGGTCGTCGAGGAGGGTCCTTGGCCACTGGATTCCAGGTCAGAATCGCCGGGGGGACGTCCTCGAGGTCTTTGGTCACTCAGGCACAGGCTGGACTTGGCGGGTGCAGAGTGTGCAGGTTTCGCGGCTCCGTGCCAGGGCCGGGTCTTTGGTAGGTTTTCTTTTGAGCAGTACCACTGCTCGTGGGAGTCCCTGGGTCAAAGGCTGTAGCACAGAAGTCAGGTCCTCCGGGGTTTGTGAGGTTGCTGAGGCCGGGATTCCGCAGGAGCAGGTTCAGAGGTCGACAGGCCAGTAGGGCTGGGGCCAAGTCAGTTGTTGTCGCCTCCTTCTTAGCAGCTGCACGGCTGGTCTTCTTGCTTCGTCTTCTCTTCTTATTTTCGGATTTGGGCACTGAGGAAGGAAGGTTCAGGGAGCCCCTAAATACTAAATTTAGGGGTGGTTACAGGTAGGTAAGGGCAGGGACCAATGGGTCCCTTCCCTGGGGTGGGTACACCCCTATTCTGTTCCTCTCCAGTGGGAGGGGGCAGGAGCATGTCCCTGGTTGGCCAGGTCCCCCCATCCTCAAGATGGCGGGGACTCGAGTTTGTGCTTCGCCTCGCCTCCCCCACCTTAGGGGTGGAGTTGGCAGAGGTGGGCACAACCCATTTCCTGCCTCTGGTTTTCCCACCGGTTCTCCCGCCAGGAGTGGGGGTAGAACCAGTGGGGACCAGTTTGCTGGAAGCAGCAAATGGTCTGGGGAAGCTCCAAAGGCGGCAGGCCTTTGAAGCTCCCCTGCCCATCCTGGGGGAGGAGGCTTTGGCACCTCGCCCCAGGATGTGCATTGTTTCAGGCCCCTGAGAGCAGAGGCTCTCGACCCAGGGGTCCAGAAACATGTCTGGTGGTGGCAGCCTGGGCAGCCACTCAGTCCGGACACTGGAGGTCGGGTTGGTTTCAGGGGGCATCTCTAAGATGCCCTCTGGAGTGCGTTTTACATTAAATCCCACACTGGCATCAGTGGGGGTTTAATGTGCTGAGAAGTTTGATACCAAACTTCTTAGTCTTCAGTGGGGCCATTATGGTGCTGTGGAGTTCGTAATGACAGACTCCCAGCACCATATACTCTTAATGGCAGCACTGCACTTACAATGCCCAAGAATGGACTTGGGCACTGTAGGGGCACAGGGCTCATGCCTCTATGCCCTCACCACTGGCATAGTGCACCCAGCTAGAGGGGTGGCTGACCTAGGCCAGGGCAGTGGCTTGTAGGCATGGCACACAGGGATGTGAGCCATGTCGACTCTTCACTTTTGTTCTGCACCAAGACACGCAGCCTGCAAAGGCAGTGTGTGTGTGTAAAGGTGCAGGGTCCCTAAGGGTGGCACAACAAGTGCTGCAGCCCTTAGGGGCCTTCCCTGGTCACAGTGCCCTGGGTACCCATGGTACCATTTACCAGGGGCTGACCTGTGGCCAGGGATGTCAATTGGGTGTAGGTATCAATGCAATTTTAGGGAAGGAACACAGGCCCTGGGTACCTAGTTGGCAGGAGCCCAGGGCACACTCAGTCAAAGTACATCAGCCATTCAGCAAAAAGTGGGGGCATACCATGTAAGAAAGATGGCACTTTCTCACAGTATGCTATTTTTGTTTCAGCCTGCATGACAATGTACTAAAGCGGTCTATTCTGGATCTGTGAAATGTTTTGTGGCTAGTGGTCTTAAAATAGACTCGCAGCTCTGAACTCACAGCTCCAGTATCAGATGTTTTACAGTTATTAGCCCATGGCTTAACACTGGTATTTGTAATTGCTATTTTGCCACCATTCCAGCTTTTAAGAGGACTCTAGAGCAAGGCTGTGATTTATACATCCCAACAGAACTGCAGTTTCTGATGGATACCTCTAGCCACAAATTCCTCAACTTGTGAATATTCCCCAGGCATCAGACTGAATCTGGAAACTTTTATAGCAGTTCTCCTGCTTGCTTTTAGGTGGCGTTATGCGGCTCTGCTCCGATGCTGTTCCAGTCCAGAAGTAATAAGTGGAGCCGCTTATAAGTGCCACACATACACGCTGATGCCAGTTCCTTTCTTTCTGTGCCTTAAGACACGGATCCAGAGTGTCTCCTTAGTCTTGAGACCATCTTTTCTCAAAATGTTACCATTGGGCAAGGCAAAATGTCACCCCAGTCCCCCACCCCCAAAAAACAACAGGGTTTAAACCATGCAGCGACTATCGCAAACAGGTGTCTGTGATGGACCCTCACAAAATGTGTTTGTGGTGCCTTGAGTTTAGCACGAATCCAGGACCAGCTGCGACTGCCCTGATTAACCCGAAGGCCATACGGAACTGTGCGTCAAAACTCCACGTCACCAAACAGTAGAAGACTTCACTCCATGACCAGTTGAAGTCGGAAGGAAGGTCCTGTTCACACTTCCGAAGTCGCTCCTGCAGTAGATAGTCATTGAGGTCTAAATCTTCAGGTAAGTCAAAGACAAACACAGGAAATCAAAGCTGGAATCTGCCCCTCCATACCACTCTCGAACTCCAGGGAGGATGCAAGAGTGTCAACGCGCCTTCTGGTCTTGCTCGCGATCTCCATCGGAGGTGATTCCTAGTTTGGTCCTGACACACCCTGAATTTCCAGGTCCCTTGGCGATGTTACAGCAAGTTGAGGTCTTCAGGGTGGCCATGCTGCATATATTTTGCATATCTGAAAGAGACACGTTAGTGACAGATTCCTTACCTTAGAATATCCCCAGGCGTCAGGCTGGATCCGGAAAGTTTTTGCGTAGCAGTACCCTTGCGCGTCGGTAGGCGGCGTCGTGCGGCTCCGCGTCCGTCGTCGGCGTCGTGATCGCCGGGATGACGTCGCGGGCAGTACTTAGGCGCCGCCCCTGCGCGCTGACGTCAGTTCTTCTTTTTCCGCGCCAGCAAGCGCAGATCCGGGAAGAGCAGTGCCCTGGTCATTTTTTGACCATACTTTTTGGTGAATTTTTTCACTGTTTTTCTCTTCAAGGTGTCGTGGGGATGCCCGGTTTCAAACGTTGCGGCGCCTGTGCTCGGATGATGTCCGTCACCGACCCGCATTGGGAGTGTCTCTTCTGCCTCGGCCGAGGCCACGACACGGAGTCTTGTACCGACTGCCAGGCCCTCAACCCGAAAGCTTTGCGAGAGCGGTCTCGAAAGCTCCTCGAGGCCCGGCATTCGGCTCCGCGGAAGCCCCGGTCGCGTGAGAGGTCCAGGGGTCGATCGCGGAGTCCACACCGGTCGTCGGCATCGAAGTCTTCTTCGTCCGGTAAGTCGAAACATAAAAAGTCCAAAAAGCATCATCGCTCTAGGACTTCGCCTCGCCGGTCTCGCGACTCGGCTGAGGCCCCTCCCGGCACCGTCCCCGCGGCCCCGGACATGCCTGTGGAGTCGCCCCGCAATACCCGCCCTTCCCGGGTTCGGGGGCGGATCCGGCCAAAGTGCAGGAATTCCTGTCGGCCATGGCCCGCCTCTTCGGGCCTCCAGGTCCCTCCGGTGCGCCTTCGGGCCCCGCGGGCCCTGATGGGGTTGTTCCGGCGTCGCCGACGGCTCCGGCGTCGCCCGTGCCTCCAGCCTCGATCCCGGCTCCGGCTTCGGCCTCGATCCCGGCTCCGCAACCCCCATCGACGCCGGTCGACCTAACGACACCTCCGCCGGCGCCGATGTCTCCGGTGCCGTTCTCGACGCCGCCTGGGGCTCCGGGCGGCGTCGTTCCCCAGTTCCTTCCGGCTCCGGACATGGACCCGGACCGACGTCGCTCGACGCCGGTTCCGGCGCCGATGAGACCTTGGGTCCCAAATGTCCCTCCTCCCCCTTATTTTGAACCTGAGGAGGACCAGGAGGACTGGGAGGGGTCTGATGACCCTCTGACACAACAGTGTCAGTACGATGAGGACTGGACAGAGGGTCTAGGGGATGCCAGTGGTCTAGATACTTCCCCTGACACTGGCATGCTGTCTCCTCCCGTGGCTACGGAGGAGGGAGCCAATTTTGCAACGGTGTTGCGTAGGGCGGCTGGAGCCTTACATCTCCAACTCCCTGCTGTGGCGGTCAAGGTTAATCTCTTGACAGAGGTGCTTCAGCCGGCAGCCTCCTCTACGGAGACTGTGCTGCCGTTTAACGACGCCCTCACTGACGTTCTTTGGGCGCCTGGTCCAAGCCCAACACAGGGGCTCCTGTGGATAGGAACGTGTCCCGACGCCATCGCCCAGCTCCGGGCGACCCCCTGTTTCTCTCTGTCCACCCCACCCCTGAGAGCTTGGTTGTCCAAGCCTCCGCTTCCCAAACCGCCTTCCCTACCGCCCCTCCGGATAGGGAATCCAAACGCCTGGATCAATTTGGGAAGAAGGGTTTTTCTTCCTCCAGTGCTGGCTTGCGGTCCATCAACACCGCTTGCCTTTTGGGCCGATATACCCACTCCTTGTGGGATTCGGTGGCGAATGTTTTGCCCCAGTGTTCTGAGGAGGTCCAGACACTGCTTTCCCGCGCCATTGCGGAAGGAAGGGATGCGGCCAAATACACAATACGCTGTGGCCTTGATACCGCCGACTCGCTGGGCAGGTCTATTGCAACGACGGTGGCGCTACGACGCCACGCCTGGCTGAGAACCACTGGTTTTTCAGGGGATGTCCAGAATACTCTCATGGACATGCCCTTTGATGGAGTCGGTCTTTTGGGTCCAAAGCAGACCATGCGTTGGAGCGCTTTAAGGACTCACGGGCTACTGCAAAGTCCCTGGGCCTTTCTGCTACACGCCCTCCGCTGACTTTTGCTTTTCGCCCCTATCGTGGCCACGGTAGAGGCGCCCCTTCACGTCAGCAGCCCAGCCACCGGCCCGCGCAGCAGGCGTCTTCGCGTGGCCGAGGACGTGGATTCCGCCGTGGCGGATCGGGCAACCAGCGTGCGGGTCAGGCCACCACCTCCAACCCGTCCGCGGCCTCCAAACCCTCCTAGTCCCTCCTTTCAGGTCCACAGCACGCCAGTAGGGGGCAGGGTCCGCCATCACCTTCCCCACTGGCGTACCATCACCTCGGACAGGTGGGTCTTGGACATTGTCCGAAGGGGCTACTCCCTCCCCTTCGAGTCCACCCCCCAGCCATGCCACCTCAATTCCACCGCATGTCAGGGGATCACTTGGTACTTCTGCAGAAGGAAGTCACGGCCCTCTTGGCCAAGAGGGCCATCGAGCATGTTCCGACCCCAGAAGTAGGGCGTGGTTGCTACTCCCACTACTTCCTGGTGCCCAAAAGGACAAGGAGGACATGCGTCCTATCTTGGACCTCCGGAACGTCAATCGCTTCCTCCGGAAGGAGAAGTTCAAGATGCTCACCCTAGCTCAGGTCTTGACTGCCCTCGACCCTGGAGACTGGTTGGTAGCGTTGGACTTGCAGGACGCATATTTCCACATCCCCGTCCTGCCGGCCCACCGGCGTTACCTTCGGTTCACGGTAGGCCTCAAGCATTTTCAGTTCACCGTGCTCCCCTTTGGCCTTACCAGTGCCCCTCGGGTGTTCACGAAAGTGATGGCGGTGGTGGCAGCTCATCTGCGCCGGGCAGGGGTTTCAGTCTTCCCCTACCTCGACGACTGGCTGCTGAAGGCGGGCTCGTCCCAGGCAGTCGTCTCCCACCTCCAAACTACGGCCGAACTCCTGCACTCGCTGGGGTTCTCCATCAATGTGCCGAAGTCGCATCTGATTCCTTCTCCACAGCTCCTTTTCATCGGAGCAGTTCTGGACACGACGCAGTTTCGGGCCTATCCTCCCGAACGGCGAGTCCGGGATATTCAGGCTTTGATTCCAATCTTTCAGCCTTTATCCTGGGTTTCGGTACGGATGACCCTGAGGCTGCTGGGCCTCATGGCCTCCTGCATCCTGCTGGTCAATCATGCCAGATGGCATATGCGGGCTCTGCAGTGGGACCTGAAGTTCCAGTGGGCGCAGCACCAGGGCAACCTGTCCGATCACGTCCAGATCTCGGAGGGGACTGCAAAACAGTTGCAGTGGTGGCTCTCGAACCGGCAATGGGTCATGGGCAGATCCCTCTCCCTTCCCCAGCCAGAGCACACAGTTGTGACGGACGCGTCCCTTCTGGGATGGGGCGGTCACATGGGAGAGGCGGAGATCAGAGGCCTCTGGTCTCCGGCGGAGTCCCGGCTCCATATCAACCTTCTGGAGCTCCGGGCGATCCGACTTGCACTCAAGGCATTCCTTCCCTCTGTCAAAGGGAAGGTAGTGCAGGTGTTCACAGACAAAACCACCGCCATGTGGTACTGCAACAAACAAGGCGGGGTGGGGTCGTGGACCCTTTGTCAGGAGGCTCTGCGCCTCTGGACATGGCTGGAACATCAGGGCATGTTCCTGATGGTTCAACACCTGGCAGGTTCGCTGAACGCCAGGGCGGACGAACTCAGCCGCAGGTGCATGATGGATCACGAATGGCGTCTTCACTCGGAAGTGGCGCAAGGACTCTTTCTGCAGTGGGGAGAGCCTTGGTTAGATCTATTCGCCACCGAAGAGAACGCGCAATGTCATCAGTTCTGCGCGTTGGAATTTCCAAGGCGGCACTCGCTCGGCGACGCTTTTCGTCACGAGTGGAGTTGCGGTCTATTGTACGCCTTTCCGCCTATACCACTTCTACCCAGAGTGTTGAAGAAGATTCGGCACGACCGGGCCCAAGTCATTCTTGTGGCTCCGGACTGGGCTCGAAGAGTTTGGTATCCCGAGCTACTCAATATGAGCGTAGATCCCCCGATCCGTCTGCCTCTTCGGGAGGATCTTCTGTCGCAGCAGCAGGGGACGGTCCTCCACCCGAACCTGTCCAGTCTACACCTGCTTGCGTGGAGATTGAGCGGCGGCAGTTGATTCCTTTCGACTTGCCTCCCGAAGTTTGTGATGTGATTCTGGCAGCCAGGCGTCCCTCCACTAAGGTGGTATACGCCTGCAGGTGGAACAAATTTGTGGCATGGTGCACAGCAAAGGCTGTGAATCCCCTTTCTGCCCCTCTTTCTGAGGTCCTTCTGTTCCTTCTCTCTCTGGCCCAACAGGGTTCTGCCCTGGGTACCATCAAGGGTTATCTTTGTGCTATCTCGGCCTTCCTCAGGCTCCCTGATCAGCCCTCCCTTTTCAAGTCCCCTGTTGTTAACAGGTTCTTAAAAGGCATTACTCACCTCTTCCCTCCTGTTCCGTTTGTGATGCCTCAGTGGGACTTGAACTTGGTTCTTACCTTTTTAATGTGCGCTCCCTTTGAGCCTCTACATAACTGTCCTCTTCGTCTTCTGACTCTGAAGACAGCCTTTCTGGTGGCCATCACCTCCGCTCGGCGGGTGAGTGAGCTCCAGGCTCTGTCTTGCAAACCTCCCTTTCTGTCTGTTCATCCAGACAAGGTTGTTCTTCGGACGCGTCCGTCCTTCTTGCCAAAGGTGGTTACTGCTTTCCACATTGGGCAGACCATCACTTTGCCCACCTTCTTTCCGCCTCCGCATCCTTCCAGAGAGGAAGAGAGGCTCCACCGTCTGGACCCAAAACGTGCGCTCTCCTTCTATATTGACCGCACAAAACACTTCCGGGTGGATGACCAGCTCTTTGTTGGCTACGTGGGCGCCAAAAAGGTCGGGCGGTGCACAAGAGGACCATCTCCCGCTGGGTTACCTTGTGCATCAAGACCTGCTATTCTTTGGCTAAAAGGAGCCTCCTGTTGGGCTGCGTGCCCATTCCACCAGGGCAACGGCTGCTACCACGGCCTTGGGCCGCGGTGTTCCGCTGCCGGTTATCTGTCAGGCAGCTACGTGGGCCTCGCTGCACACGTTTACAAAGCATTACTGCCTTGACAGTCAGGTCCGGAGGGACGGCTTCTTTGGCCGTTCTGTCCTCCAGGACTTCCTTGTCTGATCTTTGTTCGCAGACCCACCACCGGGGTTGGTATTGCTGGGGTATCTATTCTAAGGTAAGGAATCTGTCACTAACGTGTCTCTTTCAGATGCACAAGTTACTAACTTGTGTAACGATATATCTGTAAGAGACAGTAGTTAGTGACAGATTCCTTACCGCCCCACCCATCCTCCCCGTTCTGCAAACTGATTTCTAGGGTTAAGGACATCCCTTTCAGGGCCCTAGTATTTTTCAGACACCTATGTCAGCTTCTTGCATGGCTCTGCGTTCCTGGCGCGGAAAGTCGTGTACAGAACTGACGTCAGCGCGCAGGGGCGGCGCCTAAGTACTGCCCGCGACGTCATCCCGGCGATCACGACGCCGACGACGGACGCGGAGCCGCACGACGCCGCCTACCGACGCGCAAGGGTACTGCTACGCAAAAACTTTCCGGATCCAGCCTGACGCCTGGGGATATTCTAAGGTAAGGAATCTGTCACTAACTACTGTCTCTTACAGATATATCGTTACACAAGTTAGTAACTTGTGCTTTACCAGCTCCTTTTAGCGCAGTTTTGGGCCCCAAGGATCTGCAGCAGCCTCCAGTTTGACTTCGGCTGGCCGGTCCGTCCTCAGCGCCGCCTGTACCCCGTGGACCCGCAGCAGGTTCAACATCAGATCCGGTGCAGGCTTCGATTTTGGAACCATCCTCAGCACCAGTTCCTCTTGCGTCGACGCCATCTCTGCCAGGCAAGGATGTACAGCCCAACAGAGGTGCCGGCTGACCCAAAATGGCATCTTTTGATAACCGGGGCGACTGAGGACTGTCCACGACACACACAGCAATGGCTAACTCTGGCGGTAGTGGTGGCAAAGCGCAACATAGCAAGAGCATGGGGAGCGATTGCACCCCCTACATTGGAAGATTGGGAACGCGACATGGATTGGTACTGGCAAGCAGAGCTAACAATCTATAAGAGTAGAGGTTGCCCCAAAAAAGGAGAGAAAATATGGGGGGCATGGCAGACATATCGGGGTCTATAAAGGAGGGGAATAAGACAGAGGATTGAAGGGACCACTCGATCCAATTGTATTAATCATTATATTTGGTGAAGATGACGTGGTTATGATTGAAATAACAAGAATAATTGTGGTTGTACCATTAATGCTCTTTGTCGTACAGATGTTGTAAGTTTCATTAAAAAAAATTTAAAAAAGGATGTACAGCCCATAGTGCTATCTGAATGCAAGCTGAATCCACACACTCCCTGAACCGAAGTCGAGCCTAGCATCGCCTTTCACTCGGCAACCCCTCTGATTCCGATACTGTGCCATTACCACATGGGATAACCTTCACACCAGTGGTCTACAACCTTTCCAACAGTGAGCGCTACTTGTGATCATTGAAAATTATTGTGAGCTACTGCCTAATATAGGATTTGTTAAATGTACACAGAGACCACATAACTTCAACACTGGCCCCAGAACACTCCAGTCCTGTTGCATGTAGCATCCAGCATTTACGGCAAAGGTGCTGTATATCAAAATGTTTACATTTAGGGTCTCTGTGGATCAGTTTTGTCCCTTTGCTTCTGAGACAGCGAAATGGACAGAGAGAGATGGAGAAAGAGAGGCAGAGAGTGTGAAAGAATCAAGGAGAGGGAGAGAGAAGAGGAAGCAAGAAAGACAAAGGAAAGAATGAGATAAAAAGGGAAAAATAAAGAAAAAAAGCAGAGAAAAACGGAAAGAAAGATCAAAGGAAAAAGGAAGAATACAGAAAAAAAATTAACAAACAAAGGAGCAAAAGAAAGAAAGGAGAAGGAAGAAAGAGAAATTAAGAAGAACATGAAAGGAAGAAACAGTAAAAGGAAAAGAGAGAAAATGTCAAAGGAAAAAGAAAAAATGAAGAAAGAGCACAACAGAGAAAGAGAAAAGAAAGAAAGCAAGAGAAAGAATAGGGTGGAAAATAAGGAAAGGAAAAATGAGAAAGGGTAATAAGGAGTAGAAGAAAGAAACAGAAATGAAAGCCATGGAGAAAAGAACAGTGATGGAGGAGAAGAGAGGGAAAATACAATAACTAAATAAAACAAGAAAAGGAGAAATAATAGGAAAGATGAAGACAGAAAAAAAGTAAGAGTAAAAGTAAAGAAGAGGAAACAGTAGAGAAAGAAATGGGATAAAAGAAAGGAAATAGAGAAAGAGACGGATCAAGATAGGAGGTAGGAAGGAAAACATGCAGAAGGAAGAAAGACGGGAGGAAAAAGAATGAAAAGTGAGGGAAAGAAGCAAAGAAAAAGAATGAAAGAGAAGAAAGCAAAACGTAACCAAAAAAAAAAAAAGCGGAAAGGAAAAGTAGAGGTAGGAAGAGGGGAAAAAAGAAACATTAGGGTAAATAGTAAGCATAAAATAAAGTTAAGATGAAAAAAGGAGGCGGTAGAAACTGGAAAAGAATGCACAAAAAGAGAAAGAGAGAAGTAGAGAAAGAAAGAAAGATAAAATAAATAGAGAAAGGAGAGAAAGACATGAAAGCAAGGAAAAAAAGACGAGGAGAGGCAAGAAAGAAAGGAGAAAAAGAAGGGAATTTTTTTTCTTTCAAAAGACGATAGGCTGAATCGTCTTTCACTGTCTACTTTCGAGCCCTCAAAGAACTGGGCACCATGTTTTAGTCAGCTTACTTATGGGCATCTGTACATTCTCAAGAATGATGGCAGGCAATTATCAAATGGAAGCTACCCAGTGGCAGCCAGCGAACTGCTGCTAACTCCTGATCGACCTGTTGAAGACCCCTGCTTTGTCTTTTTGGCACAGAATCAAACAACGATAAATGATGATGGGTACAACTCTGTTCCCAGATATAACAAGGAAAACTGGTATGAAGAGCTTCAGAACGCCAGTGCGCTGGACACTTTACCTGATACTGACCATGTGTTCCTCCCAGGTGATGCTGTGGAGGAGAGTGTCTCTGTCAGTGTGGTTATGCAAAGAGCAGTTGAAGTTTTGAATTTATAGCTACCAACCATGGAAGTAGTAATGACGAAAGTCTTTCAATCTGGTCAGGCTCCCACAGAACCACTATTCCCATTTAATGAGCCCCTTACAGACACTCTTTGAGCCTTGCCCGTACCAGGCTGTTAACAGTCAAGTTGCTCATTGCCATCACCTTGCATCTGGGGCCCACTGCCTTTCGTACTCAGCCCTTGATGCCATAGAGGCTGGTGGGACAGGCGTCCACCAGTAAAGGTGGCACCAAACCTTCCCTATCACTTTGCCTGCTTGTGAGTCAAAACACATTTGGTAAACAGATTTGTTTCCTCAACAAACCTTGCTCTGAGATCAGTAAATGCTAGCTGTCTCCTCAGCCTCTGCTCTCATGCCCTTTAGTACACAATGGCAGAAATGTTAAAGGCCGTTCTGGATGACCTTCAGTTGCCCCTTACTCAGGCTATTAAGGACGGCCGCGATGTGGCAACATTTGTAATCAGATGTGGACTTGACACAAATGATTGGGACGCGCCATGGGTACCAGTTTGGGTCTACGCCGCCACCCTTAGATGAGGTCTACTGTCTTCTGCAGGGATGTCCAGGCATCCTTAATGGAGATGCCATTTGACGGCTTTTGCCTTTGTGGCACCAAAGCGGACTCACCCTTGGACCGTTTCAAGGAGAGGAGAGCTACAGCATATTCTTGGGGCCTTTCTGCTCCCACAAATTTACTCATTACTGGAAAATTGTTTGAAGTTTTATTGTTTGTTCTGTCCCTAGATCAGCAAGAACTTGCTTTGGCACTGATAATGCTTTTTTGTGTGGGTTTCCGGTTCCGGCTTCGTTGTTTAAATCACCTGCCCTGATGAGATTTTTAAAAGGTTTGAAATATTTGTTTCCTCAAAAGTCAAAACCCTTTATGATGCCTCAGTGGGACTTTATTTTAGTCCTCACTTCCTTAATGTGCACCCGATTTGAGTCACTGCACAGATGTCCCTTGAGGCATCTGACTTTGTAATCTTTCTCATTGCCATAACACTGGTCAGACGTGTCGGTGAGCTTCAGACTCTACTGATAATCCACTTTATACCTCCTCCTTCCCGTAGAAGTTGTTTTTTGAGGACCCAAGCTTAATTTCTGCTGAAAGTAGTTATGACTTTTTTTTATGTCGGGCTGCCTATCACCTTTCCATCATTCTTTGCTTCACTTCATCCCTCTAAGGAGGAAGAGAGACTACGTCGTTTTTGGAACATAAAAGAATAATGAGCTCCTATATCGATTCTACTAAGTAACATCGAGCAGTACTTTAGCATTGTTTGTTCTACAATTTTTGAGTGGTCTTCTGATCTACTTCCATTATTTTGTTACTGCTGTTTGAATCTTTTTAAGATGATGAGTATATGGGGGAAAGTTATGATTAGAAAAACAAGTTACTTTCCTTTAACAAGTCTTTCTAGCAGATCTGATCTTCCTCCCACAGATCCACCATCACCCTCTCACCTCCTGTCTGAGATAGGGTGGCTAAATTACATCACTTCTAAAACCCCTTCTAAACTTTGTTCAAATTTGTCATCCTTTGGCCTCTGTAATGTGGGAAATGTACACCGAATCTAAGATATGAGGTTCTGCTGCTCCTGTGTACGTGATGATGAGACCATCTCTTTGCTTCTTTTCTTCCACCACTGGCTCCCACTTCTCTTCCCCTACTATCCTCTGATTGTCTTCACTTTTATGATGCCATCCTCCTCTGCTCCTTACTTTCTTGGTTGTGGTGGACATAGAAAAAAGACTACTGCAGTCGTTTTTGTTTCCCTTTAACTCATTACTTTTTCTGTATTTGTACAAATTCTACTTTGAGGAATTCTAAGAAGTAGTTTTGAGTGATTCCACCCTCCCAACCCTCCCCCCACCCCCCCCCGGCACCTCCCACAGAATTCCAACTGGGCTGAGACTTTTTGTCCCTCCAATGAAAATTACTGAATGTTTGTGAAGAAGGTAATGAGTCAGTTTTTTAATTCTCCAAAATGAGAAATCACCCCCCTGCATTCTTCAGGCTGATATTCTCCATTTTAGTAATCTGTCACAAAGAGGTATTAGTATAGCCACCAGATGTGCCATTACATTTTTCATTACTGAGATTTGCTCAGTGTTGTAATGAGTTTTAAAGGAGACCTGGTCAATGTAGTCATGATTGTTGTTGCCGGTAATGTTGGTATGTGTCACAAATTTGTGATCTGAAATGAACATGTGATGGTCTTTTAAGCATTCAACGGATGGGTTGATTCACGCATTTCCATTAGTAGCCCTCTTCCCTTTATCTTACTTTCTTTTTTGGTCAGTGCTGATGCTGCATCTTGTCTGATACTTTCCTCCATGCTGCTTCCTATCGATTTTTTCCACTTCTCTCCTCTTAGGTTCTCGCTTTTGCATCTGTGTGGTAAATTACAGAGAGGTCAGTCCCTCTTGAGGCATCATTGCTGCTTATCTGGGTTTTGACGTTTCATGCTTGGGCAATTGGCGTGAGAGGGTTAAAGGTGAAGGGTGGCAAAAGAAAGAATTACAGATTTTCTTTTTGTGAAACAGCTCAGTGGTCTTCACAGCAGTGGTACCTCATGTGAAGGGAATGGCATCTCTTTCACTGTTTAAATTCTCTCCTTGCTGTTCACTATGAGTCCACCTCAAATTGGGGTGATGAGCCCACTGGGGTGTCCTATTGTGATCCTGGGCTCTTGTACTTGGTGTTCATTGGACACTGCTCGGTATCGTCCTATCACAGGGATGTTTGTTTTTCATCTCACATGTTCTGCTTGAAGTAGCCTATCTGCTGATGCAGGTCATGTCTTCATTTTCTTTAGATGGATCAAGGCTCGCCTGTTATTGATGTTGTTTAATAAATTAAGATTTATTTTTCCAGCTGGTTGTATTTGCCTTTGTTATGCCACCATCCAGACCCATGCATTCTTACCTTACTCCTGCTACTACTTGGTCCCCAATATTTGTTGTCTGTTTCACTGTTTTACATTGGCTCCTCGCATTCCTTGCTGCTTTTCATTCGGCACAATATTATTGGGACAATAAAATACAAATAATATGTGGAGCTCCATTTAGCTCAGATCGCAAAACGAACTGAACTTGAACTCATTCATTCCCACAAAAGAGCATAAGGCCCTTAGTCCTTGCCACTGATATGTCCCATATCTGACGCTATTGGAAGGTGGCCCTTAATTTGACCTGCCTCTCATGTCGGAACAACTAGAACGTTAGGCTGCATAGTGCCTGGGGTCATTCCATTCACTTCTTTATAAAGGTTTATTAATTTGATCATTCAGAGAAGCACCTTAAATAGAAATTGCTTCTTTGACAAGAACCTACACAGATTTCTGATCCCAAGGCTATCTCTCCATTCTCACAAAAAAATATAGAAGAAGCTACTTTCAACCCGGTAACAAAGACAGCAATGTGGGAAACTCCTGTGGCAAAAACCCAAAGTCCACCTGACATCCCCTCATTCAGGAAAACAAAAATCCCTTTTAGATCCTAACTGCTACACCCCACCCTCTCCCCCACCGCCTCTGAACCTTTGCCTCAGCATCTCCCCTGAGACACAGCGTGACTCGCCATATGGGCCACCCACTAAAGAAAGTGCCTCATTTGCAGTGGTAATTTGGAGGGCCGCTGATGTACGAGAATGAAAAATTTCCTAACTATAGTAAAAGAAAGTTTCAATTCTATTAAGGACTCGGAGGCGAGGATTAGGCTTAACTTTCCTTGCTTTATTCACTTGCAGCCATTTAAAGTATGTAACTGCAGCAACTAAATTTCCCATCAGTCCATGGGAATAAAAAACAAATAAATCCTCCATTCAGAACAGCGTCACTCCTTTAGCCGCCCCAGTAGACACTCTATCCTACTCTTTCTTTCTGTGACCGTAGCCGAATGCTTTCAAAATCATTCCTGTTTATTCGCCTCCGACAGATAATTGATGTAAGGCAAATCCAAAGAAAAGAATATCACAACACAATACTCCAATGTTCAGCAAAATGAAAAGACACACTTCCTCCATAATATCCAGTGAAACATAATCATGACTTGTATCAAAACCACAGGCAATACAATAATCCTAGGATAGGAAGATTGAGACCAGTCAAATAAGGGTGGGCTAATCCCTGCCTCTGAGTCCTTAATAGAATTGAAACTTTCCTTTACAATAGCTACAAATGTTTTCATTCTGTGTCAGGATCGAAGGCGAGGATTAGGCTAGTTGAAAGCTTTTCCACCATTAGAGATGCCAGATGTGTAACCGGTTGAAAATAAAAACTTTTTAAAGTAGAGTCCGAGGACAAATCTGCTGCTTTAAGGATGTCCTCCAAACGAGCTCCTTAGGAGAAAGCTTTGGAAGCCATAGCCCCCCATACAGAATGAGCTCCAAACTTAGAAACGTCCATTCCAGCTTCATGCAAAATCCATCTGAACCATCTGGCAGTGGTAGGGAAAGAAACCGCTGTCTGAGGCTTTGTAAGCACAATAAACAGTTGCTGTTCGCCCAGAGGGCGAATAACTTCTGTCTGGGTTTTTACCTCACACAATTTAGGAACATCGGGGAAAGCTGGGTATGACATAATCCTAGAATTACATTTTGTATGTCTAGAAACGTGAAAACCCACCCCTTCAGGGGTAAATACCCTACGTGTCAAGTCCAGTACTCTCACATCTGACAATCTGTGACAGGGAATCAAACATAGCAGGGTAGCAAGTTTTGCAGATATCTGTTTTCTTGAAACATTTATTAGAAGGCCAGGATTTAAAAATGTGAAGGACTTTATTAGCGTCCCACAGGTGAGAATATCTGGGTTCTGGAGGAATAGACAACCTAATACCTCTGAAAAGTTTACAAACAAGGGGCTGCTCTCCTACCGGATGTCCATCCACAAAACTGTGGCCAGCTGAGATGGCTGATCTAAAGGTGTTAATCGACCGGTAAGCTAAACCTTCGGTAGCCAAATCCTCCTGGAAATTCAAAATACAGACAACTTCTGCCCCCATAAGATCAAGTTGCCGTTGATGACACCAACTGAGCCATCGCGACCAGGCAGAGCAGTATCACTTTTGTGTGCTATTCGCCCAGACTCTTGTGAGCAAGGCTGCAGCCTTTGAAGAATTTCCCGGGACTTTCCATTGTTACATGTAATCCGCCATGCCATGAGACAGTCAGTGAAAGTACCAGATAGTGAGGATTCCCTTAGGGATCCTGAAAGAGATCCTCCGGAAAGAGGGGTAGAGGGATCGGAAAATTCAAAGAAAGTTCCATCAGAACTGGAGACCAAGCTTGAGATCTCTATATCGGGGTGATCAGGACCAAGTCCGCTCTCTTGTCGACGTACCGGAGTGGACAGCTGCATAATCATTGCAAACAGAGGAAAGGCATATCCCTTCTCCGTGCACCAGTCTTGGAGAAAAGCATTGGTTGATACCGCATCGAGATCCAGTCTCCAACTGTAGTACCTCTCCAACTGGTGATCCAGTCGCGCGGCAAACAGGTCGATCGTGAAAGGACCCCACTTCTGTTGGAGAGCCTGAAACACCCTCGGGTGGAGTTTCCAAAGACTGGTGTCCTGCCAATGGTGAGAGTACCACTCCGCCACCTGATTGTACTGACTCGGAAGATATTCCACCGAGAGGGATATGTGATTGGTCAGGCAATCATTCCACAGGGCTCAGGCCAGATCCAACAGCGCCCTTGATCTTGTGCCACTGAGGTAATTGAAGTACCGAACTGTGGCTACATTGTCCATCTTTTGAAGGACACAAAAATTAGCCTTGTCTTTGGTCCAACACTTCACCGCAAAAGAGCCTGCCATTAATTGCAGGCAGTTTATGTTAAGGCTTTGTTCGATGGATGACCATTTTCCTCCTGTAGAAACCTCCCTGCAGTGAGCTCCCGAACCACTAGAATCCGATTCCATGACCAGGTCGGGTTGGGATCCGAAGGTCGCCCAGCCATTCCATGCGACCATGTGGGAGATCCACCATTGCAGTTCTTCCTTCGCTTCCTCTGATAGGGGAATGGATTGGGAGTAAGTGAGGCCTCGGCGTAGATGAGAGATTTTTAGGCATTGTAACACTCTGTAGTGGAAAGGACCTGGAAAGATCGCCTGAACTGACGATGAAAGCAGGCCCACCAAAGGGCTAAGTGGTGTATGGTAATCGAAGACCTGGACAGAGTTCGTCTGAGTCCGTGTTTGATTTTGGACAGTTTGCAAGAGGGAAGACTGATGGTGGCTTTGACAGAGTCCACCACAAACCCCAGGAATTGGGTGGCTTGAGAGGGGGTCAAGGATGACTGGTCCTCGTTGATCGAGAAAACCCAGAGACTCCAGCAGATCTATAGACATCTGCAGATGCTGGGAGAGACGTGTGGGGCACTGATTCATGATTAAGATGTAGTCGAGATAGACTATTAACCTGACTCCTTGAGCCCATAGGTGTTAGATCATCGGCTTCATAACGTAGGGGAAACACCACGGAGCGGATGACAGTCTGAAAGGAAGGGAGGTGAACTCGAATACCCGTGATCTCTATTGGAATTGGAGGAATCGCCTGTGGGGAGGAAAAATCGGGATTGTAAGATAGGCATCCTTGAGGTCCAGGTGGACCATCCAATCCTGAGACTTCAAGAGATCTCTGAGGAGATGGATATCCTCCATCTTGAAATGGCGGTATATCAACCATTCGTGGACTTCCTGCAGGTTCATAACCGGACGGTATCCCCCGTCCCTCTTCTCTACGAGAAAGAGATTGCTGAGAAAACCATGGGGATGAAGAGTGGTACGAACAATGGCCCATTTGTTCAACAGTTGGAGACTCTCTGCATATACTAGTGCTGACTGGTCTGGAGAGAAGGTCAATGGTACAGGATGAACCGGTTGAGTGGGTGAACCAGAAATTCTATCTGGAACCCCCCAACGGTTTGGAGTACCCATGCATCTGAGATGAGGGTCCGCCAGTTGTGGGAGAAGTCTCTCAACCTGCCTCCCAATCGTATTCCCCTGGAGTCCTGTACACTCACCTTGTGGGGCATTGTGCGAACCATTGGCCCTTCCTCTTGCCCCCTGACATTGGGGATAAGTTCTGGTGGAGTAGAATATGCCAAATTTTGCTGGATCCTACCATTGTCCTCGGCGATAGTCACCACCCCCGGAGGAGAGCTGGTAGGAAACGCGGCCGGTCGAGCGCCCTCTACCACAACCAGCAAAAACATGTGGCATAAAGGTGCACCTAATAGAAGTCTGGGCTTTCTCCAGGGATGTGAACGTATTCACGGATTTCCCTAATTCTTTAATAAATGGATCTCCAAACAGATTACCTTCAGCTTTAGGGCCTGCCTCCGAAGTCGAAAGCTCCCCTAGCTTGGGTCGGTCTTGATCAATAGGGACCTACGTTGCTGAGTGGAGATTGCGCAATTTGTGTTCCCCAATAGGATTATGGCCCTCTGAGCTCAATTGGACAGCACCTCAGGAGCAATCAGGGACCCAGTTGCTTTCACATCCTCGGCCATGTCCAAAATCTTGGGCAGAGGTCCGACAACATCCAATAGTTTGTCTTGGCAAGATCACCAAGACCTGTCTGTTCCCTTCTTGGGTTCCCTCACAAACTTCGCAAGAAGATCACCATCTTGGGGTCGATCTCCAGCGTGGAGGCTACTCTACCCTCCAAAGTGGGTTTGGGGCGGTTGTATGATAGAGGCACGCATGGCTAAACCATGCGTGCCTCTACCACCCAGCCCGAACCACAAATGCGTCTTAACCACACATTCCTTTACTGCGCATTTTTCTGGTAAAGGCATGAATGGTAAAAGGGCATGAAGGGGTATGCGTGGCTAAGATCGCCACTACTGTGACCCCCTCTCCCCCCTGCCCTAAGCTACAAACCTCCTACCTGCCCTGACGCCCAAAACCTTCCCACCTGACCCACTCCCACCCTTGTGCTGTCCCTAAAACTACATCAACCCCTTCCACTGCCCTTAAGCCTAAAACCCTAACCTCTAATTTAAAAAACTACCTGGCCCCCCCAAGCCCTAAAAACTACCCGCCCTCTCCTATGTCCTAAAAACTACCCCGACTACCCATTACCACCCCCTCAGGCCTAAAACCCTGCCCCTTTACAAACACTATCCCGACCCCCTTCTCCCCGTGCTGTCCCTAAAACTACTTCAACCCCTTCCACTGCCCTTAGGCCTAACACCCTAACCCCTAATTAAAAAAACTACCCTGACCCCCCACCAGCCCTAAAAATTACCCCGACCCCCCCACCAGCCCTGAAAACTACCCGACCCCCCAGCCCTGAAAACTACCCCAACCCCCCGCCCTGAAAACTACCCCAACCCCCCGCCCTGAAAACTACCCCAACCCCCTCGCCAGCCCGGAAAATACCCCCCCAACCCATACTAACCCGGCCCTGTGGTCCAGCCCCACTTACCTCACCGCGTCCTCTGGCTCTCTTCCTGGTGTCTTCTTGCTTCTGCTGAGCACCATCCAGCATCTAGACCGCACACTGCCTTAACCACGCATATGTGTGGTTAAGACAAGCGTGGTAGTGCTTGCGGTAGTCGTAACACGCGTGGCTGAGGCCGCGGTGTTCCGACTGTTTCCTGTCTGGGGCATTCAGCACGCAGACAATTTCAGACCTCTTTGTCCAATGGTTTTCGCAACTGTCCTGGTATGTATGAGGCCACTTAAGAGCTGGGGACCAGCCCGCGGAAGCAGGAGGGTCCTCAGGGCCAAGCATATCCGAATTCCCAGAAGGGCCGTCCCCGAAGTTTTCATCCTCTACTGGAGGAGGGCCACCTGACGGTTTCCATGGCCGGCCGGAATCCCCATCCAATGTATTGGGTGAGTCCTCCCCATCCCCCACCTTAGGTGAAGGAACAGCGAAGGAGGGGCCCCCGAAGTATTCGGCTGAGGACCAAATGTGGAAGGCTGGGATTCAATGAATGCCTTCTTGAGGTGAGCAAAAGTGTCCATATCGACGTCTGTATCCCCTGAGCGCTTGCGCGTATTATCTGGAGTTGGTATGGGCTGCCCTAGGAGTATGGGGGCCTGAGGCCCAGCAAGTTCTTCCCTTTGTTCAAGGGGTCTGGAGCATTGAGCCTGCAAATCTTGTATTCTTTTCCAGGGGCGCCACCACCTGGGACACAGCCCTGACTATGGAAGTGTCCATTATTTGACAAAACTCATCATCATTGGGAAAATATGCGACCTCTTCCTCAAAGTAATCCCCATATTCCTCCATTATGCCTTTTTTAAGGATAAGGGTGGGGTGGTAGCAGGGGTTAACTGGACTGGGGAGACCCAGGTACTAATAAAGCAAAAGGCAGAGAGGCCTGGGGACCAGCACTCCCTGTGTTATCTGAAGAGCACTGAAAGGACAGCCTGGGCAAGTCCCAATCGCCTGATATTTATCTTACCCGCCGGGGCGGTTGTTATGCTGCAGGCGGCAGGCTCTCCTGACAGAAGCCCAGACTCTAAACAGCTTCATCTTCCCCCGTATCGCACACACGCTGCCAGACGCACTTCACCACTGCTTATCTAGATCGGGTGAAAGTGACGTGTTGGCCGCCTGGGGGAGGGAGGTCTGATGCGCGGAATGCGTTTGAAATTTTGCACTGCCCCATAGCGTTTGGATGACTGCGCCACGCAGAGAGCCTGACTGACTTCAGAGCCAAGGAGCGAGTATTGTTCCCGCTGTCGCATTAGCAAATGGTTCTGGGCACAAACAGTACAGCGATAGCACCGTTAAAGCGATGAGCAAGTAATAACAGTGTAAGCACAGTAAAGAATTAGAGTAAATAATTAAAGTATAATAACAAAGCGAGAAAAAAACACTTATCTGCGGTTGCTGGAGCAGCAAAGAAAGAGCAGGATAGAGCGTGGACGGGGACGGTTCAAGGACTGCCGCTGTTCTGATTGGAGGATTTGCTTGTTTTTTATTCCCATGGACTGATGGGAAATGTAATTTTTGCTGTTGTATACTTTAAATTGCTGCTGGTGAATAAAGCAAAGAAAGTTAAGCCTAATCCTCGCCTCCGGTCCCGACATAGAATTACAGCTGCCCTCTACGGAGGTAAAAACAAATGTTTTGACTGAAATTCTGCAGCTAGGCCGGTAACATCTGAGTGTTTGCTCCCATTTAATGATATTCTTGTAGACACTATGCTAGATACCTAGTCAAAACCACAGTCTTCTTTGCCTGGTAGCAGGCTGGTGGTCAGACGTAATTCAGTGGCGCCTAGTGATTCAGATTTTCTCACTAAGCACCTTACTCGAGGCAGTTTTATTGCACAGGGCTCCGTCAGTAAGGTGCGCCCTAACTAATATCCAACCAATCATCCGTATGGAGAATCCAAAAGGATTGATGCATTTGTCCAACGTACATGTTTTGCTGGTGGCTTGGCACAGAGATTCATTAATGCAGTTTGTCTGTTGGGCTGATACATGCATGCCCTTTGGGACATGGCCAGTGAGATCCTGCCAGCAGTCCCGGAGAATCTTAGGGCCTCTGTGTCTCAGACGCTACACGACGGGCAGGACACTGCTACATGTGTTGCGCTCACTGGTTGGGATACCACTGACTGCATGGCCATGTTTGTGCTTGGTAGACACACCAGGATGAGCTTCTCCAGATTCTGTAGTTAAGTACAGTCTTCTGTAATGGACATGCCCTTTAGCTGGTCTGACATCATCAGAAAGAAGGCAGTCGCCACTTTGCAGCGCCTTAAAGGCAGCAGAGATGCAGTATGCTCGTTGGGGCTGTTCACCTGTGCCAAAAAATTGCTGCACCAGAGGGTTGGGATATAAACAGACAGCCTTCCCAGCTGCTGATGCAGCAGGCAGTCCAGTCCTTTCAGGGTCACAGCCATGGATCCAGCAGGCCAGCAGGGTCACCAGTCCTCAAACTCCTCTTCCGCATTGGCTAACAAATAGCTTTAGTTGCCCTCAGTGGTGCATGCGCAAATAGTTTGGAGGGGGGAGATCAGGATCTTCCACTTCATACCGGGTTGGCGATCCATCATGTCCTACCGGGGGTCTTGCAAATTGTTCAAACAGGCTGCATCCTACCATTTCTTTCCTCCCTACCATACATCCCTCCCACACCAGAAAGAATTTCAGCAGGCTGTCTGTCCATTCTGGTGCAGGAGGTGCACCTGCAGCTCTCCAAGGGTACCATAGACAGGGCACTCAGAGAAAGACTAGGGTTGTTAGTTCCACTCTTTCTGTGTCCTGAAAAAGGATGGGGACCTCAGGCCTATCTTGGACCTTGGGACCCTCAACGCGTTTCTGAGGAAGGACAGATTCATAATACATTGATCTAGGTCTTATCTGCTCTAGACGCTGGAGACTGGATAGTGTCCTTGGATTTGCAATACGCATATTTCATATACCCATTCTGCAGTCCCACAGGCTTTACCTTCAGTTCAAGGTAAACACAAAGAGATGATGGACGGTGCGCTGAAACTTTTCAGAGACACACCCCCAGTCACAGATCTGGGTTGAATCCATCATCATTCTTTAGCTCACTTCGCCACCTCAGTTCAGACCCAGCTATATGCAGATCAGTCTTGACCCTGTGCCTCATGGGAACAGTCCAGCCTGAACTGCCAAGCCATGTCTTCCCTGGACCGGAAACAAGCATCCTGGGACCGCTTTCTGGGTAACACCCTTCATCAGCCAGGCTAGCTTGAATCCAGTGGTAAAGTGAGCAAGGGACCCACGTCTGGGCATACCCTGCCAACTTAGGGCGAACAAAGCAAACACAAGGAGATGATGGACGGAGCGCTGAAGGTGGGCCAGGAGCATTTTCAGTTTGCCGTGATACCCGTCGGCCTCATTTGTGCCCCTCAGGTGTTCACTAAATTGATGGCTGTGGTTGCTGCCATTTTCAGAGTTTGAGAATTCCTGTACCTCGACGACTGGCTACTGAATCCAACTTTGCCACGGAATAGTAGAACATCGAATTACCCAAAGTTCATATCACAAGTATCATACCAGAAAAAAAATCACTTTTTGATCCGAACTACTTCTTGTGAACAGAATCTGGCTTATTGCCCAATAAGCAGAAGTCCCAACTCCGCAGGCAGAATGTGCCTTAGTAGCAGAACAGAACTCTGAGGCCCGACGTCCACCCTGACAGAACATGCCTCCGTACCAGAAAACAGTAGCACCAATAGATCCTACACATGCCCTGACAGTTGTATAATTACCAGACTCTGGGATACAAACCCCTCCCACCCAGACAACAGCAGAACCTGTGACATTGATGGGGTTTGCTATAAATGAGCTGAAGGCCCACCTGATTCCCAACACAGAGGCTTCCATTCATTGAGGTGATTCTGGGCACAGTGGAGTTCAAGGATTTTCCTCCACAGAAAACGAGTCCCAGACATTCGGGCTACGATCTGATCATTCAAGCTTGATCCTGGATCCAGGCAAGGGTGGATCTGAGGCTTTTTAAATGTGTTCATCTTCCTTGTCAACCACGGCAAGTGGCTCATGCGAGCCCTGCAATGACATGCCTACTATCAAGGCTACCTTTAAACACCGTCCAGGTCTAGAGGGAGATGGCTTGAGATCTGTACTGGTTACAATTTATACTCTGGCAGGCTACTCTCCGCCCCCCCATCTAGAGTTGACACTTGTGATGGATACATCACTACTGAGTTGGGGAGGTCACTTGGGGTGAGATGGAGATAAGAGGAATCTGGTCTCTGGCTCTACATCAACCTACTGGAGCCATGGGCCATTCATTTGGCTTTGAAGGCCTTCCTACTCTTCATCAAGGGGAGACTGGTGAAGGTTCTTACGAACAACACCACTGCCATATGGTACTGCAACAACCAAAAATAGGGGGGGAATGACTGTTAAAAGTAGGACTTTCATAAAATTTACTTAGACCTATCTGTAGACTGGATCCATTTTGGCATTATGAGCATAGGTGGCCTGAGAGGGTTACCTGGGTCATATATAAAGTCAATGTGCCAAGGAGGAAAAACCTATAAATGTGCGCATGCAGGTCTCCAGGGACCACAAACTTATTTTGCAGGATGCCACAGTCACCCTTGGGTATCAGGTAAAATCTTTAATTCCTATAGAGAGCCACACCTCCATTTCATGGGAGCATCAGTCTGAAACTGTACCCAGGTTGGACTCCAGAAATCTCAAGCACAATGTTTAGGTGCCTCAGTCACATAGGAACATCCGGTATGTTAATTTTGAAAATAGGTTAATACAGGAATGTTCAAGATAAGTAACCTTGTTCACTTCTAGAAAAAGGTGTTAGTGTCCCTCAAAGAAACTCCTTCCCCAAAGAGCCCGTTTATCCCTCCACGCTACATACAACTGGCTAAATGCCACTTTATGCATGGGACCCAAAAAAGCCGTCCAGGCTTAATGTGTCTGGAGACTAGTTCAGGAGAGTGTGAGAGCCGGGTTCTTGCCAAAGAGAACCAGTTACCGACAAAAATCATTAATTTTACTACACTCGGATGGTGATGAAATTCTTTCCGCACTCCAAATTCCACAGGGATGTCTGGTAAAAATTACAAATGATAGGATGTTTCCTAACCTGAGAATACATCTTTCCAAAGCTAACCATACTCTGGAAAAGTAAAGTCTGCTTCACGAAAGAACAAATATATTCATTTACACGTCTACCTAGAACGCAGCCCTTCTGTGTTTCCTTCGTGCAAGTGCGCCTTTGGCTCCTTGACTTAAAAGATTCTTATCTGAAAGAGACAATTAGTTATAGATTCCTTAGCCTAGAATTCCTTAACATAGAATTACCCCCAGGCGTCAGACTGGATCCGGAGAATTTTTCGTCAGCAGTACCCCTGCGTGTCGAAAGGTGGCGTTGGTCGGCTCCGCGTTCGTCGTTGGCGTCGTGGTCGCCGGGATGACGTTGCGGTAGCTACTAAGACGCCGCCCTCGCGTGCTGACATCAGTTCTTTCTTTTTCCGCGCCGGCCAGCGCAGATCCAGAGAGAGCGGTACCTCCAGTCACTTTTTGACTGACTTTTTGCCAACTTTTGTCAATGCCGTTTTTGAGTCTTCGACTCCTGGTGCACATCAGGGATGCCCGGTTTCAAGGCTTGCGGTTCCTGCCGACGTTTGATTTGGGTGACGGATCCGCACCGCATGTGCCTGTTCTGTCTGGAACCCGACCACGACTCCAAGTCGTGTTCTGACTGCCGAACCATGAATCCGAAGTCTTTGCGGGAGCGGTCCGGAAAGCTTCTCGAGGCCCGGCAGTCCGCTCCGCGCCGCTCGTGGTCCCGGTCGCGTGGGAGGTCGAGGGAACCGTCGCGGAGTCACCACCACTCTTCTAAGTCTTCGCACTCTTCAGGTAAGTCGAAGCACAAGAAGAAGTCGAAGAAGCATCGTCGCTCTTCAACTTCTCCCCGTCCATCGGCTGACGCGGCGAGGGATGCGGGTGGTGCCCCTTCCCCGGCTCCGCGTGCAGAGCCCGCTGGGTCGACTCCGGGTTTCCCTCCTTTTCCGGGGCCCGGTGCGACCCCTGCCCAGCTTCGGAGTTTCTACGAAGCGATACATGCCATCTTTGGGCAGTCTGACTCCGCCGGCGCGCCTTCGGGCCCTGCGGACTCAGCTGGGGGCCCTGGGTCTTCGACGCCTGCGGCTTCGGCCCCGGCACCGCAGGGTTCCCTTGGGTCCAGGCCTGGATCCGGATCGGCGCCGGTCGACCTTACCACGCCTCCCCGGCGCCGATTCCACCGGCACCACGTCCGCAGCCGACGCCGGCTGTGTCCCCAGCCGGCGTCGACCCCGGCCTCCACCCCTATGTGGACACGGAGCCGGACCAACGTCGACCAACGCCGGTTCTGGTGCCGACGGGTACTTTTGTGCCCCAGTTCCATCCTGGTTCTTTTAGGCCTGATTGGCAACCAGAGGAGGGTGAGTAGGACTGGGAGGGGTCTGGGGACCCTTTAACTGACCAGTTGGAGTATGAACCGGACTGGCGAGAGGAGTTGGGGGATGCCAGTGGGCTGGACACTTCCCCAGACCTTGGAATGTTGTCTCCTCCTACCGTGGCTACGGAGGAGGGAGCTTCTTATGCAGTGGTGTTGCGTAGGGCGGCCGAGGCCCTCAACCTCGAGCTACCTACGGTAGCGGTCAGGACTAACCTCCTGACAGAGGTGCTTCAACCGGCAGCGAGCTCTTCGGAGCCCCTGCTGCCGTTCAATGAAGCCCTCACTGACATCCTTTTGGGCACCTGGCCCAGGCCTAACACAGGGGCTCGTGTGGACAGGATCATCGCCCGACGCCACTGCCTGACTCCAGACGACTCCACTTTCCTCTCCCAACACCTCACCCCAGAGAGCTTGGTGGTCCAAGCCTCCACGTCCAAAGGCGCATTCCCTAACGCACCACCTGATGGGGACTCCAAAAAGCTGGGCCACCTTGAGAAGAAGATGTTTTCTTCCTCCAGCTTGGGACTGCGGTCGGTAAACACTGCATGTCTGTTGGGCCGTTACACCCACTCTGTGTGGGATATGGTGGCGCAGGTGCTGCCCCAGTGCCTGGAGGAGGCCCGGGCCGTCCTCTCCCGTGCAGTTGCCGAGGGGAGAGACGCAGCCAAGTTTACCATTCGCTGTGGACTGGACACCGCCGACTCGCTAGGCAGGACGATTTCCATGTCGGTAGCCCTTCGACGCTACGCCTGGCTGAGGTCGACTGGTTTCTCCGGGGATGTCCAAGCTACCCTTATGGACATGCCCTTTGATGGCCGTCGCCTGTTCGGCGACAAGGCAGACAACGCGCTAGAGCGCTTCAAGGACTCTTGGGCTACGGCCAAGTCCTTGGGCCTCTCCACCACCCGCCCTGCGCAGTATGCCTTTCGCCCCTTTCGTGGCTGCGGAAAGGGTGCCCCGCCACTTTCCGCCCAGAGCCACAGGCCGGCGCAAGCTGTTCAGCCCCTGCGCAGCCGGGACGTGGGAACCACCACTGTGGTTCTAGGGGCCAGCGAGCGGGCCAGTCCACCACAGCCCCCTCTGCAGCAGCCTCCAAACCCTCCTAGTCCGACCTTTCAGAGCCACCGATCACCAGTGGGCGGCAGGATTCGCCATCACCTCCCCCACTGGCGCACCATCCCGTCGGACAGGTGGGTTTTGCAAATAGTCCGAAGGGGCTACTTACTCCCTCCCCTTCGAGACTACCCCTCCATCCATGCCACCTCAGCACCATCGCATGTCGGAGGATCCTCTGGTCCTTCTCCAACAGGAAGTTTCGGCACTCTTGGCCAAGGGAGCCATCGAGCGAGTTCCTGCCCCAGAAGTAGGTCGTGGTTGCAATTCCCACTACTTTCTGGTGCCCAAGAAGGACAAAGGCCTGCGTCCTATCTTGGATCTCAGGAACATCAACCGCTTCCTCCGGAAGGAGATTTCAAAATGTTGACGCTAGCTCAGGTCCTGTCTGCCCTCGACCCTGGAGACTGGATGGTAGCGTTGGACTTGCAGGACGCATACTTTCACATTCCCGTCCTGCCGGCCCACCGGCATTACCTGCGGTTCACGGTAGGCCACGAGCACTTTCAGTTTACCTTGCTCCCCTTTGGCCTTACCAGCTCCCCTCGGGTGTTCACGAAAGTGATGGCGGTGGTCGCGGCTCATCTGCGCAGATCAGGGGTTCCAGTCTTCCCCATATCTGATGACTGGCTGGGGAAGGCGGGCTCGCCCCAGACAGTCGTCTCCCACCGCCAGACTACGGCGGACCGCCTGTATTCGCTGGGGTTCATTATCAACGTGCCGAAGTTACACCTGACTCCCTCTCAGAAGCTCCTTTTCATCGGAGCGGTTCTGGACACGACGCAGTTTCGGACTTATCCTCCCGAGCAGCGAGTCCGGGATATTCGGGCTATGATTCCGATCTTTCAGCCTCTATCCGAGGTTTCGGTCAGAATGACCCTGAGGCTGCTGGGCCTCATGGCCTCCTGAATCCTGCTGGTAGATCATGCCAGGTGGCATATGTGGGCTCTGCAGTGGGACCTGAAGTTCCAGTGGGCACAGCATCAGGGGAATCTGTCCGATTGGGTTCAGATCTCGGAGGGCACTGCACGTCAATTGCAGTGGTGGCTCACAAACCAGGATTGGATCAACGGCAGATCCCTCTTCCTTCCCCAACCAGAGTTCAAAGTGGTGACAGATGCATCACTGCTGGGATGGGGCGGCCACATGGGAGAGGCGGAGATCAGGGGCGTCTGGTCTCCGGCGGAGTCCGGGCTCCACATCAACCTTCTGGCGCTCCGGGCGATCCGTCTTGCACTAAAGGCATTCCTTCCCTCTGTCCGGGGAAGAGTAGTGCAGGTGTTCACAGACAACACCACCGCCATGTGGTACTGCAACAAACAGGGCGGGGTGGGGTCGTGGACCCTATGTCAAGAGGCTCTCCGTCTCTGGACATGGCTGGAACATCAGGGCATATCCCTGGTGGTTCAACACCTGGCAGGTTCACTGAACGCCAGGGTGGACGAACTCAGCCGCAGGTGCATGATGGATCACGAATGGCATCTTCACTCGGAGGTGGTGCATGGTCTCTTTCAGCAGTGGGGTGAGCCTTGGTTAGATCTATTCGCCACCGAAGAGAACGCGCAATGTCAGCAATTCTGCGCGTTGGAATTTCCAAGGCGGCACTCGCTAGGCGACGCTTTTCGTTGCGAGTGGATTTGCTGTCTTCTATACGCCTTTCCGCCTATACCACTTCTGCCCAGAGTGCTGAAGAAGATGAAGCGCGACCGGGCCCAAGTCATTCTTGTGGCTCCAGATTGGGCACGAAGAGTCTGGTATCCCGAGCTGTTACACATGGCCATCGATCCTCCGATCCGACTGCCTCTTCGGGAAGATCTTCTGTTGCAGCAGCAGGGGACGGCCCTCCACCCGAACCTGTCCAACCTCCTTGCGTGGAGATTGAGCGGCGACAGTTGGCAGCCTTCGACCTTCCTCCAGAAGTCTGTGATGTTATCTTGGCAGCCAGGCGTCCCTCCACTAAGACTGTATACGCCTGCAGATGGAACAAATTTGTGGCATGGTGCACAGCAAAGGCTGTGGATCCCCTTTCTGCCCCTCTTTCTGAAGTTCTTTTGGTCCTCTTGTCTTTGGCCCAGCAGGGCTCTGCTCTGGACACTCTGAAGGGCTACCTCTCGGCCATTTCAGCCTTTCTTAGGCTTCCTGATCAGCCTTCTCTTTTCAAGTCCCCTGTTGTAAATCGCTTCCTTAAGGGCATTACTCATCTTTTTCCTCCTATCCCCTTCGTAATGCCTCAGTGGGACTTGAACTTGGTTCTTACTTATCTTATGTGCGCTCCCTTTGAGCCGCTTCATAACAGTCCTCTCAGACTTCTTACTTTAAAGACTGCCTTTCTGGTTGCCATCACCTCTGTTCGCAGGGTGAGTGAGCTCCAGGCTCTTTCTTCAAAGCCTCCTTTTCTGGCTGGTTATCCGGACAAGGTCGTCCTCAGAACCAGACCTTCCTTTCTCCCCAAGGTGGTTACTTCTTTCCACATTTGTCAAACCATCACTTGCCCACCTTCTTTCCGCCTCCGCATCCTTCTAAGGAGGAAGAGAGGCTCCACCGTCTGGATCCAAAACGTGCGCTTTCCTTTTATTTGGATCGCACCAAGCAATTCCGGCTGGATGATCAGCTCTTTGTTGGCTACCTGGGCGCCAAAAAAGGTCGGGCCGTGCACAAACGGACCATCTCTAGGTGGGTCGTTTTGTGCATTAAAGCTTGCTACTCTTTGGCAAAGAAGGAGCCTCCAGTGGGACTGCGCGCCCATTCCACCAGGGCGATGGCAGCTACCATTGCTTTGGACGGGGAGTCCCCCTCAATGACATCTGTCAGGCAGCTACATGGGCATCTCTGCACACGTTCACAAAACACTACTGCCTGGACAGCCAAGTCCGGAGCGACAGCTTCTTTGGCCGTTCTGTTCTCCAGGACTTTCTGTTGTGAACTTGGTTCGCAGACCCACCTCCGGGGTTGGTATTGCTGGGGTATCTATTCTAAGGTAAGGAATCTATAACTGTCTCTTTCAGATGAACAAGTTACTTACCTTCGGTAACGATATATCTGTAAGAGACATAGATTAGTTATAGATTCCTTACCGCCCCACCCATCCTCCCCGTTCTGCGAACTGACTTCTAGGGTCAGGGAATCACTTTCAGGGACCTAGTTTTGTGCACCAGTGGTCAGTGTCTTGCATGGCTCTGCACTTCTGGCGTGGAATGTCGTGTAAAAGAACTGACGTCAGTGCACGAGGGCGGCGTCTAAGTAGCTACTGCAACGTCATCCCGGCAACCACGACGCCAATGATGAACGCGGAGCCGACCGGCGCCACCTTTCGACGCGCAGGGGTACTGCTGACGAAAAATTCTCCGGATCCAGTCTGACGCCTGGGGGTAATTCTAAGGTAAGGAATTCTAAGGTAAGGAATCTATAACTATTCTATGTCTATTACAGATATATCGTTACCGAAGGTAAGTAACTTGTTCTTCACTCACATCTACTTGCAAGAGAAAACCCCTTAATAGTCCTTCTGGTTAATCCTGCCTTTTGTTAAGGGAAGCGCTTGCTCTGATGCTGCTGGCTGTGGTGAACCAGTGTGGTGACTTATTTGCAGTGCGCCTCTCAGTAACAGTAACATCAGAGATCTCATTACTATCCATCATAATGTTGATGGGGAGGAGCGGGCGAATGGCCATTGGCGGAAAATCTCCTTCAACTCTGTTAGTGGCTACAGTGAAGCATGCTCGATAGAGTGGCTAAAATCCCAATAGTCAGATGGGGGGGATTTGTTATGGTGGAAAATTGTAAGGCATTGAGGATATAACCAATATCTACAAAAGTAAAAATCAGAAAGTCATTTAAAAAAATGTATCTTGCAATGCATAGCAGAGAGTGCCATGGACACAGAGAAACAAATATATCTACTTGAGGTTAAAAAAAAGTAGGGCACTACAAAATATCTCCAGCCCATTGTGGAGTTCAAACTTTGCACCCATAAGTGGGGAAAGAAATAGCTGAAAAAGACTTGTGCTAAAGAAAATCTTTCTACAACTCCATCAATTGTATTGAATGGCCACTATGGACCTGCAAGATGCAGGATTTCATGTACTGGAGCCCAGAAACACAAAACATTCCTGAGAATCAAAGTACAGAATCAACACTTCCACTCAGGCTGCTCCAAGTGCATCACAGTGGTGTCAGCTATCCTTGCATGGAAGGGCTGTTACTTTACCTTTACCTACATGATTAGATCCTGAAAGTCATCTCACAACAGAAAGTGTCCTGGTCATCCAAAACTGTAGTATGAAAAATGCAGAAGGCAGGTCTGCATGTAGACAATGAACGGTCCACAGCCACCCCAATGCAATAGGTCCACAATCTGGGGACACTGATAACCAGAAAACTCGTAAGAGTGATTCTTTAAGAGGGGGAAACTGTTATAAGTTCAGAAGAAATGTAAAATGCGGACTGCCAAGTGACATCCAAAACCTTAGAAGATTTTGTCTCTTCTTGGGTCAATAGCATGCTGTATCTTGATATTCTCCAGTGTCACGCTGCGTAAGAGAGCCCTGCATGAATGCTAGGAGTGACCATCAGGGATGAACTACCTCTGTCCGTGACAACAGCATTACAATACTTCCCAGTACGGACAAATGTACTAAACCTGACGATGGAGCTTCTTCCAGCAGAAGCTTCTAGTAAAAGCAAGTCACAGGTCTTTCCCTGTTAGGATTGTACGGTCATTTCAACGATCTACCAGTGGAAACGGAAAGTTTCTGACATTATTATGTAAAACCTCAAAGTTGTTCACATTGATGTTCTTCCATCTGCCCTTAACATATAGAGAGGTACTGATCCAGACAGACAGTATGACATCAATGTCTAAGGTAAATAAGGGTAATGAGGGTAAGGACCCTTTAGGACGGGGGGTGCATCGTACAGCCAGGAGAACTAGTTTTTCAGATTAACCACTGCCTTTGTAAATAGATTCCATTTAAATGTATTATAAGTAAATGTATCTTCCATGGATATCCTGAAAATAGCACAGATCTCTTCCTCTTGGACCGATGAGGGGTTTCATGCTAGAAGCCTCACAGTTACAGTAGTCTTCACGGAGAGCATGTCGCATACACAGTTTTGTGACCAGTTGCCAACTTCAAACAGGCTTATTCACAACAGCAGAAAAAGTAGAATGCCAAGATTTCACAACCAGGCATTAGGGAACCTCCAGACTAGACTTTTGAGGATTGTTTGTAAAAAGCATCTATTCATTTATAGTCACTAGTCAATCTATTTGTTTAAAGGTAACACAAGTAACGCTTTGACCAGATTGATGATGCTATTGGGGATTTGAGAAATATGGGCATCACATTACAAAATTGGGTGCAAAGATATATGTCTGACAAGTACCCTTGCTGCGGTCAGAAACATCTTGATGCTGATCATTAGGAACTTGGCTGGGACATCTAACCATTCAGCCATTGGCTCTTCTGAAGATCTAGTGATGGTGAAGTTTTAGGAAGTTTGGAACACCTAAGGGCTGTGAATTTGAAGATATTGAACAACTGTATGTGGGCTCTTAGAAAGGCCGTAACATCTAGAGATTGGACCTTACAAGAGCAGGTAGCCTAGAAGTTCTGTTATAGTAGGGCAAGAACGTCTGACGGTTGGGCTTTCTCTGGGCAAGAGCATCTGTAAAGTTATTTACCTGAAAAGGAACATCTGGTGGTTAGGCCTGCAAGAGGATAAATATGTGGAGGTTGAGTCTTGGGAGGATTGGAGCATCTAGACATTCAGCCTTAGGAGGCAGGAACATCCAGAGGTTGTATTTGGGAAGGCAGGATTAGGAAGTGGTGTGTGGTGTAAGGAATTCTTGTATCCATTTTTCTCTCCTTATTGCAGACGTCTGAAACTATATGTCATAATTTCACCTGTTTCTTCCTCACTGTTTTAAATACCCTGAAAGGGCACTTGATAATGCAGGTAATGTTCAGAGGAAGACATTCCAAGTACTACTTTAGTCAAGTTATGTCCAATGCTCACACTGGATGTATACGTCCTTCAGCACCATATTTCTACTATTCCTTTAACATATCCTTCTTTTGCCCTTTCTCCAGCTTTCCATGCTTTTTACTGAGGAGTGTGACAAGGTGCGTGATCTGATGCATGTCCACTCATTTAGCTATGACTTCCACTTGCGGATTGTGCACCAGTACCTCTTGGGCTCTCACATGACGTTGCGCCAGGGCTACCACCTCACCAGCTTCCTGGAGGACTTCATTGCCCAGCATCCAGACATACCCAAGTTTGGACGCAATCATGTCTTTCAAGGTACCAGTTATTTATGTAATTAAAAATGTACCACTGTTTATTAAATATGTATTTATTCTACAAAGAATGCACATGGTTTAGAATTGCAGTACCCTCTTTAATCTACAAAAGAATTGTGTTGGAGCACTCAAACTTAAGAGAAATCAGTTCTCCGAGTGTGTACGAAGGTCCAAACAATTAATGTTATTTTTATTTTATTGGGAGCATTGATGGACAACAACAACATTGCGTGCCAGGTCTGTCTCACCTTCCACTTCAAGAAGACCCTCAGGTATTGATGAGAGAGACGGTGGGCCAATTAAAAACAGCACTAATGCATATCACTAACTGGAAGGAAATGCCCCTTTGTGCATGATCACCCCCAGGTTTTTGGACTGATGCTACTTGTTTTTCGACTTGTAAATGCACTGAGTCATGCCAAACAGGCCTCAGTGCCAGTACTCTGACCCTTTTAAAAGGTATATGTCTAATTGGCTCACCCACAATTGGCGTACGTTAACTTACTTATAAGTCCCTTGTATATGGTACCTGGGTTACCTAGGGCCTGTAAGTTAAAGTGTTCCTAATTGCACCACTTAGTGTGGCATCACTATTGTGACAAAGCAAAGCATGACTCCCAGCCCGCCATTGCCGGCTGGCAGAGCAGTTTTCAACAGTCAACATTTAAAGTTATGGCAGAGCTCAAGCCTTCCTTTTTAAATATTTATTATCCATCCCTAAGGCAGGCCTACTGAGCCCTAAAGGCAGGGTGCTTTATATTAAAAAGATGGCCATGTGTTTTAGTAACTTTACATGTCCTGGCAGTAAAAACCCTGCATTGTTGTTTTTACTGTGAAGAGGCTTTTAACCCCGTAGGCGAGTAGAGGTTTGCATGCTGACAACTTAGCAGTGCTAACTTCTGAATGGGAGTACTCAAGATACTTCAATTTGTTGCATTAAACCCGACTTGTTGCCCAAGTTTAATTTAATGTAACGTATACAAATGGATACTTTAGAAAGTTGCCATTTTGTTGCCCAAAGTTTACCAGTGACTGTTTAAAGTTGCACGCAGACTGTGGTCCTTTTGACAGCCGTCAGCTCTCCTGGAGAGAGGTGTGAACGACTCTCAGGAAGGAACACAAAGGATGTGCCATTGGAATAGTTGTGTTCTTCTCCTGACAGGATAGCCAAAGTGGGTGTGAGCCCAAAAGGTGAGCTTCAAAGGTGACGCGCACAAGAGGGACTGCTCATTTGTTGTAGCAGACAGGCTGCCATCTCAGACAGACAGGGGGAAGCTGTTGTCAAGCCAGTTTTTCCATCGGTGTGTAGCCCCCAACTAGCCACACCTATGGGATGGGCTAAGGAGCTCCACATACCAAGAGAAGGGTTGTAGTGGACAGAATGGTGCATTCTGGGCTAGCTACGTGACACACTTCACGGAAAGTCTTCACTAGGCGGGAGAGGACCTGGTTGCCCATTGGCTAGTAGTCGCTACATGCCTGAGGGCAAGAAATACACATAAAACTGGCACCTAGACCTCACATTGCGTCTGTACTGGAGAGGACCGTAGGAGGACTGTCCTGCTGTTCCCTGTAGCCAGCAAAGAGAGGCTGCACCAAAGACTGGACTGCACATTGGGCTAGCAATGAAAGGACTGTGCCTGTGGTGTCCTCTCGGGATAAAGTTATCTCTGAGCCCCAGACAGAAAAGGTGACTCCAGGGGTCAGTTGGCAGACTCCCTGTTACAGCCACAGGGCCATAAAAGCTGAAGAAGCCTGCCTTTGCGAGTTGGTTGCCAAGAATTCCTGGTCACACCTCACAGCCGAAGTGCAGTCTTGGAGACAGAGTTCTGACCTTCAAAAGTTGCACCCGAGTCTGCTGGGCCCGTGAGAGTCATCAAAGTGCAGTTTTGTCACCCAACTAGGAATTTACTGCCACTTAAAGGGAACCGCTGTTATCGCTTTAACCGGAGACCAGTGGCAACTGGGCTTTGGCTACACTTCACCCAGACTTCGAGTGGCATCAACCCCTAAGCCCAAAGTCACCCACCTTTTTCATGGACCAAGTGGTGGCCACAGGCACACTCCCCCGATACCAGCTCAGCAATCTTGAGCATCTTCAAAATCCTGCATCCTTTGCATCAGGACCACTCCTTTGATCCCTATGGCGGTTCGCCATTAGATTCTGAAACTGGACTGGAGACTGCTTTAACTGCGAAGTAATTGTTCAACTGGACATTATTGGTCTGTGTAACTGGCTCCCTGCCGGAGTTGGTCACCACAACAGTGCCTTTATAGATGTTTTCAAGTTAGTTGTGGCTAGCCCTAAACCGCAAGTCTCTGTAGATTACAGTGATTTTTTGCACTAAATGAAAATCTATGATTTATAATTTCTTTGAAAATGTATAAGTCCGAAATCCTCCAGGGGATTTTTGACACTGAGGTGTCTATTTAAAAATAAAAATGCAACCTATTTTTATAAATTGGTGTTGGATTTTTATTGTTTTGTCTTTTCGTGTTATTCAACTGTTTTGGTACTTCTAAATGCTTTCCTTTGATAAAACCTGACTGCTCTGAGCCACAACTGTCCAGGATTGAGCTGAGGTTTTACAAACAAACCTGGCTGGACATAATTAAGGGTGGGTGGTGAACTCTGCTCCGCCGGCAGAGTTTGCAGACTTTTTCCCGCTCTGCTTGGAGCACGGAGTATCACAAAAACTCGGCCTCCCACCACGGAGTGGAGTTCACCAGCGCACTCACCCGAAATTCGGACTGTACCATGGTTGAAAAATGGAGAGGAGGCTGACGTGGGTGAAAGGTGCTTCCAGGGTGGGGGACTTTCAGTATCCTCCTGATCCTCTTGTTTGCTTTGCCATGGTGGTGGGCGCACAGTAGACCCAGTGGGACACTGCAGAGCTGAACAAGCCCTGCCATGCGTGCCTGTATTGACCACTCTGGCTGTGCCCCTCTAGTCTCTACAGCCTTGGTACGCTCCTCCCTCCTCCCAGCTGGCGGCTTGCAGTGGTACTGCTCCAATCCCAGGACTGTTGGGGCCGTACTTTACGAGACCTTCCCTCCCCTCGGAGCCCGACCCAACCCGAGAGCAGCCGCAGCACCAGGAGCAGGAGGACAGGACACCAGCGGCAGCCTCAAACCACCCCCAGAAACCTCCGAACCGCCACCCGCCCCAGAAAACCCCAGCCATGGGCAACACCGTCAGTGAGCGGAACAGAAACCAGGCCTTAACAGAAACGAATTAGACTGCCATACCGTTACCACCCCACTGGGCCTGCGGATTTTGGAGTAAAGAGGAAGCAGCACGGGGTGTAGGGCCCAGAGGAGCTTTTTCTCTTCATTGCAACGTGCCACCCCTTATGATCCACTTGGGGCTCTGCCTCTCTGCTACTGTTTGACTCACCAGTTGTACTTTTGCCGTGATTAGTGTTTGACGGTCATCCATTTGTACAGCCTTTTAACTGCACATAAAAATCTTGATTGAGCCTGGTGCTTTTCCGGTGAGCAACTCAGGCATTCCCAACAAGCCTATGACTCGTGCTGTCCTGTGCGAGTGACTGGTCCAGCCCCAGGCCACCACACACCCGCACCCAGAGATGTTTTGTCTGTAGATGCATGTGCTTTCTTTTCACGCCAGCTCTGGAGGCCAGCTGCTTTCCTGTGGCCCCATGTGCTTGCTGTGTTCTGGCAAGGAAGGAAAGAATACTTCTGGCACTGCGGAACGGAACTCCGCAGAATTCCACAGAGTTTTTATACAACTTCGCGGAGTTCCGCGTAGTGCAACTCCGCAAGCTCCGCCCACCCCTGGACATAATATGGAACTGTGAGTTTATTTCATGGGGAGGTTGCACAACCACACCATATAATAAACCACTTTCCTCACACTAACAATGAGAATAATATGTACATTTCTAACATGGTTGGAATATTCCTGGCAGCCTATCACCCTAAAAACTACTTTTAGGCGCTAAACTATGGGAGCATTAAGTAGATAACTTCTATCTAGAGTTTCTTGGGATTTAGTGCACTGCATACCAGTTCACAGCGGAGAAGCTGTGATTATCAAACTTCGACCGGGCATATTCCCTCAAAAGGAAAACACACATCAGCTGGGCTCAGCTCCTCTCCTCTCTGTATCAGCTCTCAGCATAGGAATGGATGCTGTGGCAGTCTTTCAGGACCCCTTGCATTAACCTGGGACAATGATCTCTCTTATTCAGTGGTCATTTCCTGTGATTTGTATAGGGTTGACCACTGACGTCTGCCCTACATTGGGGGACTTTCCACTTAATCCAAGACCTAGCTGGTATGAACCAGTATTAAGCAAATATGTCAACTAGCTTTTAAACTGCTGTCTGATTCTAAATCTTGATTCCATCTATTATAATATGTCTAGATATTGTTTTCAAAGATTCGTAAATTCATTATCTGAAAGAAACACGTTAGTTATAGATTCCTTACCTTAGAATTACCCCCAGGCGTCAGACTGGATCCGGAAAGGTTTTTCGTCAGCAGTACCTCTGCGTGTAGGAAGGTGGCGTCAGTCGTCTCCGCGTCCGTAGTCGTGGTCGCCGGGATGACATCGCGGCAGCTACTTAGACGCCACCCTCGCGCGCTGACGTTAGTTCTTTCTTTTTCCGCACCAGCCAGCGCAGATCCGGGAAGAGCGGTACCTCAGTCATTTTTTGACTAACTTTTTCTCGACTTTTGTTGACTTCTTTCTTCGAGTCTCCGACTCCGAAAAGGTGCACAAGGGATGCCCGGCTTCAAGGCTTGCGGTTCCTGTAGCCGACTGATGTCGGTGACGGATCCGCACTGCGTGTGTCTTTTTTGCCTGGAGCGCGACCATGACCCCAAGTCGTGCTCCGACTGCCGATCGATGGCGCCGAAGGCTTTGCGGGAGCGGTCCTGAAAGCTGCTTGAACATCGGCAGTCGGCTCCGCGCCGTTCGAGGTCCCGGTTGAGGGACCGGTCGCGGAGCCACCCCCATTCCGGTTCGAAATTATCGAAGTCTTCGCACTCTGGGTCGGGTAAGTCGAAGCACAAGAAGAAGTCGAAGAAGCATCGCCGCTCTTCGACTTCTCCTCGTCGGTCGGCCGATCCGCCGAGGCATGAGGGTGGTGCCCCTCCCACGGCTCCGCGCGCGGAGCCTGCAGAGCCGACTCAGAGTTTCCCTCCCTTTCCGGGACCCAGAGCGACTCCCGCCCAGCTTCGTACGTTCTGCGAGGCGATGCATGCCATCTTTGGGCGAACCGACCCCACCGGCGCGCCTTCGGGCCCCGCGGACTCGGTTGGGGGGCCTAGGTGTTCGCTGCCGGTGGCTCTGGCGCCGCAGGCCCCCCTTGGATCCAGGCCTGGATTCGGATCGGCACCGGTTGACCTCGTTACGCCTCCACCGGCGCCGCTTCCGACAGCACCACTACCGCGTCCGACGCCGGTTGGCCCCCCGGCCGGCGTCGACCCTGGCCTCCATCCTGATGTGGACACGGAGCCGGACCGGCGTCGTCCGACGCCGGATCCGGCGCCGGGTGGGGTTTTCATGCCCCTATTCACTCCTGGGGTCCCTTTTCAACCACAATGGCACCCAGAGGATGATGAGGAGGACTGGGAGGGGTCAGGTGACCCTTTAACTGACCAGTTGGAAAGTGAACAGGACTGGAGAGAGGAACTGGGGGATGCCAGTGGTTTGGACACCTTCCCTGACCTTGGCATGTTGTCTCCTCCTACCGTGGCTACGGAGGAGGGAGCGTCATATGCAGTGGTGTTGCGTAGGGCGGCCGAGGCTCTCAACCTCGAGCTTCCTACGGTGGCGTTCAGGACTAACCTCCTGACGGAGGTGCTTCAGCCGGCTGCGAGCTCTTCGGAGCCCTTGCTGCCGTTCAATGCGGCCCTCACCGACGTCCTTTTGGGCACCTGGTCCAGGCCCAACACGGGGGCTCCCGTGGATAGGATGATTGCCCGACGGCACCACCAGGCTCCGGGCGACCCCACTTTCCTCTCCCAACAACCCACCCCGGAGAGCTTGGTTGTCCAAGCCTCCACTTCCAAAAGCGCAGTCCCTACCGCTCCCCCGGAAAGGGAATCCAAGAAGCTGGACCACCTTGGGAAGAAGATTTTCTCTTCCGCCAGCTTAGGACTGCGGTCGGTAAACACTGCATGTAGGAGAATGGAATCTGACTGCATGGTTACCCCCACTTCTTTCCTGGTGTTTTGCTGGTTTTTGACTAGTCTGACTGGGATCCTGCTAATCAGGACCCCAGTCTATCTGCTTTCTCCCTAAATTGGTTGTTAATGTACTTTAGGTACACTCCAGATTGGATTCTGGGGTACCCTTATAAGTCCCTAGTATATGGTATACTATGTACCCAGGACATAGGTACCCCAGAGGCCTCCCAGGGGCTGCAGCATGTATTATGCCACCCCTGAGAGACCATTCAAAATGACACAACAGGTCTGCTACAGCAGCCTGTGTAGGGTGGTGCATGCACCCCTTACTTAGATATAGGTTCACTATATCTATCCTAATCACTGCACATATAAACCTATCAGTCACCCCTATAGCAGGCCTTATCAATCCTGAAGGCAGGGTGCTGGGTTTTATGTGAGAGGGTGCCAATGCATGAGCCGAGCCCCTCTGCAGCCTTCGGAACCCATATTCCGGGGTTGTTTGTGATGCAGCCAACCATATATACTTAAGTGCATTATAACCTCGCGGTAAATGCTAACTTTAATATGGCTGCATGGAAACATGTTGTGTTTGGTGTCAAACACCTTGAAATCATACCTCCACACCAGTAACTGGTGTGGAGGTATGATTCCACCCTCCTAGAGGGAGAAATATGACAACACCGGTACACCCGGTACCAGCTTTCCTGACCCTGGCATCACAAAATGGATGCTGCCAGCCACAGACACGAGTCTGCCCTCCTGCTGCTGGACGAAACTCCGGCAGGGGAAGGTTTGACAATAGGTTTCCTGTCACAGGGAGGTGTGACCACCTCCCAGACGGGCTTTAGTGTATTGGGGCTGGGTGGGTGCACTCTGAAAGTGCTTTGATGTTTGCACTGGGGGCACATTTGGTGTCCCTGTGCATAGTCCAGCTCAAACCGGTTGCAGGAGCCATTTGCTCCTGCTCTGGCGCGAAACTGGACAAAGGACATGGGTGTAGCCACCCCTCTGTCCTGACCCTCCCATAGGTGGGTCCCCAGAGTTTGTCCCACCCCTTCCTTGGGTATAAAATAGGAAACCCTGACTACAGGACTTTGGATTTACCTGGACTAAACTCTGCTACAGAAACCAAGTAACTTTTGACGATCTACAGTTCTTGTGCTAACTTATCTAATGTGCGCTCCCTGTGACGAGCTTCATAGCTGTCCCTTACAGCTCTTAATTCTTAAGACTGCTTTCCTGGTAGCCATCACTTCTGCTAGAAGGGTGAGTGAGCTCCAGACCCTTTCTTCAAAACCTCCTTTCCTATCTGTCCATCTGGATAAGGTGGTTCTCCGAACCCGTCCATCCTTCCTTCCTAAGGTGGTCACTGCCTTCCACATTGGGCAGACCATTACCTTGCCCACCTTCTTTCCGCCTCCGCATCCTTCGAAGGAGAAAGAGAGGCTCCACCGTCTGGACCCAAAACGTGCGCTTTCCTTCTATCTGGATCGCACCAAACAGTTCCGGGTGGATGATCAACTTTTTGTTGGCTACGTGGGCGCAAAGAAGGGTCGGGCCGTACACAAACGCACCATTTCACGATGGGTCGTGTTGTGTATTAAAGCTTGTTACTCTCTGGCTAAAAAAGAGCCTCCAGTAGGGCTACGCGCTCACTCCACCAGGGCGACGGCAGCCACTACTGCCTTGGGAAGAGGAGTTCCTCTAAATGACATCTGTCAGGCAGCTATGTGGGCATCACTGCACACGTTTACGAAACACTACTGTCTGGACAGCCAAATCCGGAGAGACGGCTTCTTTGGCCGTTCTGTTCTCCAGGACTTTCTGGTCTGATCTTGGTTTGCAGACCCACCACTGGGGGTTGGTATTGCTGGGGTATCTATTCTAAGGTAAGGAATCTATAACTAACGTGTTTCTTTCAGATGAACAAGTTACTTACCTTCGGTAACGATATATCTGTAAGAAACATTAGTTAGTTATAGATTCCTTACCGCCCCACCCATCCTCCCCGTTCTGCGAACTGATTTCTAGGATTAAGGACATCCTTTCAGGGCCCTAGTTTTGTGCACCAATGGTCAGTGTCTTGCATGGCTCTGCGTTTCTGGCGCGGAAAGTCGTGTACATCAGCGCACGAGGGCGGTGTCTAAGTAGCTGCCGCGACGTCATCCCGGCGACCACGACGCCGACGACTGACGCGGAGTCGACCGACGCCACCTACCGACGCGCAGAGTTACTGCTGACGAAAAAACTTTCCGGATCCAGTCTGACGCCTGGGGGTAATTCTAAGGTAAGGAATCTATAACTAACTAATGTTTCTTACAGATATATCGTTACCGAAAGTAAGTAACTTTTTCGATTAGGATCAAGTCATGCCTCTAATTATAACCACTGTACTAACATCAAACATTTAGTGCTAATATATAAATATGTGCCCCCCAAAGGTATACAATTTTAATCTCTGAACTAATCTGGATATGCATGTCCGTCAATTTTATCAAAATTTTAAGATTGAAGTTTGTTCAGTCTGCAGACATTGAATGGACAAACTGTAGTAGTCTTCCTAAAGCATGTATTCTTCACTGTCTATTAATCTGTTCAATACACCTTATGATGTCACTGTCATGGTGATAGAATGTGATGGTTTGAACTCTAAGGGGCAGTTGTTAGTTGTCCTTGGAAGCTGTGGAGATGGACAGTCATTAAACTAGGTGTTCTCACACTTACCTGTCTCGGTGTGATTACTACAAATTTGGCGACGAGTTGGACTGTCCCTCTCTCCACCCATGTGCTGTACTGAAGTCTCCTGTTGTATTCCGTTGTTCCTGCTATTTGGATGATTTTCTGACATCTGGTTTGCAGGAAAACTTGCAGTTTAACTCGCAGCATCTACCGTGCTTTGGTGTACATTGTTTTCGATTCTGCGTGTTCCCTCTGTGTGAAGAAAGCCACTTTGTCTTATCATTCACCCGAAGAAGGTTTGGCTAGCAGTTTCCTGCTTCGCGACCACTAAAGATCAACTCTACGATCTTATCGCGCTGCTCCCAATCTGTTGCTGTGTTTATGCTTGAGGCCATACAAACAGTGAGTTTTACTGATCGTCTGGGTGCTCTGTCGGGCTCCTTGTGTTGCGCTCTGGTTGTGTGCATTTGCCCAGAGCCGGAGGTCCTTCTCCATTCCTGGTGTGTGCCGACTGATGACGCAATAGAATCCTGCAGCTGTGTTGGCGGTTCTGGAGAACGCGTCACTTAGAGGCGTTGCTATGCAGGCTACGGCAGTGTGAGGTCTACGCAGCTGCGCATCTAGGAAGAGCGCGTACTCGTTTCTGTCATCACGTCCAGTGGCGCGTCACTGAGAGGCATCAGGATTTGTCTCTTGACACGCCGTAGCTTACGTACTCGCGTGTCTTTGAGGGGCGTGTGCGAGCTCCAATTTTCACACGGTTTACAATCTAGGTTAGTCACCTAGCAACGTAGAGGGGAGTTCCTCGTTCTTCACATCCACGTTTGGATTTTCCTTTCGTCAGTGTGAATTATCTGTGGCCAGGCTCAGGACACTCTGCAGTTTCCTGGTATGAACATTTTGGTGATGCACACAAGTCAACTCTTCAGAATTACTTTGAAGTATACCATATAGCACGTTTCTTGTGTTTTCTATGGTTAGCCTGCCTGGAGGAGATTACAGCAAAGTTAATTCTACAAGTCAGACTTTATACTGTAGTATTGTAACAGCGTGTGGCAGTGTCTTCTAGTTTAAAAAAAAAAAAAAAAAAAAAGCAAACAAGACTAACCCATTTTCTTTTACAGGTTTAGGTTAACTATTTGAACAGTTCTTTCTTGTTTTGCTAGTGTATTGTAAAGATGCAAAATGTACAACCCCCCCTCCGTTTTTACAGCTTCCAGGTGATTTGCCAATCAGGTGGAAGATATGGTACAGGGCTTTTGTGAAGTATTTAGGTGCCATGGGGGGTACTAGATTGAGTGCTGAGAGGAAAAGATTTATTTTGGAGCATAATCTAGGATTTGAGGGTCAAGCTGTTCTAGAACACTTACCTCCTCTTGAAGTTGTTGAAGGAGAAGAAGTGTTGAATGAATTTGATCAGGCTGTGAAAATGTTGGAGAAATAGTTCGATGTGGAAGGTAGTCTGGTGGTAGCCAGACACAAGTTTATTCGTGATCAAATTGTAGTCAATTGCAAGGATAAAAAGGTTCAAGAGAAATTGCTTACTCTAAAAAAAATCCCTCTCTACAAGAAACGATTACCATTGTTAAAAGCATTGAACTATCTCAGAAAGCCTCGAGAGAGCTTAAACCCGAGAAGAATGTTGTGGGTGTGGTGAAGGAGCGTAAAGATCAAGGTGATAAGTTACAGGGAGATAAAGACAAACCACAGAGTGAGCAGAAAGGGAGTAGGTACACTTCTTTTAAACCTGAGAAAAAAGTAGGTTTCTCAAAAAATGTTTGTGCAAAGTGTGGATTTCCCTCTCATTTTCCTAATTCCCGGATTTGTCCTGGTAAGAATGCCTCCTGTCGGAAGTGTGGTAAACAAGGGCATTTTGCCAAAGTGTGGGGTTTCCGGGGTAATGTCAATGTTGTTTATACTGAGGAGGATAAGGATGATTCTGTGAGTGAGATTGTGAGTTCTTTAACCGATGTAATTGTGGTTGTCAAGGATGACTCAGAGAATTGTGTTGATCCTGTAGTAGATGTGTTGGTTGATGGAAAGTCTATACAACTATTGGTGGATTCCGGAGCACGCATGACTATGGTTACCGAAGAGTTGTTTGAGAGTGTGTGGGGAGATAAATCTCTCAATCCACCAGACAGAAGTCCTGTTTCTTATGAAGGCAGGAGAATTGACTTGAAGGGGTTTTTCGAAACAAGTCTTGTTTTCAAAGACAGACATATCCATGGAAAGGTTTATGTGGCAAAGAAAGGTCTTAATATACTTCGTTGGTATCATCAGGGTTTGTTTGGCATGACTCTTAGACCAGGTACGATTGAGCAAGTCTCGGTGGTGGATGACACTCCTCAAGGTGAGAGTTTGGTCGCATGGTCCAACAAATTCTCAAGCGTTTTTGCGGATAGTTTGGGATGTTTCAAACATTTTATCAAAGTTAAGGAGCAAGCTATCCCGGTCAAACACAAGCTACGTAATGTGCCATTTAGCATCAGAGATGATTTGTCGGTTGAGCTTAAAAGGATGTGCGAGTCGGGAGTCATTGAACCTATTGAGTCCTCCCTTTGGTTGTCTCACTTGGTGGTTGCCCGTAAGAAGACTGGGAGTCTTAGAGTGTGCATTGACTTGCGCAGTTTGAACAAGGAGATCTGGGTGGACTCCCATACTCTCCCTCGTATTGATGATATTCTTTCAAAGTTTGCGGGTGCTAGATTCTTTTCTAAAATTGATCTTGCCTCCGCCTACCACCAAGTGGAATTGGATCCCAAGTGTAAACATTTGACTGCTTTTGTGTCTCCTGTTGGGACTTTTCGGTTCAGAAGGATGCCGTTTGGCTTAGCTTCGGCAGCCTCGGTTTTTCAACGTGTTATGGAGAAAGTTTTAGAGGGTGTCACAGACACTGTGGTTTTCCGGGATGACATTCTGGTTGCAGGAAAGTGCAGGGAGTCACATGATAAAAATCTTGCAGTGTATTGGACAGATTACAGGGGAAAGGGATTGTGGCCAACAAACTCAAATGCGTTTCGGTGTAGAATCCATTGAGTACTTGGGTCATCGGATTTCCGGTGATGGTATTGTACCAAGAGAAGGTCTTATTGAGGCCATTGTGAATGCTCCTTGTCCTTCATCCAAAGAACAGGTCTCTTCATTTTTGGGAGTATGTGAGTTTTACACTCTCTAATTTTACCGCAATAACTGTACATATGCGAGGTTTACTCAAGAGAAAAGCCACATTTATCTGGGATAAATCCTGTCAGGATGAGTTTACCCGCATCAAGCAAGAACTGGGATCTTGCAAAATTCTTACACCTTTTGATCCTCACTACCGGTGTACTGTGGATGCCAGTTTGGATGGATTGGGAGGGATGATCTCTCAGTTCAAGCAGAGGAAGGAACACACCATTGGGTTTGCCTTCCAAGATTTACGTCCAAGTGAGAAAAATTACTGTAATTGAGCGAGAGTTGCTGGCGTGTTGTTGGGCTGTTGAAAGATTCAAGTGTTTTCTCTGGGGTAAAATGTTCAGATTACTGAATGATCATAAACCGCTCATCCCCATTCTCAACGGTAACATTGTCAAGGATCACACTCCGAGAATTGCAAGATTAAGTTCTAAATTGTTACAATATGATTTTGAGGTTGCACATATTCCTGGCGGGAAAAACACAAGGGCTGATTTTCTCTCAAGGTCTCCTTTACCTTTGGGAAAACAGGAACTTTGTGATGATGATGCTGATGAAGAATGTTTGATCGCTGCTGTGGATGTTTGCAGTCAGGGTTGTTTTACTGAACGTGAGTGGTTCTGTGCTATGGAGTCGGACTCTGTACTCAAGAGAGTAAAGGGTTTCATAGTGTCGGGTTGGCCCAAGGAGAAACATTTGGATGGTGAGCTTCACCCTTTCGCTAAGATTGCTGATGAGCTTACTTTGGAGGGTGGTGAAATGGTCATGCGGGGGGGATAAATGTATTCCTCCTGAGTCGCTGAGAGCTCGTATCATCGACTATGGTCATGAGGGTCATCTTGGACAAACAAGCACCAAAAGGAGGATCCGATGTGTGTACTGGTGGCCTTCCATGGATCGCAAAGTAAATGATGCTGTAGAGGGATGTGTGACGTGTTGCACCAGTGACAAAGTCATCAAGGTTGCTGCTCCTCCTTTACAAGAGGTGGATCTTCCCAATGGTCTTTGGTTGAAGTTAGCCATAGATTTTGTGGGTCCTTTTAATGTCTTACCTAATAAATACAAATTTGCCTTGGTTGTTGCTGATTACTTCAGTAAGTGGTGGGAGGTTCAATTCATGACTGATCCCAATACACAGGAAGTTATATAATTTCTTCAGTGTCTTTTTGCCAGAGAGGGTTTCCCTAAAGAGATTGTATCTGACAATGGGGTACAATTTACTTCCAAGGAGATGTCTGATTTTTTAAGTCAATCTGGGATCTTACATCGCCGTGTGGCTCTGTATCACCCACAGGCCAATGGTTTCATTGAACGCACTAACCGCATTTTAGTTGAGTGTGTTCAGTGGGCTGTTTCTACTAGAATTGATATCAAGGAAGCGGTCCAAAGTATGTTGTGGGCTCATCGCACTACTCCCAGTCCCATCACGGGTTCCAGCCCCTTTGTACTCCTCCGTGGAAGGGTGGTTTCTTTTCATATGTGCCTTGCTTGGATGAAAAAATGAGGTTTACGGTCACTGTGTGGGGATTCTCAAACTGATGTGAGGACGCATTCCCATTCTGTTGTCCCTGATGAGGGTGGTTTTGAGTCTAGCGTTCGTGTGGGAGATTGGGTGAGAATTAAGTCTCCAATCAATGTGGCAAAGGGTTTGTCAAAATTTGTCCCTCCTGTTAAAGTGGATGCCACTTCACGTTTTGCTGTGAGGGTCAATGGGAGGAGTTGGTGGAATTTGTCAAAAATGTATAAAGTTCCTAGGAGGGTTGTGTTGCATTTGGGGCTTGAGTCTGGCAGTGATCCTGTTCATGTCCAGCAAGCTCGGAGGGGGTGTTCTCTGCAACCTTCTCAGTCTCCTAAGTTATCATTGGAGTATGTTACTCCTTGCAAGAGTGGAAGGAGAATTGTTCCGCCTAAACGTTTGGATTTATAGTCTATTATTTATTACAGCGGTTTCTGCTATGTTCGTTTTCTTTTTCTTTTTTCTGGTATTTTGTATTTTTTGCATTTGTTTTATGCTCTGTTATTTTTCTTTTATTTTTGCTTTGTTTTTGTTTCATGGAAAGAAAGGAGATGTTGTAGTAGTCTTCCTAAAGCATGTATTCTTCACTGTCTATTAATCTGTTCAATACACCTTAAGATGTCACTGTCATGGTGATAGAATGTGATGGTTTGAACGCAGTTGTTAGTTGTCCCTGTAAGCTGCGGAGATGGACAGTCATTAAGCTAGGTGTTCTCACACTTACCTGTCTCGGTGCGATTACTACACAAACTTATCAACTTAATAAAATAGAAATTGTAAGTTTTGTTCTTGTCCGTTAGAAAACTTGGTTCCTGTATCATTTGTTTGCCCTGGACTAATGAAAGCTCGCAAACATTGCATGTAGCAAATTTTAGCAAAATGGTCAACATGGTCGGAAACCTTGCTTTATTTTATCCCCCTGATTCTATAAATATATTGCCTGGTTAAATTGTTAAATAGGTTTTACTGTTATGACTTATAATGTATTTGTTGTTGAACATCCAATAAAATGAAGGCTTTTGAGCACTGTACCATGGATGCAAGGGGCTGTCTGCAGGCATCACTTGTTGGGCTCTTGTTTGAGGAGAGGTAGTGAGTGGCTGTCAGTCAGTCATAGGCATGTTAGTCTCTTGCCCACCTTTGGTCCAGGCTCTCAGTAGAGAAGATAACACTTGGTTCTCAATCTGTTATGATTCTCATGAGAACTGGCAGGCACAGACCAGCAAGCCAGTACATCTGAAATCCAAAGGGTGGACAGCTTAATTGCGCTGTTGCAATTTCTTACCTAATAGCTGATCTGATTGCCTCATGGTTATCAAGTATAAGTGGCATGAGAAGCCTGCCCATAAACCCTCAGCCCAGCAGAACATGGCATGTGGCTGACATGTTTTATTATTAACGTTGGTGCCTCCGCTCCACCATAACACTTACATTGAGGGAGGGACCCGTCCGTATACATTCAGTCCATATGAATAACGCATCCCACTGCAGATACTTTTTGCTGTTGTTAGTGTGTGTGTGTGTGTGTGTGTGTGTGTGTGTGTGTGTGTGTGTGTGTGTGTGTGTGTGTGTGTTTAACACACACACAATTCTTGGAATAAGGGACACAGTCCATCGTTTAAGGAAGATCAGCATTTTCAATCATGAAACCCATTAACTTGAGCTGGCATTTTACTTTCATGTTAGAATAGCAGCCCCCAATGCCAAGAAAGAAATGTGAGGAGCAAGCCGAGTATCTGAACATGATGCTGTAGGAAGCACGATAGTGAAACAAGAAATAATTGTAAGTGTCTTAATAACTTGCAGAATAATTTCTGATTCTGCCAGTTATTTGCCTTTTCTAAAGGGACCCGCAGGATACACCTTTAATCCCCTGGTAACCTCAACACGGAGTTGCTGGTACCACCGGTATCTATAACTTCAGGGAGTGGTGGAGCTACAACACCAAAATCAGGCACTTCGTGATGAGGCCCTACATGTCCATAGCGGCTCTCTGCAGCACAGCAGGCCTTTCTCTTATCAGCGCTATTACCCCAAACCTCTGAGACATTTCAGGTCTTGAGGTGCCCTTTCAGTAACCACCATGGAGACTTGATCTATCTGCCTTGTAACTTCTCTCTCTCCAATGCTCTAACCTCTTTCACTCTATTGTAGGCATGTTGGCCTTGACAACTAACTTGATCGCAGCCCATCAGCTGTACAACTACATCGCTGACCATGCCAACACTTACCACATGAAACCCCTGCGCATGTGCCGTCCTGCATCGCCAAGCACAGACAGCAAGAAAGCCCAAAGCAGTGAGCAGAACGAGTATGCGCTGGTGTCCATCTGGAACAGGTAAGCAGGTTGGTCTATGGGGTAGGGTGCTCTCAGTGCATAGGTACTGCAATGGCGTGTGTGGACTCTACGGTACATTGTGGATTGTATTCATGCGCATGTATGCTGCAGTGATATCTTTTCTTGTCAGCATGTTGAGGTATGTGATTTAAGCCTCTACTGTTGTCAGTTCAGAGGACAGCTTGTGTTTACCTCTTATTTATGGCTGGTGTTGGTATGGTTGTGATTTACAGTCTGAAGGATTTGCTGCCTGTGGTTTAGTTGCCTACGATATTAATATTGCAAATCTTATGCAGAAGCTTCCTGTGGTAATTTTGATTCTGCTCAATTTTCAAACTCTCTCTGTATTCTGAAGAAGACTTTAGTAGGTTTTTTTGTTTTCCTCCTTAGTTCTGGATCTTACAAGGACTCTGAGGGCCTGCGGCACCACGATGACTTTGATGTGTCCCTGCTGGTGTGCCACAATGCCATACCATTCGAGGAGCAGCCGGAGGCTGATAAGAACACCCTAAAGTAAGTTAGAGAGATTTTACCAAGTGCCTTCCTCAAGCCCGTGGAAGTGACGCAAGAAGCCATGGGAGTCCTTTAATGACAGTTCAGGACAGCATGGGTTGCACGTTTAGGATCAGATTTGCTCTTTTGTGGAAGATGAGTTGCATTTACTGAGCCTCACTGTGCCTTTTGTGGTGTGTTTTGAAATGTCGTTGTTCACCAAAAGGTAGAAGATCGTCTAGAGATCCGGAAGTTGTTTCAGTCCTTCCTGACACTAAGGCAGGAGGAATGTCTGTCTACTTTCATTCGCTCTGCTTTCTCTGACCATCCTGCCGGTCTGTCTATACTGACAGTCCTAATAATATGTAGTGGGTTGTTATCAGTTTTTCCCAAAATGATAACAAGGCCAAAACATAGATCTCAAAAAGCTGGGGAACTGAACTGAGCTTTGCCCCCCAGAGATGATTCTTAGAGTTTCTGTGACATCTGCCTGTAGAGTTTGAATTCTGTGCTCACCTCTGGGTCCACTGTCAGGCCCTTCGGTATCTTTTGAGGACCAAGTGGAAACTTCTTACTTATTGAGAGGACACAGTGAGCAACAGTTTCTCTTTCTAAGTTCAGGACTTATGGGGCAGAGGATTCATCTTCATATTGATGTTGGCCCCGCTTATGGAACAGGTTTTCTTGTTGGTAGATCCATTCCCCCATATCAGGCCTCAGCCTCTTCAGAAGCATGTCCTACTTTCGTGCACAAACCCACTGTGTTGTGCCCAAAGTTTCCCGGGCTGTTGTCGATCCTCCAAAAGATTAAGGTCTACAAGAAGGCAATGTTAGGAAAATTCAGTGCATTTCCATCTAACTTTGGTGTGCCTTGGGTCCTCAAGGAATCATGGGGGCCTCCAGTTGGGATTAACTCAAACGAGATCCCCTCCGGCACCATCTATACCATGGGTACTCACAAACTTTCTTGCGGGGGCCAAATTTACAGTGTGGTTTGTGGCCGAGGGCCGCACCGGTGGGGGCGGGGTCAGTGGGGGAGGGGGGGCGGGGTTAGAGCAAGAAAAAAAAACTGTGACCATGAGGTTGAACACAGGCCCCTGCAGCGGACACATTTGTCCACTGAGCCACCAGACCCGGCATACACACATCTATCTATCTCTCTATCTCTATCTATCTCTCTCTATCTCTATCCCTCTCTATCTTTCTCTATATCGCTCTATCTCTCTCTCTCTCTATCTCTATCTCTCTCTCTCTCTCTCTCTCTCTCTCTCTCTCTCTCTCTCTAGCTATCTCTCTCTCTCTCTCTCTCTCTGTCTCTATCTCTGTCTCTATCTCTGTCTCTATCTCTGTCTCTATCTGTCTATGTCTCTATCTGTCTATGTCTCTGTCTGTCCCTGTCTCTGTCTGTCCCTGTCTGTCTGTCCCTGTCTCTGTCTGTCCCTGTCTGTCCCTCCCTGTCTGTCCCTGTCCCTGTCTGTCCCTGTCCCTGTCTGTCCCTGTCCCTGTCTGTCCCTGTCTCTGTCTGTCCCTGTCTCTGTCTCTCCCTGTCTCTGTCTGTCCCTGTCTCTGTCTGTCCCTGTCTGTCCCTGTCTCGGTCTGTCCCTGTCTCGGTCTGTCCCTGTCTCGGTCTGTCCCTGTCTCTCCCTGTCTCGGTCTGTCCCTGTCTCGGTCTGTCCCTGTCTCGGTCTGTCCCTGTCTCGGTCTGTCCCTGTCTCGGTCTGTCCCTGCCTCGGTCTGTCCCTGCCTCGGTCTGTCCCTGCCTCGGTCTGTCCCTGCCTCGGTCTGTCCCTGCCTCGGTCTGTCCCTGCCTCGGTCTGTCCCTGCCTCGGTCTGTCCCTGCCTCGGTCTGTCTCGGTCTGTCCCTGTCTGTCCCTGTCTGTCCCTGTCTGTCCCTGTCTGTCCCTGTCTCTGTCCCTGTCTCTGTCCCTATCTGTCTGTCCCTGTCCCTATCTGTCTGTCCCTGTCCCTATCTGTCTGTCCCTGTCCCTATCTGTCTGTCCCTATCTGTCTGTCCCTGTCTCGGTCTGTCCCTGTCCCTGTCTGTCCCTGTCTCGGTCTGTCCCTGCCTCGGTCTGTCCCTGCCTCGGTCTGTCCCTGCCTCGGTCTGTCCCTGCCTCGGTCTGTCCCTGCCTCGGTCTGTCCCTGCCTCGGTCTGTCCCTGTCTCGGTCTGTCCCTGTCCCTGTCTGTCCCTGTCTCTGTCTGTCCCTGTCTCTGTCTGTCCCTGTCTGTCTGTCCCTGTCTGTCTGTCCCTGTCTGTCTGTCCCTGTCTGTCTGTCCCTGTCTGTCTGTCCCTGTCTCTGTCTGTCCCTGTCTGTCTGTCCCTGTCTGTCTGTCCCTGTCTCTGTCTGTCCCTGTCTCTGTCCCTGTCTCTGTCTCTCTGTCTGTCCCTGTCTGTCTCTGTCTGTCTGTCCCTGTCTCTGTCTGTCTGTCCCTGTCTCTGTCTGTCTGTCCCTGTCTCTGTCTGTCTGTCCCTGTCTCTGTCTGTCTGTCCCTGTCTCTGTCTGTCTGTCCCTGTCTCTGTCTGTCTGTCCCTGTCTCTGTCTGTCCGTCCCTGTCTCTGTCTGTCTGTCTCTGTCTGTCTCTGTCTGTGTCTGTCTCTGTCTGTGTCTGTCTCTGTCTGTGTCTGTCTCTGTCTGTCCCTGTCTCTGTCTGTCCCTGTCTCTGTCTCTGTCCCTGTCTCTGTCTGTCCCTGTCTCTGTCTGTCCCTGTCTCTGTCTGTCCCTGTCTCTGTCTGTCTCTGTCTGTCTCTGTCTGTCCCTGTCTCTGTCTGTCTCTGTCCCTGTCCCTGTCTGTCCCTGTCTCTGTCTGTCCCTGTCTCTGTCTGTCCCTGTCTCTGTCTGTCCCTGTCTCTGTCTGTCCCTGTCTCTGTCTGTCCCTGTCTCTGTCTGTCCCTGTCTCTGTCTGTCCCTGTCTCTGTCTGTCCCTGTCTGTCTGTCCCTGTCTCTGTCTGTCCCTGTCTCTGTCTGTCTGTCCCTGTCCCTATCTGTCTGTCCCTGTCCCTATCTGTCTGTCCCTGTCCCTATCTGTCTGTCCCTGTCCCTATCTGTCTGTCCCTGTCCCTATCTGTCTGTCCCTGTCCCTATCTGTCTGTCCCTGTCTGTCTGTCTCTGTCCCTGTCTGTCCCTGTCTCTGTCTGTCCCTGTCTCTGTCTGTCCCTGTCTCTGTCTGTCCCTGTCTCTGTCTGTCCCTGTCTCTGTCTGTCCCTGTCTCTGTCTGTCCCTGTCTGTCTGTCCCTGTCTGTCTGTCCCTGTCTGTCTGTCCCTGTCTCTGTCTGTCCCTGTCTGTCTGTCCCTGTCTCTGTCTGTCCCTGTCTCTGTCCCTGTCTCTGTCTCTCTGTCTGTCCCTGTCTGTCTCTGTCTGTCTGTCCCTGTCTCTGTCTGTCTGTCCCTGTCTCTGTCTGTCTGTCCCTGTCTCTGTCTGTCTGTCCCTGTCTCTGTCTGTCTGTCCCTGTCTCTGTCTGTCTGTCCCTGTCTCTGTCTGTCCGTCCCTGTCTCTGTCTGTCTGTCTCTGTCTGTCTGTCTCTGTCTGTCTGTCTCTGTCTGTCTCTGTCTGTGTCTGTCTCTGTCTGTGTCTGTCTCTGTCTGTCCCTGTCTCTGTCTGTCCCTGTCTCTGTCCCTGTCTCTCCCTGTCTCTGTCTGTCCCTGTCTCTGTCTGTCCCTGTCTCTGTCTGTCCCTGTCTCTGTCTGTCTCTGTCTGTCCCTGTCTCTGTCTGTCTCTGTCCCTGTCCCTGTCTGTCCCTGTCCCTGTCTGTCCCTGTCTCTCTGTCCCTGTCTCTGTCTGTCCCTGTCTCTGTCTGTCCCTGTCTCTGTCTGTCCCTGTCTCTGTCTGTCCCTGTCTGTCTGTCCCTGTCTGTCTGTCCCTGTCTCTGTCTGTCCCTGTCTCTGTCTGTCTGTCCCTGTCCCTATCTGTCTGTCCCTGTCCCTATCTGTCTGTCCCTGTCCCTATCTGTCTGTCCCTGTCCCTATCTGTCTGTCCCTGTCCCTATCTGTCTGTCCCTGTCCCTATCTGTCTGTCCCTGTCTGTCTGTCTCTGTCTCTCCCTGTCTCTGTCTGTCCCTGTCTCGGTCTGTCCCTGTCTCGGTCTGTCCCTGTCTCGGTCTGTCCCTGCCTCGGTCTGTCCCTGCCTCGGTCTGTCCCTGCCTCGGTCTGTCCCTGCCTCGGTCTGTCCCTGCCTCGGTCTGTCCCTGCCTCGGTCTGTCCCTGCCTCGGTCTGTCCCTGTCCCTGTCTGTCCCTGTCCCTGTCTGTCCCTGTCTCTGTCTGTCCCTGTCTCTGTCTGTCCCTGTCTGTCTGTCCCTGTCTGTCTGTCCCTGTCTGTCTGTCCCTGTCTGTCTGTCCCTGTCTGTCTGTCCCTGTCTGTCTGTCCCTGTCTGTCTGTCCCTGTCTCTGTCTGTCCCTGTCTGTCTGTCCCTGTCTCTGTCTGTCCCTGTCTCTGTCTGTCCCTGTCTCTGTCCCTGTCTCTGTCTGTCCCTGTCTCTGTCCCTGTCTCTGTCTCTCTGTCTGTCCCTGTCTCTGTCTGTCCCTGTCTCTGTCTGTCCCTGTCTCTGTCTCTGTCTGTCCCTGTCTCTGTCTGTCCCTGTCTTTGTCTCTGTCTGTCCCTGTCTTTGTCTCTGTCTGTCCCTGTCTCTGTCTCTGTCTGTCCCTGTCTCTGTCTGTCCCTGTCTCTGTCTGTCCCTGTCTCTGTCTGTCCCTGTCTTTGTCTCTGTCTGTCCCTGTCTTTGTCTCTGTCTGTCCCTGTCTTTGTCTCTGTCTGTCCCTGTCTTTGTCTCTGTCTGTCCCTGTCTTTGTCTCTGTCTGTCCCCGTCTTTGTCTCTGTCTGTCCCTGTCCCTGTCTCTGTCCCCGTCTCTGTCTGTCCCTGTCTCTGTCCCTGTCTCTGTCTGTCCCTGTCTGTCCCTGTCTGTCCCTGTCTGTCTGTCCCTGTCTGTCTGTCCCTGTCTGTCCCTGTCTCTGTCTGTCCCTGTCTCTGTCTGTCCCTGTCTTTGTCTCTGTCTGTCCCTGTCTCTGTCTCTGTCTGTCCCTGTCTCTGTCTGTCCCTGTCCCTGTCTCTCTGTCCCTGTCTTTGTCTCTGTCTGTCCCTGTCTTTGTCTCTGTCTGTCCCTGTCTTTGTCTCTGTCTGTCCCTGTCTCTGTCCCTGTCTCTGTCTGTCCCTGTCTCTGTCTGTCCCTGTCTCTGTCTGTCCCTGTCTCTGTCTGTCCCTGTCTCTGTCTGTCCCTGTCTCTGTCTGTCCCTGTCTGTCCCTGTCTGTCTGTCCCTGTCTGTCTGTCCCTGTCTGTCCCTGTCTCTGTCTGTCCCTGTCTCTGTCTGTCCCTGTCTCTGTCTGTCCCTGTCTCTGTCTGTCCCTGTCTCTGTCTGTCCCTGTCTCTGTCTGTCCCTGTCCCTGTCTCTGTCTGTCCCTGTCTCTGTCTGTCCCTATCTCTGTCCCTATCTCTGTCCCTGTCTCTATCTCTGTCCCTGTCTCTGTCTCTGTCCCTGTCTCTGTCTCTGTCCCTGTCTCTGTCTCTGTCCCTGTCTCTGTCCCTGTCTATCTCTCTGTGCCTCTATCTGTCTCTGCGCCTCTATCTGTCTCTGCGCCTCTATCTGTCTCTGCGCCTCTATCTGTCTCTGCGCCTCTATCTGTCTTTGTCCAAACTAGGAAGCTTCCCAAAAGGCCCTTTTAAAAGTCAGCTGTGAAAGCGCTTACAGCTGACTTTTAAAGAGCCTTTTGGGAAGCTTTCCGAAGGTGCTCTGACGTCACAGAGGCCGGCAGTAAACACAGAAGATGGCCGCAGGAGCATAAGTAGTGAATACCTATTCCGTGGGCCGCCAATGAAGGCCTGCCGGGCCGTACTATGAGTACCACGGATCTATACCCTAGGGCCCTGTTACCAGGCCTGTACCGACTTTAGTACAGACTTGCACCCCAGCCCCAAGACCTATGCTGCCCAGTGTAAGTTCTAACACCACCAGAGAATGACCCGGTGCCCAAATCCTTGTTGGTCCCAAGCCGACATTGGCCGACCTTACAGATGTCATGCTACAATTACAAAAGCATAACAGGGGCCGTATTACACATTATCATTGTTTGCGCCCAGCGCGCCTTTCAAAAGGCGTGCCGGGATCAAACAATGATAATGCGCCCCATTATGGTGTATGCGCTGCCTCCAGGGCAGCTGCAAAGCGCATTCATGTGAAAACATGGAGCAGCTGCCCCGTGTTTTCCCAGTGCAGGCGGCACCTTTCAAAGGGGATTAGTGACTGCACCCGCCTGCAAGGGGATGTCTGGGGGAGGGGGGGGCATGGTACCCCCTGCAGAGGGCTGCTCTCAGGGGGCGCACTGACAGTGCGCCACCTTTTAAATGGCGCACTGGCCAGCGAAATCTTGCCAGCAGTCCAGGAAGATCTTATGTTCTCAGTTTCCCAAACATTACATGATGGAAAATAGGAAGACAAATCTGTTATTCAGTCAGATTTTGATACCACGAATTGCCATGGCAGAGCAGTTTGTATCAGTGCAGTCCTTCGTAGACATGCCTGGATGAGGTCCACTGGATTCTCCAGTGATGTGCATGTTTTGCTTATGAAAATGTTCCTTCATGGTTCCCGACTCTGTGTGGAGAAGGTGGACTCCGATTGTAAAGCTATAAGCAGAGCTGTTGGCACATGCTAAACAGTTTCTGCACCAATTTCAGAAATTTAAAATTTATGGGCTACACTAGAGGTCTGACATTTAGACATTTACTCAAAGACAGCCTTCACAAACAGTGATTCAACAGACAGCCCAGTCCTATTGGGGCCGCAGACGCAAATCTGGCAGGCAATGTGTGGCACATCAGTCTTCTAACTCCTCCCCTCTTGCTACAACACACCTTAGGAAATTGGAGGTTGTGGCCGGAGGGGCAGAATATTGGGATTAATTTTGCCCCTACTGGCCAGGTCGTTGTCTGTTGGCCCCACGGACCCAACCTCAAATGGGCTAGGAAGGATGTTGTGCGGGCGGAGAAACATGACATTGCTGATACTTTAAGTCCCTGACATATTCCCAAAAAGGGCAAAACTGTTGGGCGGGATTGCCTCACTGGAGCTGAAAGGCCCAAGAAGCGTGCGAGGGCCCAGCTCTTATATGCTCTAGGGCTGAATCTTCCTTCTCACCAAGGGAGAGCTGTCCAAGGGCATGTAAATCAAAGGCGCCTGGACGTCTGTCGAGAAGCCAGTGGACCTCATCTTAGTGTGGTGGTGGAGCACCTTGCTGGTTCGATAGCCCTACATAGTCAATCCATGGTCTCCAGGCCCGAACAGATGGCAAATCTGGCCACTCCCCAACCATCCTGAATAGTTTGGGCTTGAGAAACCAATAAGTCTTTGGGGACCGCATGCAAGGTCTCACCAACTATGCCCCACAGTGCGTGAGAGTAGCAGCCTAATTAGCAGCTTATGTTGACCATCCTCAAGGCAAGGCTGAGAAGAGGATAAGCTTTCACAATGTTCCCACTCTGCCGTGGCGCGTGGTAGGTAAGGCATTTGGGTTGACTGTATTGGAGGGCACCTGGACCATCAAATTTTCAGGTGTTAGGTGCTGTGTAAGGAAATCCTGGTCTCCTGAAGCAAGCCTATGGCGGTGGGTGACCTGTTGGTTGACTGAGAGGCCAGGTCAGTGGTTTAGCTCAAGTGCCCAGCTGTGTGTCAGTGAGAGCTTCATTGAAGGGAAACAGGGGTTGGGTTGATCCCTCGCCTGACTGTGGGACTTCTGTCAGCATGTTAGTTTTTACCTCCATAGCGGTGAATGTCAAGGACCTCAGCAGCTCTCCTTATTACTGTGGCAAATGAAGAGCTCTCCACAGTTGGTGGCCAGGAGTATCCAAGCGTGAACCCTATATCGGGTGAGGTATCCAGTGCACTGGTATCCTAGAGCGCCATATATCAGTTGTTATCATCATAGGATGGGTCTGATCTTTCTCCATCCCCACCATTGCTTTTCTCCATAAGGCTGGCTCTAGTCAGAGTCCGAGCCAAAAAGATGGTTTAATATCTGTGGTTGAGTGCGTGGCAGAGGAATTGTCTGAGTTGGATGGGTTCAGCAGGGGCTGCGGCACATTAAGATCTGGACATGGCCGGCTCAGTGTCTGACACCACATTGGGTTGCGGGTCTTCCTCAGCCTTCAGTGCTGTTGTCGATACCTGAGGATCTGGTGTAGATTTTGGCACCAATCCCAATGCCAGCACGGAACCTGAAAGAGGCTCAATGGGCCCTGATGGCGTCCAGGGTGAACCCACTGGCGTTGGCCAGAGTGGGATTCTCTGCGGATTCTTTGCGCCCAAGGTCACAACAGAGGGAGCCGAAAGTGTGCCAAAGATGTGCAGAATGGCTTCAGTAAGAGCCTATGCCTCCAGTGAAATTGCTGATGGACCCGGGTTTTCAGGGTCCAACAGGGACCAGAGATAGAATTGGCTTGGCTCCTCGGTGAAATGGGTGCAAGACCTGGTGGCCCGGGGATTTCCTTGTGTCTTCTCTACAAATCGAGAGTGGCGTTAAGCAGTAGAGCCCTGTTTGGACTTCTTGTGTTTCTTCTTCGACTTACCGGAAGACTTCAACCGTGATGAAGATCGGCTTCTGACTTTTAAGTTGGGAATTCTTACACAAGCACTTTCCACAGTGCTGCTCCAGACATAGAGCTGAAAATGTTTGATGTCACGGCCAGAAAAGACCATTTTCCTCAGGGAGCCTTGCATTGATGTCATCCAGGGCATCATGCCTTCACTATAGAAGCAACCATGCCCTAGAAAGCATGGGAAGACTGTCTGGCTACGTCAGATCTGCCTGAACGTACCCAGGAGCTTTTTGATCAGGTGCTACCTGATTGCATTGAGGCATCGAAAGGCTTGGCGTGGACCGGCATCTACATGTGGGTATGAAATGACCTGTTGAGGACCAACCTCAGCACCGTCCGTGCTCTTGGCAGATCAGTGGTCACACGTGTTCTGTGCCAGCATGTTTTGATACAGACATTTCACAGGATGTCCAAGTCTAGTCAATGAAATCATTTTTAATGGAGAGCCACATATTGGCAATATGGCTTGCTGGTCGCTTGAAAAATTCACATGTGGCTGAATGACTGAAAGATTGTTGGGTTTGGTCTCAATGTCTTGCACATTTCATCAACAGAACTGTAACTCTGGGCCTCATCCCACACCTATTCTGTAGCTATGTATGTCTTTGGAGCTGGAGTGTAAAGCAGCTGGTAAATGATGACAATTAGTGGCAGACCCGTGGCAGCCCTAGAATCGCCTGATTGTGGCTGCATCGCTCCAGTTCGATTCTCAAGTGGGGGTAGTAGGTGTGGGTCAAGTTCACCGCAGGAAACCAAGACTATCAGAAACATGATTTTTAGAGTTCCAGACGTTCGAATTCATCATTCCCGTCCTTCATCCAGAAGTAGTGGTATTCATTGAAGTTAAATAATTACCCAGAGTCAAACCTTTATGAACACATTCACGCCTCTGCCTGCAGCGGCCCACCCTGATCCCAGGGTCTGACCGCGCCTATCATGTCACCAGCGTTTTCCGCTGTTTGAGGGGGCTTCCGGTTCATGGTAGATATACTCACAAGCTTGCCTTCCTAGTTTATCAACTCATCCACACTGCCCCCGCCCCTCCCCCCACCACAGCTAGCTGGCAAAGAAACTGAAGGGGGCTCCTGTCCGCTCCCGTTTGTTGATTCACTGTTATTGAAATTGTTTATTTAATAAGAAAATGGCTCTAACCAGTTCCTATCTTGCTGTACACTCAAAGTCTGAAGTCCATTCCTCCCCTCAGCCACATACACTAGCACCTCATTGTCAACTTAGAAAAACCAAAACACTTTCCTCTCAACCAGTAGAGTTTGCTCAACAGCTCAAAGCTTCCTAAGTTGTGTGCTCGTCTCTTTTGCTTAAATAGTGCTCTATGTTCAGTCACACCAGCTGACACTTATAAGATTGTATAAACGTGTTTCCTTTTATACTTCTATGCAGTTTTAAATAGTCTAATATTCATTTCTATTGTTGTGCTGTAGTTAAATTAGGTGCTGTCAGTTTATATGGTTACGCTGCTTGTTTACGCTCTGACTCTGTTTACCTGTAGAGTATCTTATGTAAAGCGCCTGAGCCTCTAGGGCCTTCTACAGGCTGTTTAGAAACTTCAAATATAATAATAAGTATTACCAAAATAATAGGATACTCTTAACTTTATTATAGAAATTGTAGTAGTTGTTATTCTGTAAATATAGGTATCGTTAACAACTTTAAGAATCTTATAACTTTTGTCTTTTAGAGGTTATAGATTTGCATTAATTATGTTCCAGAAAACGAAACTGTTGAAATAAATAAAACTCATAAAAAGTGGCTGAAAAGAAAGATCAAAGTTTAAAAAAAACATTTAACTAAGATAATAGGGCCCTTGTTTAGAGGTACTTTTTAAAGATTTGCCATTTGCAAAAGTCCTTGTATAAATACATGCTTAATTTTTCGATATTCTTTTTCTATTAATTTCCAGTGCCCGTCATATCAAGCCAGGGCATTTTCTTTTTATATTAGGAGATGAAACATAATCCGGAATACCTCCTACAACATTCTGATGAGTTTTAAGTTTTATTAAGACCCATCTTAGGAGCTTTACCTTCATGGTTAATGTTAATATTATCAAAACATTTTTAAGAATGACTCTGTAAATGTAAGAAAGCTAAAAAATATATCTTTTTTGTGTGGTTAAAAAAAAAAAATTGTAGCTTCCCCCCAGCGAACTAGTTCACAGATAAATATGATCAGAAATGAACTGGTTTGTTTTATCGTTTTTTTTTTTGTCTTGGCAAAATCATCACTAAGGGGCTGATTACGATGGTGGGCGGAAAAGCATTCCGACCGCCGTGCTAGCGAGAAACTTCCGCCCGCAGGTACCGCGGCAAAACCGCCGGCCAGATTAGGATGCACCGCCAGAAACTCCCTACCGCGGCGGTCGGATTCCAGGATTCAGCGCCGGAAAAGCTGAAATTCTGTCCGCGGCGGTCGGAATTGCTGCGGAAAGGCCAAAGACAGCCGTTTCCCCAGCGGTCTGGAACACATGGAGCTGTCCGCAGTATTGCCACCGCCATCCTCGAATGGCCGGATTCTCCGCAGCGGTGTGGTGGGCTATATGAGGCATCGTGATTTGACCGGCGGTCCTGACCGCATTCCGGACGGCGGTACCACTCTTGTGGCTCTGTCCGCTACCGGTGCGGACGGAGATTTTCGGCGGAACCCGGAACACCGCAGCGGACGGGAAATGGGCTATCGATGCCCATCATAATACGGCGGTCGCAAAGACCGCCGAAGGAGTGCGGAAAAGGTCATTTTCCGCCAGCACTGCGGTGGTGCCTCCGCCCGCCATCGTAATAGGCCCCTAAATGCTTAAAATTAGCACTGCCCCATTGAATCCTTGAGTTTCTAAGAATAAGAGGTAAGCATGAAGTATTACGGGAACATTGTGCTTTTGAACTATCCAGTGCACAACCAGAGTCTGCCAGATAACAGTCAGCGATACTAAGTATCATTGGGATAGACTGTGCTGCGTTATCAGTATATAAATGTCTATCATTTGCAAAAAAAAGAAGTAGAGCAGGTTGGGATATGGTACACTGCACTGAAATGATAGCATCAAGAGTAAGGTGTATCCGTAGCCGGTAACCAGCTTTCTTCTTCTCATTTCATAAGACCTCGGAGCAGCAGTAGGTTTGCTGAGAGTAAGTCTAGGGCAGACAAGTCTCGTAATATCCGCAGACCTTTGGGAAAGGCTGCTTGATCTGGATGGAGTCTTGTTGTAATGAATCTTGTCAATCTACGTCCCAACTCTTTAACTTCAATTTAACACTTTTTAGTGATGAGCAAAATCAACCAATTGTTAAAAACCTTTAGCAACCTGTTACCGAGTTTTACATCTTAGTCGTATTGAAAGCCAAGGAGTTCTTTCCCCCCTCTAAACCCCTTGGCAGGCCCAGTGTAAACCATTCTCTTTAACCTGTGATCCCCTGCATTCTACTGGAGCACTGCCTTCTGACCACTGATGCGCCATCTTCTTGCCAAGCTGTGCTTCCTCGTGATCTTTAGCTGTGACTTCCTTACTGTTGTTTCTTAACAGTGCTAATGAACCCTAAACCCCATTATTTTCCGGACTGTACATGTTTGTGGTCATAAGCCCTAACCTGCCTCTTCTCTTGTCAGACTGTGCTTCTACGTGATCATGACCAGTCAGAGGGAGCTGTTCCCCCGCCTCACTGCTGACATGCGTCGCTTTAAGAAACTACCACGCATGCACAAGGACCCCCTGGAGCCACTGATGGGTAAAGGCTCTTGGGAGGCTGATGATTCTGAGCCTGAGAAGAAGATTGATGCAGATCTGTGGGAGGAGGTCGATGACGGTAGCGAGTTCTATGCGGGGGGCTCGCAGGTGAAGATGGGTCCAGGTCTGTTCTACACGTCTCCACTATTCCCTCTTCTAGCCTCGGAGGTGACTTCAGCCCAGAAACAGCTCACCAGCCTTGTACAGCTTGCCAAGCGCCACTGCCGCAGAGACAATCTATGGAAGCGCCTCTTTTTGCTGGAACCCCTTGCATCGGACAAACTCAAGTTGGGAAAACTCTCCCTGCAGGAACTGGAAGAACTATTGGAGGCTGTGCACTGCAAATCAATCTCTGAGATCGACCCGCAGCTGGTAAGAGGGGGTGGGCGTTATGGCCATATATAGGCTGGCCCCAAAGGCTACAAAGTCTTTTCTTTTTCTAACATGGAAACAGAGTGTGGGAAGTGGACAGAGGCAGCTAGAACCAAACAAGTGTACAGCATAGAATCTGGATAGTCAGAGATCCAGAATAAGTACAGAGATATATTGATGGTGCCTTTCAACTGAAAGCTTACCGCTGTCACTGAGATCAGCTTGAGCGTACAAGGACAGCCAAGGGGGGTTATAGCCTCTATAGATCATCACTGTGAAAGTCGCACAGGTGTTGCTGTTACACACCTCAGTAGGGCTCATTTTATTGATTTCACAAGGATGACAAGTTACGTAGACCAATTGGGATGAAACCTATGATCTTCAGGTTACACACCGATCCCTGTAGTGGATGCATTAGTCCAGTGAGTGATTTACCAGGTTACCATGCGGCCAACTGGTGGAGACAGCTCAATCAATTATGAATCACTATCAGACATGTTGAGCATGAGAGTAGCGGCTCACAACACTGGCGAATGTGGGTCTCTTAAGGAAAATAAGATGCAGTAAATTAAACATTTTAGGCAAGTATAGACTGAGCACAGGCACTAGAAGTCGAGTGCCTAGACCACAGGAAGACCGAAACCAGCTGTGAGGTTCTTGGGTGGGTTAAAATATCTTCAGATTGCACTCCCGCTCTGTACTTCCGCTGCTAAGGTTGATTCCGATCATTGGCAATGATTGGCCTTCATCTTTGTGAAATATTTATTTTATTTTTGTATTCAGCAGAACTGATGCTACTTTCTCCCTTCCCCTGCAGGACTTTCTACTGACTATGAATGTCTCCTGGTACCAGAGTCTGATTAAAGTGCTTCTGAACCGCTTCCAGCAGAGCTGCCGGCACTTCAACAGCACAGACACTGGGACACAGTACTTGGTAAGACCTTGTGGTGGCATTTCTAGTGCAAGGTGTCGGTCTTATTGGTAAATTTCTATGATTCCCCAGAGAGTACGATTGACGACTCATTTCTGTGAGTGGTTTCCCATTTCCGTATAATTTTCCCGTCCCTTGGAAGCTGGTATTCACTTCTCATTTTCTTAAAAGGGGCAAATAGTTGAATGTCTCACTTGACTAACTATGACTGACTTCCCATTTGCTTGAAAATCATAGTTAGTTTTCTTGTTTTCATGAAAGGTGTGACAGAGTTTTGTTTTCATGTGGGATTCTCTTTTCTGTGCAGGATATGCTTGCTCTCTCACTTCTGAGTGAGCATGATTGGTTTCTTCTTTGAAGGATATATTCCTTTCTCTTTTCCCTTACGGATGTGGCTGCATCTCATTTGCCTTTTTCTGTCATTGCTTTCTCATTTCTTAGGCGCATTTGCTTTCGTTTCTGTTAATCTGCTGGTATGATTTTGTTTTTTTGGTTTACCTGGAGGCTGTGATTGGTTTTCCATTTCTCTGCAATGGCTTCCCTGTTTCCTTGGAAGGTGCACGTGCTTTCTGACTGTCTGGTGGGGGTGATTAATTTCTAATCTTTCCAAATAGAAGTGACTGTTTTCTAGTTTCTATGTAGTTGTGATTTTCTCTGAATGTCGTGATTGCTTTCTTATTTATCGGTGAATGTGATTTACTTCTTGTTTGCCTGCCACTAGTGATTTGCTTCATGTGTACCTGGCTGCAGTGTTTTGTGCATGGAGCAGGTTTCTCCAGCTACTTGTAAGAATCACTGCTTTGTGCAACACAGCCTACTGAATTTTAAGCTTTTGCTTTGTACAATTTATATATGTGTACCAAATTGAAGAAATGTGTATTTGAGATGAAAATGTGTGTATTTTCAGAACTTAGAAGCTTATTTTTTGGGAAAAAAATAGTTGGGTTATCAAAATATTTGAGTGATAAATCATGCAGCGTAAGGGCGACTTATTACTAATATTATTCATTTGATACCAAAGACATTGCAACTATGCTTGTTATGTATTACCCACGTGGAGGCATTCCACATTGACAAAACATATTTACATTACTGCTGGCAGTCGTGCCTGATGCACTGAAACAACCACTGCTGGCAATCTGGTATGTGGTGGTCACTAATGTCATCTTGTCTGATGTGGATATTACAACTCTAATAATATTAAGAGTTAGGGATGATTTTCATTGAACATAAGTAGCTCTTATGACAGAAAAGATTGCAGACCCCTGCCCTGGAGGGTATGATTTGTAACTTGTATGTTTCCAACAGTGTGTAGGTTTTTAATGATCATGCAGGTATGATTTCTCATTTGCTTGGAGCATGCATTTACTTTTCAATTTTCTTTGGGAGCGACACATTTTGGTTTTGTGGGCTCCAACACTGTTGTCTGTAGAAGGGTTGTAATAGCTTCTCATTTCGTAGAGTTTCATTTATTTCATAGAGGCAATTGGGTTTTCCTTTATCTGTGTATGTGGTTTGCCACTTGTTTTCCTCATTGACTTCTTGTATCTGGGAGAGTGTGATTGGTTTTCCATTTTCCTGTTGTGATTTGGTTCTCCTTACTTTACTACTTTTTGCTCGTTTCCTTTGATTGCTTATTTCCATTAAGTTTTGCTTGTTTTTTAATTGCTCATGTGAAGATGATGATTTTCTTTTTAACCTGTGATTGAGAATAGTATCTAAGTTATTTGCAAGGGGTATTTGATTTGTTATTTCTGACAAGTGGTAGTGTTGTTATTTGTGCTGGTGTTTTATCATTTAACTATGGGAGAAGTGACTGTATCATTTCCATGTGGATCATTTGATTATTATATTCTACGCATGCAGGTGGTGCTGAATCAAAAGTTTACAGACTGCTTTGTTCTTGTGTTCCTGGACTCACATTCAAGTAAAACGGTAAGCTGGGGCAGGCCTGTCCATCATAGAAGCTTCCTGACCTTCAGAAATTGCAACGTTATTGGCCGTCAACATTGACTTCCAAGTATCTCCTGAGGGTTCTGAAGCGACTCCTACAGACTGTCTTCCCTTGTCATTCGCTGTAGGGTCCGTGGGCTCCTCTTCAGGCACCTGAACCCTTCTCATCACTCTCTGCCTCCCAGGGCTCCTACAGACTGTCTTCCCTTTTCATTTGCTGTAGGCTCTGTGGGCTCCTCTTCAGGCACCTGTACCCTTCTCATCACTCTCTTCCTCCCAGGGCTCCTACAGACTCACTGTCTTCCCTTTTCATTCGCTGTAGGCTCTGTGTGCGCCTCTTCAGGCACCTGTACCCTTCTCATCACTCTCTTCCTCCCAGGGCTCCTACAGACTCACTGTCTTCCCTTGCCATTCGCTGTAGGCTCCGTGGGCTCCTCTTCAGGCACCTGTACCCTTCTCATCACTCTCTTCCTCCCAGGGCTCCTACAGACTCACTGTCTTCCCTTGCCATTCGCTGTAGGCTCCGTGGGCTCCTCTTCAGGCACCTGTACCCTTCTCATCACTCTCTTCCTCCCAGGGCTCCTACAGACTCACTGTCTTCCCTTGTCATTCGCTGTAGGCTCTGTGTGCGCCTCTTCAGGCACCTGTACCCTTCTCATCACTCTCTTCCTCCCAGGGCTCCTACAGACTCACTGTCTTCCCTTTTCATTCGCTGTAGGCTCTGTGTGCGCCTCTTCAGGCACCTGTACCCTTCTCATCACTCTCTTCCTCCCAGGGATCCTACAGACTCACTGTCTTCCCTTTTCATTCGCTGTAGGCTCCGTGGGCTCCTCTTCAGGCACCTGTACCCTTCTCATCACTCTCTTCCTCCCAGGGCTCCTACAGACTGTCTTCCCTTTTCATTCGCTGTAGGCTCCGTGGGCTCCTCTTCAGGCACCTGTACCCTTCTCATCACTCTCTTCCTCCCAGGGCTCCTACAGACTCACTGTCTTCCCTTTTCATTCGCTGTAGGCTCTGTGTGCGCCTCTTCAGGCACCTGTACCCTTCTCATCACTCTCTTCCTCCCAGGGATCCTACAGACTCACTGTCTTCCCTTTTCATTCGCTGTAGGCTCTGTGGGCTCCTCTTCAGGCACCTGTACCCTTCTCATCACTCTCTGCCTCCCAGGGCTCCTACAGACTCACTGTCTTCCCTTTTCATTCGCTGTAGGCTCCGTGGGCTCCTCTTTTAGCACCTGAACCCTTCTCATCACTCTCTTCCTCCCAGGGCTCCTACAGACTCACTGTCTTCCCTTGTCATTCGCTGTAGGCTCCGTGGGCTCCTCTTCAGGCACCTGTACCCTTCTCATCACTCTCTTCCTCCCAGGGATCCTACAGACTGTCTTCCCTTTTCATTTGCTGTAGGCTCTGTGTGCGCCTCTTCAGGCACCTGTACCCTTCTCATCACTCTCTTCCTCCCAGGGCTCCTACAGACTCACTGTCTTCCCTTTTCATTCGCTGTAGGCTCCGTGGGCTCCTCTTCAGGCACCTGTACCCTTCTCATCACTCTCTTCCTCCCAGGGCTCCTACAGACTCACTGTCTTCCCTTTTGCTGTAGGTTCCGTGGGCTCCTCTTTTAGCACCTGAACCCTTCTCATCACTCTCTTCCTCCCAGGGATCCTACAGACTCACTGTCTTCCCTTGTCATTCGCTGTAGGCTCCGTGGGCTCCTCTTCAGGCACCTGTACCCTTCTCATCACTCTCTTCCCCCCAGGGCTCCTACAGACTCACTGTCTTCCCTTTTGCTGTAGGCTCCGTGGGCTCCTCTTCTAGCACCTGAACCCTTCTCATCACTCTCTTCCTCCCAGGGCTCCTACAGACTCACTGTCTTCCCTTGTCATTCGCTGTAGGCTCCGTGGGCTCCTCTTCAGGCACCTGTACCCTTCTCATCACTCTCTTCCCCCCAGGGCTCCTACAGACTCACTGTCTTCCCTTTTGCTGTAGGCTCCGTGGGCTCCTCTTCTAGCACCTGTACCCTTCTCATCACTCTCTTCCTCCCAGGGCTCCTACAGACTCACTGTCTTCCCTTGTCATTCGTTGTAGGCTCCGTGGGCTCCTCTTCAGGCACCTGTACCCTTCTCATCACTCTCTTCCTCCCAGGGCTCCTACAGACTCACTGTCTTCCCTTGTCATTCGCTGTAGGCTGAGTGGGCTCCTCTTCAGGCACCTGTACCCTTCTCATCACTCTCTTCCTCCCAGGGCTCCTACAGACTTACTGTCTTCCCTTTTGCTGTAGGTTCCGTGGGCTCCTCTTTAGCACCTGAACCCTTCTCATCACTCTCTTCCTCCCAGGGATCCTACAGACTCACTGTCTTCCCTTGCCATTCGCTGTAGGCTCCGTGGGCTCCTCTTCAGGCACCTGTACCCTTCTCATCACTCTCTTCCTCCCAGGGCTCCTACAGACTCACTGTCTTCCCTTTTCATTCGCTGTAGGCTCCGTGTGCGCCTCTTTTAGCACCTGAACCCTTCTCATCACTCTCTTCCTCCCAGGGCTCCTACAGACTCACTGTCTTCCCTTGTCATTCGCTGTAGGCTCCGTGGGCTCCTCTTCAGGCACCTGTACCCTTCTCATCACTCTCTTCCCCCAGGGCTCCTACAGACTCACTGTCTTCCCTTTTGCTGTAGGCTCCGTGGGCTCCTCTTTAGCACCTGAACCCTTCTCATCACTCTCTTCCTCCCAGGGCTCCTACAGACTCACTGTCTTCCCTTGTCATTCGCTGTAGGCTCCGTGGGCTCCTCTTCAGGCACCTGTACCCTTCTCATCACTCTCTTCCTCCCAGGGCTCCTACAGACTCACTGTCTTCCCTTTTGCTGTAGGCTCCGTGGGCTCCTCTTCTAGCACCTGTACCCTTCTCATCACTCTCTTCCTCCCAGGGCTCCTACAGACTCACTGTCTTCCCTTGTCATTCGCTGTAGGGTCCGTGGGCTCCTCTTTTAGCACCTGAACCCTTCTCATCACTCTCTTCCTCCCAGGGATCCTACAGACTCACTGTCTTCCCTTGCCATTCGCTGTAGGCTCCGTGGGCTCCTCTTCTAGCACCTGTACCCTTCTCATCACTCTCTTCCTCCCAGGGATCCTACAGACTCACTGTCTTCCCTTGTCATTCGCTGTAGGCTCCGTGGGCTCCTCTTCAGGCACCTGTACCCTTCTCATCACTCTCTTCCTCCCAGGGCTCCTACAGACTGTCTTCCCTTGTCATTCGCTGTAGGCTCCGTGGGCTCCTCTTCCGGCACCTGTACCCTTCTCATCACTCTCTTCCTCCCAGGGCTCCTACAGACTTACTGTCTTCCCTTTTGCTGTAGGCTCCGTGGGCTCCTCTTTTAGCACCTGAACCCTTCTCATCACTCTCTTCCTCCCAGGGCTCCTACAGACTCACTGTCTTCCCTTGCCATTCGCTGTAGGCTCCGTGGGCTCCTCTTCTAGCACCTGTACCCTTCTCATCACTCTCTTCCTCCCAGGGCTCCTACAGACTCACTCTCTTCCCTTTTCATTCGCTGTAGGCTCTGTGTGCGCCTCTTCCGGCACCTGTACCCTTCTCATCACTCTCTTCCTCCCAGGGCTCCTACAGACTTACTGTCTTCCCTTTTGCTGTAGGCTCCGTGGGCTCCTCTTTTAGCACCTGAACCCTTCTCATCACTCTCTTCCTCCCAGGGCTCCTACAGACTCACTGTCTTCCCTTGCCATTCGCTGTAGGCTCCGTGGGCTCCTCTTCTAGCACCTGTACCCTTCTCATCACTCTCTTCCTCCCAGGGCTCATACAGACTCACTGTCTTCCCTTGCCATTCGCTGTAGGCTCCGTGGGCTCCTCTTCAGGCACCTGTACCCTTCTCATCACTCTCTTCCTCCCAGGGCTCCTACAGACTCACTGTCTTCCCTTTTCATTCGCTGTAGGCTCCGTGGGCTCCTCTTCCGGCACCTGTACCCTTCTCATCACTCTCTTCCTCCCAGGGCTCCTACAGACTTACTGTCTTCCCTTTTGCTGTAGGCTCCGTGGGCTCCTCTTTTAGCACCTGAACCCTTCTCATCACTCTCTTCCTCCCAGGGCTCCTACAGACTCACTGTCTTCCCTTGCCATTCGCTGTAGGCTCCGTGGGCTCCTCTTCTAGCACCTGTACCCTTCTCATCACTCTCTTCCTCCCAGGGCTCATACAGACTCACTGTCTTCCCTTGCCATTCGCTGTAGGCTCCGTGGGCTCCTCTTCAGGCACCTGTACCCTTCTCATCACTCTCTTCCTCCCAGGGCTCCTACAGACTCACTGTCTTCCCTTTTCATTCGCTGTAGGCTCCGTGGGCTCCTCTTCCGGCACCTGTACCCTTCTCATCACTCTCTTCCTCCCAGGGCTCCTACAGACTCACTGTCTTCCCTTTTGCTGTAGGCTCCGTGGGCTCCTCTTTAGCACCTGAACCCTTCTCATCACTCTCTTCCTCCCAGGGCTCCTACAGACTCACTGTCTTCCCTTGCCATTCGCTGTAGGCTCCGTGGGCTCCTCTTCAGGCACCTGTACCCTTCTCATCACTCTCTTCCTCCCAGGGCTCCTACAGACTCACCGTCTTCCCTTTTCATTCGCTGTAGGCTCCGTGTGCGCCTCTTCAGGCACCTGTACCCTTCTCATCTCACACTTCCTCCCAGGGCTCCTACAGACTCACTGTCTTCCCTTGTCATTCGCTGTAGGCTCTGTGGGCTCCTCTTCAGGCACCTGTACCCTTCTCATCACTCTCTGCCTCCCAGGGCTCCTACAGACTCACTGTCTTCCCTTTTCATTCGCTGTAAGCTCCGTGGGCTCCTCTTCAGGCACCTGTACCCTTCTCATCACTCTCTGCCTCCCAGGGCTCCTACAGACTCACTGTCTTCCCTTTTCATTCGCTGTAGGCTCTGTGTGCGCCTCTTCAGGCACATGTACCCTTCTCATCACTCTCTTCCTCCCAGGGCTCCTACAGACTCAGTCTTCCCTTTTCATTCGCTGTAGGCTCCGTGGGCTCCTCTTCAGGCACCTGTACCCTTCTCATCACTCTCTTCCTCCCAGGGCTCATACAGACTCACTGTCTTCCCTTTTCATTCGCTGTAGGCTCTGTGTGCGCCTCTTCAGGCACCTGTACCCTTCTCATCACTCTCTTCCTCCCAGGGCTCATACAGACTCACTGTCTTCCCTTTTCATTTGCTGTAGGCTCCGTGGGCTCCTCTTCTAGCACCTGTACCCTTCTCATCACTCTCTTCCTCCCAGGGCTCCTACAGACTCACTGTCTTCCCTTGTCATTCGTTGTAGGCTCCGTGGGCTCCTCTTCAGGCACCTGTACCCTTCTCATCACTCTCTTCCTCCCAGGGCTCCTACAGACTCACTGTCTTCCCTTGTCATTCGCTGTAGGCTGAGTGGGCTCCTCTTCAGGCACCTGTACCCTTCTCATCACTCTCTTCCTCCCAGGGCTCCTACAGACTTACTGTCTTCCCTTTTGCTGTAGGTTCCGTGGGCTCCTCTTTTAGCACCTGAACCCTTCTCATCACTCTCTTCCTCCCAGGGATCCTACAGACTCACTGTCTTCCCTTGCCATTCGCTGTAGGCTCCGTGGGCTCCTCTTCAGGCACCTGTACCCTTCTCATCACTCTCTTCCTCCCAGGGCTCCTACAGACTCACTCTCTTCCCTTTTCATTCGCTGTAGGCTCTGTGTGCGCCTCTTCAGGCACCTGTACCCTTCTCATCACTCTCTTCCTCCCAGGGCTCCTACAGACTCACTGTCTTCCCTTTTCATTCGCTGTAGGCTCTGTGGGCTCCTCTTCAGGCACCTGTACCCTTCTCATCACTCTCTGCCTCCCAGGGCTCCTACAGACTCACTGTCTTCCCTTTTCATTCGCTGTAAGCTCCGTGGGCTCCTCTTCCGGCACCTGTACCCTTCTCATCACTCTCTTCCTCCCAGGGCTCCTACAGACTCACTGTCTTCCCTTTTCATTCGCTGTAGGCTCTGTGTGCGCCTCTTCAGGCACCTGTACCCTTCTCATCACTCTCTTCCTCCCAGGGCTCCTACAGACTCACTGTCTTCCCTTTTCATTCGCTGTAGGCTCCGTGGGCTCCTCTTCAGGCACCTGTACCCTTCTCATCACTCTCTTCCTCCCAGGGCTCCTACAGACTCACTGTCTTCCCTTTTCATTCGCTGTAGGCTCCGTGGGCTCCTCTTCCGGCACCTGTACCCTTCTCATCACTCTCTTCCTCCCAGGGCTCATACAGACTCACTGTCTTCCCTTTTGCTGTAGGCTCCGTGGGCTCCTCTTTTAGCACCTGAACCCTTCTCATCACTCTCTTCCTCCCAGGGCTCCTACAGACTCACTGTCTTCCCTTGCCATTCGCTGTAGGCTCCGTGGGCTCCTCTTCAGGCACCTGTACCCTTCTCATCACTCTCTTCCTCCCAGGGCTCCTACAGACTCACCGTCTTCCCTTTTCATTCGCTGTAGGCTCCGTGTGCGCCTCTTCAGGCACCTGTACCCTTCTCATCACTCTCTTCCTCCCAGGGCTCCTACAGACTCACCGTCTTCCCTTTTCATTCGCTGTAGGCTCCGTGTGCGCCTCTTCAGGCACCTGTACCCTTCTCATCTCACACTTCCTCCCAGGGCTCCTACAGACTCACTGTCTTCCCTTGTCATTCGCTGTAGGCTCTGTGGGCTCCTCTTCAGGCACCTGTACCCTTCTCATCACTCTCTGCCTCCCAGGGCTCCTACAGACTCACTGTCTTCCCTTTTCATTCGCTGTAAGCTCCGTGGGCTCCTCTTCAGGCACCTGTACCCTTCTCATCACTCTCTGCCTCCCAGGGCTCCTACAGACTCACTGTCTTCCCTTTTCATTCGCTGTAGGCTCTGTGTGCGCCTCTTCAGGCACATGTACCCTTCTCATCACTCTCTTCCTCCCAGGGCTCCTACAGACTCAGTCTTCCCTTTTCATTCGCTGTAGGCTCCGTGGGCTCCTCTTCAGGCACCTGTACCCTTCTCATCACTCTCTTCCTCCCAGGGCTCATACAGACTCACTGTCTTCCCTTTTCATTCGCTGTAGGCTCTGTGTGCGCCTCTTCAGGCACCTGTACCCTTCTCATCACTCTCTTCCTCCCAGGGCTCATACAGACTCACTGTCTTCCCTTTTCATTTGCTGTAGGCTCCGTGGGCTCCTCTTCTAGCACCTGTACCCTTCTCATCACTCTCTTCCTCCCAGGGCTCCTACAGACTCACTGTCTTCCCTTGTCATTCGTTGTAGGCTCCGTGGGCTCCTCTTCAGGCACCTGTACCCTTCTCATCACTCTCTTCCTCCCAGGGCTCCTACAGACTCACTGTCTTCCCTTGTCATTCGCTGTAGGCTGAGTGGGCTCCTCTTCAGGCACCTGTACCCTTCTCATCACTCTCTTCCTCCCAGGGCTCCTACAGACTTACTGTCTTCCCTTTTGCTGTAGGTTCCGTGGGCTCCTCTTTAGCACCTGAACCCTTCTCATCACTCTCTTCCTCCCAGGGATCCTACAGACTCACTGTCTTCCCTTGCCATTCGCTGTAGGCTCCGTGGGCTCCTCTTCAGGCACCTGTACCCTTCTCATCACTCTCTTCCTCCCAGGGCTCCTACAGACTCACTCTCTTCCCTTTTCATTCGCTGTAGGCTCTGTGTGCGCCTCTTCAGGCACCTGTACCCTTCTCATCACTCTCTTCCTCCCAGGGCTCCTACAGACTCACTGTCTTCCCTTTTCATTCGCTGTAGGCTCTGTGGGCTCCTCTTCAGGCACCTGTACCCTTCTCATCACTCTCTGCCTCCCAGGGCTCCTACAGACTCACTGTCTTCCCTTTTCATTCGCTGTAAGCTCCGTGGGCTCCTCTTCCGGCACCTGTACCCTTCTCATCACTCTCTTCCTCCCAGGGCTCCTACAGACTCACTGTCTTCCCTTTTCATTCGCTGTAGGCTCTGTGTGCGCCTCTTCAGGCACCTGTACCCTTCTCATCACTCTCTTCCTCCCAGGGCTCCTACAGACTCACTGTCTTCCCTTTTCATTCGCTGTAGGCTCCGTGGGCTCCTCTTCAGGCACCTGTACCCTTCTCATCACTCTCTTCCTCCCAGGACTCATACAGACTCACTGTCTTCCCTTTTCATTCGCTGTAGGCTCCGTGGGCTCCTCCTCTAGCACCTGTACCCTTCTCATCACTCTCTTCCCCCCAGGGCTCCTACAGACTCACTGTCTTCCCTTTTCATTCGCTGTAGGCTCCGTGGGCTCCTCTTCAGGCACCTGTACCCTTCTCATCACTCTCTTCCTCCCAGGGCTCCTACAGACTAACTGTCTTCCCTTGTCATTCGCTGTAGGCTCCGTGGGCTCCTCTTCTAGCACCTGTACCCTTCTCATCACTGTCTTCCTCCCAGGGCTCATACAGACTCACTGTCTTCCCTTTTCATTCGCTGTAGGCTCTGTGTCCTCCTCCCCTATATTCCTTTCTTCCTCCCAGGACTCATACACTATCTGTCTTCCCATTCTATTCATTATAGGCTCTTCCAGCCCCTAATGTTGTTTGCTTTCTTCGCAGAGTCTGCAGGTCGTGTTCCGGGAGCCGTTCCCCGAGCAGCCATCGAATGGCGAGAGCCCCCTACCACAACTAGTGTCCACCTATCATCACCTGGAATCGGTCATCAATGCTGCTTGTTTCAACTTGTGGACATGCCTTTTGTAGGCCTGCTTCCTGCATCACACATGGGGTCCTGCAGACCTTGCCAATGCACTGCACAGAACCTTTGTGGGGCCCTTTGCGACAGATGGCTTCAGGAGGGTGAGGAGTTTGCCTTGCTAACACTGGAGTTAATCTCCTAACTACTGAACGTATTTATACAGCCCAAAAAGAAGACAGTGATCAGGTATTCATCAGCACATGCCACCGACAGCACTGTCTAGTCCTGGCCACTAACCGTGGTGGAGGTTCCAGCTTCAGGCACCATGAGGGCTGGTGTAGAAGGACCTACACATGCACAAGACTCCCTCTTGCAACGATAAGTGCCAGCCTGCCACCAAACTGACATGGAGGCCCAGGCTCCAACAAGCAATGAAGCGGGTGACATTGTATTCTAAAAAGTGCAAGAAGAGAACACCACTGAATTGTGATTAATTGAGGAATATCAGCAAACGCCTTCTCTACTTTTGTTAATTTGTAATATTTGAAATGATGAGCTGGATTTGTAAGATTATAAAGTGGGAAGGGCTTGATTATATGATAATGTATATTTAATAAATAAATGTAATGGAATATTGCTCTGTGTTTTAAATGGAAACAGGGGTGTCATTGATAGGCCCACATTCTCTCATGCCTGGTTACATGGATAAATCCCAAGAGATTCTATGGGCTTCTCTGCACCAGAGTCACCTGTGGTCCTTACCAACGCAAGACATCATGCTACAGGCAATGCCCCATCTAGAAGTGTGAATCTAATGTGCTTTCATATGTTCTGCATATTCATGCCATCCTAGCAGCTGAGTCCAAAAATGTTGTGGTTTTCTTTAATAGTTGATATTCTGGGTATCAAAAACAGATGTGTCAATAAGGAGATTCCACAATGGGCTAGTTTTGTATGTATATAAATATATATATATATATATATATTCACTGAAAAAACCATAGGTTTCAGGGACGTTATAGTTAGCTGGACATTTCACTCTTACAAAACCGTAGAAATTCCACCGTTATAGTTAGTTGAGCTAACTATAACTCGCGCACCCGCAATGCACTGCTCATGACGTCACATATTACATCATTCATGACATGGTGAGTGACATCACTGATGACATCTCAAATGACATCACTGATGACATCATCCACGTGAAAATCTGATGCACCTCATCACATCCTAATATAACCCTTGATACACCCACTCTAAAATACAGACTATCATTTTCGAAACCATAAACACACCAATACCAGTTAGTACATACCCACTCACTAATTCCTACGTCTACACACACATCCACTTATTCACCCATACAGTCACTCATACATGCAGGCAGCCATCCATACGGCATTATCATATGCACTCACATATCTATACAGACACTCACACACCGCCACTCATTCATAGAGTTACTCACACACCTAGTCAGTCATGCAAAGAATCAATCACACTCCCACTTACTCAGCTGTACAGTTATACACACACCACCTCACTTATTTAAACATATACTAACACATACTTACACTCTTCTACAATAACTAATACAAGCACACACTGATCCATACAGCCACTCACAATCACTCACTCTCACATAGTCATTTATACACTCCAACACTCACATATACTGCCTTTCACATATGCAGTTACTCACACATGTACCTCTGAGGCATCCATTCACTCACCAACACACCCATACGCACACTCACCCACCCATACAGCTCTTCACAGATGCACTCTTGAACCCATACACCCAGTGAATCATCCACTCACACATCTATGCACAGTTACACCCCCCACCCACTCACACAGACACCCATACAGATACTCAGACAACCAATCAATAACCCATATAGATCCTCATTTAGCTACTCACCAACCCATGCAACTGCTTACACACCAACTGACAAACTAAACTGTGTGCATGTCTGTATCAGTCACTAACACATGCATTCAGTAAGACACAATCACTCACTTATACAGTCAGTCACACACCAACTAAATCATCCATCCAGACACTTATACACCCATTCATTCTTCATTCTTCATGGTCAGTGATGTCACTGACCATGTCATGAATGATGTAATATGTGACGTCATGAGCAGTGCATTGCGGGTGCGCGAGTTATAGTTAGCTCAACTAACTAGAACGGTGGAATTTCTACGGTTTTGTAAGAGTGAAATGTCCAGCTAACTATAACGTCCCTGAAACCTATGGTTTTTTCAGTAAATTTCTAAGGTTTTTTAAATGCTAATTTCTAACTATAACGTCCCTATATATATATATATATATATTCACTGAAAAAACCATAGGTTTCAGCCACGTTATAGTTAGAAATTAGCATTTAAAAAACCTTTGAAATTTGCTAAAAAAACATAGGTTTTAGGGAAAGTTCTAGTTAGTTGGACATTTCACTCGTACAAAACCAGTGAAATTCCCCCGTTAACTATAACTCGCGCCCCCGCAATGCACTGCTGATGACGTCACATATTACATCACTCATGACATGGTCAGTGACATTGTTTTTTCGCGGCCGGATTCGCGGATCCGGCGCGCATTTTGCCGATTTTTTTTTTTTTTACAAAAAAATGCATTTTTGGGCCCTGGGGGTCCTTGTGGGACCCCCTGAGCAGGCCTAGGGGTCGGTCAGGGTGTTTCTACCCTGCCCCCTTTTCTTGTTTTGCGCATTTCTTTTTCTCTTTTCTTGTGCCTCGGTTCTACCGAGGCACAAGATGGCTGCCAACACTTCCTGGTTTGGAGTGTTGACAGCCAATTATAATGCAGCTCGTGATCGGGAAGGTCCGCGGATCCTCCGTGCCTCTAAATATCGAAACTTTTATTTTTGATTTTCTCAGCAACTACTGAACGGATTTACACCATTTTTAAAAAGGTCGCTTTCTGAGCCAAGCAGTACCTTTTTGCCAAATTTGGGGTAAATCCGTTCAGTAGTTTCGGCTGTAGACTTGCATAAAGTTTCCTATGGGAAATTGATTTTTTGACTCTAATTTTTTGAATTTCTCTGGAATTACTGAACGGATTTACAACATTTAAAAAAAAAAAAAAGGGCGCTTTCTGAACCAAGCACTACCTTTTTGCCAAATTTGGTGTAATTCCGTTCAGCAGTTCGGGCTGTAGCCGTGGCTAAAGTTTCCTATGGGAATTAACATGGAGAAAACACGTTTTGGGACCCCCCTTTTTCTCGGCCCCCGCTTGCCGAATCACCCCGAAACTTTCAAGATAGGACCGGAGCGGGCCATAAGTTTTGAAAATTTTGCGAAGATTCGTCAACCGGCGCCAAAGTTATTGGAAAAAGAATGTTACGAATTTACGATAATAGGTCCTAACTATAACTATCTACTGGCGACCGCCAGTAGATAGTGTGTGTGTGTGTGTGTGTGTGTGTGTGTGTGTGTGTGTGTGTGTGTGTGTGTGTGTGTGTGTGTGTGTGTGTGTGTGTGTGTGTGTGTGTGTGTGTGTGTGTGTGTGTGTGTGTGTGTGTCTATATATATATATATATATATATATATATATATATATCGTTCGTCACAGAAGATAATTATATGAGATCTATGATAATTGTAAAGTACTTTTGCAATGCAACTTTTCCAGTATTCAATAGGGGTGGGCGAAACTTTCTGTTCCGCCAGCGGAAATTTGGCCACTCTGTGTTACTCTTTAGCACGGAGTCCTGGCCAAACTCCGCCAATTGCTGCACGGCAGAATTTTTCTCCCACGAGGCTCCGGAATATGCAAGCTGGCAAGCGAGATTTGGCGTCTCCTAGAGCAATTTTCTAACATGAGCAGTCAACAGCGTTTGCCAGCGTTCGCGGTCAGGGGGCTGCTGTTCGAATAGATTTGCTGCTGCTCTAGTAGATTTTCTACCCGAGCAGCAGCAAAATCAACTTGAATGGCTGTGCACTCTTGCGCAACACATGGTGCCGTTTGCACTGATTGTCAGCGCTGCTTGGGCTACGGGCACTAAATTGCTATGCAAGCTGCATGTTTTCTGCCCGTTGGCAGAATCCTGCAGAGTTTTTCTGAAACTCCATGGAATTCCTCGAAATGAAACTCTGTGAGTTCCGCCCACCCATAGTATTCAAGCCACACTGAGGTGCAAGTCTTATGAGAAAGTTTTATATTTTTCCGGATTCTAGGTTCTTGTATGTTCGAGGCATGTGAGCTGTAGATCACATGCTTTGCATACTCCTGCCATCTAGGGTTGGGTCCGGATGTTTGCACTTTGTTTTTCTTCGAAGAAGCCTTTCCATTCACGAGGTAGGTGACTGCTCCTTTCGGTGATAGTGCGCATGGGTTTCGACTCCATTGTTAGATTGTTTTTTTCTGCCATCGGGTTTGGACGTGAATTGCTGCGCTCCGGTTCGACACCGTTTCTTCGGTTTCCCTCGGTGCGCAAGATACTCACCCTCGACGGTTTTGTTTTCGATCGCGTATCTCATTCTCCGCGTATTGTGTTTACTTCTAAAAAACCCTATTTCGATCGGGAAGCTCGTGGAAGGCCGTCTGGGCTACCCGAGTCGGTCCGCCTCGCAGTCGATGGAACGGACTCCATTCAAATTCTGCCCTCGGTGCCACACGAAGTTTCCGCGCACTGACTCACGCGAAGTGTGCAACCTGTGCTTGTCTCCGAAAGCACAGAGAACAGGACTGCGACGCGTGCAAGGCTTTCCGCTCCAAGAAGACGATTCGCGACCGTCGGGTTCTACGTCGCGACATGCAGAGCCTGTAGTGTAGTTCCTATAGTACCCTCATGCAGGACCTGCGCTTTTGGATAACATACACTGTGGGTCTGGTGGCAGGCTGACTCTGTGCACCCCCGCCGAGTATGTTAGCCTCGTTTTGCATTAGCTAGCTCACAGTGCCACTAGAATCTCCTTTTATCAGAGAGATTAGTTTTTGGCAACCTCAGAACACAATAAACCCTGATTCCTTAGACTCGTGGAAACAATATACTACTTTTCACCCAGTCACTCGTGCTTGCTCATTTGGTCTCAGAGAGATACACAGAAGAAACAGTAGAGCGTGTTTACAATAAGAATTTATTGTACTGTTGTTCTTCTAGTGTAAAATATATGTGCTGCTACAACTGTTGCACAGTAGCAGAGATATAGGATCAGCAGTACAGTGAATAAAAAGGAATAGTACAGTTCTACCATTTTGCAATAGTCATGAACATATACATGAATATAAAATGCATTTATAAAATAAAGCACATACTCCTAAGATGCCTGTCTAGATGTACCTAAGTGTACCTAGCATGTGAGTAGGTGTGAAAGAGCCTAAGCCTAAGAGCCAAGAATCCCGCTAGGATTTAGTCGAACCCCATTACCTGAATAGTGAGAGTGTGGGACTTCGTCCTGGACTCGAGTTGGACACCCCGCAAGGGATAGTCAGACCACTGTCAGCTGGAGCCACTGCATGTCGGAGCCTCAGCGTCTCTGGTCAGTGTGTCGGCCTTGAAGTCTCGGTTCCCGCCTGCCTTCTGATAGCAAGAGGTGCTGTATTTATACAGTCCTTGTGCGTGTGTTAGCCATTGTTCAGTATGAGGATGACGTTGGGGATTAAACCTTGTGCGTAGATAGGAGAGGTGAAGTATACCCCCTGGGTAGTGTTCTCATAAATTATTCATATGTGCTAAGGATGACTTCTTAGCAATATCGATTGGGAAAAACCCTCCCTCTGCATGGAACTAGGTGAAAGGTTTAGTCCATAAAGGCGTCAGTCCTTATAAGGCGTTATGTCCCTATAAGGCATTCTGTCCTTATTAGGAGTTATGTCCTTATAAGGCTCGTTCATATGAAATGAAGGGGAGATGATGTAGGGAAAGTGTACGATGTTCCCTGGACCTATATTAGGGTACCGATATGAAATATAACAAGCCAACACGCAAGTTCCATTCCGGACCTCTTCAGAGAGGATTCGGAACAAGAAGCCGGAGACGCCATGGGAGCCGAAGAAGAACAGGATCCCATCTCCATCTCCTACTACAGCTCCGAGGGGGAGGACGAAATCCCGCAAGGGCAACGTACCGTGAGTACAGATCCTCCCTTGCCCCAAAGTCTATCTCAGTCCAAGAAGAAGGCTCCGGTCCAACCCCCGTCTCCGGGCCACGGTCGGCACAGAGAACAAGTTTTCGACGCACCACCCTCCGGCTCGGCACCGAAACACACCCAAAAGCCTTCCGGCTCCGAGCCGAGCCGCCCGAAAACGGGCTCCAATCCGAAACCTTCAGGATCGAAGTCAAAGCCAGGCACCGGCCCGCCCCTTCGACGCCGAAAACACTTTTGGCTCCGAAATCATCAGGATCCAAAACCTCGGCAACAAAACCATCGGCACCGAAACAACCGGACGTGCTGATTCCATCTCAAGAACATTTCGATGCTCCGCCTACCAAACCGGATCCGAAACAGAGACCGTTGTACATCCATCCAACTACTGGACATATCACCACAAAAGTGACCCTTAAAAGGAAAGACACAGAGGAGACCTACCACATTCCTTTAAAAAGGAAGAACGTCAGGACTAATCTTCTCCTCCTCCCCTTCCATCTCCTTCTCAGCCTCAATGTTTAATGATTTCACCTGAGCACTCATCACCACATACACCTGAAGATCAGGATGATGAGGATATAGATAGGGATGCAGCTGGGGACAATGTACCATTACTCCCAGACCCATGGGCAGATTATAATACCGACTCTCCCACAGGAAATTATCCTGACCTGTACCCTACCAAGCCCTCCCCACCGGACGACAGCGTAGGTTACATAGAACTGCTAGGTAGAGCTGCCAACTACCACGGTGTACAGCTGCACAAAGAATCCCTTGAAGAGGATTTCCTTTTTGAAACAAAGGTTAGCTTCTCAGGCAGCAAACTTCTGGCGCATCTCTAACACTCAAGCGTTGCTCGCAAGGTATGACAGGGCTCGCAAGGTATGACAGGGCGCATTGGGACGAGATGGAGCAGTTGCTCCAATTTATGCCCGATGAATATAAATCTAAAGCGCAAGACCTAGTGCGGGACGGACAGCTCATTTCAAATAATGCAATCAGGTGCTCCCTAGATGCTGCAGACACTGCTGCTAGAGCTGTAAACACCAGCGTCCTTTTAAGAGGGCATGCCTGGCTACGTATCTCAGGTTTCAAACCTGAGGTTCAGACTTCCATACGGAACACACCCTTTGACAAAGAACACCTCTTTGGCCCGGTGGTAGATTCCTCACTGGAAAAAATGAATAAAGACACTAAAGTGGCCAAATCCATGGGAGCCCTTCAGCTAACACAAGCACGTGGTTCCTTTTGACGATCCTTCTACCACGGAGGGTCTAAAAATACCTCCTCAGAGACCACCACCACGTACAAGGGCAACAACCAACCCTCTGCCTCTAAGGGTTACTTCAGAGGGGGCTATAGAGGCAACAACAGCAACGGTAGAGGTAGAGGCTCAAATACACGCACCTCCCTCTCCAACACAAAGCAGTGACTTCCCTACACTCCCTCCCGACCATTTAACACCTGTCGGGGGGCGACTTTCAGATTTCCTACCTGTCTGGCAGTCCATAACAGACAAGTGGGTACTGGAAATTATCCATTCTGGTTACTGCCTGGAGTTCACCAACAATCCTCCAAACATTCCCCCAAGGTCACACAAACTCTCACCGGATCACCTACACCTCCTCAAACAAGAGGTTCAGTCTCTACTTCTAAAAGGGGCTATAGAGCCCGTACCACTACAATACCAAGGGTCGGGCGTATACTCTTTTTACTTTCTGGTACCCAAAAAGGACGGTTCTCTCAGACCAATCTTGGACCTCCGAGAACTAAATCTTTACATACACTCAGACCATTTTCACATGGTAACACTTCAACAAGTAATACCACTTCTGCAAAAGGGGAGCTTTCGGTCTACTCTAGACTTAAAGGACGCATATTTCCATATTGCAATCCATCACGCTCATCGCAAATTTCTCAGATTTGTGATAGCGGGTCAACATCTTCTTTAAAACAATTTCTCCTAGTCGATCTCAGCCTGTCTTGAACTGGGTTATTGATCTTCTGCCAGGACTTCTGCTGCTGGAAGGTGGTTCCGTGTATTTATGTATCTGAATGTCCCTAGGAAGAGAGCTTCAGCCATAAGCCACCTTCCACCGCTCCTTCCCACAGTATTGAATATCAGCATTCCTCCTTACCTGTATACGCGTCAGTACATCCTTACTGTTATATACTACAGTACATCCTTAATCATCCTTACTCGTATACACGTCAGTACAACCTTGATCATCCTCACTCTTTACGCATCAGTACATCCTTGAGCATCCTCACTTGTTTACGCATCAGTACATCCTTGAGCATCCTCACTTGTCTACGCATAAGTACATCCTTGACCATCCTCACTCGTTTACGCATCAGTACATCCTTAATCACCCTTACTCGTATATGCGCAAGTACATCCTTAATCACCCTTACTCGTATACACATCAGTACATCCTTGACCATCCTCACGCGTTTACACATCAGTACATCCTTGACCATCCTCACTCGTTTACACATCCGTGCATCCTTGACCATCCTCTCGTTTACGCATCAGTACATACTTACTCGTATACGCATCAGTACTTCCTTAATCATCCTTACTCGTATACACGTCAGTACATCCTTGACCATCCTCACTCGTTTACGCATCAGTACATCCTTGACCATCCTCATTCGTCTACGCATCAGTACATCCTTGACCTCCTTACTCGTATACGGGGTTCTTCCTAGCTATATGATGAAAGATAACAGCAGTTTTCTACTCATGACTTGAGCACAGCAGGGAAAAGTCTTTGGTTACCATGACCTTGTTGTGTCTCGCTTTCAGCACGCTATACTTGTGTTGTTTGATTGAAGTCTTTTTATCTAAGACTACATTTCACATGCCGTGTGGGTGAGGGTTTCTTTTCCTTTGAAGAGACAGCACTCTTTTATCTGGCTGGGCTTCTGGTTTCCCTTTACTCCTTCTTGCACGTATGGTGGGAAGTGTGGCAACATGTTTCTGCGAACCCTGTGACTCCCCCAGAGGACTCCCCTCTGAGTCCTACTGGCCTTCAGGAGATAATTTCTGATGCCGTGGCTGCTGCCTTGGATTATTTTGAGGTCCCTCTTCCTGAAACACCCATACCTGATACAGACCCCAGCACTGATAAAGATGTTCAGGGGCCAGGGCTCACGTCCCAAGGGGAAATATATCAACAGGGTTCACAACTCACTGAAGTTGTAGAGCACATTCAAGAAACAGTGGGTTTCTAGGCACCTGAATGGGATTTCATTGATGAATTTTATGCCCGTTTGGCATTCGACTCCTAACTCGCTACCTTTTCTCCACATCCTCAAAAAGATGCTTCTGAAGAAATGGAAGGACATTGACAGGACAGGCTTTCTACATTTTTGGGAAAACACTACAAGTTGGAGGACTTCGGTAAAGACTTTCCTCAAATCCATAAGGTCAATACTGTTCCGCGAGCAAGCCTCTTCCTCATCTTTGGCTTCTGACGAAGCCTTCTTTCCAGGTCTTATGGCTAAGAAGGTTGCATGGGTTCATGGCTAAGTTTAAGGATAATATTTGCACTTTGAGTATCAATTTAGTGCATGCAGAGTATGTACATAGCTCAAAATAATTTGAATGAAGACTCACTTTGTACTGCTTATACACTGGTCCTGCTTGGTGTGCAATGATCAGTGATCGCTTGAAGACATGTATAGGGATGCACACAGTGATATATAATGGTGGTGTGCTTCAATAATTATCTTCATCCCTCTCATACCAACAAAGAAATAGGGACCAAATGGGGTCGGTAAGTATGGCACGCATCAATACGGTGAATGAGAGTTTCACAAACTGTTTATGCACACAATAGTTTGCGATGTTCTGATGAAAGCTAATTAGCCCGGTGATGGCTGAAACATGTTGACCCAGGGATACGGAGCATACTAATTTCCTTTTGTGTATCCCCACCTATCTTTAACTCTGTCAGAGTGCGCTCCTAAAATAAAATTAACCCTCAAGACACCTTAGACTATTTTAAATCTAGGATCCATTGCATACCATTGGGAAATTCCAGTGGGTGATAGTCCTTTTAATACCATAGGGTGACCCCCTTGAGCATGTAAAAAGAGATAGGCTTGGCACGATAGGAGTTCTCTCCTGTTGTTTTCAACTATCTTATTTTAAGACCGAATTAGACACCCTGTCTGCTCTCAATCTCATCTTCTGGAGCTAGGGTTTCTATTGAAGTTGGGGATATCTCATCTTATGCTGGTTCAGGACCGTCAGTTCATTCGAGCGGTGTTTAAGACTACCTTCTGCCCTTTCTACCATAGAGTTCACTACTGAGGAATCAGCCCTTGCTTGAGTGCCTCAGATCCTATGCTTATAAGCAGAAGCAAACCATTTTTTTTCTCTTCAGGCCTCTTATCTTTTAAAGTTAGAGAAGTAGGTAGCTGATCGCTTCAGACAGCCGTTTCCTTTATGAGGGTCATTGCACCCGTTGGTGGAGGCGCTTGGGCTGGTAATGGCTCGGTTAGGCCAGTCCTGGCCGGATCTTCTTCCCTCGGATGCCCCTTCTTTTTCTTAGTTATGGTTGGAGGTTTGGTGTCGGAAGGCCCCATCTCTGACTTGGCCGCAATGACTTTTCTATAATTTACCTACTATTTCCCTTGTCCCTAGATTGCTGAGGAAGCTTCAGAAAGAGATGTGTCTGTGATCTTGATTGCTCCCTTTTGAACTTGGTGCCCCTATTTCCCAAGCCTGTTACCGTTAGCAGTGGCAACTAATACCTTCTCATCTTCAGTATCACAACCTCTCCCCTCGAGCACTGCGCTGCCTTCACTTCATGGCTTGGAGGTTGAGCAGCTAGAGTTGCATTCCCAGGGTCCAAGGTGTGCAATTCGTCACTAATGGCCTCAGAAGGCCATCCTCCTTTGCCTGTTGTGTGAAACACTGGCTACTTTTTAAATCCTCCTGTTGCATGAATGATAACTTTTTTCCAAGGTCTGGTAATACTTTTTCCATACTATATTTCTTGCAGGTTGTTTTTTAGAAGGGTCTGACTCTTTCCACGTTAGGGACTCAATGGGCAGTGGTTTGAACTTACAAAGAATCTTTGGGAATCGCTGTCTCCAGTGGTTCCGTTACGTGCATGACTTAAGGGTTTCCGCAACAAAGCCCCACCCTTAACTCCCATCTTATGTCGGATGATCCCATGGTTTTGCAAGATTTGCAAGGTTCCCACTTTGGGCCTCAGCAATCTGCTTCTTGTTCTTGGCTTTCTGAGAATGTTTCTTTCCTGGTTGCCATTACTTCGGCCCGTAGGTTGGGGGGAATTGAGGTCTTTGGACATTTCCACTTCTGAATTGAGGTTTTTTCCTGATCAGGTGGTTTAGGCCCTGGGCCAGGCTTCACCCCCTAAGATTCCTTTCCAGTTCCATTAGTCTCAGGAAATTGTGCTCCTGCTGCTCACCCTGAAGGGTTGTATGATTCTCATCACTCCACATGGCCGCAGAGCCCTACTAATCTACCAGGACCAATGAAATTCGTACTTTAGAATCCATTTCTGTTTCTTAGGGGCAGCTGGTAGGGGTGAGAAGCCCTCTGCTGCTACACTGACTTGTGAGTTTGGATGGCTATAGTTCAGGTCTATTTGTCCCTCTGGAAAGTTCCTCTGGTGTGGGTTCAAGATTTACTCCATTAGGGGTACAGCTTATTATTGGGAAGAAGCTAGTAAGCAGTGGCAGCTGGCACAGATCGGAGGTGGGAGGGCAAGGGGGGGAAGAGGGGGTAAAGAAAAAAAACGTACCTCCTCGCCGCTCTCTCCACCGTCGTCTCTCCCGGAACAGAGCACCCAGGCTCCCATGAGCCAATCACAGTGCTGCAATACAGCGTTGTGATTGGTCTGAGTGCTGTGGTTCGGCGCTTAGATGGGGAATGGGAACCTGGGCATGTTCTCTACCCAGGCTGTAATGCAGAACAAGCTAAGTGCGCATGACTGTTTGGCCGGCCAAACATTCATGCGCACTTGGGGAATGCAAACCACTCCTCCCCTGCTCTGTCAGCAGAGCAGCCCCTACCCACCCGCAAAGGTGCTGCAACAAGGAAAAAATAAAATGATAACTTAAGAGTTATTAACATTTTATTTTTCCTTTATTTATACTGCTCAAAAGCTTAGCGGAGGAGCTGCCACTGCTAGTAGGTTTTGTCTATAGTGCAGCTTCTTGGGCGCATTGTAGCGCTTTTGTTTCTCACCACCGACTGGATGTCTTAGGTTCAGGTAGTAGCTGTTTTGGTGTCAGGATTATGGGTGCTGCTTCTGTTTAGACACCTAAAGTTCTATTTCTCGGTAATAAACTGCTGCATTCTACCCCGGATTCTAATTTTTTTCTGCATCAGTTTCTGTGCTTAGTGCATCCTCACATATACAAAAAGGAATGAGGAAGACAGACGAGGAGGCAATGTTCTGACTACTTACTGGTAATTTTTATTCCTCAGAGTCCAGACCTTACTCCACCCGGCCCTCTTTCCGTCCCGCCCTCCCTTCAGTTCTGGACACTATGGGCCAGATGTATCAAAGGGATTTACCTATTCTGTGTCTATGGAAAAATGTGTTGGTGCATGTGGCCCTATGCCAGGATGTTGCCTATGACAGCCATTGGTATTTTTGAACTCTAGTATGGTGGTGGCGGTGGATGGGGAAGGTCTTATAAAACTATGGTGAGGGAAGAAGGACACAGCTAGACAATAGGCAAAAGTCTTTCTTACTAGCTATGTGATATAGGGATATTGTCTCTTAGGAGGCAGCCCGCCTCATGTAAGGAAGGCCCGAGATAAAGACGACAAGGACTCCAAGTAATGAAGATAATCAGAACACTTCTCTTCCTCCAGAGTCCTCCTCTCTCTGCGACTCCCTGGTAGCAGCAATCAGATTCGTTCTTGATGAATATAACGAAGAAGAACCCTCTTTCTTAAGATCTTGTGAGGCTGCAGTGGCCAATGCTGGTTTCCTGGAGTTCTCAACATTGGGGATATTTCTAGTGTTCACCTACTTCTTGGGTTCTAGGATATTCTGCAGCAACCGGTGCCAAAGCAGGGCCTCTAATGCCTTTTGCGGAAGCACTTAAATTATGTGCCCCCCTACCGGCCAATCAGGAATTCAACCTTGGACCAAAGCACTGGCAGCCAGAGAGACCTTGGAAGGGCCCCTGTTAGAAAGCACTAGAAGAAGAGTGCCCTGCATTAGGTTCTGGGCCTTAAACTTGTAGAGCTCTTCTTCTTGTCTCCCCCACATTCCACAAACTTTCTTCTCCAAATGGGTCTGAAAATCCACCATGGGAAAAACACAAAGTGGTAGATCAGCGGATGAATTTATGAAAAGTGTAGCTAAATAGGGCAGGCTTTATCTTCCACCGGCTTCGGTTGTTCCAGGTCTGATTCCTCTGAACCGCTTCAGCCTCTGTCAGAAATCTAGCACTCTGTACACCCAAGCATAATGATCTGTCACAAATTCTAGCACTTTGTTGTTCAGGGATGAACCCAAGCACAAGTATCTTCCAAAAATCTAGCGCACTGCTGTTCAGCGACACACCCAATCATAAATATCTTCCACAAATCTAGTGCGTTGCTGTTCAGCGACGCACCCAAGCATAAGTATCTTCCACAAATCTAGACCGCTGCTGTTCAGCGACGCACCCAAGCATAAGTATCTTCCACAAATCTAGCGCGCTGCTGTTCAGTGACGCACCCAAGCATAAGTATCTTCCACAAATCTAGACCGTTGCTGTTCAGCGACGCACCCAAGCATAAGTATCTTCCACAAATCTAGCGCGCTGCTGTTCAGTGACGCACCCAAGCATAAGTATCTTCCACAAATCTAGACCGCTGCTGTTCAGCGACGCACATAAGTATCTTCCACAAATCTAGAGCACTGCTGTTCAGCGACGCACCCAAGCATAAGTATCTGTTAGAAATCTAGCGCTCTGATATCCTGTGGTGCACCCAAGCATAAGTATCTATCCAAAATCTAGTGCTGTATGTCCTGCAGTACACCCAAGCACAGGCACTCATCAGAAATCTAGTGCTCTAATGTCTAGTGATGCGTCCAAGCACAGGCACTCATCAGAAATCTAGCGCTCCAAGGTCTAGTGATGCGTCCAAGCACAGGCGCTCATCAGAAATCTAGCGCTCTGTCTAGTGATGCGTCCAAGCACAGGCACTCATCAGAAATCAAGCGCTCTAATGTCTAGTGATGCGTCCAAGCACAGGCACTCATCAGAAATCTAGCGCTCTAATGTCTAGTGATGCGTCTAAGCACATGCACTCAGCAATCTAGCGCTCTAATGTCTAGTGGTGCACCTAAGTCTATACAATAAAGATTGAAAGTGGTGAGAGGAAAGACAGGGCTTTAGAACCTCACACACTCCCCGATGCATCTCTATCCTGCTTCACCCACTCTCCTGCCACTCCAGCACTGGACCTCCCTACAGATATGTAGGATTCTGCAGCACCTGCTGCCATTCCAATGCAGGGTCACTCACACCTCTACTGGTGCACCTCAGAACTGACATGCAGCAAACCTACAACAATCAGGTGCTTCAAGGATGTTTCACACAAATGGTAGTGATTCACAAATGTCTTTAATTTATTCAGCTTCACAGTCGAAATTAGTTCCACACTCTAGAAAGCCATCATTTCGGTGCAGGGGTCCTGGTCTCCCGATCATATTATATCAGAATCTTTGTAACAAAGCAAATGGCCTGAAGGCCGGGGGTCCACCCTGGCCATCACTGTACAAGCACATTAAAGTCTGCCTCCTGGAAATTGATCATTAGTTACTGGTGTACAGGGAATCCAAGGCGATGGGGGGAGAAGTGATAGAGTGCTACATGTTGATCAGTAATCCGCTGTAGTTTTACTCCGCTGGTCATTTGGTGGAGCCCACAGCTTTTTCTGCTGACTCTGGTTACTGAATTATCTGCTGATCAGTGGCTACAACTCGTCGCGTCTTCTCAAAGCCCACGGGGCAGAGCCTGCTGCCTGCGAGTCCTCCCAAATTAAGCACTGTGGAGACCGCGGCTCTCCCAGTATGAGCGCAGCCATCCCAGCCCCTCCAGCGTGTCTCCTGCAGAGAGAAAATCAGTGACCAGTCAGAAAGCATCTACATCACACAATGTGACCCCAGCAGGAGTCTTCTCCGGTCATTATTGGACCTGTACACAAATGATCCATTTAAAGACATAGGCACACAGGGGCTAGGAAGGTCAACTTTCAGAAGTAATCACCACTAGAACTTAAATCTTGCCTGTATCATGTCCATATACTCTTACGTAATTCAGTGTTGGTATGTACACTGTATTACATAGTGTTGCATTCGAACATCCATATTTGTTTTAATGTATCAACTATTCAAACAAATATATGGATATTTTATAATAGTTTGAAGTCTTGATTGTTTGCTAATTTTTATGGATCTGGTAAGCCTGGAAGCCTTAAGGGTCAGGGCTGTAGCTTTGCACATTTCCTAGTAGCATACCTCGCTTTCAAATTAGTCGCTCTCTAACCTTTGTTCTCTCCCTACCCCCTCCTCTGTGTGTTGCTTTCCTCCTCCTACCTTCCCCTGGCCCTTCATTACCCCTCACGTCTCCCCAACACCTGTGGAACTTTTTTTTTTAATACACTTTTGCCCTAAAAAATTGCATTTTTTTAATTTAACGATGCAAGTGGTGCCAGACAACTTGGACATAAATAAGAAATCAAAGTAAATAGTGTTCACCTTCTTCCACTGACATGCACTCTGACACATGCACATGCCAGTGGCATGATGCAGCCATTATTTCTGCTTTATTTTATTAGGTCTTGTCTGCGTCAGCACATGCAAATTAGAGATATTGGGTTTTCTATGGGCTGGGAGCCTGCCCATTGCTTACCATTGGTGGGCTTCATTGTCACTCTCATTTGCCGCCTTCTAATTGGACATCGCGAGCCGTGTTCACTTACTCTTATTTTGCCAGGAGCATGGACCAAGTACTGATTGTCTGAGATGGATTAAGGTCCTTCCACTGCGGACAATGTGATTGAGGTACTATTTTTATTAGTTCCTTCTTTACCCTTCTGACCCAGTCTGTGTTGCTTCTTAACACCCCCTGTCTGTTTCTTCTTCACCTCCCATCCGCCACACCCGTTTTTTTCTTCCCCTCCTACCCATCTCATCTTCAAGTCCCAGTTTCTTCTTCTCCTTGCTAAGGCTTGTTTTTAGTATGGCTCTGAATGTTGATGTCTAATGTCTTTCTCATGTTAATATTTTCAGTGCATCTCATCTGAGTGAGCTGTTCACCTCGTACGATATATTCCGTTCAGAGTCCCAGAAAATAGAACACGGGGTACCCTAGGGTTCGGCTCTGAGCCCTATTTTGTTTATTGTATATTTATGCCCTCTGCTGTTCCTGATTAGATCCCTTGGGACCTCCTTTGTTGATTATGCTGACGATATGCAGCTAATTCTACCCTGGACAAATCTAGTCATAATCTGGTTGAAAAATGTCACACCTGCCTGCATGATATGGCTAATTGGCATGAAATAAACTGTTTAAAGTTCAATGAAGGAAAAGGAAAATGCTACTTACCCAGTATGCATCTGTTCTTGGCATATAGAGCTGTAGAGTCATATGCTCGTGCATAGATCGCCATCTAGTGTTGGGTCCGGATGTTTGCACTTTGTTTTTCTTCGAAGTCTTTCCAGTCACGAGGTAGGTGACTCCTCCTATCTGAAAGAAACACATAGTGATAGATTCCTTACCTTAGAATATCCCCAGGCGTCAGACTGGATCTGGAAAGTTTTCGTCAGCAGTACCCCAGCGCGTCGGTAGGGGCGTCGTGCGGCTCTGCGTCCGTCGTTGGCGTCGTGGTCGCCGAGATGACGTCGCGGGCGCTACCTAGACGCCTCTTGGCATATAGAGCTGTAGAGTCATATGCTCGTGCATAGATCGCCATCTAGTGTTGGATCCGGATGTTTGCACTTTGTTTTTCTTCGAAGAAGTCTTTCCAGTCACGAGGTAGGTGACTCCTCCTATCTGAAAGAAACACATAGTGATAGATTCCTTACCTTAGAATATCCCCAGGCGTCAGACTGGATCTGGAAAGTTTGTCAGCAGTACCCCTGCGCGTCGGTAGGGGCGTCGTGCGGCTCCGCGTCCGTCGTTGGCGTCGTGGTCGCCGAGATGACGTCGCAGGCGCTACCTAGACGCCGCCCACGCGCGCTGACGTCAGTTCTTTCTTTTTCCGCGCCATCAAGCGCAGATCCGGAGAGAGCGGTACCCCCTGTCTTTTTTGACTGAGTTTTTTGAGATTTTTGTCTCACCTTTTTGAGTCGATACGACTCCTGGTGCAGTTAGGGATACCCGGGTTTAAGTCTTGCGAGGACTGTAATCGGATGATGTCGGTGACGGACCCGCACCGCGTGTGTCTCTTCTGCATGGGGCGCGACCACGACCCCAAGTCGTGCCCCGACTGCCGGTCCATGGCGCCGAAGTCTTTGCGGGAGCGGTCCCGAAAGCTGCTTGAAGCCCGGCAGTCGGCTTGGCGCCGTGAGAGGTCCCGGTCCAGAGGGAGGTCGAGGGACCGTGCGCGGAGTCATCATCGGCGATCATCGGGATCGAAGTCTTCGCACTCTGGGTCAGGTAAGGCGAAGCACAAGTCGTCGAAGAAACGTCATCGTTCTCCGACTTTCCCTCGCCGGTCACGCGACGCGGCTGAGGGTACGGGTGGTGCCACCCCCGCGGCTCCGGCGGAGTCCATGGAGTCGCCGCCCGACTACCCGCCCTTTCCGGGGTCGTCGGCGACTCCGGCCCAGATACAGGACTTCCTGTCGGCCATGGCTCGCCTCTTTGGGCCGTCGGGCCCCGCGGTCCCGCATGGGTGTCCTCGCGTATCTGAAAGAGACACGTTAGTGACAGATTCCTTACCTTAGAATATCCCCAGGCGTCAGGCTGGATCCGGAAAGTTTTTTGCGTAGCAGTACCCTTGCGCGTCCGTAGGCGTCGTCGTGCGGCTCCGCGTCCGTCGTCGGCGTCGTGATCGCCGGGATGACGTCGCGGGCAGTACTTAGGCGCCGCCCCTGCGCGCTGACGTCAGTTCTTCTTTTTCCGCGCCAGCAAGCGCAGATCCGGGAAGAGCAGTGCCCTGGTCATTTTTTGACCAAGCTTTTTGGTGATTTTTTCACTGTTTTTCTCCATCGACTTCAAGGTGTCGTAGGGATGCCCGGGTTTAAACGTTGCGGCGCCTGTGCTCGGATGATGTCCGTCACAGACCCGCATTGGGAGTGTCTCTTCTGCCTCGGCCGAGGCCACGACACGGAGTCTTGTTCCGACTGCCAGGCCCTCCACCCGAAAGCTTTGCGAGAGCGGTCTCGAAAGCTCCTCGAGGCTCGGCATTCGGCTCTGCGGAAGCCCCGGTCGCGTGAGAGGTCCAGGGGTCGGTCGCGGAGTCCACACCGGTCGTCGGCATCGAAGTCTTCTTCGTCCGGTAAGTCAAAACACAAGAAGTCCAAAAAGCATCGTCGCTCTAGGACTTCGCCTCGCCGGTCTCGCGACTCGGCTGAGGCCCCTCCCGGCACCGTCCCCGCCCCCGCGGCCCCGGACATGCCTGTGGAGTCGCCCCCGCAATACCCGCCCTTCCCGGGTTCGGGGGCGGATCGGGCCCAAGTGCAGGACTTCCTGTCGGCCATGGCCCGCCTCTTCGGGCCTCAAGGTCCCTCCGGTGCGCCTTCGGGCCCCGCGGGCCCTGATGGGGTTGCTCCGGCGTCGCCGACGGCTCCGGCCCCGGCGTCGCCCGTGCCTCCAGCCTCGATCCCGGCTCCGGCCCCGATCCCGGCTCCACAACCCCCATCGACGCCGGTCGACCTAACGACACCTCCGCCGGCGCCGATGTCTCCGGTGCCGTTCTCGACGCCGCCTGGGGCTCCAGGCGGCGTCGTCCCCAGTTCCTTCCGGCTCCGGACATGGACCCGGACCGACGTCGCTCGACGCCGGTTCCGGCGCCGATGAGACCTTGGGTCCCAAATGTCCCTCCTCCTCCTTATTTTGAACCTGAGGAGGACCAGGAGGACTGGGAGGGGTCTGATGACCCTCTGACACAACAGTGTCAGTACGATGAGGACTGGACAGAGGGTCTAGGGGATGCCAGTGGTCTAGATACTTCCCCTGACACTGGCATACTGTCTCCTCCCGTGGCTACGGAGGAGGGAGCCAATTTTGCAACGGTGTTGCGTAGGGCGGCTGGAGCCTTACATCTCCAACTCCCTACTGTGGCGGTCAAGACTAATCTCTTGACAGAGGTGCTTCAGCCGGCAGCCTCCTCTACGGAGACTGTGCTGCCGTTTAACGACGCCCTCACTGACGTTCTTTTGGGCGCCTGGTCCAAGCCCAACACAGGGGCTCCTGTGGATAGGAACGTGTCCCGACGCCATCGCCCAGCTCCGGGCGACCCCCTGTTTCTCTCTGTCCACCCCACTCCTGAGAGCTTGGTTGTCCAAGCCTCCGCTTCCCAAACCGCCTTCCCTACCGCCCCTCCGGATAGGGAATCCAAACGCCTGGATCAATTTGGGAAGAAGGGTTTTCTTCCTCCAGTGCTGGCTTGCGGTCCATCAACACCGCTTGCCTTTTGGGCCGATATACCCACTCCTTGTGGGATTCGGTGGCGAATGTTTTGCCCCAGTGTTCTGAGGAGGTCCAGACACTGCTTTCCCGCGCCATTGCGGAAGGAAGGGATGCGGCCAAATACACAATTACGATGTGGCCTTGATACTGCCGACTCGCTGGGCAGGTCTATTGCAACGACGGTGGCGCTACGACGCCACGCCTGGCTGAGAACCACTGGTTTTTCAGGGGATGTCCAGAATACTCTCATGGACATGCCCTTTGATGGAGTCGGTCTTTTTGGGTCCAAAGCAGACCATGCGTTGGAGCGCTTTAAGGACTCACGGGCTACTGCAAAGTCCCTGGGCCTTTCTGCTACACGCCCTCCGCTGACTTCTGCTTTTCGCCCCTATCGTGGCCACGGTATGGGCGCCCCTTCACGTCAGCAGCCCAGCCACCGGCCCGCGCAGCAGGCGTCTTCGCGGGGCCGAGGACGTGGATTCCGCCGTGGCTGATCGGGCAACCAGCGTGCGGGTCAGGCCACCACCTCCAACCCGTCCGCGGCCTCCAAACCCTCCTAGTCCCTCCTTTCAGGTGCACAGCACGCCGGTAGGGGGCAGGGTCCACCATCACCTTCCCCACTGGCGTACCATCACCTCGGACAGGTGGGTCTTGGACATTGTCCGAAGGGGCTACTCCCTCCCCTTCGAGTCCACCCCCCCAGCCATGCCACCTCAATTCCACCGCATGTCAGGGGATCACTTGGTACTTCTGCAGAAGGAAGTCACGGCCCTCTTGGCCAAGAGGGCCATCGAGCATGTTCCGACCCCAGAAGTAGGGTGTGGTTGCTACTCCCACTACTTCCTGGTGCCCAAAAAGGACAAGGAGGACATGCGTCCTATCTTGGACCTCCGGAACGTCAATCGCTTCCTCCGGAAGGAGAAGTTCAAGATGCTCACCCTAGCTCAGGTCTTGACTGCCCTCGACCCTGGAGACTGGTTGGTAGCGTTGGACTTGCAGGACGCATATTTCCACATCCCCGTCCTGCCGGCCCACCGGCGTTACCTGCGGTTCACGGTAGGCCCCGAGCACTTTCAGTTCACCGTGCTCCCCTTTGGCCTTACCAGTGCCCCTCGGGTGTTCACGAAAGTGTTGGCGGTGGTCGCAGCTCATCTGCGCCGGGCAGGGGTTTCAGTCTTCCCCTACCTCGACGACTGGCTGCTGAAGGCGGGCTCGTCCCAGGCAGTCGTCTCCCACCTCCAGACTACGGCCGAACTCCTGCACTCGCTGGGGTTCTCCATCAATGTGCCGAAGTCGCATCTGATTCCTTCTCCACAGCTCCTTTTCATCGGAGCAGTTCTGGACACGACGCAGTTTCGGGCCTAACCTCCCGAACGGCGAGTCCGGGATATTCAGGCTATGATTCCGATCTTTCAGCCTTTATCCTGGGTTTCGGTACGGATGACCCTGAGGCTACTGGGCCTCATGGCCTCCTGCATCCTGCTGGTCAATCATGCCAGATGGCATATGCGGGCTCTGCAGTGGGACCTGAAGTTCCAGTGGGCGCAGCACCAGGGCAACCTGTCCGATCACGTCCAGATCTCGGAGGGGACTGCAAAACAGTTGCAGTGGTGGCTCTCGAACCGGCAATGGGTCATGGGCAGATCCCTCTCCCTTCCCCAGCCAGAGCACACAGTTGTGACAGACGCGTCCCTTCTGGGATGGGGCGGTCACATGGGAGAGGCGGAGATCAGAGGCCTCTGGTCTCCGGCGGAGTCCCGGCTCCATATCAACATTCTGGAGCTCCGGGCGATCCGACTTGCACTCAAGGCATTCCTTCCCTCTGTCAAAGGGAAGGTAGTGCAGGTGTTCACAGACAACACCACCGCCATGTGGTACTGCAACAAACAGGGCGGGGTGGGGTCGTGGACCCTTTGTCCAGGAGGCTCTGCGCCTCTGGACATGGCTGGAACATCAGGGCATGTTCCTGATGGTTCAACACCTGGCAGGTTCCCTGAACGCCAGGGCGGACGAATTCAGCCGCAGGTGCATGATGGATCACCAATGGCGTCTTCACTCGGAAGTGGCGCAAGGACTCTTTCTACAGTGGGGAGAGCCTTGGTTAGATCTATTCGCCACCGAAGAGAAAGCGCAATGTCATCAGTTCTGCGCGTTGGAATTTCCAAGGCGGCACTCGCTCGGCGACGCTTTTCGTCACGAGTGGAGTTGCGGTCTGTTGTACGCCTTTCCGCCTATACCACTTCTACCCAGAGTGTTGAAGAAGATTCGGCACGACCGGGCCCAAGTCATTCTTGTGGCTCCGGACTGGGCTCGAAGAGTTTGGTATCCCGAGCTACTCAATATGAGCGTAGATCCCCCGATCCGTCTGCCTCTTCGGGAGGATCTTCTGTCGCAGCAGCAGGGGACGGTCCTCCACCCGAACCTGTCCAGTCTACACCTGCTTGCGTGGAGATTGAGCGGCGGCAGTTGATTCCTTTCGACTTGCCTCCCGAAGTTTGTGATGTGATTCTGGCAGCCAGGCGTCCCTCCACTAAGGTGGTATACGCCTGCAGGTGGAACAAATTTGTGGCATGGTGCACAGCAAAGGCTGTGAATCCCCTTTCTGCCCCTCTTTCTGAGGTCCTTCTGTTCCTTCTCTCTCTGGCCCAACAGGGTTCTGCCCTGGGTACCATCAAGGGTTATCTTTGTGCTATCTCGGCCTTCCTCAGGCTCCCTGATCAGCCCTCCCTTTTCAAGTCCCCTGTTGTTAACAGGTTCTTAAAAGGCATTACTCACCTCTTCCCTCCTGTTCCGTTTGTGATGCCTCAGTGGGACTTGAACTTGGTTCTTACCTTTTTAATGTGCGCTCCCTTTGAGCCTCTACATAACTGTCCTCTTCGTCTTCTGACTCTGAAGACAGCCTTTCTGGTGGCCATCACCTCCGCTCGGCGGGTGAGTGAGCTCCAGGCTCTGTCTTGCAAACCTCCCTTTCTGTCTGTTCACCCAGACAAGGTTGTTCTTCGGACGCGTCCGTCCTTCTTGCCAAAGGTGGTTACTGCTTTCCATATTGGGCAGACCATCACTTTGCCCACCTTCTTTCCGCCTCCGCATCCTTCCAGAGAGGAAGAGAGGCTCCACCGTCTGGACCCAAAACGTGCGCTCTCCTTCTATATTGACCGCACAAAACACTTCCCGGGTGGATGACCAGCTCTTTGTTGGCTACGTGGGCGCCAAAAAGGTCGGGCGGTGCACAAGAGGACCATCTCCCGCTGGGTTACCTTGTGCATCAAGACCTGCTATTCTTTGGCTAAAAGGAGCCTCCTGTTGGGCTGCGTGCCCATTCCACCAGGGCAACGGCTGCTACCACGGCCTTGGGCCGCGGTGTTCCGCTGCCGGTTATCTGTCAGGCAGCTACGTGGGCCTCGCTGCACACGTTTACAAAGCATTACTGCCTTGACAGTCAGGTCCGGAGGGACGGCTTCTTTGGCCGTTCTGTCCTCCAGGACTTCCTTGTCTGATCTTTGTTCGCAGACCCACCACCGGGGTTGGTATTGCTGGGGTATCTATTCTAAGGTAAGGAATCTGTCACTAACGTGTCTCTTTCAGATGCACAAGTTACTAACTTGTGTAATGATATATCTGTAAGAGACAGTAGTTAGTGACAGATTCCTACCGCCCACCCATCCTCCCGTTCTGCGAACTGATTTCTAGGGTTAAGGACATCCCTTTCAGGGCCCTAGTATTTTTCATTCACCTATGTCAGCTTCTTGCATGGCTCTGCGTTCCTGGCGCGGAAAGTCGTGTACAGAACTGACGTCAGCGCGCAGGGGCGGCGCCTAAGTACTGCCCGCGACGTCATCCCGGCGATCACGACGCCGACGACGGACGCGGAGCCGCACGACGCCGCCTACCGACGCGCAAGGGTACTGCTACGCAAAAAACTTTCCGGATCCAGCCTGACGCCTGGGGATATTCTAAGGTAAGGAATCTGTCACTAACTACTGTCTCTTACAGATATATCGTTACACAAGTTAGTAACTTGTGCTTCCTTGCCGGCGGCTCCGGCCCCGGCGTCGCTGTCGGCTCCGGCCCCAGCGCCGCAGGACACCCTTGGATCCAGGCCTGGATCCCGGTTGACTTTGTTACGCCTCCACCGACGTCGACTCCACCGGCACCGATACTGACGCCGCCCGCTCCTCGGGACGACGTCGACCTCAGATTCAGCCCCGAAGTGGACACGGCGTCGGCCCGGCGTCGATCGATGCCGTTCTCGACGCCGTTTGGGGATTTCTATCCCCATGTCCCTACTCCTTATTTTAGGCCTGTTGAACAGCCTGAGGAGCAAGGGGAGGACTGGGAGGGGTCGGACGACCCTCTCGCTGCAGCCTGCGAGTCTGAACAGGACTGGGCTGAGGAATTGGGGGACGCCAGTGGTCTGGATACCTCACCAGACCTTGGCATGCTGTCTCCTCCTACCGTGGCTACGGAGGAGGGAGCCAGTTATGCAGTGGTGTTGCGTAGGGCGGCGGAGGCCCTTCACCTCCAGCTCCCTACTGTGGCCATCAGGACTAACCTCCTGACAGAGGTGATTCAGCCAGCAGCTACTTCTGCTGAGCCGCTGCTGCCCTTCAATGAAGCCCTTTCGGACGTTCTTTTGGGCACTTGGTCCAGGCCCACCACAGGGGCTCCTGTGGATAGGAACGTGGCCCGACGCCATCGCCCGGCTCCGGGTGACCCCATTTTCCTCTCCCAACATCCCACCCCGTGAGCTTGGTTGTGCAAGCCTCTGCTTCCCCAACCGCCTTCCCTTCCGCACCACCGGATAGGGAATCCAAGAAGCTGGATCAGTTTGGGAAGAAGATTTTTTCTTCCACCAGCTCTGCGCTGCGTGAACACTGCATGCCTCTTGGGCCGTTATGGGATACGGTGGCGAACGTGCTGCCCCAGTGTCCGGAGGAGGCCCGGCCTGCTCGCGCCCAGGCTGTTGCAGAGGGGAGAGACGCAGCAAAGTTCATGATCCGTTGTGGTCTAGACACCGCCGACTCACTGGGCAGATCCATTGCAATGACGGTGGTCACGCCTGGTTGAGAACCACTGGATTTTCGGGGGATGTCCAAAACACCCTTATGGACATGCCCTTTGATGGCCGTCGCCTCTTCGGCGACAAAGCGGACAGCGCGTTGGAGAGGTTTAAGGACTCACGGGCTACGGCCAAGTCCTTGGGAATCTCGGCAGTCCGCCCTCCTCCGCCTTCCGCTTTTCGCTCCTTTCGTGGCACAGGAAGGGGCGCCCCGCAGCGTTCGCAACAGAGCCACAGGCTGGCGCAGCAGTCATCCCAGCACGGCCGCGGACGCGGGTTCCGCCGTGGCGGACAAAGGGACCAGCGGGCGGGTCAGTCCACCACCACCCCGGCCACCACTGCCTCCAAACCTTCCTAGTCCAAACTTTCAGGCCCATCAAACGCCAGTGGGCGACAGGCTCCGCCATCACCTCCCCCACTGGCGCACCATCACTTCGGACAGGTGGGTTTTAGAGATAGTCCGGAGGGGCTACTCCCTCCCCTTCGAGACTACCCCCCCAGCCATGCCGCCTCAATACCACCGCATGTCGGGGGATCACTTGGTGCTTCTTCAGCAGGAAGTTGCGGCCCTCTTGGCCAAGGGGGCCAACGAGCGCGTTCCGACGCACGAAGTAGGTCGTGTTGTTATTCCCACTACTTTGTGGTGCCCAAGAAGGACAAAGGCCTGCGTCCTATCTTAGACCTCCGGAACGTCAATCGCTTCCTCCGCAAAGAGAAGTTCAAGATGCTCACTCTAGCTCAGGTCTTGTCTGCTCTCGACCCACAAGACTGGATGGTAGCGCTGGACTTGCAGGACGCCTATTTCCACATCCCCGTCCTGCCAGCCCACCGGCGTTACCTACGGTTCATGGTAGGCCACGAGCACTTTCAGTTTACCGTGCTCCCCTTTGGCCTTACCAGCGCCCTCGGGTGTTCACCAAGGTGATGGCGGTGGTCGCAGCTCATCTGCGCAGATCAGGGGTCTCAGTCTTCCCCTATCTCGACGATTGGTTGTTGAAGGCGGGCTCGCCCCAGACAGTCGTCTCCCACCTCCAGACTACGGCCGACCTCCTGCACTTGCTGGGGTTCTCCATCAATGTGCCGAAGTCGCACCTGATTCCCTCCCAGAAGCTCCTCTTTATCGGAGCGGTTCTGGACACGGCGCAGTTTCGGGTCTATCCTCCCGAACAGCGAGTCCGGGATATTCGGGCTCTGATTCCCATCTTTCAGCCCTTGTCCCGGGTTTCGGTCAGAGTGACTTTGAGGCTGCTGGGCCTCATGGCCTCCTGCATCCTGCTGGTCAATCATGCCAGGTGGCATATGCGGGCTCTGCAGTGGGACCTGAAGTTCCAGTGGGCGCAGCATCAGGGAAACCTGTCCGATCACTTCCAGATCTCGGAGGGCACTGCACGACAATTGCAGTGGTGGCTCACGGACCGGCATTGGGTCGACGGCAGATCCCTCTCCCTTCCCCAACCGGAGTTCACAGTGGTGACGGATGCGTCCCTCCTGGGATGGGGCGGCCACATGGGAGAGGCGGAGATCAGAGGCCTCTGGTATCCGGCGGAGTCCCGGCTCCATATCAACCTTTTGGAGCTGCGGGCAATCAGGCTTGCACTAAAGGCATTCCTTCCCTCTGTCAAGGGGAGAGTAGTGCAGGTGTTCACAGACAACACCACAGCCATGTGGTACTGCAACAAACAAGGCGGGGTGGGGTCGTGGACCCTCTGTCAGGATCCTGGCTCTGCGTCTCTGGACATGGCTGGAACATCAGGGCATGTCCCTGGTGGTTCAACACCTGGCAGGTTCTCTGAACGCCAGGGTGGACGAACTCAGCCGCAGGTGCATGCTCGATCACGAATGGCGTCTTCACTCGGAGGTGGCGCAAGGTCTCTTTCAGCAGTGGGGAGAGCCTTGGTTAGATCTATTCGCCACCGAAGAGAACGCGCAATGTCATCAGTTCTGCGCGTTGGAATTTCCAAGGCGGCACTCGCTCGGCGACGCTTTTCGTCGCGAGTGGAGTTGCGGTCTGTTGTACGCCTTTCCGCCTATACCACTTCTGCCCAGAGTGCTGAAGAAGATCAGGCGCGACCGGGCCCAAGTCATTCTTGTGGCTCCGGACTGGGCTCGAAGAGTATGGTATCCTGAGCTACTCAGTATGAGCATCGATCCCCCGATCCGACTGCCTCTTCGGGAGGATCTTCTGTCGCAGCAGCAGGGGACGGTCCTCCACCCGAACCTGTCCAGCCTCCACCTCTTTGCGTGGAGATTGAGCGGCGGCAGTTGATTCCTTTCGACTTGCCTCCTGAAGTTTGTGACGTTATTCTGGCAGCCAGGCGTCCCTCTACTAAAGTGGTATACGCCTGCAGGTGGAACAAATTTGTGGCATGGTGCACAGCAAAGGCTGTGGATCCCCTTTCTGCCCCTCTTTCTGAAGTACTACTGTTCCTTCTTTCTTTGGCCCAGCAGGGCTCTGCTCTGGGCACTATCAAGGGCTACCTTTCTGCTATTTCGGCCTTTCTCAGGCTCCCTGATCAGCCCTCTCTTTTCAAGTCCCCTGTTGTAAATAGATTTCTCAAAGGCATTACACACCTTTTTCCTCCTATTCCTTTCGTGATGCCTCAGTGGGACTTGATTCTGGTTCTGACATACTTGATGTGCGCTCCTTTTGAGCCCCTTCACAACTGTCCTCTTCGTCTTTTGATGTTAAAGACTGCCTTCCTGGTGGCCATCACTTCCGCCAGGCGAGTGAGTGAGCTCCAGGCTCTTTCCTTCAAGCCTCCTTTCCTTTCAGTCCATCCGGACAAGGTTGTGCTCAGGCCCCGTCCTTCCTTTTTGCCAAAAGTGGTTAAGGCCTTTCACATTGGGCAGACTATTACCTTGCCCACCTTCTTTCCGCCTCCGCATCCTTCCAGAGAGGAAGAGAGGCTCCACCGTCTGGACCTAAAACGTGCGCTTTCTTTTTATCTCAACCGCACACAGCAGTTCCGGGTGGATGACCAGCTTTTTGTTGGCTACGTTGGCACCAAGAAAGGTCGGGCAGTCCATAAGAGAACCATCTCCCGCTGGGTTGTCTTGTGTATCAAAGCCTGTTACTCTTTGGCTAAAAAAGAACCTCCGGTGGGGCTGCGTGCTCATTCCACCAGAGCTACCGCAGCCACTACTGCACTGGGACGTGGTGTCCCCCTGCAAGACATCTGTCAGGCAGCCACGTGGGCCTCGCTGCACACGTTTACCAAACATTATTGCCTGGACAGCCAAGTCCGGAGAGACGGCTTCTTTGGCCGTTCTGTTCTCCGTGACTTTCTGGTGTGATCTTAGTTCGCAGACCCACCACCGGGGTTGGTATTGCTGGGGTATCTATTCTAAGGTAAGGAATCTATCACTATGTGTTTCTTTCAGATGCACAAGTTACTTACCTTCGGTAAAGATATATCTGTAAGAAACATTAGTAGTGATAGATTCCTTACCGCCCCACCCATCCTCCCCGTTCTGCGAACTGATTTCTAGGGTTAAGGTCATCCCTTTCAGGGCCCTAGTTTCAATGCACCAGTGGTCAGTATCTTGCATGGCTCTGCGTTCCTGGCGTGGAAAGTCGTGTACAGAACTGACGTCAGCGCGCGTGGGCGGCGTCTAAGTAGTGCCCGCGACGTCATCTCGGTGACCACGACGCCAACGACGGACGCGGAGCCGCACGACGCCCCTACCAACGCGCAGGGGTACTGCTGAAGAAAACTTTCCGGATCCAGTCTGACCCCTGGGGATATTCTAAGGTAAGGAATCTATCACTACTAATGTTTCTTACAGATATATCGTTACCGAAGGTAACTTGTGCTTCGGTGATAGTGCGCATGGGCATCGACTCCATTGTTATATTGTTTTCCCGCAGAGGGTGATAATGGAGTTAGTAAGAGTAGTAAAAGGAGATGTCCATGAATGCATGTATCTAAGTAAGATATTACTGCAACAGGTATAGGTACCCGGGGAGGCGAGTGGGCGCATATGACTCTACAGCTCTATATGCCAAGAACAGATGCATTTAGGTAAGTAGCATTTTCCGTTCGAGGCAGATTAGCTGTGGATCATATGCTTGTGCATAGACTACATAGCAGCTATCTCCCTAAGCGGTGGCTAACCTGTAGCTGTTGCAGTGGTCTGAAATAGTGTACGTAAAACTGCCTGGCCCACACTAGCTTGCTGTCTTGCTAACACATCTACACAATAGTGTTTTGTGAATGTGTGTGGTGTAGACCATGTTGCTGTTCTGCAGATGTCATCTATGGGTATATTTCCTAAGAATGCCATAGAAGCCCCTATTTTGCGTGTAGAATGCGCCCTAGGGGGAATTATTAATGTGCGTTTAGCTTTAATGTAACATATTTGAATGCACTTAACTATCCACCGTGCAATACTTGATTTTGATATTGGATTGCCTTTATGTAGTGGAGCAAAAGCAACAAAAAGTTGCTTGGTTTTCCTGAAAGGTTTTGTTCTTTCTATACAGTATAGTAATGCTCTTTTGACATCTAAGGTGTGAAGAGGACGTTCTGCCACTGAATCTGGTTGAGGGAAGAGCACAGGCAACTCAACAGATTGGTTGATATGAAAGGCAGAAATGACTTAAGGTATGAATTTGGGGTTAGTCCTTAGAACCACTTTGTTTTGATGTATTTGTAAAAATGGCTCTTCTATGGTTAGTGCCTGAAGCTCACCCACTCTCCTCAGAGATGTGATGGCTATGAGGAAGGCTACCTTCCAAGTGAGGAATCGTAGTTCACAGTTGTGCAATGGTTCAAAAGGTGGACCCATGAGTCTCGTAAGAACTATGTTGAGATTCCACACTGGAGCAGGTGGAAGTCTGGGTGGAATGACTCTTAAGTCCTTCCATAAATGCTTTAATAGGAGGCACTCTAAAAAGAGACGAATGCTGTCTATTTTGAAGATATGCAGCTATTGCAGCAAGATGTAAGCGTATAGATTTGTACGCTAAATTGGAACGCTGTATATGTAGTAGATAGCAAATGATGTTTTGCATTGAAGCATCTAGCGGATTGATTTTATTGTTACAGTAAATGACAAACCGCTTCCACTTTGCTGCATAGCATGCTCTTGTGGTAGGGCCGTCTAGCCTCTTTGATAATGTTCATGCAGTGTGGCGGAAGATTGAGATAACCAAACTCTCAGGTTGAGATGACTGGGATCTGGATGCCTGATCTCTCCATGGTTCTGAGTGAGAAGATTGGGAGTAAGGCGTAGTTTTTGGTGAGGAACTACTGATAGCTCCGATAGGGTTGTGAACCAGGGTTGACGGGCCCATGTGGGAGCAACTAGGATTAGTGTCAGGGACTGCTGTCTGAGCTTCTGAACCACTAATGGAATGAGTGGGAGAGGCGGAAAAGCGTAAGCAAATATCCCTGACCAATTCATCCATAGCGCATTACCTTTGGACAATGGGTGTGGATACCTGGATGCGTAGTTTGGGCATTTTGTGTTTAGGTGGGTGGCGAACTGATCTATCTCTGGGAAGCCCCACATTTGAAAGAATGGGAGGAGAACTTGAGGGTGGAGTTCCCATTCGTGTATCTGCTGTCGTTGACGACTGAGCAGATCTGCAATGTGGTTGTTTACTCCTGGGAGGTGTTCTGCAAGGAGATATATTTTTTGAGGTATGGCCCATCTCCAGATGCTCTGGGCTAGCTGTGAGATCTGGAGAGTGTGTCCCCCCCTGTTTTTGTATGTAGTACATTGCTGTCATGTTGTCTGTGCGAATCAGGACAGCTTTGCCTACTAGATGAAGTTGAAATGCTTTCAACGCTAGAAAAATTGCTTGCAGTTCTAGATGGTTTATGTGGAGTTGCTTTTGATGGGGAGTCCACATGCCCTGAATGGTATGTTTTTGAAGATGAGCTCCCCAACCAGTGAGCGATGCGTCTGCTGTCAGCACTATCTGTGGAACCGGGTGGACGAATGGCCGCCCCTTGGAAAGGTTTTGTATCTTCCACCATTACAGAGAACGATGGGTGCCGCCATCCACCAACACTAGATTTGATAACTGACCTTGAGCCTGGTTCCACTGACGTGCTAAGCATTCTTGTAGGGGACGCATTTGGAGTCTTGCGTAAGGAACGATTAAAATGCAAGATGCCATCATTCCTAGCAATTGCATGAACACTCGAGCTGGTAGTGAGTGTTGAGGTTGAAACTGCGATATTAGAGTCTGCATGTTGCAGATCCTGACTGGGTTGGGATACGCCAGAGCTTTTTGAGTGTCTATTGTGGCTCCTAGATACACTTGTGTGTTGGATGGTTGGAGATGAGACTTGGTGAGGTTTACAGTGAACCCGAGGTCGTGAAGCAGTTGTACTGTTTTTCGAGTGTGGCGTAGGCAGCTGTGTTGCGAGCTGGCTTTTATTAGCCAGTCGTCTAGGTAGGGGAAGACGTGAATGCTGCCTTCTTAGATGAGCTGCGACTACTGCTAGACACTTTGTGAAAACCCTGGTTGCTGTTGTTACTCCGAATGGGAGAACTTTGAATTGATAATGTTGGCCGTCTACCACAAATCTGAGGTATTTGCGGTGAGCAGGGTGAATGGGAATATGGAAATAGGCGTCCTTTAGATCCAGAGTGGACAGAAAGTCGCTTGTTGAAGGAGCGGGAGAACCTGTTGAAGTGTGACCATGTGAAAGTGGTCTGATTGGATGTAGAGATTTAGTTGTCTGAGGTCTAATATGGGTCTTAACGAGCCATCCTTTTTGGGAATTAAGAAGTATAGGGAGTATACCCCGGTCCCTTGGTATTGTAATGGGACTGTTTCTATAGCTTGTTTTCTTAGGAGAGAGAGAACCTCTTGCTTTAAGAGTGAGAGATGTTCCGGTGACATTGCATGTGGTCGTGGAAGGATATTTGGGGGATTGGCTGTAAGTTCCAGGCAGTAACCATATTGGATAATTTGCAGTACCCATTTGTCTGAAGTGATGGAGTTCCAGACAGGGAGAAATTGGGAGAGACGTCCCCCGACAGGAGTGGAATGATCAGGGGTACAGGAAGGAAGTCACTGTTTGTTGTTGGAGGGGGAAGAGCGTGTGGAGTTGCCTCTGCCTCTTCCCTTGCCATTGTTACCTCTAAAACCTCCTCTGAAATAACCCTTTGGTGAGGGGAATTGAGTATTACCCTTGTAAGAGGAGGAGGTAGTGTCGGTGGATATGTTTTTAGAGCCACCCCTGTGAAAGGAGCGGCGAAAGGAACCCCTATTGGAGGGTGACTGCAAAGCCCCCACGCCCTTTGCGACCTCTGTATCTTTTTTCATTTTTTCCAGTGAGGTGTCAACTGCTGGTCCAAAGAGATGTTCCTTATCAAAGGGTTGGTTGAGGATGGAGGTTTGCACCTCAGGTTTGAAACCTGAAATTCTCAACCAAGCATGCCTTCGTAAGAGTACACTAGTGTTAATTGTACGGGCTGCTGTGTCTGCCGCATCCAGGGCACACCTGATAGAGTTATTTGTAATGAGCTTACCCTCTTGAATAAGGTCATTAGCCTTAGTCTTGTGTTCGTCGGGTAAGAACTGCATGAGTTTCTCTAACTCATCATAGTGAGCCCTGTCACAACGAGCTAACAAAGCTTGAGTATTGGCAATACGCCAATGGTTAGCTGATTGTGAAGCTACTCTTTTTCCTGAGGCGCCAATGAGCTTGGACTCATCTGGAGGAGGAGCTTCACCTGATGTTTGGGAATTGGCTCTCTGGCGAGCATTAGAAACTACAAGAGAGTCTAAAGGTAATTGACCTTTGATGTATGTAGGATCGGTGGGTGCGGGCTTATATTTTTTCTCCACCCTAGGAGTAATAATTCTTGCCCTGACAGGGTCTTTGAAAATGTCCTCAGTGTGCTTTAACATGCCTTTGAGCATAGGTAATGTATGAGTGACTCTGTGAGAGTCGCAAAGAGGAAATCCTGCTCTAATGGTTCTGAATGTAACTCCACCCCATGATATTGAGCAGCTCTATTAAGGAGCTCAACGTATCCAATGTTATCATCTGATGGGGAGGGCCAGGAGGGGTACAAATCTGGATCATTATCTGGATCAGTGTGATAATCCTGCCAAGGATCAGTGTCTTGTGGGGGATCTTGGTTGTCATCCCCATCATCTTGTGGGTTAGGTGAAGTTAGTGGTGGTGGTGAATTTTCAGGTGAAATAAGTAAATTGGGATTAGTAGGAGAAGTAGGTGGGATGTAAGGAGGGGAAGGGTTAGTACCCACACTTTTCTTCTTTAGAGGAATGTGGTAGTCCTCTGGTAAGTCCAACTTCCTCTTTTTTGGTAAAGTAGCCTGCATATGGCCTGTATCGGGGTGAATCACCAACTTTTTCTATTTCGGACCTGAAATGGAGTGATTGGACCGAGGCTCTTTCGACGGAGTCTCTTTTTCCTTGGTTGCCTGTTTCGGCGTCGAAGGTTTCGGCTCCGAGCCTTTCGGCGCCGGCGGTGTCGGCTTGGACTTGTGTTTCGGTGCCGAAGGTGTTGGGTCGAACAAAGCAAACACAAGGAGATGATGGACGGAGCGCTGCAACTTTTCAGACACTCACCCCCAGTCACAGATCTGGGTTGAATCCATCATCGTTCTTTAGCTCACTTTGCCACCCCAGTTCAGACATAGCTATATGCAAATCAGTCTTGACCCTGTGCCTCATGGGAACAGTCCAGCCCGAACTGCCAAGCCAGGTCTTCCCTGGACCGGAAACAAGCATCCTGGGACCGGTTTCCGGCTAACAGCCCTCATCAGCCAGGCTAGCTTGAATCCAGTGGCAAAGTGAGCAAGGGACCCACGTCTGGGCATACCCTGCCAACTTAGGGCGAACAAAGCAAACACAAGGAGATCTCTGGGTTGAATGTATGACGTTGTTCTGCATTCTGTCCATCAATTGTTGTTTGTGCATTTGTCACCCCGAGTGGGACGGGTATGCCCAAACGTGGGTCCCGTGCTCTCCATGCCACTGAAGTCAAGCTATCCTGGCTGATGAGGGCTGAAAGCCTGAAACCGGTCCTAGGATGCTTGGTTCCAGTCCAGGGAGGACCTGGCCTGGCAGTTCGGGCTGGACTGTTCCCATTGGGAGCAGGGTCAAGGCTGATTTGCATATGGCTGGGTCCAAACTGGAATGGCATGGTGAGCAAAAAAACGATGGATTTAGGCCCAGATCTCTGTAATGGGGTGAATGTACGACATTGTTCTGCATTCTGTCCATCAATTGTTGTTTTTGAAGGTATTGGGTCGGCACCGAGATGAGGCCGGTTCGAGCCCGAACCGGAAGGCTTTTCTTTATGTTTCTGAGCCGGGCCCGAGGGCGGGGCGTCGGAAACTTTTTGTCGGTGCCGACCTTGGCCCGAAGGCAGAGGAGGGACCGGAGCCTTTGTCTTAGGTTGTTGGGGGAGCAAGGGGTTGTCTTTACTCACGGTACGCAGACCCGGAGTAACTTGCTCCTCTTCTTCGACGTCTGAGTCGGCCTCGGACAAGGGTTCTTCTTCTTCGGCTCCTTGGGCATGATGTTCGGAGTCGGAATCGTCGCCGAAGATGTCCGGTGCGGAGCCGCTTTGCTGTTGCATCTCGTGACGTCGAGCCTGACTATCACGAAGAGTCTTTTTCGATCGGAAGGATCGGCACGCGTCGCAGTCTTTCTTGTCGTGTTCCGGGGACAGACAGAGGTTGCACACTTCGTGCAATTCGGTGCGTGGAAATTTAGCACGACACCCGGGACATAACTTGAAGGGAGTCCGTTCCATCGACTGCTAGAGAGGTCGGCGCGGGTAGGCCCGATGGCCTTCCACGAGTTTTCCGATCGAAGATGTTAAAATTGAAGCAATATGCGACGAATGGGGAACCGCGCTCGATAACAATACCGTCGAGGGTATGGATTGCGCGTCGAAGGGGTCTGAGAAACGGTGCCGAACCGGAGCGCAGCAATACACATCCGAACCCGATGGCGGAAAAAAACAATCTAACAATGGAGTCGATGCGCACTAACACCGAAAGGAGGAGTCACCTACATCGTGACTGGAAAGACTTCTTCGAAGAAAAACAAAGTGCAAACATCCGGACCCAACACTAGATGGCGATCTATGCACAAGTATATGATCTACAGCTCATATGCCTCGAACACATAATTTCTATACTGTTCTCCTTCTAAACACCATTACCTACTCCGAGTCAACTTTTGGCTTTGAACCAACGCAGAGAACCTGAAGACATCTTGGGTAGTACAAAATTTGGGAGTTTACATGGATGAGAAGTTATCCTTGGAAACCCATAGCAATAAAACAGCAGCTACTTGTTTTAGTCTACTAAGGAACCTTAGGAAAATTGTTCCATTTCTGCCTCAGCCAGTTAGAAGGCTAGTAGTTCAATGCACACTTTTAAGCAGAATTGACGACTGTAATGCTCTTCTTTTGGGGGCACCGGACTACTAGGGTTCAAACTACCGCAGCAAAATTGGCAAGTCAAGATATGACTCCTCCTTGGCCGCAGTGAGAGAGCGGATTGTCTTCAAATTCATGTGTGTATTATTTAAGGCATTAAAGGGAACAGGACCAGTGCTGCTACAAGGGAAATGTTGCAATTACAAGCCACGGAGGAACCTACGGTCCGCCACTGCTAATTTGGTTTGTATACAAAAATTCTGGAAAGAAAGGGCAGGGGGCAAAACCTTCCAGATTAAGGCAGCCCAGTTGTGGACAAGCTCCCAGCCTCCCTCAGAGCCAGTAGTAATCTTAACTGCTACAGAAAATATTTGAAACATGGCTCTTTCCAAGAAAAGAGCAGAGATGAAACTGGAGTAGGTGGCAGATGTAGTACTGTGTTGGGAGGGAAAGACTGGACATAGATACTACAGCGCCAGGGAACTTGCAAGGTGAAGGATGCGCTTTATAAATGTCTTATTATATATGGATGCAGCAGCTCCTAACCACTACTTTATTATAATTATGAGTATAAAAGGTCCCCCAGAACAATACATCAGATAATGCAGTAACCCACAAACTTTAGAGATCTAAAAAAAGACTTTACAAACTAAAGTAATCTGTGACATGTTCACTGCATCTGGACACCACAACATACTAATGGCACTAGAGACTGTAGTAACCTCACGCTGCATCGAAGTATAAGTGGCCTCAACATGAGTTTCCTATTTCTACTCAAAGCATGAAAAATGAACAGTACATGGTGCGGTCCTGAGAAGGACAATCACAGTTTCCAACTGTTGTCATTCACTACAGCTACTGGTAGGAGCCAATAATTTTCCACCAGTAGCCACCTGCATGAAAGCATTGCACAAGAGGATCTACGTTACTTCTCACCATGATGAACAAGATTTTGATGTCAATATTTTGATTTTGACACAACAGGCTACGTCACGCCCATAATTCAGGAGTCCAGTGATGTCCTTCAGATGTTTAGCTGAGTTTTTATGTGTGCTTTTGTGTTGCACGATATATCTGCTCTTTTTGTGACTTTCAAAATCTCCAGAGCCAATCGTAACATATGTGAAAATTACTATTTATCGTCTCTGTCCTAGGTCAGAACTTGCACAATAATAGTTTGTAAAAGTCCTGGAGGGGTCTGATAAAGTCCAAATCAGTAACATGCTATCTGGGCATAACCTTTACACATTATACCAGTCAAACCCAATGGTACATCCTTCGCTAAATTTCCTTTTCGTAGGGCGAGATGAGCTTTCCATAGCCCCTGCTACTCTAGCGAGGGCCGACAAGACATTAAACGTAGAGCACTGAAGGCCAGAAGATGCCACTGGCTGCACACGGCCATAGCAGGGGTACTACTTCATGTGGTCCTGTTGCTTTACAAAACTGTGACAAACCCACGCCAACGGGATTAGCACTGGCCATCTACTTTGGAGCTGTGATTTAATACAGAGGTTATTTGGTAGCGAGACACCAAGGTACTGGTATCTCTTTTCCTTAATAGATTCCAGCTTCCCCCTTTAAAGGTTTCCCATTCCAATAATACATTCCCTGTGGATCTAGCATTTTCTGTAACATAATATTGAATGTAGTCTCTTCCTGCTCCTCTAATCTCGAGGCTTCCAGCGCAGATGCCTGAAGGCGCCATATCGATATTTTAGTCAGAGCCCTTACCTGAGACCATTGCTACTAGCAGGGGTCATGGTCCGAAATTGTTTTAGTCCGATATTAAACATCAGTGGTCATGCCCGTGATCTGGCCATAGCATAAGAGCATAGCTAGTCTAGTAAGTACACCAGACAAAAAGGCGTACATAAATATTCTAGTTACTCAGGGTTATGTAGTCGCCAGGAATCAATAGGCTCCAAGTCTCCAGCTATCTGTAGTATTGCTGCATGGCCATACGTGGGTGTGATATCTCCGGTGGTGGATCAGCCATACCGCTAACATCTCCCCCCAAATCATCAGTATATGGACTGATAAGAGACCCATATGTCCCTCTATGAAGTCAATCCCCTTTAAGTAGGGGGTGATGCCATTCACACTTTAGGTGCCAAAACCTCATTTCTAATTTCTATTTAACAACCCCAAACAAGCTCCCACCCCCTGGGCAAACAGGCAACTGCCCTTTGTCCAACCAGAGGATATTCAGAAAAGCTTCATACTTGGAGACTTTACAGCATATGCCACGCTATGCGAGCTGCAGAGTGCTTTCACAATTAAGATATAGAAAGGCCTCAGGGGTGAATAGAAGGTTAGGAACCTTTTAACATCATGGATGCCTGGATTTCAGACATATGAGGAGCGTGGCTAGCTGAGACTGAACAAGGATTAGCGCTTTAAGTCATGACTGTAAAAATTAATGAGTAACGGGGATTGAAAGTAGCATTATTGCACAGTTTTAACATTTCAGAAATATGGTTTTGTTTGGCATGTTCATTGCATTACAAGTATTATGATGGAACTGATGATGATTAATTGTTTGTATTTTAGATGCCCCTGAAGAAGGGATTTTCCTGAAATGCATTGGGCGGTTTTAAATAAAGCGTGGCATGTGGAAACAGTCATTCTCCTGTGTTTTTATGAACAGTAATGAACAAAAACGAAAATGAGTAAAATGAATTGAAAACAAAGGGTGAAGAAAAAAAAGGATGAATAACATTGGATATAATTGAGGAATAATTGAAAAGTTTACTATGAATTTAATTCATTGGATTCATTGGAAATTGGTTGTGCAGCTTGATGGGGATCGTAATGTGGTGCCCTCGTGTTTCTACTATGTTGCAGCGCAAGTGGACGGAGCGCGGAGCAAGCGAGCACGCCTACTAGGTTGAAACTGGAGAGTACATGATAAGGATTACAAGTAACAATTTGAGTACAGAGGTGTGCATCTCACCACCATTTATTTGTCACTGAATGAACTTTCCGTCCTAACCAGGCGAGATTGCACCCACGGTTGAGTTGAAGAGTTGAACATGTTTAAGGAATGGGACATTATACAGTGTCAGTAACATCGACAACACAGGAGCTATGTTTCCCTGGCATGCACTATTGTCGTTTTCATGATGTTGAATTCACAATGTAATGATATTGATGTGTAGTAATTCATGTTAAACACAATGTATTCGTGCAATTATTAACAGACGGTTTAATTTTGCTGTTTTCTCTACGTTTTGCATACTCAGTTGTTTAGAGCATTAGTATCAAGCAGCTACATGGGTGGGAGCGCTAGTTCAAGCATTTGTGATACATCACTAGGGGCATTATGGGTAATTGAGTTCAACACATTACAATGGTCATTCGTCGTGTCATTTTGTAATCCAGGGCATGGTTTAGTGCGTGCTTCCCGGCACGTGATAGTCGAGCTGAGGGCAGCTGGGGTGATAAAGGTGAGCGCGAATTTGCAGCAGTCGGATATAGTTTTCGACGATAAGACGTGCGGGAGCAGCGCGCAGGATTTAACGCGTGATGGAAATGTACTAAGTTAAAAATGAGAGGATATTCAGAAAAGCTTCGTACTTGGAGACTTTACAGCATATGCCACGGTAAGCGAGCTGCAGAGCGATTTCACAATTAAGATATAGAAAGGCCTCAGGGGTGAATAGAAGGTTAGGAACCTTTTAACATCATGGATGCCTGGATTTCAGACATATGAGGAGCGTGGCTAGCTGAGACTGAACAAGGATTAGCGCTTTAAGTCATGACTGTAGAAATTAATGAGTAACAGGGATTGAAAGTAGCATTATTGCACAGTTTTAACATTTCGGAAATATGGTTGTGTTTGGCATATTCATTGCATTACAAGTATTATGATGGAACTGATGATGATTGTTTGTATTTTAGATGCCCCTGAAGAAGGGATTTTCCCGAAATGCATTGGGCGGTTTTAAATAAAGCGTGGCATGTGGAAACAGTCATTCTCCTGTGTTTTTATGAACAGTAATGAACAAAAACGAAAATGAGTAAAATGAATTGAAAACAAAGGGTGAAGAAAAAAAGGATGAATAACATTGGATATAATTGAGGAATAATTGAAAAGTTTACTATGAATTTAATTCATTGGATTCGTTGGAAATTGGTTGTGCAGCTTGATCGTGTTTCTACTATGTTGCAGCGCAAGTGGGCGGAGCAAGCGAGCACGCCTACTAGGTTGAAACTGGAGAGTACATGATAAGGATTACAAGTAACAATTTGAGTACAGAGGTGTGCATCTCACCACCATTTATTTGGCACAGGTGCACCCACTTGCCAGGCCCCAACCTTCCCTATTCCTACATGTAAGGCACCCCTCAGGTAGGCCCAAGGGCAGGGTGCAGTGTATGTGAAAGGTAGGACATGTACTGGTGTGTTTTACATGCCCTGATAGTGAAATACTGTGTATTTCGTTTTTCACTGTTGAAAGGATGTCTGTCCCATTGGCTATCATTGGAGCTCCACTGTAACATTTTACATGTGTAACTTTCAATTGGGACAAGATGGAGAAATTGAGTTTAGGCTCTCTGAACTCAGAATGTAATAATACATCTTTTAGTAAAGGTGGTTTTTAAATTGTGTTTTATAAATTCCACTTTTAGAAAGTGGGCATTTTCTTACTTAACCATCCTGTGTGCCTCTGCCTGTTCGTGTATTCACTGTCTGGTTTTGGAGTGGCTGGGGATGTGCATTCACACTAGACCGTCCCAATGGGGGGGTTGAGGTGTGTCCTACCTTTCCTGGGTGACTCATAGCCAGACTGAATAGACCGTTCTACATTTATAGTGGAAGGAGTTTTCAACAGCATCCGAATAGGCTGTTTCTGCTCTGCACAATGCTGTCTCTGCCTCCTGTAGTGAAGCTGGACTAGAGAGGACAAAACTGGTTTCTACTGAACTCAGAGTTACTGCCTAAAACTTCAAGGGGAAAAGTGGTATGAATATCGGGGCCCTGACCCCAGAACTCGTTTGGATTATGGATTCTGCCAAGAAGAAGAGCTTGAGAAGCTGTGAGGAGGAGCTACCACTTTGCTGTGTTGGCCTGCAATGGCTGCTTCTGTGTTGGGCAGTGAAAGGCCTGGACTGGACTTTCTGCAACTTATTTTCCTGAGTGTCTCCAAGGGCTTGAGCTAGAGCTTGCCCCCTGTTTAAGAAATCTCAGGAACAGCAAAGACTTCAAGTTCATCTGCTACCAGCACTGGGAACTGTGGGGCTTATTTACAAGGCCCTTGCGCCACTTTTGCGTCATTTTTAACATGGGAAAAGTGACGCAAAAGTGGCGCAAGGGGCTTGTAAATCTGCCCCTGTGTGTTTTGTGTTGCAACAGAAGAAAAAGCCACTCAACGCCGTCAACGACGCCACTGCCAGCTCCGTGACGCCACTGCCGGCTCTGTGACCTGTTGGCACCGCAAACATGGTCTCACCGACCACGACGCCACCAAGCCCCTGCTTGCAGTGACCTGAGGGCATCACTCTTCATATCGCCTCCCTGGTATCCCCGACGACGCTCCACACCGACATTGACGCCGCTGCCTGCACTGTGGCCTGAGGGCACCACTCATAAGTTAAGCAATGCACCGCCCTGTCCCACAACGCAGCTTTGGCCTACCGACGCCATCGACTCCCGATCGTCTGCCGTTGACAGCTCTTCAGCAACAACGACGCCGCTGCCTGCACCGTGACCTGCCAGCACCGCACGACCAAAGGGCACCGCACGCCGCCCCTCACACCACAGCACCCGACGCCTGCCAGCACTCCTGACTTTAACCTCACAGAGTTTGATCTGCAACATGCGTGAATTCAAGGGTCCGAAAACTCCTGCACTGACCTCCGGGACTGACGCCGCATCTTCGGATCTCATCGCAAGGTCCACGACGCCCTGCATTTCTAAGGTACTGTTTTGCTGGTCTTTCCGACACTATAGCTAGTCAGCAACGCCTCTGTCCACCTGCATTGTTGGATTTGTTTGTTCACGAGGAAGTGATAGGCCCGGACGGAGCTATCGACTTCAAGGAACTGTATTTCAAGGTTATTCTTGCAATTTTCGTATTTTGATTGTTGTCTGTTTGACTTTATCGTTGTGGTCTTGTTTTACACACATAAATATTGGCTATTTTTTCTAAAACTGATATTTCTGTGTGTTATGTGCAAATGCTTTACACATTGCTTCCGAGATAAGCATGACTGCTCGTGCCAAGCTACCAAGGGGGTGAGCAGGGGTTATTTTAGAAGTCTAATCCCCTTATCCTGACTAGAAGTAAGGATCCCTACTTGGACAAGGTGCACACCTCTACCAACTAGAGAACCCAATTTCTAACAATAGGCAAACCAACGTTTATTTTCCTAATAACTTTTGTGCTGTTTGAGAAATCTGCCCTATTTTTTTTTTTAAAGAAAAAGTGGAAATCTACCTTTGTTCCATCGTGCAAATTTTTTGATATTTTGAAGTACCCATTGATTTTTAGGTCGAGCCTGCCAGACAGCACAACTGTCTGGTTGAAAAATAGTTCACCAAAAACTTACACTGCATTTAAAGCCTGCCCATTGCTTACCATTGGTCATTTTCTTTCTTCTTATTCGATGGCTTGCCTTGTCCATTTTGTGTTTGTCCCTCCTGTGGAGCATAGTTTCTTTACTTGTGGCCTTCCAAAACTCATTTATACAGAACTTGCCTTTTTTCACCACAGCACCCCACAAAAGTGTAAATGTTCTCCAGCTGTCTCCCTCGTAGGCTTCTCTCCTCCTGTATGCTCCGTGTTATTCTCTCTCATCCATGTGCTTCTCTCCTTCCTCCACGCTCCATGTAGCTCTCTCTCGCTTGAGTGCTTCACTCCCTGTGCCGCTCTCCCTCGTGTGCTGTTTTTGCCCTCCCATGTCCACTTCCCGTTGCTTTCTGCCATCACTCCCATCTCCGTTGTCCCACACCCATAATGATTTTTTTTAATTACGTATTTTAAATAGTTCTATGCCAAAAAAGTATTTCGCACTACCTTTTTAAAAAAATTTATTTAAGGATACGTAGCAGTAAGTAAAACAAAAAATGCACGGACACGCCTGTGCACTCCGAGGGTTTTTTTCCCTCTCATTTTGTTCACGCTGGACAGCATGAACAAAAGGCACTGGCAGAGCCAATCAGTATCAAAGGTAAGGTGTATTAGCTCGGCCAATGCTTGTTTCAAATCTTCAAACTAACTATTGCAGAATAAAACATGAATTATTTTCAACAACTAATCAGCTTTCCAAATGTCATTTGGTCCATGAAGGTTCACTGGTTCATTACACTTCCCGCTCAGATCTCTCTAAATGTGCATTGGGGGAGGGGGGCATGGCTGGGGGCGGTGGAAGATCAGAGAAGTATGCCGTACCTCTTCAACAAGAAGCGCAAGTGTTCTGCTTACACATCAGCGAAGTTGCCATCCCTCCCGCTTCCCCATGGCTGATGCACCCTTGCCCCATGGCTGATAATCCCTCCGTCTCTTGATTTCAGGCTCTCTCTCAGTGTCTCCTGCAATCAGAGGCCTTTGGCCAGCAGAGCTAATTGAACTGTCTCTTGGCCAGGCTTTTTATTGCAATATTAAAGTTTAAACACATCTTCATTAAAGGAATTAAGCTCGACCTGGCAGACGAGGACTCAAACATCTAGTGAAGTGCAGAACTCGGTCATCAGCTCGAGGAGAAGCAGCGGGTGGGGCTAGATGGAGAAGAACCCAAGGGGCAGAACACCAACCCTATAGAGCAGAGCTTCCCAACCTTTTCTATGCCCCGCACCTCTAGTAAATGTTTGATCAATGTTCACCCGCCACCCCCTTCAAAAGTCTTGCTGAATTCCTATTATGCATACAGTACATATGTTATGTTATAGGGTATTTGTTAAACGCACTGCTACTCCAAGGAGTGTCCCGGCGCTATCTTGACCCCAGAACAGAGCAACTGAAAGACCTGACAGCCATAGCCAGCTAGTCTACTCTACTGTTGGAAAAGCCAGGTTTTTAAGCTTCGCCTGAAGCTGAGGAGATCACGTTCTTGTCTAAGGGAAAGTGGGAGACTGTTCCATAATTTGCAGCTACTACCTGAAAGGAGCGTCCTCCTTTGCAAGAACGGCAAAACTTAGGCACAATTGTCAATTGCTGTGTTGATGACCGCAGAGTTCTGGATGGTTTGTAGGGCTGAATTTTATTCCTGATGTACGGGGCCCCGATGTTATTTAGGGCCTTAAAAGTCAACACCAGGGATTTAAAACTGACCCTTTTTTCCACTGGTAACCAGTGCAAAGATCTAAGGTGGGGAGACATGTGTGACCTGGGTCCGACCATGAGCACGGCCCTAGCTGCCGCATTTTGAACTACCTGAAGGCGGTTCAGTAAGTAGTCCGGGAGGCCTAGATACAACACATTTACGTAGTCCAACCTTGACATGATCAGTGCTTGGACCACGGTTTTCCTATGTGGGATAGGAAGCAGGGGGAGGAAATTCCTCATCATTTTTAAAAGCCCGAAACGGGTGCCAGCAACCGATTGGACCTGGGACTTCATAGTCCTGTCGGAATCTAATTTCACTCCTAGATTTTTTGCGATGGAGACTGGACTATCAGGGGGGGATACATTTTTTGGCCACCATTGACGCCATTCGTCGCCTGGAGTGTGTCCCAAAAAAATAATTTCCGACTAGTCAGAGTTGCAGAGTAATTGATTTTGCCTAAACCAGTCAAACACCTTGGTTAGGCAAACATTGACTTCATTGCCGTTCAGCACCTCATCCTTCTCACAGGTAAACAGCAATTGCGTGTCATCTGCGTACGATATAATTTTTGCTCCGTATTGTTCGGCTAAAGGAGCAAGGGGGGCCATGTATATATTAAACAGGGTAGGGCTTAAAACGGAACCCTGTGGCACCCCTACATTCAGTGGGGGGATGAGGGCTGAGAAAGTAGGAGCCCAGACTGTTTGCTGGCTCATACTTACTTACTTACTCATACATACTTTCCCTCTTTGTCGCAGCCCCTGAAATGCCATCTCGCACCCCAGGTTTGGAACCCCTGCTATAGAGGTCAGGGACCGGCTTGGCAGTCACGATATAGCGATGCACTGAGGAAACACACAATGTGAAGGACAACTGTCCCAGGATGGAGGAATACTCCAGGGGCCAGGAGACCAACTCTGCATATGGCAGTCACGATATACCAATGCCCTGACGAAACACACATTTTCAGGACACTACATAAAGAGTAGGGCTTGGGGCTCTGAGGTAACCGTAAGATGCACAAACCTGTTATATGGCCGTTAGGGTCATTCCCGACATTGCTAAGTTAGCATGAGCTTTGCTGCTTTTGTGCACGTTACTACATGACTTTATTTTTGCAAGACTCTGTTTGTGCCTTTCACATGAGAACTGTCTGCTTTTCGCGTTCTCTGCTGAGTTCCTGGAGTTTAGTCTGAACACGATGTGCAAGGTCGATAAACAATGCCCCTTGTTATTTTGTTCTGGTCAGCCCTAGCACCTAGACATAACATGCTAAACACAGCTGCAATGCTGGAGACTCGTGCTTTGATATTACGGGGATGCATGTTGTTTTAACAGACACTTGGAGAGAGTCCTTTCCATGGAGAAGAGCTATGCTGTTCCTATGATGTAAACCTTACATATAGGCTTTAAGGTATGGGGTCTGCTGACAAAGCCCAGAGATCTTCTTTTTTATAATAAACTTCTTCCAGTCCAGGGGAGGGTGGTTTGGTCTTATAGTCCTTTTTCCACTGTCTTTATATAATGACATCCCCCTTTGTACTCTATGGAATTGTAACAATGCTAATTGTTTTGAGTTTATGCATTTTGCTGCTGGTAGTGGCTCGTATACTGTACTGTAGAGCATGATAGTTAAAATAAACATTTTGAACTATTACAGTGACTCTGCCAATTCTTATTTGTGGACAAGTACGAGTGAGCGAGCGAAAGGGTATGTCTTGCTACCGCGATTCCGGAGAGAGTCGGGAGTGTTGTATTCTGGGTTGTCTAATCATTTGTGGCTTCTTGATTTTGGAGAACAAATGAGACACTAAAGCTAGTCGGTTTTGGGATTTTGGGCACTAAGGTGGTAGGTTGGTACACCCCTATACACCGAGGTCCTGTTTTCCTGCGCATAGTTCTGTGTAGGTGCAGAATCCCCGCAACATGGTGCCGCCAACGTTTGGTCTGGTGCTTATCAGCGAGACTCTTGAGTGGTGCTTGTGCTTCTCCACAATCCCCTCACATCTGTTTCCGGAGACAGTTGTGATGGTGCAGCCTCCTATATTGTGATATATTATAGGTTTTTCAAGCTTGAGTTTTAAAAGGACTTTTTTTTCTTTTAACCCTTTGTTGCACTGCCACGCTTAGGTTGTTTTTCTCTTATTCATTATGGCGGTTGACATTACACCTCCGCACCGCTCAGGGCTTACTTAAATCAGTACGGAGTGCCTGATGCAGGTGTTGACGTTATCTTTGTAGTTGAGGCGGATCCTGCTTTCCGCTTTGAGGTGTTTTATTCTTGGGTTATTTTTCCGGCAGTCGATGGAGCAGACAATTTGTTTCACGAGTATACTGCCGCCGCGCTTCCGCTGGTATATAGTCCGTATAGAACTCTTGAGATTCCGCTCATGGCTTGGCAACACCAAATTTGGTTTAATGGCGCCCTTCCTCACCCAATAACGCAGGTCCGTTTAGGCCTTTTATCAATAGAAGGGGCCACGTGGCCCGTTTTGGCTGGGTATACCCCTCACCCACGTTACGCTACAACTGCGACGCTTGCTGAGCTTCGCGTGTTGCATACTTCTTTGATACGAGTGCATCGAGCTGTCATACAGTTCATGTCATGCAACTTTCAGGTGGGACCACCTGGCGTTGCTGTTCAACCGGCTGGACCTGGTGGTATAACCATCAGTCCGCCTATGGTTAATTCTGTAATGGGCAAGCATCCACAGAATAGGGATGAGTTACCTTATTGGCTTGCTGAGAAATTTGGACAGATCGAAGCTGCTTTTCCGAATACCACTCCTGTAGAGAAACACAGGATCTTAACTATAAGTTTGCCTAAAGACTTATTTCCCTAATTAGCTGATTGTAGTACCTGAGGCAAGGTGTTTGCAGCGGTATATTCAAAGTGCTTCGGCACTCCCTCCATGACTGTCCTCCCTTCTGTGATTAAACGTGTTCAAGATTAACATGGAGCCGAAGCGGCTCTGGAATTAGGGATGAGACTGGTGGGGGTGTTCGACGTGGTTGCTGATACGATCCTTGCTAATGTTAAGGGTGATGCTGTGAGCTTACAAGTGGCTAATCGCTTGGAGGCTGTCGCAGACAAGCCACGCGAATTACCAAAGATTATTGCAAAGGCTTATAAAAACTATTGGCCGCAATAGTCTGGGAGTTAAGCCTTTTACTCAAACGCAGACGCAATCACAAACACCAAAGGCCCAACCTGATAAGGACGGGCGCCCGTTCTTTCCTAAAAAAGAACTGGAAAAATAAAAAACAGGGGCAGCAGAAGCAAGGTTCGCGTGCTGGATCACCGACACCTGAGTCTTCTGAGCGTACTTCTGATTTGCGCGACCATGCGAAAATTAAGACTCCTGATAGATTTCAAGTCCCTGATCAGCGCTCTCCTCATTCTTTACAGGACACATCGGACCCTCAAGTTGGTGGAGGGGAGCGCCAGGATCGTGGCAAGGGTCCAGCTGCTCCACATGGATGAGATCAACCTCGACAGTTTGACACAAAAGCCAAACAAGAGGACCTGCTTCGTTTTAGACCCCCGTATCAGAAGAAAAAAGTTGCATTTCTAGCAGCAAGATATGCCTCAGACGGTGAGAACGCGACTCCTGGACTGGACTTGGGCGGTGACTCTGCTCGACAGCGCAGCGGAAGTTACCATAGTGCAGGAGGCACTGCGTCCCTGTCTGGAGGCGACAGCAACTGATACATTCATAACTGTGGAAACGGCCGATACCCGGGTTGCCCCCCCAGATAGACTGTATGAAAATATTTTCCAAATTGAAGGTGATGTACAATGTCCAATCAGGGTGGTTTTCTGGGAAAATCTAACCTCCTCGTACGACATTTTGTTGGCGGAGGCAGATTGGCCTCCACCATTTGTGTTAGCCGCTTCTAGAGGGGAGGACGTGATACTTCCGAGTTTTTCGCGTTACGTCCCTTAAGAGCATGCAAAGGCTTTAGCAGCTGAGTGGGCTTTGGTCCTTGCCCCGGCGGTGTACCGTAATCATGTGGGCTGGGATATTGATTCCCCGGCTCATGAGATACCGTTACGATCTACGCCACAGCCACAACCGCAATATCCCATCAAGCGTGAAGCTAAAGCTCAAGTTTGTGACATTCTACCACAGTTAGAGTATCAGGGAGTGATTGAATCATGTACATCGCCGATGAATAATCCTCTATTTACGGTATCAAAACCTGACGGTTCATATCGCATTGTGTTGGATTACCGAAATTTGAATAGTCATTGTCGCACTTTTGCAGTGCAAAACACACACAGCTCTGCGCTGGTGAACAATCTTGTTCGTAAAAAATACAAAACTACACTGAACATTTCCAATGGTTTCTACAGTCACAATCTGGCTCCTGAGAGCCGTGACTTGACAGCATTCACCGCTGTCGGAAATCAGAAAAAATTTACACGCTTGCCTATGGGTGATAAGAATAGCCCAGGGGCATTCGCTGCGCGTGTTGTGTTTTTGTTGCACGACATAGATCCAGATGCGTTCTCGTACGTTGATGACATTTATCTGACGGACGATGAACTTATGCCGCATCTTGTCCGAGTCGACAGAATCATTTTGTCATTTGCCGACTATGGATACAAGTTCAATTTTGCAAAATGGCACATCCCTCATTTGGCGGTACTCTTTTTGGGCTATGAGCTCAATAATGAGGGTAAGGGGTTAGCGCCCCACTTCCTGGAGAAATGTGCACATTTGCAACCCCCTTCTACACTGAAGAAGCTTCAGTCTTTGCTGGGATTTCTGAATTTCGGGAGGACATACATTCCCGATTACGCCCAGTGTATCAAACCGCTTTATGCATTGATAGAACCAACATATTCTTCTGCCAGCTGGCTTCCGGAACATACCTCTATCCTACAATCTTTGCAATCTGACATGCTTGCAACTAACTACTTGTTGACGCGTGATAACACCACGAACCTGGTGATACGTATAATACCTGGGAAGGTGGGTTTCACTTACTTGACGTTCAATGAGGGGGGACACAATACCTATTGCATACAAATCACATTTGTACACTGCAACTAAAATGCGTTTTTCCAATTTTGAATTTTTTTTAACCGCGGTCCAAATGGAGATTCTGAAGGAACGCTCACTGGCGCAAGGTAAACGCATTCTTATGGTCACGCCCTTCCCTGCTTTGGAGGCCGTGACTAAGGCAAGTGTACCTAACTCTAAAGCATTACATCCCCGTTGGATCCAATGGGCTACGTCTTTGACATCATCTGATGTCACGTTTATCTTTGACCCTGCACTTCAGACACAGGAGTTTTTACAGTATGAACATGTTCATCCTCCTCCGTTGTCCTTGCTTGCTTTACATGAATACAAATGTATCATTTACACCGATGGCTCGGCTCAACCGGCCACGGGTTCCAAACATGCTTATTCAGCGGCTTGCGCAATTGTTGCTGGCTCCATTGCCAATGGAGAGTTTAAGTCTTCCATTGTGCACACTCAAGCACTTGGGGACTGTACGGCACAATTGGCGGAGCTGCGAGCTCTTATTCTTGCTCTCGAGTTTGCTGATCCTAATGTGAATATTCTTTTTGTGTGTGATTCGTACTACTGTGTTCAATCTTTTAATGACAACTTATTCTTTTGGACTCAAAATGACTATCGAGACTCTAAAGGCAGCGCAATTAAGCATAAGACGCTTTGGGTTCGAGTGGCAGACCTTAAACAACGTCTGCCCCTCACACAGGTTATACATATTCTTGGCCATCAGCGTGTGGGGGCACATGCTCTTGGTAATTCTTTGGCTGACGAAGCGGCCAAATCTGCAGTAGTCACGTGTTCCGTAGCAGCAGTTACAAGGTCCATGCCTAAAATAGATAATGATATTCTGGCAGCAGTAGCTGCTACGAGGGAGGGAACAGCTTATCCTCAGGGTTTCCCTTCAAAATACTCTTATCATATATCTCCCGAACAAGTTCCTTACGCTTCTATTCCATCTGTTGGGGATCGGCTGATTCCCAACATAGACCGCAGACTTGCTTTGATCAGAGCCGCACACGAGGGCATGGCTTCTGCACATTTGGGGGTGTCTGCAACAGTATCGATTTTGCAGCAACGTAATTGTTGGCGTGGTTTATATAAACAAACCCGTACTTGTGCTTTCTTGTGGCATTTGTCAACAAATCAAACCGTCTACGGTGTCACGCCCACCACAAACACAGCTATGTATTTCTAATCAACCATTTGGCTGTGTATATCTTGATCACTGCGGTCCATTTTCTTCTGATACTGCTTATAAATACATTTTAGTTGCAGTTGATTCGTGCACTAGATTCCTTTGGGTTTAGCCACAACACAGTGCTGACGCTCGAAATGTCATCAGGGATTTGCACGTCTTTGTCGGGATGTTTGCCTGTGGCACCTTCCATTCGGACCAAGGTCCAGCGTTCGCCTCCAAGGCTTACAAGGACGCAATGAAGTCAATGGGGGTGCTGGTGCAGTTTTCGTCTCCATATAGGCCTGAGGGCAATTCAATTGTGGAGCGAATGAACCGTGACTTAAAGCAATCCTTGACAGCTAGAGTCTTAGGTACTGGCAGGAACTGGCTGGCCCACTTGTATGGTATTCAACGTGCACTCAATCTCCCTAGAAGATCTCTGGGTGGGCGGACACCATACGAAATGCTCTTTGGCATCAAAATGTTTGTGCCAGACCTTGATGGTCTAGACGTTGTGGCGGCAGCCGTGACTTTTGACGTAGATAATCATTCTACTGTGTTACAGGATCTACAAAAGACCCGTAACAGCTACGCAACTGAACATTTACCCTCTACCGATGATACAGCACTGCTGATTCCGGTTGCCAGCTGGCTTCCTAAGATTGGAGATCTGGTACGAGAAAAGTTGGAGAACAAGAAAGAATTTGGTCCCTCTTATCGTGCACCGGTTCCGGTACTTGGATTGAAGGATACTCATACAGTCATTTTACCACCTTTACCTGGCCGCAAAGACAACAGATACATCTCAGTGGACAATGTCAATCTACACCGTCTGGCCGATTCTGAATAGTGTCACACCTGCAGTTTCGTGCAACGCTATTCCTTTGAATCCGGCCCCCTCAACCACTACGAATAAAAACAGTGCCAGTGAGGCTGAGATGGAAACTGCTGTTGACCTTTCTCCTGTTTTCCCTCCTACCTCTTCCACCACAGATGTAGAGTATACGTATCCCACGGATGAGTCCAACAGGGAAGTGCCGAGCAATCCTCGACAACATCATGCTGATACCTCTCACCCGCCTTTAATACCGAGTGGTGAAAACGGGTATTTTGGGGACCATGCCAGCTTCTCTTATGACGCATCATCCTCGTCTTCTAGTTTGGCAGTTTCACCGTCTAAATTCAGTGTTTTCATCTCTTAGTTCAAGAAGACGTACTTGGTCCCTCCATGGACCTACATCTGGTTGGTGCTTATCCTAATTTTCCTCTTCATGTCGATTGGATTTGTAACAGTATTCTTCTTACTCATCAATGGTCATTATTTACCAGAACGCTCTGCTGTAAACTTGGTCGATGGAACTCTGGCCCCACACACATCGTCCCACATCTTGAAACGTGATCAGACTCATGTGAACATTTCAGCATTCCCGGTTGCAGATGGCATTGTTTGGGATAAAGTAGCTTTCGAAGTTCACGGCCCGACGGAGGTGCTCAGGGTGCCATGCGTGTTTTGCGTCTCATTAGGAGATGTGGTAACATGGGACATACATTCTGATGATTGGAATGTGCAAGCAGTTCATTCATTGTTTTCTGATTTAAAATATTATGCTGCTTTTGATGCTGAAGATTTGTATTTAAATTCTGCCAATTATGCTGATCTCGTCTGTTATCCACATTATGGGCATCGTTTTTTGCATAAAACAAATACTTTAAGGCCGGTTTTTAATTACACTCAATGTGAACATTGTCCTACTCCCATGAAGGGGAGTTCGAAAATTCTTAGAAATAAGTTTACATATTTTACAGATTATAACACGTCCAATCCGGAATCCTATTTCTTTAAACTACATTTGTCATCTCAATCAAAATTTATCCTGACCCACACTAAATTAATTTATTCCAACTCTTTTAGGACTAAATTGGCCACACAGGGTTATGATCACTGGAAAGAGACCATTGATTTAAAATCAATTTGGGGCACAAAGCCTTGACAGGTTCAGGGAACTGAGGTTCTGCATCGTGCCTGCCTAATCCCGGTTCAAATATTATTTTTAAATGATACCGTCTATCAAACCACGTGCTTTGGCTTGGCAACTGTAAAAAATTTGAATATCCCATCTATTCCGTCTTTAGCGGAATATGACAACTGGGGTGCCCGAACTAATTATACCATCGATGCATTGTGGGCTTTGTTTCAAAATGACACCTTTAATGTCTCAGAAATTGATTCATCCGGTTGGTTAGTGTGGCAAACAAATTCAAATGCATGTCAATTGCATTTTTCTAATATAACACCTGGTTACATACAGACTAGACCGGACCCTCGTTATCCGTGTTCGCATTCTGTTACCACATACTCGGTGGGTAAATTATGCCAACAATGGTTGGAACATTCCACCCTATCGTCAGTGAAGCAACACCGGTCGCTCTTGTCGAGTGACATCAATTTGGCTGATTTTATCTTGGGACCCAGGGTTCCCAGATCTAAAAGATTTATATATGCAGCTTACAATGAGTTTTGGAAACTTTCGCAGATGGAAGCAGCATTTCGCCTGCGTCAAATTGATCAAGCAAAATTAGAAAAAGTTCTAGCTGTGGTCGACAATAGCATCAATACGCTTTCATCACGCATTTATACATTAGATAACATTGTTTCTTCTGTTATTGATATTGTTCAGAATGATGTGTCTGTGTTATATCATGGTCAAAATAAATTACGATCAGTTATGCAGTTTGCATGGACGTTGCAGACCCTTAAAATGGGAAAGGTCCCTTGGGATTATTTGAATGCTTCTGCTCTGTTTTTACCATTCAATATGACTGATAAACAGCGTTTTATGTCGATGAAAGATGCTACATACACGCTATTACACATTGAACAATTAGAACCCTTGCCATTTTCTGTGGCGGAGACGCACTCAGCAGTTTGGTTAATTCATGGTGTTATCTCTCTCCCATTCTCAGTTTCAATTTAAATCTTGCATGCAACATTTTCCAATTGGCCGCTTTGAACCCCTGGGTAGTGCATTTTTGCATGAATTATGGTGCCTGCCTTTCACTTATAGATGTCAACGGAAAGATAAGGGGGTCTTCCTAACAGGGGAGGACTGCGATTCCACAGTAGGACATTCCCTAGTTTGTAAACACGTTAAATTACTCGGCACTTGTAATGTATCAGCGCCTAATCTTGCCTGTTTTTTTAAAGGGACTCCAGTACCATCAATAATTCCCGCTTTTACCCTGCATACTAACGGTAGCTATCTTATTTTGAACAACCAGGACTGCTGTGGTTTACGGGCAGGAGTCCCGTATTTGGTAACTGTTTCACAACGCGTTACTTGTTGTAGCAATGTGCTTTTTCCGCCCCTGCATGGGAGTGTAGATACTTCCATTTGGCCTTCCATTCCTACTTTGAAAACAGATTTCAACAAATTAAGCAGGCTAAAAGCCCTTTTGTTCCAACAAGAAGTCGCTCTCACTTCAGCTCGAGAGACCTTCGAGTTACAGGTGGCTAGAACATCTAGTGAGATTCAGTCACTTCTGAATACTAACCTCCCACTCCACTTTGGGGAGCTTATACATCAAATATTTAATGCGTCTGACACTAAAGGCCTCGCACATTTTTTTAAACAGGTGGGAGCAGGCCTTGTGACTTCTTTTCAGACGATATTTGGAGTAATACCAGCTTTTATTCATTCTATTTTTTTCAGCGTCTTCAGTGGATTCCCTTTATTACTAGCGTTAGCTGGTGGAATCCTGCTTCTTCTACTCCTGCTGCGCAATGGCTGCTCCTCTTGTGGTACTGCACAGACCAGGCCAATTGCAACTGTACCGTGATCGAATGCAACAAGTTTTTGGATGCCTGCCATTAGCGACGCTTGGCGTGAGTTATGGATTAACTTTTCGCTTTACCTACTTTACTTGCGTGCAACCAGTTTTCTGCTGTCAGCGTTGCCCCTGCTATTGGGCTATGGATTTATGCCTCTCCAATACGTCCTGTCCAGTCCCGGATTTTGTCCAGTTGATGGGTCCCTTAGAGGCCCATGACCAGGCTTGTTCTGGGGATGGCTGTATGGCGCGTGCAGCAGCACTTGGAGTATTGGCTGAATGGGATATCTGTGCAGCTGCGCAGAACCTCTTGCATCAGAGTTTCATTGAATATCACGCAAGTTGTCCGGTTATGCTTTTGGAAGCATCGGATTACGAGGAGCACGTTTGTTCATTCGACCTACTTGATTGGATGGCATCCCTTTTTTCTACTAACGATAGAGATGCTCTTCTGGAGGGAATTGCATTCTTAAGTTCACGTACTTTGATGGATTTACCACCTCCTTCATCATGACATTTTCTTGAGACGCACACCTAGTTTTGAAAAAGACTCTGTTTCATTGTGCTTTTCGAACTCTGGTTTTCGGTCGCTTTGAACTCTATGTCTCTTGAACTCAGTTTGGGACTTGTCAGTGTCTATGATCTGGCCAGTTAGGGTCATTCCCGACATTGCTAAGTTAGCATGAGCTTTGCTGCCATGATGCTGCTTTTGCGCACGTTACTACATGACTTTATTTTTGCAAGTCTCTGTTTATGCCTTTCACATGAGAACTGTCTAATTTTCAGGTTTTCTGCTGAATTCCTGGAGTTTTGTCTGAACACAATGTGCAAGGTCGATAAACAATGCCCCTTGTTATTCTGTTCTGGTCAATCCCTAGCACCCAGACACAACATGCTAAACACAGCTGCAAGGCTGGAGACTCGTGCTTTCTTTGATATTACGGGGATGCATGTTGTTTTAACAGACACTTGGGGAGAGCCCTTTCCATGGAGAAGAGCTATGCTGTTCCTATGATGTAAACCTTACATCTAGGCTTTAAGGTATGGGGTCTGCTGACAAAGCCCAGAGACCTTCTTTTTTATAATAAACTTCTTCCAGTCCAGGGGAGGGTGGTTAGGTCTTATAGTCCTTTTTCCACTGTCTTTATATACTGACATCCCCCTTTGTACTCTATGGAATTGTAACAATGCTAATTGTTTTGAGTTTATGCATTTTGCTGCTGGTAGTGGCTCGTATACTGTATTGTAGAGCACAATAGTTAAAATAAACATTTTGAACTATTACAGTGACTCTGCCAATTCTTATTTGTGGACAAGTACGAGTGAGCGAGCGAAACGGTATGTTTTGCTACCGCGATTCCTGACAGAGTCGAGAGTGTTGTGTTCTGGGTTGTCTAATCATTTGTGGCTTCTTGATTTTGGAGGAGTACGAATGAGACACAATAGCTAGTCGGTTTTGGGATTTTGGGCACTAAGGTGGTAGGTTGGTACACCCCTATACACCGAGGTCCTGTTTTCCTGCGCATAGTTCTGTGTAGGTGCAGAATCCCCACAACAAACCAGTTTGGCTGGCTTCCAGGTGTGGACCTCTAGTCACTCCTATGGCTATCAGATTTGGAGCCACTCCTGCTTTGACAGACTGCTTTCTGGAGGAAGGGCAGGAGAGCGGAGTGGGCACTTCAAAAGGAAGCAGACCCCCAGCACAAACTTCAAAGACTCAGACACTAAATCACATTTTTGTGTCTGGAAATGGACTGTAAGAAGGGGCGCTTGAGGCCCCTAAAACTGTCAACTGCCAAGCAGCCATTCGGGCTCTGTTATGGAGCAGAAGCCCTGCAAGATGTCTACCTGTAACCTGGACTGGAGGCTAGGGTATGCCAGTCTCCCAGCTGGGTGAGGGGACATCACACAGGGAAATCCAAGGGGAGAGGTGTGGCGCCGCGGCGACTGACGCTGGACGCTGGAGATCACTGTTCGATCCCTGGCTCCAGCGGTCTGCCCAGCACCATGCGACTCTGGGCAATAGCTCTCTTAATCTTCCCAACGGCCCCCAGCGCCGAGAGACCCCTTCGGGGGTGATTCGTGCGCTATACAAGTACTGGATTAAACTTTTTTTAATTAAGACCACCTGTCCCTGGAACACCAGTACCTGACTTCTTGCCAAGATCAGTGTGCCCTGTGAGAAAGAGGAGAGCACTTCGAGGGAGAGAGGTCCAGTTGTGGATCCTGCCGAGTGGATCCCCGTAGTGAGGTGTGAGGAAGTGGCTGTTGCACCAATCGGGCTATCACCTGTGTGCAGGTTAAAGTCAGCAACCCCGTAAGCCAGAGGAGGGTGCCGTGAAGAGTGCATTACTGCTGTACTAATTGTGCTGTAGTCAGTGTGCGGAGGATGTCAGTGACCCCAAATCCCAGGGGTGGGGGAGCGTGAAGAGCAAGGGCCAATCCCTGCTTTCACAGATGTCAAGAGAGAAGGAGGCTGCGGTGACCTGTAATTCCTATTTGTAAAGTGCTAACATATCACCATTAAGGGTTTCAAGGCGCTGGGGAGATTAAGTGAGCTATTGCCCAGAGTCACATGATGCTGAGCTGAGCTGCTGCTGGGGATCGAACAGCGAGCCCCATGCTCCGGAGTCAGCCGCTCTGGCCGCTGCGCCACACCTCTCCCACCTGTGAGTGCCCAAGCCCAACTGAAGCACTGGAATCTGAGTCGATCAGCCCCCTATATGTGAGAGAGATTAGAGGAACCTACTGCGTTGAGGGAGGGAGGGCCACGGACCACCAGCTGATGCCCCTGCAAAGCTGAGAGTGCTACTCACTGTTGGCAGCCGCTGCAGACCTCCGCAACATCCGAGTATAGAACGCCCCGGGGACTACAGTAGAGCAAACCTGGTGGGAGCACGCAAGGCTGATAACGGGGCCGAAGGGCCCAGGGGAACTTCTTCTGTCTCGTAGCACCGTGGGCACTGGAACACGTTTGACTTTAGAGTGGAACTCTGACTTCTAGCTGGGCCAAACCTGAATGTCGTCTATCGTGAAAGAGGAATAACCACTACCAATAGAGAAAGGGAAGTGGGACTCAGGGACCTGCCTATATAACAATAGAGTACTGACCTCAGGAGGAATGTGTGTATAATTTGTGTATGCCATATTTTACTTTGTTTGTGTATATATATATATATATATACACTCCTTTTTCATCAGAAACAAATTAATGGCCTGCCAACATGTAAGGGTGCCCTGGACACGAGTAGGATGTTTTGTACTGAGGCACAAACTGGCAGGGCTGCCAATGTATGAGGGTGCCCTGAGATGAGTAAGATGTACTCTAAAGAGGCATACACTGGCAGGCCTGCCAACCTATGAGGGGCCCTGGAGATAAGTAAGATGTACTCTAAAAAGGTATACACTGGCAGGCCTGCCACCCTATGAGGATACCCTGGATGAGTAGGATGTACTGTACTGAGGCACAAACTGGCAGGCCTGCCAACATATGAGGGTGCCCTGGATATGAGTAGGATGTACTGTACTGAGGCACACACTGGCAGGAGCCGAGGTAGGATGTGCGGTACTGAGGCATACACTGGCAGATCTGTCAACCTGTGAGGATGCCCTGAGATCTGTACTCTGTGTTGTACATAGGCATACACTGGCAGGTCTGCCAAGCTGCGAGAGTGCCCATGGGACGAGAATGAGATATGCACCTCAGGTGCACGTGGGTGAGACTGGGTCAGAGGTCCTAATGATCAGCTGATACATTCTCATACAGGGAATCAAATGCACTCTGTTACCAACTTACCTCGCGGGGCGTACTCACACCCCACGTACCCAGCATAGCCCAGGTCTTCCAGCAGCTGGAACAGGTACTGAAAGTTGACTTCCCCTGGGCTGTCAGGTTCGTTACGGTCCGGTACCTGTGCAATCTGGATGTGACCTGAGGGAGAGGCAGTGGAAATAACAAACGATTACTGAGAGACCGCAGCATTGACCTTGCTGGAGAGTCCAGCAGAGACAGCTCACAAGAGAAGTACCAAGAGCCCCATGGAGTGTAGGAGACGGTCACTGCATGTCAGCAGAGAGACTGCTCACAAGAGGAGCACCAAGAGTCCCATGGAAACAAGGAGACGGTCACTGTATGTCAGCAGAGGCCGGCCACAGTAGAAGCACTAACAGTCTAATGGGATCAGTGAGACTGTCACTGCATATCAGCAGAGACCGCTCACAAGAGTATCGGCAAGAGCGCCATAGAGTCAAAGAGACGGTCACTGCATGTCAGCAGGGACCGCTCCCAAGAGGATCAGCAAGAGCGCCATGGAGTCAAGGAGACGGTCACAGCACGTCAGCAGAGACCGCTCCCAAGAGAAGCACCAAGAGCCCCATGGAGTGTAGGAGACGCTCACTGCATGTCAGCAGAGACCGCTCCCAACAGAAACACCAAGAGCCCCGTGGAGTCAAGGAGGCGGTCACTGCACGTCAGCAGAGACCTCTCACAGGAGAAGCACCAAGAGCCCCGTGGAGTCAAGGAGACGGTCACTGCACATCAGCAGAGACCGCTCCCAAGAAGATCAGGAAGAGCCCCATGGAGTCAAGGAGACGGTCACTGCACGTCAGCAGAGACCGCTCCCAAGAGAAGCACCAAGAGCCCCATGGAGTCAAGGAGACGGTCACAGCACGTCTGCAGAGACCGCTCCCAAGAGAAGCACCAAGAGCCCCATGGAGTGTAGGAGGCGGTCACTGCACGTCAGCAGAGACCGCTCACAAGAGAAGCACCAAGAGCCCCATGGAGTGTAGGAGACTGTTAGAACTGGGGGTCTCCAGTTGGCAATGGTTTGCACCTTTGTCCAAATAGGGACCCCTGCTTCTAGTCAGGATAAGGGGGATACACTCCTAAAATAACCCCTGCTCACCCCCTGGTAGCTTGGCACGAGCAGACAGGCTTATCTCAGAGGCAGTGTGTAAAGCATTTGTGACCACATACAGTAATACAGTGAAAACACTACAGATGGACACCACACAGGTCGTTTATGTAAAAATAAGTAATCTTTATATAGACTTATCACAAGACCCAATAGCAAAAATCCACAATACAGTACTCAAAAATAGACTTAAAATGATAGAGACAGTTCACGTTATCTTCAAAAATAGGATAGTCAATCAAATAAAGCTTGTAGCAACAAATAACTCCACTTGGAGTTATCACGACGTCGTGACCGGTGGAAATCCCAAAGTACGGCGCCGACCGCGAGGTGCGCGGCGTCGGGCCCGGAGTCGAGCAGACCCACAAAGAACAGTACCTGGAATTCGATGAAAACAAAGACGGTGCACGGCGTCGGGGAGGTGATGCTTCGTTGGCGCCGGCGGCGTCGGTTCCTTACGACCCCAGGGGAGGTGATGTCTCGGTTCCTTACTGCAGCGCAGGGGAGGTGAGGCGTCGGTTCCTTACTGTGTCGGGGAGGTGACGTCACGGATGGCGGCGAGGCGTCGGTTCCTTACGATGGTGCGGCGTCGATGGATTCGGGGTCACCCACGTCGAGGATCGGCTCCGCGATGATGAAGCCCTGGCGTCGGTGAAGTCGGGGCTGCGGTGCGAGTCGGGACGGTGCGTCGTGAGCGTCACGAGCGGTGTCCTCGGCTCCGGTGCAGGCAGCGGCCTCGATGACGGCTTCGGAGTCGATGTCGCACGGCGTCGGCAGGCGTCGGGCCTACGGTGCAAGTCGGGGCGGTGCGTCGTGCTCTTCACGAGCGGTGCCCACGGCTTCGGTGCAGGTTACGGCGTCGCTCGCCGGCGTCGGTGTTGCAATTTCCCTCTGTTAGCAGCTAAAACAGCAGTTCCAGATGCAGGCAAACAGAAGGGGTGAAGTCTTTGTGTCCCTGTGACTTCAGGCAGGAGGCAAGCTCAGTTCAAGCCCTTGGAGATTCCCTTCTTCAAGATGACAAAGCACAGCAAAGTCTTTTCTCCTGTCCTTGGCAGAAAGCAACCACTGCAGGCCAACCCCAATCAGCAAAACAGCACAGGGGCAGTACTCCTCCTTCAGCTTCTCCGGTTCTTCTCCTTGGCAACAGGTTTCTTGATTTCCCAGAAGTGATCTAATTTCCTAGGGGTCTGGGTCCCCTTTTTATACACCTTTTCCCTTTGTTCTCTGAAGGCAGAGAGGCCTTTGCCTAGTCCAAACCAGTTCTGGTCAGTCCTGGAGCACTTTGTTTTTCTGACTCCTTCTTTCCTTTGAGAGTGAGGGGCAGAGCCATCAGACGCCCGGCAGGAGGTGGAGCCAGCATTGTGGAAGGCAGGCACAGCCCTATTCAGACCCAGGTGCAACTCCTCCCACCCATCCTCCTTCAGGCAGACCTATTCAGCCTAGTGCTGACTCACCCTGCCTCCTGGAATCCCCCAGCCCCTGTCACTCACAAACCCAGACACACAATACACAACCTGAGCAGAGGCAGCTGGATGGTTTAGGCAAGAAAATACCTACTTTCTAAAAGTGGTATTTTCAAACAAAGAATGTTAAAACCAACTTCACTAAAAGATGTATTTTATCATCCTGAGTTCAGGCATACTAAATTCGTTTTTCTACCATGTTCCCTGGGTCAGTTAGGATTATAAGGTGTAATAATCAAACTGCCCATTCTGGCCTATGGAGAACAGGTAGCCTTGCAATAGTGAAAAACGAAAATGGCTGTAATTCACTATTAGGACAGGCCACACACACCAGGGCATGTCCTACCTTATACTTACAATGCACCCTGCCCTAGGGCCTACTTTAGGGGTGACCAACATGCAGTAAAGGGAAGGTTTAGGGACTGGTGAGTGGGTGTACTCACCAAGTCGACATGGCAGCCCTAGGCTGCACACAGGCTCTGCGATGGCAGGCCTGAGACACACTTTACAGGCTGCTTCTGTGGGTGGCACAACCAGTGCTGCAAGCCCACCAGCAGCATTGGATTTACAAGCCCTGGGCACACTCAGTGCACTGTACTAGGGACTGACAAGTAAACCAATCATCCAATCATGGAGTCACTAATCCATACATCAATTTACAGTAGGGAGCACTTGCACTGTGGCACTGAACAGCAGTGGCACAGTGCCCAAAAGCATCTAAAACCAGCAAAACATAAGAGGCAACAGCAAAAAAATGGAAGGGAGACCCACGCCAATGGTGCCAAGTCTAACACGTGTCCCCTCCAGCTGAAATGTGGGGAGAACTACCCTTCCTCCTGGGAGTTCTCATCACTAAGGCGGAAAAATCTGGACAGACCATCAGCATTGGCGTGTTCTGTACCAGGGCGGTGTTCCACCGTGAAGTCCATCCCCTGTAGGGAAATGGACCACCTCAACAGTTTTGGATTCTCACCCCTCATCTGCATTAACCATCTGAGGGGCCTGTGGTCTGTCTGAACCCGGAAGTGAGTCCCAAACAAATATGGTCTCAACTTCTTCAGCGCCCAGACCACAGCAAATGCCTCACGTTCAATCGCACTCCACCTCTGTTCCCGTGGGAGTAACCTCCTACTAATAAAGGCTACAGGTTGGTCTAGGCCCTCCTCATTCATCTGTGAAAGCACAGCCCCAACACCATGCTCTGAAGCATCTGTCTGCACAATGAATTCCCTTGAGAAGTTGGGCGCCTGAAGCACGGGCGCCGTGCACATGGCAGATTTCAGGGCATCAAAAGCCTTTTGGCAGGCATCAGTCCAGTTCACTTTCCTGGGCTGCTTCCTGGAAGTCAGCTCAGTCAAGGGTGCAACAATGTTGCCATACCCCTTGACAAACCTCCTGTAATACCCGGTGAGTCCTAAGAAGGCCCTCACCTCTGTTTGGGTTTTGGGGGTTCCCAAGCCAGGATGGTATCTATCTTGGGTTGTAGGGGCGCCACCTGGCCGCTCCCAACCTGGTGTCCCAAGTACACCACAGAACCCTGCCCGATCTGGCACTTACTCGCCTTGATCGTGAGGCCTGCCTTCCGCAGCGCCTTCAACACTTCCCAGAGGTGGTGCAGGTGTTCCTCCCAAGTGGCACTGAACACTGCGATGTCATCCAGGTAGGCGGCACTGAAATCCTCCAGCCCAGCCAACACCTGGTTGACCAACCTCTGAAAGGTGGCAGGGGCATTCTTCATCCCAAAGGGCATCACCCGGAATTGGTAGTGCCCATCTGGTGTGGAGAATGCTGACCTCTCTTTGGCCCCATCCGTTAAGGCGATCTGCCAGTATCCAGACGTTAGATCAAACGTGCTGAGGTACTGGGCAGCCCCTAACCGATCAATGAGCTCATCAGCTCTGGGGATGGGGTGCGCGTCAGTCCTGGTGACTGAATTGAGTCCTCGGTAGTCCACACAGAACCGGAGTTCAGGTGTGGCACCAGGCGCGGCAGCCTTTGGGACCAAGACCACTGGGCTGGCCCAAGGACTGTTAGAGGACTCAATCACCCCTAAGGCAAACATCTTGGAGACCTCCTCCTTGATGCAAGCTCTCACCCTGTCAGTCACTCTGTAAGTTTTATGCTTCACAGGAGGACTGTCCCCAGTATCCACATCATGGATGCACCATTCAGTGATACTGGGAGTCAGGGAGAACAGATCAGAAAACTGTCCCAACAGTTGGCGACAGTCATTCTGCTGTTCCGGGGTCAGGGTGGGAGAGAGGTTCACACCATCCACTGACCCATCTTGCTCTTTTGCATACAGGAGGTCAGGAAGAGGTTCAGTCTCCTCTTCCATCCCAGCATCTGTTGCTAAGAGCATGCCCACTTCAGACCTCTCAAAGTGGGGCTTCAGGCGGTTCACATGCAGGACCCGCAAGGGGTTCCTGGGAGACTGCAAGTCCACCAAGTAGGTGACATCACTCTTGCGCTCCACCACCTCAAATGGTCCGGTCCACTTATCCTGGAGCGCACAGGGCTCCACTGGGGCCATGACCCAAACCTTTTGTCCAGGATGAAACTCGATCAGAGTGGCGTTCTGATCATGCCAACGTTTCATCTCTTCCTGGCTGGCTTCCAGATTCGCCTCAGCGAGTTGTCTGAAACGCCGAGTCTGGTTCCTGAAGGCCAGCATGTAACTAAATACATCCTGGGGAGTTTTCCTGGGAGCTTTCTCCCAGCCTTCCTTGACCAGACTCAGAGGTCCTCTTACAGGATGGCCATACAGCAGTTCAAAGGGACTGAACCCTAAGGACTTCTGGGGCACCTCTCTGTAAGCAAAGAGCAGGCATGGCAAGAGGACGTCCCACTTACGCCTCATGGGTTCTTCCAGACCCATAATCATGCCCTTAAGGGTCCGGTTGAATCTCTCAACCAGCCCGTTACCTTGGGGGTGGTAAGGTGTGGTGAACTTATAGGTTACACCACACTCCTGCCACAGGGACTTCATATACTTGGAAATGAAGTTGGTACCACGGTCAGACACCACCTCCTTGGGGAACCCCACACGGGAGAAAATCCCCATCAGTGCACGTCCCACCACGGGGGCCGTCACTGTCCGAAGAGGGATGGCTTCCGGGTACCGGGTGGCATGGTCCACCAAGACCAGGATGAACCTGTTGCCCATGGCTGTCTTGGGATCCAGAGGCCCCACAATGTCAATACCCACCCTCTCAAAGGGGGTACTGACAACAGGGAAAGGTTGGAGAGGAGCCTTGTGCTTCCTCCCACTCTTACCACTTGCCTGGCAAGTCTGACAGGTCCTGCAATGAGTATCTGAACTCTTGCGCATTTGGGGCCAATGAAAGTGGGTGACAAGCCTTTGAAAGGTCTTGTCTTGCCCCAAATGTCCTGCTAAAGGCACATCATGAGCCAGACCCAGTAGGAAGGCTCTGAAGCGCTGGGGTACCACCAGCACACGGGCTGACCCAGGCTCAGCAACCTTAGGCTCACTATACAGGAGACCATTCTCCCAGTAGATCCAGTGTGATCCAGACTGATCACCTGCTGCCTGGCTTGCAGCCTGTTGCCGCAAGCCCTCAAGAGAAGGGCACTTCTTCTGCTCCTCGCAGAACTCTTCCCTGGAGGGGCCTCCTTCTTGCTGCCAATGGGTCAGCTCAGGCAGGTCCCCCAGTTCAGCCACTTGTTCCCCTGTTGGTTCCAGGGCATCCCCCTCAAGGTCTGCCTCCTCCTGGACCGTGGGAACTTCGGGGGCCGGTTTCCCGCGCCCCCTGCCTCCTCTCTTTAAGGCAGGCACCTGGGCCCTTCTTCCAGGCTCCAGGTCCTCTTGAATACCCTTACCGGCTGCCATTGACCGAGTGGTCACACACGCCCACTCTGGCAGACCCAACATCTCCAAATGAGACCTCCGCTCCACCTTCGCCCAAGGGGAGCTCTCCAAATCATTGCCTAGCAGACAGTCAACAGGCATGGCTGGCCTCACAGCTACTTGAAGGATACCTGAGACCCCTCCCCACTCAAAGGGAACCTGGGCCACCTTGCAGTGGCTCTCTGAGTTGTCAGCGGCAACTACAGGGTAGAATACATTGGGGACCACCTGCTCCTCAGACACCAGCCGACAACTGACAGCTGTCACACTGGCCCCGGTGTCTCTCAGAGCCTCCACCCTATGGCCATTGATGGTCACCCACTGCCTGTATTTCTTAGTGTTATCAGGCAGCTGGGTCCTAGGGACCATCTCACTGTCTCCTAAAGAGACCAGGGACATCTCTGCGGGACCCCACCCACCTTGGGCACCCAACTCCTCCCCCAGGGCTACACTAGCCATCTGCCGGGGTGGTGCACCAGTGGGTGCAGTGGTCACAGTATTGGGGCACTTGGGACTTCCTACAAAGTGACCCACCTGACCACAACTAAAACATGCTTTGGGCCCCTTCTGAACAGACTTATCTGTTGGGACCCATGGTCTTTTCTCAGTGGGAGGCTGGGAACCCTTACCTTGGTTCCCTTGGGGTTTACTTTGGGGCCCTTTTTGGAACTCCTTCTGTTTACCCTTGTCCCCCCACTCTTCTGCTGGGGACCCTGCCCACCTTTGGCGGAGTCTCCCACAAGACCCTTGTGGACCCGGGTACTGACCCAGCGGTCCGCCTCTTCAGCAAGCTTTCTAGGATTAGTTAGCTTACTGTCAACTAGGTGCTGGCGTAGCTCTGGAAAACAACTACTGGACAAGTGCTCCCATGCAATTAAATCATAGAACTCCTGCAAGTCATTTACTTTGCTACCCTTCACCCATCCATCCAATGCTCTGCAAAAATAAGACACATACTCCACCCAGGTACTAGACTCCAGCTTTTTGCAGTTCCTAAACTTCTGCCTATACAGCTCTGGAGTTAACCCATACCTTGTCACTAAAGCTTCCTTCAGGTGGGCATAGGACATCTGATCCACTGCGGGCAAGGCTAGCAAGGTTTCCCTTCCCTCACCTGCAAAGCGGCCCCACAACCCCGCTCCCCAATCCTTCTCAGGGACCCGGTGTGATGTCATGGCGATCTCATAGGCTTTAAACCATTGCCCAATGTCCTCCCCCTTCATGAAATCCTTAATAACCTCCTTGGGGATGTACACTTTACTTTCTACAGGCACTGGAGGTGTGCTGCCACCAGAGGGAGTGATCTCTAGGCTCCTAGCCTTTAGCTCTAGCTCCCTCACCACTCTCTCATGCTCTAAAAGCATCTTCTTTTCTTCCATGGCCAACCTCTTACTTTCTAACTCCAATTTCTTATGCTCAAGGCTATCATGGCTTCCCTGTTTCAGTTTGGCCATTTCCATTTCATGCATCCTGCTTTTGTCCCTGTCCTCCAGCTCCTCTGGAGACAGGCCCTTTTGAGAAACACTGCTGCCCTCCCTGGAAGGCACTCCCCTCCCAGGTAAGCCCAATGGCCCCTCAAGCTGCCCATCTAAATTCTCTGCCTCCTCCACAGGCTCCTCGGACTGCCCACTGGCATTCCGTGCTTCCAACCAGGCCCTTAGCGCCTTGTGAAACTCCTCCTTCCTGGTGAGGCCTCTCATAGAGATTTTAAACTTTTTGCAAACAGCTTTGAGTTCTGGCACAGTGTAGGTATCAACCCTATCTTCTTCAAATTCAATATCTGCAGGTGCAATGGATCCTTTTTTGCTCATGGTGAAAATTGGCAGTTCTCAACAAAAATAAGGGTTCCAAGGAAAAAAAATCCTATCAAAATGTATGTGGTCGCGTATTGGTCTGCACTCACTAGTAGTGTACACCAATCACTGTATATGAATCACAAATGCAAGTCCAAATCCTCACCGCTGACCACCAATGTTAGAACTGGGGGTCTCCAGTTGGCAATGGTTTGCACCTTTGTCCAAATAGGGACCCCTGCTTCTAGTCAGGATAAGGGGGATACACTCCTAAAATAACCCCTGCTCACCCCCTGGTAGCTTGGCACGAGCAGACAGGCTTATCTCAGAGGCAGTGTGTAAAGCATTTGTGACCACATACAGTAATACAGTGAAAACACTACAGATGGACACCACACAGGTCGTTTATGTAAAAATAAGTAATCTTTATATAGACTTATCACAAGACCCAATAGCAAAAATCCACAATACAGTACTCAAAAATAGACTTAAAATGATAGAGACAGTTCACGTTATCTTCAAAAATAGGATAGTCAATCAAATAAAGCTTGTAGCAACAAATAACTCCACTTGGAGTTATCACGACGTCGTGACCGGTGGAAATCCCAAAGTACGGCGCCGACCGCGAGGTGCGCGGCGTCGGGCCCGGAGTCGAGCAGACCCACAAAGAACAGTACCTGGAATTCGATGAAAACAAAGACGGTGCACGGCGTCGGGGAGGTGATGCTTCGTTGGCGCCGGCGGCGTCGGTTCCTTACGACCCCAGGGGAGGTGATGTCTCGGTTCCTTACTGCAGCGCAGGGGAGGTGAGGCGTCGGTTCCTTACTGTGTCGGGGAGGTGACGTCACGGATGGCGGCGAGGCGTCGGTTCCTTACGATGGTGCGGCGTCGATGGATTCGGGGGTCACCCACGTCGAGGATCGGCTCCGCGATGATGAAGCCCTGGCGTCGGTGAAGTCGGGGCTGCGGTGCGAGTCGGGACGGTGCGTCGTGAGCGTCACGAGCGGTGTCCTCGGCTCCGGTGCAGGCAGCGGCCTCGATGACGGCTTCGGAGTCGATGTCGCACGGCGTCGGCAGGCGTCGGGCCTACGGTGCAAGTCGGGGCGGTGCGTCGTGCTCTTCACGAGCGGTGCCCACGGCTTCGGTGCAGGTTACGGCGTCGCTCGCCGGCGTCGGTGTTGCAATTTCCCTCTGTTAGCAGCTAAAACAGCAGTTCCAGATGCAGGCAAACAGAAGGGGTGAAGTCTTTGTGTCCCTGTGACTTCAGGCAGGAGGCAAGCTCAGTTCAAGCCCTTGGAGATTCCCTTCTTCAAGATGACAAAGCACAGCAAAGTCTTTTCTCCTGTCCTTGGCAGAAAGCAACCACTGCAGGCCAACCCCAATCAGCAAAACAGCACAGGGGCAGTACTCCTCCTTCAGCTTCTCCGGTTCTTCTCCTTGGCAACAGGTTTCTTGATTTCCCAGAAGTGATCTAATTTCCTAGGGGTCTGGGTCCCCTTTTTATACACCTTTTCCCTTTGTTCTCTGAAGGCAGAGAGGCCTTTGCCTAGTCCAAACCAGTTCTGGTCAGTCCTGGAGCACTTTGTTTTTCTGACTCCTTCTTTCCTTTGAGAGTGAGGGGCAGAGCCATCAGACGCCCGGCAGGAGGTGGAGCCAGCATTGTGGAAGGCAGGCACAGCCCTATTCAGACCCAGGTGCAACTCCTCCCACCCATCCTCCTTCAGGCAGACCTATTCAGCCTAGTGCTGACTCACCCTGCCTCCTGGAATCCCCCAGCCCCTGTCACTCACAAACCCAGACACACAATACACAACCTGAGCAGAGGCAGCTGGATGGTTTAGGCAAGAAAATACCTACTTTCTAAAAGTGGTATTTTCAAACAAAGAATGTTAAAACCAACTTCACTAAAAGATGTATTTTATCATCCTGAGTTCAGGCATACTAAATTCGTTTTTCTACCATGTTCCCTGGGTCAGTTAGGATTATAAGGTGTAATAATCAAACTGCCCATTCTGGCCTATGGAGAACAGGTAGCCTTGCAATAGTGAAAAACGAAAATGGCTGTAATTCACTATTAGGACAGGCCACACACACCAGGGCATGTCCTACCTTATACTTACAATGCACCCTGCCCTAGGGCCTACTTTAGGGGTGACCAACATGCAGTAAAGGGAAGGTTTAGGGACTGGTGAGTGGGTGTACTCACCAAGTCGACATGGCAGCCCTAGGCTGCACACAGGCTCTGCGATGGCAGGCCTGAGACACACTTTACAGGCTGCTTCTGTGGGTGGCACAACCAGTGCTGCAAGCCCACCAGCAGCATTGGATTTACAAGCCCTGGGCACACTCAGTGCACTGTACTAGGGACTGACAAGTAAACCAATCATCCAATCATGGAGTCACTAATCCATACATCAATTTACAGTAGGGAGCACTTGCACTGTGGCACTGAACAGCAGTGGCACAGTGCCCAAAAGCATCTAAAACCAGCAAAACATAAGAGGCAACAGCAAAAAAAAGGGAAGGGAGACCCACGCCAATGGTGCCAAGTCTAACAGAGACGCTCACTGCAAGTCAGCAGAGACCGCTCCCAAGAGAAGCACCAAGAGCCCAGTGGAGTGTAGGAGACGCTCACTGCAAGTCAGCAGAGACCGCTCCCAAGAGAAGCACCAACAGCCCCGTGGAGTCAAGGAGACGGTCACTGCACGTCAGCAGAGACCGCTCCCAAGAGAAGCACCAAGAGCCCCATGACATCAAGGAGACGCTCACTGCATGTCAGCAGAGACCGCTCCCAAGAGAAGCACCAAGAGCCCCGTGGAGTCAAGGAGACGGTCACTGCAGGTCAGCAGAGACCGCTCCCAAGAGAAGCACCAAGAGCACCATGGAGTCAAGGAGACGGTCACTGCACGTCAGCAGAGACCGCTCCCAAGATGATCAGGATGAGCCCCATGGAGTCAAGGAGACGGTCACTGCACGTCAGCAGCGACCGCTCCCAAGAGAAGCACCAAGAGCCCCATGGAGTGTAGGAGGCGCTCACTGCACGTCAGCAGAGACCGCTCCCAAGAGAAGCACCAAGAGCCCCGTGGAGTGTAACGGCTCCCAAGAAAAGCACCAAGAGACCCGTGGAGTGTAGGAGACGGTCACTGCACCTCAGCAGAGACCGCTCCCAAGAGAAGCACCAAGAGCCCCATGGAGTCAAAGAGACGGTCACTGCAGGTCAGCAGAGACTGCTCCCAAGAGAAGCACCAAGAACACCATGGAGTCAAGGAGACGGTCACTGCACGTCAGCAGACAACGCTCCCAAGAGGATCACCAAGAGCCCCGTGGAGTCAAGGAGACGGTCACTGCACGTCAGCAGAGACCGCTCCCAAGAGGATCACCAAGAGCCCCGTGGAGTCAAGGAGACGGTCACTGCACGTCAGCAGAGACCGCTCCCAAGAGAAGCACCAAGAGACCCGTGGAGTGTAGGAGACGGTCACAGCACGTCAGCAGAGACCGCTCCCAAGAGAAGCACCAAGAGACCAGTGGAGTGTAGGAGACGGTCACTGCACCTCAGCAGAGACCGCTCCCAAGAGAAGCACCAAGAGCCCCATGGAGTCAAAGAGACGGTCACTGCAGGTCAGCAGAGACTGCTCCCAAGAGAAGCACCAAGAACACCATGGAGTCAAGGAGACGGTCACTGCACGTCAGCAGACACCGCTCCCAAGAGGATCACCAAGAGCCCCGTGGAGTCAAGGAGACGGTCACTGCACGTCAGCAGAGACCGCTCCGAAGAGGATCACCAAGAGCCCCGTGGAGTCAAGGAGACGGTCACTGCACGTCAGCAGAGACCGCTTCCAAGAGAAGCACCAAGAGCCCCGTGGAGTGTAGGAGACGGTCACAGCACGTCAGCAGAGACCGCTCCCAAGAAAAGCACCAAGAGACCAGTGGAGTGTAGGAGACGGTCACTGCACCTCAGCAGAGACCGCTCCCAAGAGAAGCACCAAGAGCCCCATGGAGTCAAAGAGACGGTCACTGCAGGTCAGCAGAGACTGCTCCCAAGAGAAGCACCAAGAACACCATGGAGTCAAGGAGACGGTCACTGCACGTCAGCAGACACCGCTCCCAAGAGGATCACCAAGAGCCCCGTGGAGTCAAGGAGACGGTCACTGCACGTCAGCAGAGACCGCTCCGAAGAGGATCACCAAGAGCCCCGTGGAGTCAAGGAGACGGTCACTGCACGTCAGCAGAGACCGCTCCCAAGAGAAGCACCAAGAGACCCGTGGAGTGTAGGAGACGGTCACAGCACGTCAACAGAGACCGCTCCCAAGAGAAGCACCAAGAGACCCGTGGAGTGTAGGAGACGGTCACTGCACGTCAGCAGAGACCGCTCCTGAGAGAAGCACCAAGAGCCCCGTGGAGTCAAGGAGACGGTCACTGCACGTCAGCAGAGACCGCTCACAAGAGGATCAGCAAGAGACCCGTGGAGTGTAGGAGACGGTTACAGCACGTCAGCAGAGACCGCTCCCAAGAGAAGCACCAAGAGACCCGTGGAGTGTAGGAGACGGTCACTGCACGTCAGCAGAGACCGCTCCCAAGAGAAGCACCAAGAGCCCCGTGGAGTTAAGGAGACGGTCACTGCACGTCAGCAGAGACCGCTCCTGAGAGAAGCACCAAGAGCCCCGTGGAGTCAAGGAGACGGTCACTGCACGTCAGCAGAGACCGCTCACAAGAGGATCAGCAAGAGACCCGTGGAGTGTAGGAGACGGTTACAGCACGTCAGCAGAGACCGCTCCCAAGAGAAGCACCAAGAGACCCGTGGAGTCAAGGAGACGGTCACTGGAGGTCAGCCGAGACCGCTCCCAAGAGGATCACCAAGAGCCCCGTGGAGTCAAGGAGACGGTCACTGCACGTCATCAGAGACCGCTCACAAGAGGATCAGCAAGAGACCCGTGGAGTGTAGGAGACGGTCACAGCACGTCAGCAGAGACCGCTCCCAAGAGAAGCACGAAGAGACCCGTGGAGTCAAGGAGACGGTCACTGCAGGTCAGCAGAGACCGCTCCCAAGAGGATCACCAAGAGCCCTGTGGAGTCAAGGAGACGGTCACTGCACGTCATCAGAGACCGCTCCCAAGAGAAGCACCAAGAGCCCCGTGGAGTTAAGGAGACGGTCACTGCACGTCAGCAGAGACCGCTCCTGAGAGAAGCACCAAGAGCCCCGTGGAGTCAAGGAGACGGTCACTGCACGTCAGCAGAGACCGCTCACAAGAGGATCAGCAAGAGACCCGTGGAGTGTAGGAGACGGTCACAGCACGTCAGCAGAGACCGCTCCCAAGAGAAGCACCAAGAGACCCGTGGAGTCAAGGAGACGGTCACTGCAGGTCAGCAGAGACCGCTCCCAAGAGGATCACCAAGAGCCCCGTGGAGTCAAGGAGACGGTCACTGCACGTCAGCAGAGACCGCTCACAAGAGGATCAGCAAGAGACCCGTGGAGTGTAGGAGACGGTCACAGCACGTCAGCAGAGACCGCTCCCAAGAGAAGCACGAAGAGACCCGTGGAGTCAAGGAGACGGTCACTGCACGTCATCAGAGACCGCTCCCAAGAGAAGCACCAGGAGCCCCGTGGAGTCAAGGAGACGGTCACTGCATGTCAGCAGAGACTGCTCCCAAGAGAAGCACCAAGAGCCACATGGATTGTAGGAGACGGCCACTGCATGTCAGCAGAGACCGGCCACAGTAGAAGCACCATAAGTCGTATGGGATCAGTGAGACTGTCACTGCATGTCAACTTCAGCAGAGAGAACGCTCAGATGAGAATCAACAGAGGTGGGGCTACAAGATCAGAAGGCGCGAGCCAGTGATGGACTTGGCTTGCAACCTCTCTTTGCCTCGACCTGCAGAGTTCACTACGAACTCACAGGTTTGAAGCACTGTGGCGGGTGTCTCTAGGCTGTCTCCCGAGCATACGACTTCCTGATTAATGAAAAACATGTTTATTATACAATCTGTCCCCAGCCCTTTCTATAAGAGCTACTTGTATCCAATAAAAAACATCCTAAGCTACCAACATAAATGATCAGTGTTGCACTAGTGACCCCTGTGGCCACCGCGTGCAGAATTACTAGCAGTGACCGCCTCAGTGTAGATCAGGCAAAGTCACCAGCAATAATGTGTAAAAAAAAAATGCTGTTAAATTCAGTTCTGATAGCCTGTAAATGTCATTACAGCGATATACGCAATGCCCTCTGGCGCCTAAGAATGAACATCAGTAATAAGACTTCTCAACGCAACATGAGTTACCATTTAAAGATCAGCCTGTAACATTCTTTCTACAAACATCGGCTAATCTGAAAATGCCCACATTTTACTTTTAAATACACCATTTCAACTTTGGAAACATACCTTGAACAACCAAGCAAAAGCTTTTTATGCACAAGATTAGGCTACACATTGGGGAGCTATTTACAGGCAGCTGGAGAGCTACCAGTGACTTCCGAGCCACTCATTGGAGACCTCATATAGCAAAGCTTCCAGGAGAACAGAGAGAGGGACAAACCATGGCAACATCAAAATAGGGATACGCTGTAAAGCACATTGTCCTGCATTAGACATATAGAGTAGATTAAATCTATGTCCATAGCTACGCATCTAAGATTCCCCGTCTTTGCATAATTGTGTCACTTTGTGTGAAGGAAAGGAATGATCTTAAAAAAATTCAAAAATAGCCCAGGGAAGTGTAGGCATTCATCTGACCTTCAAGTGTGCATCATACTTCTGCTGGAAATACATACCCAAATGTCAATTCACTTCTTTATTTCAATGACTAATAAAAACCGTAACAAAATTCTCTAATTCCACATTCTAAAAACCTTAGAAAATAACTTACATAAAAGGAACATAAATGTTAAAACATAGGTCTTAAAATATTGGTATCAGAGCATACGTATCTGGAATACACCTCACTAAAAAAGTAGGTGGGTCCCCAAAGTGCGTAAAGTGATTGAAGTGCTGCTGAATGTTGCTATGGCTTAAGAGAGAGTGGCATTTCAAATTACTCTACTTCCCAGCCACTCTTGCCTTTCAAATGTAAATCGTATCTCAATTCAATTAAAAACAGACGTGTTAGTGACGCAGGGGGGTCCTCAGGGCCTCACTGGAGCGATGATGAAGCCCCCAAAAGTGCATAGAGTGTGTAAAGTCTCATCTTCAAAATACATCCAGGAGCATACACTTTTTTGGAACTGACACACCAGGCCTCATCTAAACTTATGGACCAGTAACAGCCCCAAACTAATTTACATGGATATGACTGAAACATGCTATTACAGTTTATGTTCAATAGCTTTGTGTATTTGATTTCTGGTTCCCGAGTTCAATCCAGAGTATAATTTTGGGTATAGCCCAGTACAGCCTCATCACCTGCAAAGAAAGACCATTAGATTCCTCCTCTTCCCTCTGTCATCCGAGAGGTCTCTGTCTTCACCCGGGAGCAGAGTATTTAGGGAGCATTAACATGAAACAATGTTGACAAGCTGTCTGAAAAGGGAGGCTGTTCAATCTCACTCGCTGAGGAGTTGGTAATGAGATCTTCTGTTACCAGCCCCACTACTACCTGGAAAAGGATCAACAACTTGGAATACCGCTGTCTCCACTCGTAAAGGATTCCTTCATTTTCTATTTGGAATCAAACACAAATTCGACAGTGCAGACTCTCATGATCCCTTTTTGACGGGAGGGGTCAGTAAGCACCCCTGGAGACGTCCACGAGCTGTGGAAGATGATTGAGAGCAGAGGTCTCCAACCTTTTCAGTAGTAAGACCTACTTCTGTTCAATGAAAATCATTCTGAGCTACTAATATTATTAGTGCTATACACACCTGTGAGAGGCCGGCTCAGTATATGCTGTCCACTAATGTAAGTCGGCACTCTGCACCAGTCCAGACAACCCTTATGGTGATTTTAGTGGTCGTAGACAACCTTAGAAAGCTTGCTAAGTGGTAGCTGTGGAGAGCAGCCTTCAGGCTTAGCCAGAAAGAGTGTAAAGCAGCTTGTTTTACCAGAACATAATCTTATAAGTATAGATTAAGTGAAAAAGAACCACACAGTGTATTTATAAAAATATGTATTTATTATAAAACACTCACTAACACGTACAGATATCTCGTACCTGGAGATATACATAATACACACAATACTTTACGATAGAAACAGGTAAGTAGCACTTAATAAACAGCGGTCACCAGGGGGCACCAAACCATATACTAAATAAGTGGAATGCGAACCCATACTCGAGTCAAGCCTGTGCCCAGAAGACGTAGAAGTGTCGGGGACCCAAGGAACCACCCAAGGTAAGTAACTAGGAGCCCCACAGAGGTCGTGTGCTAAGTGGGAACACGACCTAGTGATCACTACAAGTGAATGGGTAAGTCGCTGTTGCAATTTTAAAGAAGAAGGACCCTTCCGACGGACCCTGAAGAAACCCTGTGGAAGACAGAAGGTTAGAGAGCCACCCCACCAGTGGATACCTTAGGAACAAGGGTACCTGCCCCAGGGAAACAAGAGTGCATAGGTGTGAAGTGGCGTCGGAAACCGCCGTCGAACCCAATGGAGGACTTCAGAAAGATGCCGCTGCTGGAGAAGGTGAAAGTGTCCAGCGGAACCCAAAGGTGGATTCCAGATGTGAAGCACCTGCAAGTAGAGGGGACAGAGTCCATGCCACTCAGGGGTGACCAGGAGGCACGGAAGACCAATGCCCACCGATGTGGGGTGTTGCGGGAGAGCGGACGGTGACCTTGGAACTGTAGCTGTGTGGACCAGGCGACGCTGTGGAAGACTAGGAGCTGTACACGAGCCGTCCCACGTCGGATGGCGAGAGTTGAGGGGTCGGTGTCCTGCGGGAGCACCAACAAGCCTTGGCAACTGCAACCAATGTGGAAGTTGAAGAAGGTGCAATTTTGGGACCAGCAAGGTCCAGGAAACTCATCGCAAGCAGGAGAGTCAGGGACGGCCCCGAGCAATCAGGGGAGCCCAAAGAATACAAAATGTGACCCTCGACAGGCCCCACACGCCAGAGGCACTGGAGTCACAAGAGGACCTCAAATAGCTTACCAAAGAAGCAGGCCCACGGTGCAAGCAATGTGGTATGGTCGAAGATTCTGGTCACTGGAGATGCTTGAGGTTGGGGCTACTTAGAGCCCGAAGATCTTGGTGGAAGGAAGCCAACAAGCCTTTGCAACTGCAAGTGGACAGTGCACAGAAGTTCGGTTCCTGCGGCTTCGAATAGGGATACTGGCCTCAAACTTGGTGAGAGGGCAGGCCTCAAGGGATGTGAAGAACTACCACCTGTGTTGCTGAGCCTCTCGGAGTCCGTGGGAGCTCAGGATCAGCAGACTGGTCAGCTTAGTTGCGGTGCCCACAGATGCAGGGAAGTGACTCCTTCACTTCAAGGGAGATCCTTCAGGTGTCTTGGATACCCACAGGCCTGGGAAGGTTTCCTGTATGGAGCACAGGCACGGACGTTGCAGCAGACGAGCAGGGCGACGAGATCAGGAGCAGCAGGAGTCTTCCTGGTTGCAGCCTTGGTGCCCATAGCGAAGTCCAGAGTGCCCAGACAGTCGAAGTTGAAGTGGTGTCTGAAATGAATCATGTCCCATGACGAATCTAGGGACCCATCCTCAGGTAAGCCCTTAAGTACCCTAAGGAAAGGGTTGGGACGATTCATGGTTCCCTCCCATGAGAGGGGTTGGACAGTTGGGAGGATACTCCCATGTCCTTTGTCCAGTTTCCCGCCAGAGCAGGAGCCAATGGCTCCCTGAGCTGGTTTGAACTGGACTATGCAAGGAGGGCACCAAATGTGCCCCTCAAGCAGACTGAGTGGCGCTGGCAAGCTTTCCCACCCAGCCCCAATACACTAAACCCTGTCCGGGAGGTGGTCACACCTCCCTGTGACAGGATGCCTATTGTTCTGCCTTCACCTGCTCGAGCTTGGCTCAGCAGCAGGAGGGCAGAATCGTGTCTCTGGTCGGCAGCAGCCATGCTGTGCTGTCCGGGACTAGAAGACTGGTACCGGGAGCACTGAGGACCTAACGAAGGGCCTTTACAGTGATACCAAACATGATAGTGTGTGTTACAGCCAGTTTCGAGACGGTCATCGCGTAATGACGCGGTGCCCCTCTATATGTTATGTGGCTGTCTCACTTACAACCCGGGAGAATGGACTCCGTAGGTCGTAGGGATGTCCTGCTCATGCAGGGGCACCCTCACACTTAGAACCGAGCACCCTGCCTTCAGGTTTGAAAAGTCCTACTGTAGGGGTGACTTATAGGTTTTAAGTGCAGTGACCCTAGATATAGAGAAACCTATATCTTTCGTAAGTGGTGCATGCACCACCTTACACAGGCTGCAATGGCAGGCCTGTAGTGATAGTTTGAATGGTCTTTCATAGGTGGCATAATACATGCTTCAGCCCATGGGGGACCTCTGGGGTACCCATGCCCTTGGTATCTTAGTACCATATACTAGGGACTTATAAGGGTACCCCAGTATCCAATCTGGGATGTACCCAAGTACTTACCATAACAATTTAGGGGAGAAAGCAGAGAGACTGGGGTCCTGATTAGCAGGATCCCAGTCAGACTAGTCAGAAACAGCATTACAGCAAGCAAAAAGTGGGGGTAACCATAGAAGCAGATCCTACTTTCCTACAACACCAGAATATACTATCTCATTGGCCACTCCATGCAAGATTACCAGCTGTGATCACCTCAGAGCAGGATTATCAGCAGTAAATAAAAAAAAAGGATGTGTCAATTTCGAATGCCTCTACAAGGGTAATACATAAAACCACATCTGCAATGCCCCTGGCACCAAGGAAATAATACGAAGGAATATTAGTAATACATCTCCCAATGCTGCATGATTATCATTTATCAGTTTTAAATATGTTTTGGAAATTGTGGGCTTTGAAAATACACACATTTTCATCTCAAATACTCACTTTTCAGTTTTGGTATATGTGTATTAATTCAACCAGGCAAAAATGTCTAATTTAGTAGGCTGGGCTGCACATAAGAGAGCTACTCACGAGTAGCTGGATAGTTACCAGTAACTCATGAGCTACTCGTTGGAGAAGCCTGATTTAGAGAAAGCCAACAAGCTCCCGTCCCGCCAAACCTGCAGTTCCCCCACCCCATTTGAGGTGGCAGAACCACCAGCATAGGCTCTGCTGTTTGAAACCTAGGACCGACGACCCTTCAGCCAAAGGACCTTCGCGTCACCTTGGTGATAACCCCGTCCTATCTCGAGAGGAACCACTACTGATGACATGCTCTACCCAAGGCCACTATGCATACCATGGCGAGCCCAGGCAGAGAAAACGGACAACGACCGATGTGCATAGACAATTATTTTTGGGGTTTTTTCAAACTTCCTCTGGAAATCTGTTTTGAGAAAAACAAAAAAGAATGCAGAGTGGACCAAAAATAAAGAACCATGGCAGCCACCCAACATTCAGCTGTGTCTACGGTTCGTCCACCACACCAGCGGGTGCCCTGTAGGCACATGGCCTCGCTAAATATGGAGGCGGTCCTTCACCACAGTCCTCCACTGACCCAGCAGGCCATCCGCCGAACTCCAGATCAGCACCTGCATTGGTGGTACAGTGTTGGTAAACTACTTTAATCACAGTCTTTGCCCCAATCGCTCTCAACTGGAAAATCTAAGGATAGGTGAATGTGGAGAACAAGTCTGTGAAGGCTGCATTGAGTGCCAGACCTCCCATCAACATCCGAATGAGAAACAAACCACAGAACACCGTTCAGTATTGAGGCATCTAAGGATGGAAGCAGTATCTTTGGTGGGAGAACTCAGACTCACTTACCGGCAACTGGTGCGGTCCTAGTGAGTTCGGCCCAGGGCTGGCCCACCAGTCCCAGGAGTTTCTGTGCACACTCTGGTGTCAAGGCGGGAGGGCAGCACATTTATGGAGCTTCAGTACTGTATAGTTATGTCTCATGAAACATCCCTTCATTCTGAGATAGGCTTTCTCTATAAAAACTCTTTCAACCACATAGGGGTCTGAGTACTGCCTGAGAGCTTAACAAGAGTCCCACTAAGGGTTGAAGAGGGGTCTGGATAGGGCAGGCCTAACTTCAGAAGGAAGTTTGGTACGTGAAAGCACCTGGAATCTCTTAACATTTCACACCCAGAGTGGGGAGAAACCTCAAAATACAATCCTACCACCCCCCATGATCCAAAGAGCCTTTCATCCAGCACATTAGGAGGAACACCTCCTGAAATGTGGCTCGCCCTAGCATCCATGATCCACCAGATCTCTGGTGGCCAAGGAGTTAGTGGTTTGTTAGGACATTTCTGCCATCTAGGTTTCGACTGCATATTTTACCATTTTTATTTTTACATTCATGTATTTGATACATTTCTTTTCGTAACATGTAGTGGACTCCTCTTAAGAGGGAAGGAGAAGGAACAGTTGATAAAGCAAGATGCTGATGGTCAAATAACTGGCATATGAAACGACAGAAAAAGAGAGATGGATCATCCCAGGATAGAAAGGGACAAAGAGCCCGTGGAGTTGACAGGGTTCGTGGGGAGAGAGAAGTGAACCACATCGGAAAGGAGATGAGAGGACAGGAAGACTGTGACAAAATATAGGTGAGAGGAAGAGTCCATGAGAGAGGACCAGCAAGAAGCAGAAAGAGTTGCAGCTCCTGCAGAGGAAAGAAAGAAAAGCAGAGGGGGAAGAATGGAAAAACCAGAAACCATCCTGTTGGCTCCAGCCCAGGAGGCAGCACTCACCAATGAGAGGAAGATAGGTCCTGATGTTCTGAGTGAGGTTCCCATCCATGATCTGCCAGTGGAAGACATCCTGTGGAAGAGGAGAGAGAGGTCAGTGCCACCAGCAGGAGAGTAATGAGGAGGGATCAGTCAGTGCCACAAGTGGGCAGAGTAATGAGGAGGGACCAGTCAGTGCCACAAGTGGGCAGAGTACTGAGGAGGGACCAGTCAGTGCCTCAAGTAGGCAGAGTACTGAGGAGGGATCGGTCAGTGCCACAAGTGGGCAGAGTACGGAGGAGGGACCGGTCAGTGCCACAAGTAGGCAGAGTACTGAGGAGGGACCGGTCAGTGCCACAAGTGGGCAGAGTACAGAGGAGGGACCGGTCAGTGCCACAAGTGGGCAGAGTACTGAGGAGGGACCGGTCAGTGCCACAAGTGGGCAGAGTACTGAGGAGGGACCGGTCAGTGCCACAAGTGGGCAGAGTACTGAGGAGGGACCGGTCAGTGCCACAAGTGGGCAGAGTACTGAGGAGGGACCGGTCAGTGCCACAAGTGGGCAGAGTACTGAGGAGGGATAGGTCAGTGCCACAAGTGGGCAGAGTACTGAGGAGGGACCGGTCAGTGCCACAAGTAGGCAGAGTACTGAGGAGGGACTGGTCAGTGCCTCAAGTAGGCAGAGTGCTAAGAGTGTCCGGTCAGTGGCTGGTCAGCACCCACCAAACACAGTATTGATCAGGGCCAGGTGAATGAACAGCAGACAACATTGAGCTGGAACCACCCAGTGCCACCAGCAGCAGAGTACTGAGGAGGGGTCAGTCAGTACCACAAGTGGGCAAAGTACTGACAAGGGTCAGTCATTGGTACCAGCAGCAGAGTAATGAGGTCTGGGCACTCAGTGCCTAGCACACACAGCAATGAGCTAGGTCCACTCAGTGCCACCAGCAGCAGAGTACTGAGCAGGGCAGGCTTATACTGAGCAGCACGGGCATGTGCCACTAGCAGTTATAATTGATCAGGGACAGGCTTGTGCCAGCAGCAGGCACAGGATTAGACTGGGTCAGGCTTGTGCCACCAGCAGACAGGATTGGGCAGGGGCAGGCTTGTGCCAACAGCAGATAGGATTGGGCAGGGGCAGGCTTGTGCCACCAGCAGACACAGGATTGGACTGGGTTGGGCTTGTGCCACCAGCAGACACTGGATTGGGCAGGGCATGTGCCACCAGCAGACACAGGATTTGGACAGGGACAGACTTGTGCCACCAGCAGACATAGGATTGGACAGGCTTGTGCCAGCAGCTAACACAGGATTGGACAGGCTTGTGCCAGCAGCGGATACAGGATTGGGCAGGGACAGGCTTGTGTCAGCAGCAGACACGGGGTTGGGCAGGAGCAGACTTGTGCCAGCAGCAGACACTGGATTGGGCAGGGGCAGGCTTGTGCCAGCAGCAGACACAGGATTGGGCAGGGTCAGGCTTGTTCCACCAGCAGACACAGAATTGGACAAGGACAGGCTTGTGCCACCAGCAGACACAGGATTGGGCAGGCTTGTACCAGCAACAGACACGGGATTGGGCAGGGGCAGGCTTGTGCCAGCAGCAGACACTGGATTAGGCAGGGGCAGGCTTGTGCCACCAGCAGACACAGGATTGGGCAGGGGCAGGCTTGTGCCACCAGCAGACACAGGATTGGGCAGGAGCAGGCTTGTGCCACCAGCAGACACAGGATTGAGCAGGGACAGGCTTGTGCCACCAGCAGACACAGGATTGGACAGGCTTGTGCCAGCAGCTAACACAGGATTGGACAGGCTTGTGCCAGCAGCATATACAGGATTGGGCAAGGGCAGGCTTGTGCCACCAGCAGACACAGAATTGGACAGGGATAGGCTTGTGCCACCAGCAGACACAGGATTGGGCAGGCTTGTACCAGCAGCAGACACGGGATTGGGCAGGGGCAGGCTTGTGCCAACAGCAGATACAGGATTAGGCAGGGACAGGCTTGTGCCACCAGCAGACACTGGATTGGGCAGGGACAGGCTTGTGCCACCAGCAGACACAGGATTGGGCAGGCTTGTGCCACCAGCAGACATAGGATTGGGCAGGGGCAGGCTTGTGCCACCAGCAGAGACAGGATTGGGCAGGAGCAGGCTTGTGCCACCAGCAGACACAAGATTGGACAGGGACAGGCTTGTTCCACCAGCAGACACAAGATTGGGCAGGGGCAGGATTGTGCCACCAGCAGACACGGGATTGGACAGGGACAGGCTTGTGCCAGCAGCAGACACGGGATTGGACACGGACAGGCTTGTGCCACCATCAGACACTGGATTGGGCAGGGACAGGCTTGTGCCACCAGCAGAAACAGAATTGGACAGGGACAGGCTTGTGCCACCAGCAGACACAGGATTGGGCAGGCTTGTACCAGCAGCAGACACTGGATTGGGCAGGCATGTGCCAGCAGCAGACACGGGATTGGGCAGGGGCAGGCATGTGCCAGCAGCAGACACGGGATTGGACAGGGACAGGCTTGTGCCACCAGCAGACACAGGATTGGGCAGGAGCAGGCTTGTGCCACCAGCAGACACAGGATTGGACAGGTACAGGCTTGTGCCACCAGAAGACACAGGATTGGGCAGGCTTGTGCCACCAGCAGACACAGGATTGGGCAGGGGAAGGCTTGTACCAGCAGCAGACACAGGATTGGACAGGGGCAGGCTTGTGCCAGCAGCAGACACAGGATTGGGCAGGGGCAGGCTTGTGCCAGCAGCAGACACAGGCAGGGACAGGCTTGTGCCCGCAGGACACAGGATTGGGCAGGCTTGTGCCAGCAGCAGACACAGGATTGGGCAGGGGCAGGCTTGTGCCACCAGCAGACACGGGATTGGGCAGGGGCAGGCTTGTGCCACCAGCAGACACGGGATTGGGCAGGGGCAGGCTTGTGCCACCAGCAGACACGGGATTGGGCAGGGGCAGGCTTGTGCCACCAGCAGACACAGGATTGGGCAGGGGCAGGCTTGTGCCACCAGCAGACACAGGATTGGGCAGGGGCAGGCTTGTGCCACCAGCAGACACAAGACTGGACAGGGACAGGCTTGTGCCACCAGCAGACACAGGATTGGGCAGGGGCAGGATTGTGCCACCAGCAGACACGGGATTGGACAGGGACAGGCTTGTGCCACCAGCAGACACGGGATTGGGCAGTGGCAGGTTTGTGCCACCAACAGACACAGGATTGGGCAGGGACAGGGTTGTGCCACCAGCAGACACAGGATTCGGCAGGGACAGGGTTGTGCCACCAGTAGACACAGGATTCGGCAGGGTTGTACCAGCGGCAGACACGGGATTGGACAGGGCCGGTCTTGTGCCACCAGCAGACACAGGATTGGACAGGGACGGGCTTCTGCCACCAGCAGACACAGGATTGAGATGCGACAGTGATAAAGGCTGGCTTGTGAAAGCCCTGCAGGCCAAGTAGGAAAGGCAACAGACGTTCTGAGGCCACGGGTGATACAAAGCACAAGGCATGAGACCCTGGATTGAGAACTCAATGTGGGGAAGAATGTCTGGAGCCATCACTGGACAGACAGGGGTCAGGGTGGGGGGGGAGGGGGAGGAGACTTCCCTGCTTTTAGGGCAGCACAGCGTATGTAAGGGGTACTCACCATCTGGAGCTTCAGGTTGGGACGCCCCACCTTCTGGAGGAGAGCAGCAGCTGAAGAGCAAACAGAACATGAGGGTGTGACTCAAGGAGGACAGGAAGTGAGTGGACAGAGCAGCAACTAACAGGAGCACCGACAATGCTTGTCACACTAACACCGAAATTACATGCAGGCACTGTGGCACACTAAGCTCATTCACAATGCAATCCATGAAAAAAAGCACTGTCACACTGCAAACCCCAGCGAAACTGCAACAACACAAACTATGCAACTGGCCACACTAAGCACAGCCCCGCTGCAACTGGCCACACTAAGCACAGCCCGACTGCAACTGCCCACACTAAGCGCAGCCAGACTGCAACTGCCCACACTAAGCGCAGCCCCACCACAACTGCCCACACTAAGCACAGCTGCACTGCAACTGGCCACACCAAACACAGCCCCACTGCAACTGCCCACACCAAGCACAGCCCCACTGCAACTGCCCACACTAAGCACAGCCCCACTGCAACTGCCCACACTAAGCACAGCCCCACTGCAACTGCCCACACTAAGCACAGCCCCACTGCAACTGCCCACACTAAGCAAAGCCCCACTGCAAATGCCCACACTAAGCACAGCCCCACTGCAACTGCCCACACTAAGCACAGCCCCACTGCAACTGCCCTCACTAAGCACAGCCCCACTGCAACTGCCCACACTAAACACAGCCCCACTGCAACTGCCCACACTAAGCGCAGCCCCACTGCAACTGCCCACACTAAGCGCAGCCAGACTGCAACTGCCCACACTAAGCGCAGCCCCACTGCAACTGCCCACACTAAGCGCAGCCCCACTGCAACTGCCCACACTAAGCACAGCTGCACTGCAACTGCCCACACTAAGCACAGCCCCGCTGCAACTGCCCATACTAAGCACAGGCACACTGCAACTGCCCACACTAAGCACAGCCGCACTGCAACTGCCCACACTAAGCACAGCCGCACTGCAACTGCCAATACTAAGCACAGTCATACTGCAACTGCCCATACTAAGCACAGTCATACTGCAACTCCCCATACTAAGCACATCTGCACTGCAACTGCCCACACTAAGCACAGCCACACTGCAACTGCCCACACTAAGCACAGCCACACTGCAACTGCCCACACTACTCATAGCCACAGTGCAACTGCCCACACTAAACATAGCCACAGTGCAACTGCCCACACTAGCACTGCAACTGCCCACACTTAAGCACAACAACACTGCAACTGCCCACACTAAGCACAGCCACACTGCAACTGCCCACGCTACACACAGCTACACTGCAACTGTCAACACTAAGCACTGCAACTGCCCACACTAGCACAGCCACACTGCAATTGCCCACACTAAGCACAGCAACTGCCCACACTAAGCACAGCCGCACTGCAACTGTCCACGCTAAGCACAGCCGCGCTGCAACTGTCCACGCTAAGCACAGCCCTGCTGCAACTGGCCACTCTAAGCACAGCCACACTGCAACTGCCCACACTAAGCACAGCCACACTGCAACTGCCCACACTAAGCACAGCCACACTGCAACTGCCCACACTACTCATAGCCACAGTGCAACTGCCCACACTAAACATAGCCACAGTGCAACTGCCCACACTAGCACTGCAACTGCCCACACTTAAGCACAACAACACTGCAACTGCCCACACTAAGCACAGCCACACTGCAACTGCCCACGCTACACACAGCTACACTGCAACTGTCAACACTAAGCACTGCAACTGCCCACACTAGCACAGCCACACTGCAATTGCCCACACTAAGCACAGCAACTGCCCACACTAAGCACAGCCGCACTGCAACTCCCCACACTAAGCACAGCCGCACTGCAACTCCCCACACTAAGCACAGCCGCACTGCAACTGCCCACACTAAGCACAGCCGTGCTGCAACTGCCCACACTAAGCACAGCCGCGCTGCAACTGTCCACGCTAGGCACAGCCCCGCTGCAACTGGCCACACTAAGCACAGCCGCACTGAAACTCCCCACACTAAGCACAGCCGCACTGCAACAGCTCACACTAAGCACAGCCACACTGCAACTGCCCACACTAAGCACAGCCACACTGCAACTGCCCACACTAAGCACAGCCACACTGCAACTGCCCACACTAAGCACAGCCACACTGCAACTGCCCACACTAAACACAGCCACACTGCAACTGCCCACACTAAGCACAGCCACACTGCAACTGCCCACACTAAGCACAGCCACACTGTAATCCAGACATGAAATGCAGCCACGAGGCAACCCCTACAGTAAACACAGCAACCCATAAAGCGCAGCCACACTGCATTACCCACACTAAGTAAGACCACACTACAACCACCTATACTAAGCACATCCACCTTGCCCCTGCCCTCACTAAGCACAACAGGCAGCGCCACACTGCAACTACCAAGATAAGCACAGCCACAGTGCAACCGTCCACACTAAGCACAGCCACTACCATCCATCCCTGCGCTCACATACAGGAACTTTCTGTCCAGCCACATCTGCAACGATACAGCCCTGACTTGCTGGAACCCCAGACCCAGCTGTGCCCCCGCTTCCCCTGCCTAGTAGGGGCTGATGCTGACATCTGGAGCATGCTCCACAGCCTGTAAGGCTCACAGATTAGGTCAAACTGGATGGAAAACCTAGACTAAATAACACTGCCAACAACATGGCAGTGGAAACAGGGGCCCAGGTAGGGCTGCCTTCAGGGAATGCCCTACAATGCTTGAGGGGGGGCGCAGTAATCGCTGTGGAGTCTCTTACCCTCCTGCGGCGTGTTCAGGAAGTAGCGTGGCTCAGTGATGCGGCTGTTGATTGGCTCCAGCAGGCCCAAGATCCCCTCCTGTAAGACAGATGTGCACCAACCATCAATGTTCACCCGCCACTTACACTCACAAACAAGAGCTCCTTCTGTTGATCTAAGAGTATCTGTCAGTGGTAGGCGGAGTCTCCTGCTCTCGCGCTGTTATTGTACAGATCTCGAATATGAGATCTCCTACCACCCTCACTTTAGTATGGATCCTCCCAGGTTCCTGCAGAATCTACCATGGTGATACAATAACTCCGCGTAGAAGCATGCTGCTTGCGAAAGGAATACATTAGAAATAGCACTAACAAAAGGTAAGTGCTGCTCCTGATAACACAGGCCAGACAGTCAAAGACTGGAGGGCCTGATCGGCTGCTCCTGAAGACGCCGACACTAAATCAGTTAGGAAGGGAATCAACATTAACAATATTAAGTGAAATTTTAAACACAGGCAAGATCTGCAAACTTCTCAAAGAGGCATCATATTTGTAGGATTTAAATAAACGAAGTAATGAAATTAAAATCATCCTCTAACTTCTCAGTTTTCAGACTCAGGAAGGTTTTTAGCCAGGCATGGGTAATGGGCCGAGCAAGAAAAGATTGTACCAAAGATCCAGATAGGCTTTATGGCAAGATGTTCAACCATCTAGAGAAGGCTCTGTTTAGCAGTAAGATATTCCACCCGGCTAATCTGAATGTCAAAGCAGCTTGTCATTTGCTGTGCCACTCATATTTGTGGGATATGCTCCAAAGGATGGGAACTCGGCAGGATTATTACCAATACACATTTTACTCGGGGTCCTGGAGAATAGTTTGAAGTTCCATCTCAAACACCTTCTCTTGGCAGCGAAGATCAGATGAAGGTGTAAATCGGAGGCAGTTGAATTTACCCTGTTCAACTTATTTTGTCGGAAATCTATCCATCCTGAACAAGTTCTGCTGCACACATCCGATAGGGATGTAATGCCTTCTACAGGCGCCCAATGTTGTTCTTCACCATGATCCCCATCAGCCCGGTGCACTTAACAACAATTCAGTAACATGCCTTCAAGAATGGTCCCACTGCAATAAGAGGAAAAATAGGAGGAGGTTCTTTAGGACAAAAAAAGTGGGGGGGACAAACTGGTGTTACGAATAGGAGGAGTCTGGGCAAATACTCGATCGATAAATGTGTACATTTTAAAACATTTGTATGTTCCCTCAAGGTGTTATAGTTTGCAAAAATATCTTTATTTGAGGCACACCATTGAAATAACTTCCAATTCCCAACTTCACAAGAAAAATGGAGAGAAACGTTTAGCAAATATGCCTGAAACCTGCTTTCACCTGAGAACATTCAGATTGGTTAATCAAAGACAATCAAAATATTTATATTGCTTTAAATATGTTGTGTTAAAAGTCTGGAATAATAAAGGGTCTTTACACTGAGTGAAACAGTGTTTATTCAACACATCAAATAATTCTCAAAGCACAACAGTGATCTGATGGATGTCATCAAGGTCCATTGTTTACACATATGGATTGGTTCAGCCCAGTCACTTGTTGGAGAAGAGATTCTTCAGAACAAGAAAGGAACTGTTTAGAAGCAGATGAGCAAACTTGTTGATAAATCCACAAAGGCACGTAGAGATCAGCACTGCACACTGTCGCCAGCATATGCCCAGGTACTCTACGAGATGCACACACAACCACACGTAGGTGTGCAACCACACAAAAGTAGACAATGATAGACAGATGTTGTTCAGTAACACACACAGGGTTAGGAAGATAAACATTCACCTGCTGACACAGAGCTATGCCACAAACACACACAATACACCATCCTGTACCTTCCCCTCCGCGCGTTCAGACCAGACTCACTCCATATCTTGTACCTTCTCCCGCTCATTGGATATCCCTCTGCTGGTGACTGTTTCCCAGGAGCGGTGCCTGTCCTCTGCTCCAAAGCCAGCATGGACTGGGGGAGCAGTCAGGATGCTGGGGTGATGGTGCAGCACTGTCTCCAGCGGTCTCAGAGCACCTGCACTGATGATAGGATATTGGGCAGGCAGGCAAGCAGGCACTGGGGCAGACACAGGCGACAAAGTGGACTCTTCAAGGTGCCCCAGTGAGGACTTACGAGGCAGATGAGCACTCCTTCAGGAGAGCAGGCAAGCAGGATGGCAAATGGCAAGTCAGAGGGCTGAGGCTGTCCCAGAAAGTGGGATATAAAGGCCCTGCTTTGAAAGACCAGCAGCAGGGCTAGTCTCAGGTGGGCATGCAAGTATGTGTCATACATAGTATGAGTGTAGCTATAAACCAGACAAGCACTGTCCAGGGAGAGATGACACCAAAGTGAGTAGACGAGCAGGGGAGAACAGGCAGGCGGGTACTTGGCAGAAAGAGATCGAAATTCCCGACAGAAGTGGATCAGCAGGAAGAGTGGTACAGAAGGGCTGGTAGGGGGACAGTTAGAAGGGTGGAATGACATGAGAGTGTGATTGTGCTCCTCAGGAGGAGACATGGGTAGATCCTCAAAGTTTCTCTTCGGGAAGCTCCATCAGAGTAGCTTCAACCCACTCTGTTCTCCCTTCGTTCCTTGCATCAAGGCCATCAGTGCTTGGGCACTGGCACAGCTCCACCCTCTGGAAGTGAGGGGGATCGCCCTCAAGTCAGGATCAAGCACTGCGCATGTGTGTCCAGGGCGGCTCTGAGACACCTCCGCTAGGGCCGGACTGGGAACCCAAAGCAGCCCTGGCACATTTTGTCAGACCAGCCCCTGTACGGTGCATAGCGAGCGAGTCTGACCACTACAAAAGGGGGTTTTGGGGATCTCTCCTCAAGAAAATTTTGGGGGAAATGGTGCATTCTACAACACATTTTTCAATATATATTCAATTGTATTTGTTTTTAAAGCATAGTAAATGACTTGCATTGCACCAGGATACGGCAATCTATTATTGGGGTTCTTCAAGGATTCCCTCACTATCACCCTCCAGCAGTGCCTCTCATCTCTCCATAGCCCCTCTCCCACATGTATTTTGTTTTATAGCACCTCTCATACCAGTGTAGGGTGTCGGAGCAGTTTACAACACACACACACAAAGAATTTGAATCATATGTGTGTAAATCACTGTATTGTAAAGAAAATGTTACATAAGACAAAGGGGACTACAAGGTGCAGGATTCACATGTCATCCATGCTGGTAGGCATTTTTAAAGAGTGCTTGGTCTGGAGACGCACTAACTCAAGATTCAGAACATAACACAGTGGCCAGGGTTGGCTTTAATAATAAGAATTTATTTCTACCCAAACTAACCTTTTTTTTTTTTTAGCAGCATCAGGATACTGAAAGACTGGGAAAAAATCATAACTTACTAACTTATACCATGCAATTTGCATACAGCTCTTTGATGGCAGTTCATAGCTCACTGTGCTAGATTACGATTGTAATTTATAAACAGCACAACAACAAAAGAATCTGTGACAAAGGCAGTAATCCACTGAGCTATGCACATACAATACTGTTCTTTAACCCTCTGTGCTGCCTTAGGAGTCAAAAATGTCACTAGATAAAAGTCCAGCTGACTCCAGCAGGTACATTAATCACCAGAGTTATCTTGACACTTATTGTTGCCCGAAAATTGCTGAATATAGAAGGAACTTTGTAGTGCTTTTAAAACTGCAACAACCCATCCCCCACTAACAAAAGTGCCCCCACCCCTCTTTCAGCCTCCCGGGGAAATGCCTGAAGCCCGGTACGGCCAGTCCAGCCCTGACCTTCACCATCCACGACCAGCTGGGAAACATCATATTTACTCCTCAGAAACTAAGGAGCAGGAGTCAGGGGGGAGATGAGTGAGAATGACACCAACCTGAGGTGGAAACTCGCTCAGCTTCTGGATTAATGGTGGCTGGTTGGAAGTGGGAGGGTGGCAGGGCTCCAACCGCCTCCTGGACAAGCCACTACTGAAGTTTGTACCACTAGGTGCAGTTCTTGATGTCACTTATGTCACCCATTCCCCTTGGGTACTGTGATATATAGCGCCTAGAGAACATGGGCCCATATAATGCACCTTAGAAATGGGAGCAATCTCCGCTCCTTGAGAACATGATCTTTTAAAACATCCAAGTGTGGGAAAAAAATATGTTAAAGGTAATTACTCCGCAGGTATGTGCTTTGATGCATGACAAGCTGGTGAAGCAGGTCATAAGTTATATAGTTCATAGCGAAAAAAAAATAACCAGTGAAATACTAATTTCACGGGCTACGTTTCGGCCTTTCATTATTTCACGTTATCTAATACTAGTCAGTCTTTGCTAGTTGAGCTTCTGCCCACCAAGTGAACAAAAGCAAATAGCTTACTACCTAAGCATATAGTCTGGTGTTGATAAAGGCGGTTTGATGGCCACTTCATATGATGGAACTTCCCAAAGTGCTCTGAGAAGCTGAGCAGGAGAAGCCAAGAATTTAAACCACCACAGATTCTTTAATGTGTGATATGAAAGACCATGCTTGAGAATGGAAGGGGACATTATAGGTGTGAGAAGACACTCGAGAGATGTCAAAGGACATTCAAGAGTTGCGAGGGGTACTTGGGGGAGTAATGGGACAATTGTGGGATGTCAGAGGACACTCAACAACGTAAAGTGACTTAGTTGTCTACAGATGCTAAGGGATGCAGCTCTGTCTGGATTGTAAAACTCTTTCAATCCTATCTAAACAGTGGTAATTGATATCCCACTATTTTCATGATTTTTCAGTTGTAAGTACCTCCTCCTGTGTAGTCCAATTTCATTTTTTCATACCCATTATTTTTGGTTCTTTATGATATTGTCGTCTTATTATATTTTTTTGCTCTTTTGTTTATTTATGATACAGCTCATCTAAATTATCTACCCTCACAGGAGCCTCTTTGCAAATCACCACAGCCAGTTATTGCGCCTTAATATGCCATCTGGTATGTTGGTTCATAATAATTTCTTAGTTTTTTAATCCTATGAACCACAGTGGTCTAATTTTGTTCCTTTTTTAGGTCTCGCCTACGCAGCGCGCATGCGCTGTTAGGAGGGCCTTTAGCCGTCGCTCTGCTCATTTTCAAGCACACACTTGTGCTTGTGGCGGCATCCACCTTGCGGGAGCGAGCAGGGGCGCGCCACAAGCACGAGTGCAGTGCTTGAAAATGAGCAGACTGCGCGTGCACGCACGCACGCACCACTCCCGGGCTCTCTCTCTCTCTCTCTTTCTCTCTGTCTCTCCCGCTCTCTTTCTCTCTCTCGCTCTCTCTCTCGCTCTCTCTCTCTCCCCCTCTCTCTTTCTCACTCTTTCCCTTTCTCCCTACCGCCCCCTGCTGGCAACTGTACGTTCATGCTGCCGCTGCTGGTTAATCAGACGTCGCTGGTTGCCCTCAGAGTTCACATCTCTTGGTGAGTGCAGAGAGACGTGTTTCCTTATTTTGTCATTATGAATAGATTTTTATTTTTTGATGGAACGGTTTAAATACAGAATGTGTTTGAGCTTGGTTAGAATGTGCTTGTTTGTTTGTAAGTCTGGCCCGTTGATGAGCTGCGCGTCAGGTCGCTAACGAGGCATCGCGAGTGCACATCAAATGCGGAGTCTGCATCCTATGGCATAGACCCAGTGGGTACCCGCTTGAATACCACTATCATCGTAGGGGTTACTTCGGTGTCTGACTCTGTAGTCCGTTTAGGTGCGCCATGTCTCCGGCAGCCATGTGTGTGATGGCGTTGGTTACTATGGCAACGATCGGCCATTTATACCACATGCGCGTGCTCTGCCCAGCCGCTACCAGCTAACAAGCATTGGCATAGCCAATAGGTCTCGCCTTTGGGACCTTATAAGTATTTAGTTATGCAGCACAATATCCTTACTGCAACAACATTAACTGTTGCATGGCTAAACACTTATAAGGTCCCAAAGGCGAGACCTATTGGCTATGCCAATGCTTGTTCTACATATTAATAGAATGCGACTTCTCCCTCATGCAGTGAAGTCCTTTACCCTCTGCGTTTTATCATTTATTGTAGAGGAAGTTTACCCTGTGATACAGGTGATTATAACTTTTCTTCCATCATGGAGGAATTTCCTTTTGGTTTAGTATTGATGCACTCTTTTCTTTCACGTGGTCATGTTGTTGACCCACTCTTTCTAAGTTTTCCATTTTCTGGGTTCTAGCACTGGATTTCTGCGTCTTGGTTGTGGGCTGATTTGATCTTTGTTCACTTTCCTCTCATTCTTTTTACCACACATGCTATTTTTTTTTCCTTCTTTTAATTCTTCACTGGCTCACCTTATGTCTAGTCCTTTTTACCTCTCTAATTTATTTCTCTTTCATTTTCTGAAACCCATGTACATATTTCATTTTAGATATTTTATTGGAACCCTGTGGCTGCTCTCATGTTTCATGTATTGTCCTGATGATGACCTGACAAATTCTAATTGGTCGAAACGCTGTCGACATGTGGCTCTAATTGAAGGGGACGCATGTTCTTGCTGTGTGTTGTTTCTGTTTTGTCCAGAACTTTGCCTTTGTATAATTTTTTCCCCCAGCCACTTTTGTTCATTTACACATTGTATTGTTTATATTTTCATCACTGTTTGTGTAACCCCTTGAGCGCCATTTTTGTTATGTATTTATACTTATGATTGTTTACTTTGGACAATAAATTTTCTAACTAAAGAAATTGTTTGTACATGGGTACATTGTGCCTTATTGGCCTGTTGACACCCCTTTTCCGTTTTCTTTTTCTATAGAGTACCTTTTGTAATTTGCTTATGTTTTATTTTTTTACTTTTGTCCATTTCCAAAACCTAATTTAATTCTAAATAGTTTATTTGAACCATTGTTTGGATTCTAATGGGATGTAAGGAGACACTCAAAGATATAAACAGACATTCATAAATGCAGGGTGTTCGTGAGAAGTAAGGGGACACGTAGTGATTTTTTTGCCTTGTAACTTATTTTTTGTTGTTAAGTTGCCTTTTGTGCCCTTGCTGGGTCCCCCGTGCCCGTTCGTCGCCCTTTCCCGCCGCCGCTGCCCCCGCGGCCCCCCTGGCGACACCCGCCTCCCAGCTGCACTTCCCTACCCCTTCCCTATTTAATGGCGGCCAAAGGCAAGCCCGTCTGCGCCCGACCGCGACGAGTGCCAGGGACCCTGGTTGTCCGATTACCCACCACTACGACTCTGCTGCCCTCCTCGCACTCAACCCCAGAAGGAACAACAACTGCCAGCTGTCTACGCCGAACACCACCCACGACTAGTTCTCCTGCCTACACTGCTGCCAAACCTTCACCACCCTCCGCAACCCCACGGCTGCCGCCCCCATGCCGGACGCCAGCACCCCCAAAGCCCTGAGGTGCATCCCTCTCAACGGGCGCTCCCTGCACAGACACGCCGTACAGATCTGGGAAGTCCTCGACACCCTCTCGCCAGACGTTGCCTTCTTCACAGAAACATGGACCAACTCCACCTCCGCTCCCGACATCGCCACCCCCGATAGATACAAGATCCAGAGGAAGGACCGCCCCAACCGCCCAGGAGGAGAACTCGCCATCGCACACAAGAGCTCCCTCAGACTCACCACCTCCAGCACGAGCGACAGCCTGCTTACCACCGAACACCTCCATTTCCAGATCCAGACCAGCCCCAGAACGACCCTACGAGGCACCCTCGCCTACAGACCTCCCGGACCTCAAACCGCATTCACCATCGCCGACCTCATCGCACCCCACGCCATCGCCTCCCTGGACTACATACTCATCGAAGACCTCAACTTCCACCTCGACAAACTCCGCGATACCAACTTGTAGGAAGCTGGTTCTGTATATACTATACCAAAGTGAGGTATAGTGTGCACAGAGTCCAGTGGAACCCCAAAGGTAGGCAGAGGCAAAGTTAGATAGAACCTTACTCTCTATTTGTGGTAGTGTGGTCGAGCAGTAAGGCAGTATCAGAGGACAGTGTTAAGCATCTGTTGTACACACTCAGTCAGCAAATTCACACACTCAAAAACTGAAATTCAGATCAATTGTTTTTGTATAAAAATATTCTTTTAGTTATTTTATTTCTAGAACCAAGCAAGCCTGGCACAGGTAAGCAATAAATACTTTACAGTAGTAAATGCTGATTGTAAAACAGTTCAATTGCAATTGTAAATGTACTATGGTTTGACTTACAGTATTGTTTCAGAGAAATGCAATCACTTGTAAATACAGTACTTAGACTTGAATGGGATTTTCAGTAAAATAGCAGGTAAGTTACTTTTGGATTACTTTTCTTACTCAGTGCTGTATGCCTAGATGCAGCACTGGGACATTTCCTGTAAACAGGTGACTAAAAGCGTTTTTGTTAAATCGTACAATTTTAAAGAATTTCTTTAGGTTTCAAAACTCCACACTTCGAAACTTTTTCAGAAAAAAAGTGTCAATGTTATCCTAGGGAGGAAAATATGGTTATCGTTTTTTAGGTAAGTATTCGGTAGTGGGAGTTGAGGTTCTGGGGGTAGACTCAGGGGTCCCCCAGGGTCAGTGATGCACTCTTGTTACACCCTCAGCGGCACTAGGGCGGCCGGGTGCAGAGTGTTGAGGCCAATGTTATCCAATGGGGGATAGGAAGCCTCCGGTTGGTGGCTGCTGGCAAGCAGGCCAATGGGCTGTGGGAGCAAAGCTCCTGGACTTTAGCTCAGGGCAAATGGGGAAACAAATTAGCACCAAAGGTGCACCCTCAGCGACACTAGGGCGGCCGGGTGCAGGGTGCTGTTTCGAGGTTGGATGCCCTGTTATTTCCAAAGGAGAACCTCTGGTTTGCAAAAGCACTGCAGGCAGGGAGACGAAGGACTTCTGGGTGCGACCACCACTTCGAGAGATAAGATGGGAAGTTAAGGGTTGGTTAGGCACCATCAGTTTGGGCACACAAGGCCGTGGGGCGTCGGGTGCGGGGGTGCCTTTTGGGGTCGGATCTTCTTACCAGCTCCTGGTCGCGGTTAGGGGGGCCTTCTGGATTTAGGCTGGAGGCTTGAGGCAGGTCAGGTTTGCCGGTTCTCGGTTCAGGATCCCGGGGTGACCTCCTCGTGGTGTTTGCCCACTCGAGCTCGGGCCATGGACGGCGGGTGCAGAGTGGGGCGGATCCGCGGTGTCCGGCCGGAGCCAGAGGTTGCAGTTGAACAAATCCAGTGTTCACGGGAGAAGCAGTCTTTGGAAGTGAAGGCAGGCAGGTCCTCCGGGGTTTTTGAGGTTGCTGGCTGCAGGACACACCGGGATTTCGCAGGAGCAGGTTCGAGGGGGAGACATTCCGGTAGGGCTGGGGCCAAGTCAGTGGGCGTCTTCCTCTTGTTAGCTGCTGCACGGCTGTTCGGTCCTTCTTCTTTTCTTCTCGTTTCTTGTCTGGACCTGAGGAAGCAAGGTTCAGGGGTGCCCCTAAATACTAGATTTAGGGGTGTTACAGGTAGGTAAAAGGCAGGGACCAATGGGGTGGGTACACCCCCTATTATGCCACCCTCCAGTGGGAGGGGGGCATGTGCCTGTCCCTGGTTGGCTGAGTCCCCCCATCTTCAAGATGGCATGGACTGAGAGTTGTGCTTCACTTCGCCTCCCCCACCTGAGGGGTGGAGTTGGCAGAGGTGGGCACACCTCTCTTCCTCACTTGTTTTTCCCGCCGGTTCTCCCGCCCAAAGTGAGGGGTCAGAACCAGTGGGGACCAGTTGCTGAAAGCAGCAAGTGGCCTGGGGAAGCTCACAAAGGCGGCAAGCCTTTAAAGCTTCCCCTTCGTGAACCCTGCCCATCCTGGGGGAGGAGGCTTGGCACCTCGTCCCAGGATGTGCATTGTTTCAGGCCCCAGAGAGCAGCAGGCTCTCGACCCAGGGGTCCATAAACATGTCTGGTGGTGGCAGCTGAAAGCAGCCACTCAGCCTGGTCACTAGAGGTGGGTTAGTTTTCAGGGGGCATCTCTAAGATGCCCTCTGTGTGCATTTTTCATTAAATCCCACACTGGCATCAGTGTGGGTTTAATGTGCTGAGAAGTTTGATACCAAACTTCTCAGTTTTCAGTGTAGCCATTATGGTGCTGTGGAGTTCGTAATGACAAACTCCCAGCACCATATACTCTTAATGGCAGCACTGCACTTACAATGTCTAAGAATGGACTTAGACACTGTAGGGGTACAGGGCACATGCATCTGTACCCTCACCAATGGTATAGTACACCCAGCTAGAGGGGTGACTGACCTATGCCAGGGCAGTGGGTTGTAGGCATGGCACACAGAGATGTGTGCCATGTCGACTCTTCACTTTGTTCTGCACCAAAACACGCAGCCTGCAAAGGCAGTGTGTGAGTGTAGTGGTACAGGACCTCTAAGGGTGGCACAAATAGTGCTGCAGCCCTTAGAGGCCTTCTCTGGTCACAGTGCCCTGGGTACCTGTGGTACCATTTACCAGGGACTGACCTATGGCCCGAGATGCCAATGGGTTTAGGCTTCAATGCAGTTTTAGGGAAAGAACATAGGCCCTGGGTACCTGATTAGCAGGAGCCCAGGGCACACTCAGTCAAAGTACATCAGCAATTCAGCAAAAAGTGGGGGCAACCATGCAGAAAGAGGGCACTTTCTCACACAACTCCACCACCCTCCTGGACAACCTTGCCAACCTCGGACTGAAACAACTCGTCAACACCCCCACCCACAAGGCAGGACACACCCTCGATCCCATCTTCGCAGGAGGGAACAACATCCACTTCAGCCACACCACGCACCCCCTGGATGGACCACCACTGCGTACACTTCCACGTCGACATACCCACCACCCCCAAACCGGCACCCCGCTCTCCATGAAGGAACTGGAGCAAGGTCACCGAGGAGCAGCTCAACTCCACCCTCAACGACGATGCCCCCTCCACCACGACCGACGCCAACCACTCAGCCAAAGAACTTCACAGATGGGTCACCAACTGCGCAGATGAACTTGCGCCCCTCAGCAACCCCGACAGACAGCGCCCCAGAAAGGCCACCTGGTTCACCGCCGACCTCCAAGAATCCGGACGCACCTGCAGACGGCTCGAGAAGAACTGGAGAAACAGCAAATCCTCTGAAGAGCGCGCCACATACAAGAACTCCATGACAGAATACCACCAACTCATCAGAGCCACCAACAGGACCTTCATCCAGGACAAGATCCTCGCCAACTCCAGCAACTCAAAGGAACTTTTCAGCATCATCCAGGAATTCACCAAACCTCCTAGCGAAACCACGGACATCACCCCCTCCCAGGACCTCTGCAACAGGCATGGCTCCTACTTTCACCTGAAAATCAAGGCCCTCTACGACAACTTCAACGAACAGACACCAGACTCAGAACCCACTCCCTCCTCCAGCATCGCCAGCCAGCCCACCATCTCCTCTTGGACCCCAGTCACCACCGAAGACACCACATCGACCATGAAAGGCATCCACTCAGGAGCCCCCATGGACCCCTGCCCCCGCACATCTTCCACAGAGCCGCCGCCATCGCACCAGAATTACGACGCACCATCAACGCCACCTTCGAAACCGCCACTTTCCCCAACGACTGGAAACACACAGAAGTCAAGCCCCTACTCAAGAAGCCCTCAGCAGATCCTATGGACCTCAAGAACTACCGACCCATCTCCCTCCTCCCCTACGCGGCCAAAGTCACAGAGAAGAACGTCAACGCCCAACTAATGAAATTCATCGAAGAAAACTCCACCCTCGACCCCTCCCAATCCGGATTCTGCCGCAACCACAGCATGGAGACAGCTCTATTCGCCACTACAGACGCCATCCGCACCCTCCTCGACCAAGGCCACAACGCGGCCCTGATTCTACTCGACATCTCTGCAACCTTCGACACCGTCTCCCACCGCACACTCACCGCCAGACTCCACGACGCCGGCATACAAGGAACCACCCTCGACTGGTTCTGCTCCTTTCTCACCGGCAAAGCCCAAAGAATCAGACTTCCACCCTTCCTCTCCGAACCCACAGAGATCAACTAGGGAGTACCCAAAGGATCGTTGCTAAGCCCGACGCTCTTCAACATCTACATGGCCACCCTCGCCGCCATAGACAGACAGCATGGACTAAGCATAGTATCCTACGCCGACGACACCCAGCTCATCCTCTCCCTCACCAAGGACCTCATCACCACCAGACTCAGCTTCCAGGAAGGAATGAAGGACGTCTCATCCTGGATGAGCAGCAGCTGCCTGAAGCTCAACTCGAAGAAGACAAAGGTCCTCGTCCTCAGACCCTCCACCGCAGCATGGGACAACACATGGTGGCCATCCGCCCTCGGCACCCCCCTCACCCCCACGGACCACACCCAGAACCTCGGCATCGTACTCGAATCCTCCCTCTCCATGACCCGACAGATCAACGCTGTTGCCTCCACCTGTTTCAACACCCTCCGCGTACTCCGCAAGACCTTCAAATGGATCCCCACCGAATCAAGAAAGACCGTCACCCACGCACTCATAACCAGCAGGCTCGACTACGGAAACGCCCTCTACGCCGGGGTCAACAAGTCTCTGCTTCGCAAACTCCAGACCATACAGAACACCGCAGCCAGACTCGTCCTCGGCATCCCTCGACACGAAAACATCACCCAACACCTGCAAAACCTACACTGGCTCCCCGTCGAGAAGAGAGTAACTTTCAAGATACTCACCCACGCCTACAAATGCCTCCACAACACCGGACCCCAATATCTCAATGAAAGAATCTCGTTCCAGTACCCAGGAGAAACCTCCCTTCTGCTGACCTCGCCCTCACCGTACCCCTGAGCATCCGCAGAGCAAGAATGGGTGGAAGAACCTTCTCCTACATCGCGGCAAAGATCTGGAACGAGCTCCCGATCGACATCAGACGCACCGCCACTCTGCACATCTTCAGGAAGACCCTCAAGACCTGGCTCTTCAACAGACCGGAGCTGCCCACCCCAGCGCCTTGAGACCCTCACAGGTGTGTAGCGCGCTTCAAAATTCCGTGATTGATTGATTGATAAAAGCCGACACACTGCGATAAAAGTAGATACACAGAGATAAATGCAGACACACAGAGATCAAATCAGACCGATAAAAGTAGACACAGAGACAAAAGGATACACACAGATAAAAATAGGCATTCAGAGATAAAATTATAGAAGCAGACACAGAGATAAAAGCAGACACAGAGATAAAAGACGCGCAGAGATAAAATGAGACAGATAAAAGGGGACACACACAGATGCAAAGAGACAACCAAGGCAAATCGCACCATTGTGACTCTTTAGGCCTAATCTGGCACCATGGATGTGTCTCACTCCTTTGTCGTAACACTTGCCACGGAGTCTTCTGCCTACCTGAGCCAAGGCATCTGAGGCGTACTTCAAGTTCTCTACGAAGGTGTCTTCCATCTCTGCCGCTACAGCAGCTCTATCCAGTCTTGCAGGAACACGACCCGCCATGATATGGATCCTGCCCGGAGAAAGAGGACAGAGGTGGTGAGAAATACAGAGTGAACTGTTTAACCAGGTCTTAACCAGTGGGTGCGTCTCCATCCATGGTCCAAGACTTCAGTACGGCATCACATGATGCTGGTGGGCAGTCCAAGAGAGAAGCTCCTCTGAAGCATTCCAGATAAAAGAGATTAACATTTCCTGTAGAGAAGGAAACCCCCTGAATCACAAGTCACATAGCATTTATTCCTAAACACACAGATGCTCCAAATAAAATGGTCAGTTCACTTTGTTCCACAAAGTCAGACCAAAAAGTCAAAAGACCAACAAACCTCTGGCTGACTGAAACCCAAGTATTTTATAAAAAACTCTTCAATGTAGCATAAGAGGGAGATATTTGGTGTATTTATGAAATGTAAGCTTAGACCCTTTCATACAACAGAAGGGTGAAAAGTGGGGTGCTGTCGGAACCCTACACTCTGGAAGATTCAGAAAGAAAGTAGTGAATCTGCACGCACAGGTTTACATCCCAGGCAGGCGTAGATGTACTACTTTCTGAAATTCACAAAGATTTCCAGGAAAATGCATGAAAAGCTGTGCCAGGTGGAAGTTTGAGCAATAACCTAGGATCCAATCCCTGCTGTGCGGGGTTCCCTGTAAAGGAGAACTCCACATGGCGGAGGAGGTGGGGGGGGGGGGGATAGGATCCCCTGCGCAAATGTAGATTTTTTAATTTTTGTCCACGAAGAAAAAACAATTCCCCAAGGAGAAAACTCTTCCCATTCACTGCCATCAAATCTGGGGATGATCTATTGCCCTTGCCTCCCTGGAAAGGGATTTACGTCAGTCACTGGCTGGAGTAAAAATCCCACTGTTTCCAGGCGGGAAAGGGGAAAGAGGAGTCTGTGAATGCTGGCAAACGCCCAAACTTTGAAGGCTACCACGCCTTGGAACACCCACTTTCCCTCGCCTCAAGTGAGCTTAACGGGTTGCGAAGACCTTACACTGATGATGGAGATCTTTGCAAACGTAAATGAGCTTACGCTTGCCAGGAGCACTTTGTGAATTCCTGGCAGCCATAAGCGAGGTAAATTTGGTCATAAAATATGCTGGTCTATGGAGTCCTTTGTGATCCCAACGCGAATGACCTGCCTGTTCTAGTGCAGAAGTCATCAGCCCAGGACTATTTCTAGCGGTTGTGAGGTGCACAATGTCGTTTACGCAGATGATGGCTCCTGTCACCCATGGCTACTGTTAATCAGCACTTGTTACAACAAAGCTTGGAAATCCGTAGAAGGTCTCCAGTTTTAGACCTCTAAAGGCCTGATCAGAGGTAAGCAACACGCGTTGTTTCAAGGATGAGCACAGAAGGAACTGCCCCTCCTAGGGCAGCATGTGTAGGGCTTCTAGCAAACAGCAGTGTGGGTCCTTCAGGCCAAAACCAGGGCCAGCGCCAGTGGTCTGGAGGCAGGCGGGAACAGACAGACCTGGCAATCAGTCAACACAGGCAAATATCTACCAACCATAGGTCATAGTCGGTGGTCTGGCGACAGGCTGGAACAGACAGACCAGTCCATACCAAATAGAGGCAAAATAAACTACGAAACCAGGGCCAGCACCAGTGATCTGGAGACAGGCAAGTAGAGACAGATCAGGCCATGCCAAACAGAGGCAAATATTTACCAGACTATGGCCAAACCGAGGCAAATAATTACCAAAAGATGGTGAGTGACTGTGGAAACAGAGACATGCAGGTGCAGGCAGATAGAGGCAAATAATTTTGAAATAGAGCGTCCGAGCCAGTAGTTTCAAACAGGCCGGTACGGTCATACCTGGCCATCCGAAACACAGGCAGGCAGGGTCATACCTGGACATCCGAAACACAGGCAGGCACAGTCATACCTGGCAATCCGAAACACAGACAGGCACAGTCATACCTGGCAATCCGAAACACAGACAGGCACAGTTATACCTGGCCATTCGAAACACAGGCAGGCACAGTTATACCTGGCCATTCGAAACACAGGCAGGCACAGTTATACCTGGCCATTCGAAACACAGGCAGGACCGGTCAAACCTGGCCATCCGAAACAGGCAGAACCGGTCATACCTGGCCATATGAAACACAGACAGGCACGGTCATACCTGGCCATCCGAAACACAGACAGGCACAGTTATACCTGGCCATTCGAAACACAGCCAGGCACAGTTATACCTGGCCATTCGAAACACAGGCAGGCACAGTTATACCTGGCCATTCGAAACACAGGCAGGCACAGTCATACCTGGCCATTCGAAACACAGGAAGGCACTGACATACCTGGCCATGTGAAACACAGGCAGGACCGGTCATACCTGGCCATCCGAAACACAGACAGGCACAGTCATACCTGGCCATTCGAAACACAGGAAGGCACTGACATACCTGGCCATCCAAAACAAAGGCAGGACCAGTCACACCTGGTCATCCGAAACACAGGCAGGCACGGTCATACCTGGCCATCCGAAACACAGGCTGGCACAGTCATACTTGGCCATCCGAAACACAGGCAGGCACGGTCATACCTGGCCATTCGAAAGACAGACAGGACCAGTCATACCTGGCCATCCGAAGCACAGGCAGGACCGGTTATACCTGGCCACCTGAAACACAGGCAGGACTAGCCACACCTGGTCATCCGAAGCACCGGCAAACATTTATCAAACAAAGGGTCAGCACCAGAGACCTGAAGAAAGAGACAGATTTTTAGGAGGCACACGGTGGGATGATACAATAAGTAAGTAATGTTCCCATATGGGGATCATCCCTTCTAAAGACTGGCAGTTGGGAAGTATGAGTAAAATGGAGGCTTTGCCATTTGTTGACTTTATACTATGCGAAGAATGGGGATGTTTAGTAAACTCATCGCACTCTTGTGTTTGGGTGCTACGACCATTATTTTTGGGTTCTTTGACCACAGAGTCTGGAATCCATTGCTGGTTGGACATGTTTCAAGTGACGAGTCGCGAGGAAGGGCTGTGTCCTGCATCACAGATATCCTTGTTCTCCTACCTCTTGCAGTCCAAGGCCTTCGCATACTTCACTGCGAGGTCCAGCCCCTTCCGGAAGTCCTCCTGCCTCCCAGGAACCGCGCCGAGGCCCATCTCGCCTCTTCCCAGGTCTCCTGATGAGAAAAGGACACAAAAGACACAGTTGTATGGATGTACACAAAGGCATTTGAATGGCACAAGCCTGGTTATGGAGCAGAGAAGAAGACTTCTGTTTGTGAAAGAGAAGCCAGCATCCTTCACCAAATACCAACCCTCCAAGCACTCCCATGTCCTGTCTGTAGTGGGATACAAAGGTCGAAGATGAAGCCCAAGAAACGCTCCTGCAAGTGTGCGAAAGACCTACTGCTGAACATGCGCCCAGAAGCCTCCATTCCTCTAGGGCCCCTTCCTTGCGCTATGTAAGCCGCGGAGATCACAGTCTTATTACCGCTGTTCATGGTCACAGATCAAGTCTTCTACCAGCACCAGGAGTGCAACGCAGACCCCTGAAGTCCCAGCGGTCCAGGGGGAGCCCCACTTAACCTCAGGTCTATGACTATCTGTGACATGTAGTGGTTTCTCTCAGGGACCCCTACACATATTCTGCAGGTGGGGGCCATCTTTGTATGTCACACCACTGTCCAGGACAGGCAGTGCCAAAAGTCACACATAATTAACTACAGAGCCAACAGAAGCTCGCTCCAGATACATTGAGATGAATAAACTCCCCCCCCACCCAAAGAATGAAACAGAGCCTCCCAGGAGCAGTAAAGGTAGGGTGAAAAACACAGCCAGCCTTAGATGCAGAGTCAAAAGTTTATACCAGCTTTGAGATGAACCAAAGGCCATGTTTCAAAGTCATTTAATCTGGAAAAATCCACAATAAAAGAGACTTGTGACCCAGAACTCGCAGTCTCCACCCCCCAAATGACTTCATAGTGACACAATGGCGACCAGAAAGAACATCTTGAGTGACACACTTTCAAGGATACTTTCCCTAAAAGTACAAACAGCGTGTCCTGGTAGCAGGAATCAGGCTCTTCCGGCGACTGGATCCGCCCTCTTGAAGGGGCTGTTCTGTAATTACCGGTGCCTGGTTAATACTCTGAAGTACTAACCCTTCCTTTCTCAGCTTTTTGGCTTCTCTTTATCCTTCCAAGTGTCTCCCTAGTGGATCTTCGCCTCTTGCGTTGTGGCCTTTCCTAGCAGCAGCTTGTCACTTTCCATGTAGATTACACTGACATGCTTCCTCTTGTTGGAGCATCTGCTGGTTGTGTACTGGGAATGGACCCTGGCACTGGAACCAGCTTCTTCTCTGCCACAGTGGGATGTACCAGGACCATCTGTAGACTGGGCCTTCACCGGCCATGGCTTTCCCGTTAGAGATCGTGTAGATTATGGAGCCTTCAGGAGCATGAGAGGGGTTAGCATCAGGAAGACAAGGCAGGACTACAGCATCTGTTCTCATTCCAAGGATCATGGAATGTTTAGATGAATCTGAGAAAACACAAAACGATCAATGTATCGCTCCCCGAACCTCAGCCGCAAGTCTTGGACCACCTTTCAATGTCAACACAGTGCCTGGGAAATGGGAGACACCTTCCACAACATGTTGGTCTGCCATTCCGCACTCCCTGGATATGAGCCACCTTCAGGGATCGAATGTCCTCCTCCACCACACAAGAAATTACATTAAGAGCCATATTTACAGTGCTCTAATCTGGTGTCTGCACTGTGGCTTGATATATGCACGCGTGACCATGTTGTCTGTATGCACCGGAACACGTTTCTAGTTTAAGGGGGGAAAACTATTCAGAACCCAAATGTCTTCTGCCAATTCTTTCGGACAGAAGGATCTTCTACATGGACCAATGTTCCTGTGCTCACTGAATGCTGACCACTGCATCCCAGCCCAAATCCATTGTTATCACTTGACAGGGGGTTAAGTGGAAATCATCCTGTATAGAGAACAGATGAGGGACCAAGCCCCTATGCAAAGTGCCTTTTACAAGGTCTTTCACTGGCCCAAACCCCATAAATTGTAAACTCAGCTGACCTGAAAATAGGCAATCAAAGAAGGCCTGAGATACAGTTGCGCGATGACATCAGAAAATACGCAGGCAGGCATATGACCCTGACAGACGAACCAAATCTTTTCTGTGCCCTTCTGATACAGGAGGCCCAGAAAAACAGGGCTGAGCGTGATTACCTCCTCTTTGGAAGCAACACGGATCCCATCAAGGTACAATATTGCGTACCTTTCAGCGTTAATTCCTCTATAGACACCAGACTTGATTTGGGAAGGTTAATAAACCAGACTGAGCTGATGTAGAGGCCAATCATTTAGATATGGACAAAGGGAAAATCCTTCCTGATAAAACAGATTCACCAGCAGGATAAGTGTTCTTGTTAAAACGCAAGGATCTTTCAGCAGCCCAAATGGCACCACAGTGATGTCCCCTCCATTGCACTCTCCTATGTATCTCATATTACTCATTCATCTGGGTACTCTGGGTGGTATGCATTTACCAGGATGCAAAGGGGCGAACTGTGCTGGGAGGTGAAGCAGTGTGCTCCCATCCCCCTTCTCTTTAAAAAGGCTCCCTTGAGCCACTGAGCTGACGAGCTCTTGGAGATGCACCTGTGCGCCAGGGAGAGGTACAGAGACCTGAGAGGATTGTGGCAGCTTTCTCAGCAAACCCCAGATGAATTTCGTTTTTCTCTACTGATGAAGGATAAAATCCAGAAACACGTGTCTAGAGATTAACAGCACTAACCTGCACCAACTTTGGTGAAACACTCTGCAAAATTTCAAGTAAGCATTTAAATTGAACTGCATTTACCAGGATGCAAAGGGGCGAACTGTGCTGGGAGGTGAAGCAGTGTGCTCCCATCCCCCTTCTGTTTAAAAAGGCTCCCTTGAGCCACTGAGCTGACGAGCTCTTGGAGATGCACCTGGGAGAGGTACAGAGACCTGAGAGGATTGTGGCAGCTTTCTCAGCAAACCCCAGATGAATTTCGTTTTTTCTCTACTGATGAAGGATAAAATCCAGAAACACGTGTCTAGAGATTAACAGCACTAACCTGCACCAACTTTGGTGAAACACTCTGCAAAATTTCAAGTAAGCATTTAAATTGAACTGCATTTACCAGGATGCAAAGGGGCGAACTGTGCTGGGAGGTGAAGCAGTGTGCTCCCATCCCCCTTCGGTTTAAAAGGCTCCCTTGAGCCACTGAGCTGACGAGCTCTTGGAGATGCACCTGTGCGCCAGGGAGAGGTACAGAGACCTGAGAGGATTGTGGCAGCTTTCTCAGCAAACCCCAGATGAATTTCGTTTTTCTCTACTGATGAAGGATAAAATCCAGAAACACATGTCTAGAGATTAACAGCACTAACCTGCACCAACTTTGGTGAAACACTCTGCAAAATTTCAAGTAAGCATTTAAATTGAACTGCATTTACCAGGATGCAAAGGGGCTGAACTGTGCTGGGAGGTGAAGCAGTGTGCTCCCATCCCCTTCTGTTTAAAAAGGCTCCCTTGAGCCACTGAGCTGACGAACTCTTGGAGATGCACCTGTGCGCCAGGGAGAGGTACAGAGACCTGAGAGGATTGTGGCAGCTTTCTCAGCAAACCCCAGATGAATTTAGTTTTTTCTCTACTGATGAAGGATAAAATCCAGAAACGCGTGTCTAGAGATTAACAGCACTAACCTGCACCAACTTTGGTGAAACACTCTGCAAAGTTTCAAGTAAGCATTTAAATTGAACTGCATTTACCAGGATGCAAAGGGGCGAACTGTGCTGGGAGGTGAAGCAGTGTGCTCCCATCCCCCTTCTGTTTAAAAAGGCTCCCTTGAGCCACTGAGCTGACGAGCTCTTGGAGATGCACCTGTGCGCCAGGGAGAGGTACAGAGACCTGAGAGGATTGTGGCAGCTTTCTCAGCAAACCCCAGATGAATTTCGTTTTTTCTCTACTGATGAAGGATAAAATCCAGAAACACGTGTCTAGAGATTAACAGCACTAACCTGCACCAACTTTGGTGAAACACTCTGCAAAATTTCAAGTAAGCATTTAAATTGAACTGCATTTACCAGGATGCAAAGGGGCGAACTGTGCTGGGAGGTGAAGCAGTGTGCTCCCATCCCCCTTCTCTTTAAAAAGGCTCCCTTGAGCCACTGAGCTGACGAGCTCTTGGAGATGCACCTGTGCGCCAGGGAGAGGTACAGAGACCTGAGAGGATTGTGGCAGCTTTCTCAGCAAACCCCAGATGAATTTCGTTTTTTCTCTACTGATGAAGGATAAAATCCAGAAACACGTGTCTAGAGATTAACAGCACTAACCTGCACCAACTTTGGTGAAACACTCTGCAAAATTTCAAGTAAGCATTTAAATTGAACTGCATTTACCAGGATGCAAAGGGGCGAACTGTGCTGGGAGATGAAGCAGTGTGCTCCCATCCCCCTTCTCTTTAAAAAGGCTCCCTTGAGCCACTGAGCTGACGAGCTCTTGGAGATGCACCTGTGCGCCAGGGAGAGGTACAGAGACCTGAGAGGATTGTGGCAGCTTTCTCAGCAAACCCCAGATGAATTTCGTTTTTTCTCTACTGATGAAGGATAAAATCCAGAAACACGTGTCTAGAGATTAACAGCACTAACCCCCACCAACTTTGGTGAAACACTCTGCAAAATTTCAAGTAAGCATTTAAATTGAACTGCATTTACCAGGATGCAAAGGGGCGAACTGTGCTGGGAGGTGAAGCAGTGTGCTCCCATCCCCCTTCAGAGAACAGACAAGGGACCAAGCCCCTATGCAAAGTGCCTTTTACAAGGTCTTTCACTGGCCCAAACCCCATGAATGTAAACTCAGCTGACCTGAAAATAGGCAATCAAAGAAGGCCTGAGATACAGTTGCGCGATGACAGCAGAAAATACGCAGGCAGGCATATGACCCTGACAGACGAACCAAATCTTTTCTGTGACCTTCTGATACAGGAGGCCCAGAAAAACAGGGCTGAGCGTGATTACCTCCTCTTTGGAAGCAACACGGATCCCATCAAGGTACAATATTGCGTACCTTTCAGCGTTAATTCCTCTATAGACACCAGACTTGATTTGGGAAGGTTACTAAACCAAACTGAGCTGATGTAGAAGCCAATCATTTAGATATGGACAAAGGGAAAATCCTTCCTGATAAAACCGATTCACCAGCAGGATAAGTGTTCTTGTTAAAACGCAAGGATCTTTCAGCAGCCCAAATGGCACCACAGTGAGGTCCCCTCCATTGCCCTCTCCTATGTATCTCATATTACTCAATCATCTGGGTACTCTGGGTGGTTTGCAAAAAATGGAGATGCAGGTGTCTGAAGGTCTGTTGAATCTTATAAGTCCATCTTTTCTGCACCCTCAATTTCCGTGTCCTCACATGCACCAACGTACGACCCCTGGATCTCAATATCTTACGACCACTATTTCTGAACATCAATGTTATTCAATATGTTTCAACAAACTCCACTGCCAACCCCAATGCATTTCACACCAGACCGTGTCCTTCTTCAGACACGAAAAGTGTTGGAGCACACATCAAATTTCAAAGTAGGCTTAGAAGTAAGTAATTAATCCAAGGTTTGGCGCAAAAGTTAGACCAAAGGATGACTTGCTTTTTTTTAACTTGCAAATAGAACCCTAATCCTTTGGTTGATAAGGGGTCCCTCTCATTGCTTTCTGGGCAAAAGTAAATTGAACAAATTTAGTGTCCTTCCAGGATTTTTTGGTATTGTGAAAAGAGTAGTATATAAAACATCCAGGGCAGCCGACATGCGAGTCCTTCTATTGATCTTCCTCAAGGCTGATACGCTGGATAAGTCACAGACCCAATGTCCAGGTTGATAAAATTGTACAAGACATAGTACATCAATTCAGTATTCTCAAGTGTATGGGAATAAAAGGGTGAAGAGGTAACAGTGGTAACCCTGCTGCGTCTGAAGAGTTCCAAGGTAAGAGGCCGTGTGGAAATAATCAGGAATTAAGCCGTACAAAGTGGAGCAGTCACTGAAATTCAGAGTCTCACCATTTTGTGTGTGGGTTTCCAAAAACACAAAATGGGTCCTTCTTCAGGGCATAGTTAATTTACTTGTACAACTCTTCTATTGTTCTGAAAGTAATCAGTTACACACAACATAAATATATATTATTCCCGGTACGTAAGGAAAAGCTAAGAAAAAATATCAACACAAAAAAAGAATATTGTCACTAAACAATATCTTTTGATCTGTGCCTCATACTTACATGCCGACGCAAGCTCCATACTTCAGTGTCCAACTCTTGCAGCCCATTAGAAGTTCTACCATATGTTTGGTTTAAAGGCTACATGGTTAGTGGTACTTTATTATTTTGCATTCCACCATTAGAGGGACCCGCCATATTGTGAGGAGTAGAATTCCACTCAGATCTGATGAACCAGACGGTACACACTGCTTTAACGATCTGCCATCTTGGAAGGGATGTATGGTACCCTACTACTGATGTTAATGCACAATGTGTGGGCATCAAATGATTTATACCCGGATTGTGAATTGTACTTTCATGTTCGATCCCAATTAAAAATGGGCTAACATATTGTCAGTGTAGGACTTGCAAACAAATAATGGAAGATGGAATGTGTCATAAAAAATAAATTGTGTGTGACCTGGCCAGAGCAACACCTGGACCACACCTGTGTGGATGTGGACCGGAAGCAAGGCCAAAGTGGACATTCCCTCCAGAAGGAGATGGGCTTCCTGCCGATCCCACGCATGCTGTGCTTTGGATTGTGAAACAGTTTGCCTGGAACCTACAACCCGAGAGTGGCACTTTCACCTGAAGACGTTTGCTCCAGAGCAGAAGCCCACTGAACAGAACACGCAAGCCATTATGATATGTTCCCGCAGTAGCTTTGGGAAACATTTTTAATAAGACTGGACAATTGGCTGACACTTCCAGCATATCCAGCGTTCACCTTCTTACCTGAAGAAGCTGTGCATGCTTTTGGGGAATGAAGACTCTACAACCTCCCTGAGAAGCCTGGGACTGCTGACCATGGCTACCACTAAGAGTCAAGCACTGAAGGGGTTGTACTTGGCCCAGTCTGCAGAGCCATAGTAGGATGGACAGGTACCAGGACATCATAGGCAAATGCCTCAACCCCCACAGCTGTGGCCCAGTAGTCCCTACTCACAGCGAGGCCCCCCTTGGGTAGGGTCCGACAGACAATATGTTATACTTATTTATGTTTTGCACATTCTGCCATTAGAACGGCTTCATAGTGGTGGCAGAGTCCGATATCTTCTTACCCTGGTCCAAAGATTCCATCACCTACCAGTCTATTCTGGTTTATAAGTTGCAGGTATGAGTGCACTTGAGGGGCTGCTAGTTTATACCTGATGCTTGTGATAACTTTTAAATGGGAGCAGGTTGGAATGCTGAGGTTGGTGTCTAAAGAATTGTAATTTAACACCCTCTTTAGTGGTAAAGTCAGATTTTAAGTCACAATTCTGAAATATAGGCATTTTTTGAAAGTTGGCATTTTCTTGTCCAAACCATTTGGTGCCTGCAGCCTGTATCCTGGGTCATATGACTAGGTGTAGCTGTGCCAAGCTACCAAAGGTTAAGCACAGGTTAGTGACTTTAGTGGTTCACCCTGACGGGGACCGTGGCTGTTGCCCGAGAAGGGCTCACACTTTCCTCAACTTACAACCTGATTTCTCACAGTTTTTATTACTAGAGGAGGCCGGAGAGTTCTTTAACCTTCCTCTGTGTACTGGTTAGCACTGCAGGAAGAGGAACAAGGGTTCTAGTGCCCTGTCCAGTTTTTTTTTTCTCTTTATAGTTATCACTACTGGAAGAGGTTCTAGTGACCTGCTGTATTTATCGGATATCACTTCGGTATGAGGCAGGGCCGTCTTCTGTTCATTGGTCATCACTCCTTGTGATGGAGCAGTCTATAGGGATCCGGCTGGCCACTAGCCGCCTACATTTTGACAAGCACTAATGGAGGGTAAGGGGTTCTAATGCCCTAGTCTGTGTAGTCACTGGTGCTACTGGAGAGGGTGTGGTGGACACTCCGATGGCTCTGGCCCAGTGTCACCTGCCTATGTATCGACTGGACAGAGGTGCCCGGGTCAGTTTGTCACTTCTGGAGCAGGCGGGTGGTCCAAGTGACCCTTTGCAGCCTGTTACCTGGTGGGGTGTTGAGGAGCACGACCCTCAGTCGGTTCTTCTCCGTCTCCTGCCGCAGGAGCTCCGGGGCCCATTCGTAGGGCCAGGCCACCTCCACCCAGCGGAACCCTGCTCCAGCGGCCGCCTCTAGGCGCTCGGGTAGGGAGGGCAGTGTGGGGAAGAGCCAGGAGAGGTTAGCTGAGAACTGGAGGAGAGGCATCTGGAGTGGAGGGGTAAGCACAAGGAAGGAGGTTCAGGGTACACCGTGGAGGGAAGGTGGTGGAAAGAGGTGGAAGATTACCACTGGCAGGCCTAGGAGTCACGGGGTGTGAAAAGAGGTGCGAGCACCACTGACACACTGAGAGAGGGAGGAAGGGAGGGATGGAGAAGAACAACTGCCCGGAAGGAGAAGGGAGAGCTGGGCCCCGGGGACTGGCGATGGGTGAGGGAGAGGAGTGACAGGTGTGAAAGGATGAAAGGAGGCGCTGGGTGATGGAGGGGAGTGACAGGTGTGAGAGACTGGCGATGGGTGAGCGAGAGGAGTGACAGGTGTGAAAGGAGAGATTACCACTGGGTGAGGGAGAGGAGAGACAGGTGTGAAAGGAAAGGCTGGCGCTGGGTGGGGAGTGACAGGTGTGAGAGACTGGCGCTGGGTGAGGAGTGACAGAGAGAGACAGGCGCTGGGTGAGGGAGAGGAGTGACAGAGAGAGACAGGCGCTGGGTGAGGGAGAGGAGTCACAGGTGTTGACGTAAAAGTATTTGCTGAGCAGTGAGGAGAAGAGGTGGGCGTGGCCAGGAAGAGGTGGACGTGGCCTGGCCACTGGTTGGGGAGGGAGGGGTTCACTTAAGAGGAAATTAAAAGTGAAAGTTGCGCGGGGCGGGTGGCTGTAGCGCTGAGGCCTCCGTGGGAGCTGCAGGAAGGGTGGGGAGAGAGACAGTCAAACCAAGATCCGTGAAAGGAGGCGGCCAGAGACGGGCTGGGGAGCCGGGGAGGGCACCAGAGGAGAGGAGCGGAGCAGGAGGGACGGGGGAGGAAGGGAAGCACGTGGGGCGGGAGGGGCAGTAGTGAGGGAAGGGCAGACGCTGAAATGAGAGGGGGCAGAAGAGGTAATGAGGAGGGGCTTGGCTCTGGAGGCGCGGTCTGAACTGGAGCATGTGGATGGAGTGGGGGAGTAGTGTCACGGAGGGGCGGGTGGGATGGAAGCTTCTGTAAGGGGGAGGGGCAGGCTAGAGGAGGGAGGGTTCGGAAGAAGAGTCGGGGCATCGGTGGAGTAGGAGGAGCGGTGTCACGGGGCGTAGAGAGCACGAGGGCAGCAAGGGACGGACACGGCCTGACCCTTGCACCCTGGCCTGGACGCTGAGCCGGAGGCGGGTGCGGGGCTGGAGGAAACACACGAGGGCTGGAAACCGAGTGAATGAAAAGGTGGAGGTGGGAGGGTCTTTAAAGGGGGCGTGGTTTGTGCAGCAATAACGGAGTCTTTCCTAGGAGGCGGGGCCTGTGTAATTAAGGGCGGGCTTTGAAACATGTCAACTACAGTCACGTGCTTCACACAGCAGGACACCCAGGGGCGGATTGGGGAAGCGGGCACTCTGGCGATGGGCCGATATGGGCTGTGTCTGCTGTTCGGCCCAGTGGGGGTCTGAGCGGCCTTTCCGGAGGCTGATGGGCCTCTATTACCTCCCTTTTACCATCGGTCGAAGCCGAAGGTGTCACTCCCAGTCTCTGGCTGGGCCCGCCCATAAATGTTTGCAGATTGAGCAGGGGCGGGGCCTGAGCAGACAGGACCTCACTTCTATTCAGGTGTGGTTCACCAGTGTGAACTAATCCCTGCACAAAAAGTCGGTGGCAACATTTGCATTTTGTTTTATCTCAGTGAAGTTGAGAAAACATGCCTCTTCTAGAACCCCCCCTCATTTTCATAAAAACACTGAAGCAGTGTTCCGCACATGTGGGCCACTTAGTCCCATTATTGGCAACACACCCCACCCACACCACAACAGAGTATGCATGCATAAATAAATACACAACACAACTTTTGTTTGGGAAAAATAGTGCTGCAGGTTTATTCCATACAAAAGTATGCAATATGGTGGGTTATCTTACGGGCGATCCAAGGGCAGGCAGCTGTACCAACCTATGCTGCCCCGCCCGCCTGATGAGCCAAGCACTGTGGAGTAACCAATCAGCGCTACCCTTATGGGGGTGATCCCCTTACTGGATCACGTGACACATTGGTCCCTTATTACTCACGCCCCTTTCAGGGCGGAGCGTAGCAAGGCAAGCCCCCGGTTGTTCAGGCCTACAACCGCCCGAAGGACTAACGGGGCGCCGACGTAATTGTTCCAGGACCCTCCCATGAGGCTCCTGGGATTTGGCTCTGGCACCCCTATTGTGCTCTTGCAGAGGTACTCTTCTATACCCATTTGCTTCCAGATCGCCCTGTAACTCCTCCTGCAACGAGAAAGAAAACATTACAACGTTCTATGTATTTCGCCTGCCAACCCCACGCCGGGTAAGCGGTAGGGTGGGAGACGGCGTGTCCGGCGCAAAGAGGACGCCAAGATGGCCGGGGGAGGCATAAGTACCTCCCCACCTCCTCTGCGTGCCGGAAGTGACGCGTCTGGTAGGGGGACTCCTCCTTGAGTCCCACACATCATTGGGGGTGGGGAAGTGCCCAAATGGCACTAAAGGGGCCGCCCGTTTAGGGTGGCCCCCTGCGGGGCCGCGGGCAGCCGCATAGTCCCATTATTGGCAACACACCCCACCCACACCACAACAGAGTATGCATGCATAAATAAATACACAACACAACTTTTGTTTGGGAAAAATAGTGCTGCAGGTTTATTCCATACAAAAGTATGCAATATGGTGGGTTATCTTACGGGCGATCCAAGGGCAGGCAGCTGTACCAACCTATGCTGCCCCGCCCGCCTGATGAGCCAAGCACTGTGGAGTAACCAATCAGCGCTACCCTTATGGGGGTGATCCCCTTACTGGATCACGTGACACATTGGTCCCTTATTACTCACGCCCTTTCAGGGCGGAGCGTAGCAAGGCAAGCCCCCGGTTGTTCAGGCCTACAACCGCCCGAAGGACTAACGGGGCGCCGACGTAATTGTTCCAGGACCCTCCCATGAGGCTCCTGGGATTTGGCTCTGGCACCCCTATTGTGCTCTTGCAGAGGTACTCTTCTGTACCCATTTGCTTCCAGATCGCCCTGTAACTCCTCCACAGCTCTGGAGGCGGCCCCGTCGCCTAAAGAGCCCCCCACCAAAACAGCTCCTTTCTCACTGCAACCTGCAATTTCCCGGGCCTCATTCATGTCCAGCAGGAACAGATCCAAGCCCACCTGTGCCAAGTGCACTCCAACATTGTCAAATTAACCTTTGGTGTTCGCCCGGCATAGCTCATGCCTGATGAAGCCAAAGCCCCTTGTTCTGCAAACTAGCGCATGGAGCGTATAATCCTTCTCTGGGAATGTACCAGTGCCTCACATGCGCTGCACGAATGAGATGGCCTCCCAGGAGGGAGCGCTACTCTTAAACATCGCTGTAATACCCTTCAAGCTGATGTGGCTCCCACCTCCTGCAACCTGAAGTTGCAGGCCTTCTAGCAGTTCGTGCTCCCCAACTCCTGTTTCCCCAATACCTGGAACAGCAGCACACATGCTTGAAGACCGCTTCCACAACCAGGCTATATACTCTGGCTATGCGGGCGGGGCATTTCATGCTTAACTGAAGCAACCCGTAACCTGCCCAGGGAGCAGAGTGCACCTCTTTGTTGAGGTTGACCAGACAAGTGCACCGACCTCTGTGTTAATAAACCATGGCGAACAGGGCTGATCGCCTAGCGCACACTATTGCAGTCATCGCAACCATTTGGAGTGACAACTGACGCCACCTGCCAGGCTTGCTTAACTAAAGCTCGATGACAGATACACACATACTTGCTAACCAGCTGTGACCCTTGATGTTCAACCCAGCTAATGACCTAGTACCTTGTTAATCCAGGGAATATTGCCCTCCACAAGATCAAGCCCACATGAGCCTATGGCCTTCACCTACTGGGCCGAGGTGCATAGTGTGCTCTGGAATTGTCAGTGATGGAGCTCCAAACACATTTCAAACCGCTATTGGAACCACAGCAGACATTCTGGCCTAACCAGCCGGCTCATGCCTCCTGGCTACCTTGCCGCTGCGAGATTTTGCTCTAACGCCAACCTCTTGCGCCTACTGGTGCACATGGTCTGTAGGTCTGCCTCCACTCTATTTATGCCGATACCTGCAATGTACCCCTCTGCCCCTGTATGGGCGGGAAAATACCCGTAACATTGCAAATCCCCCTGCACTCACAGTGTCGGGCAGTCAGGAGGGGGAGAGAGGTCCATAGAATTCGTTCTGCTATCTTGCTTGGCCACCTAGCCCGCAAGCACCCTCGTCTGACAGCACCCTATCTGTTGTGTCGCCCGTGCAATGTCCGCACCCTGGCGCAGGACGTCCCGATCGACACCTCTTCTAACAGACTGCCTTCAGGAAGCTGGAGTGAATGGTTGTATGTGGTGCACTGACCATACAACCTAGGTTTGCTTTGAGAGGGATCCATTTGTTGCACTCAAAATAGTGGCAACGTGCAGTTCTATAGCATTCTACCCTGCACGGTGTGCCTGGACGATCCTAGACACCCCCTGTGAGCCAACCCGCTTTGACCCAAGATGCAAGGCACTACACCCGGTGCACTTGGTTATCCCGGACTTAATTGCCCTCCCCCGGAATCGTGTGTAAAGGCACCCGGTCCCTGATTTACTTCCTAATAGTCTGTGTCACGCCATGCTCCTTTTTATTCCTTGTTAAAAGCAGTGAACTCGCTCACCCACGAGACCTGCTAGAAGCAAGTTTAGTATAGGCTGTACATGGAATTAAATTCCCCCGCCAACTGCACAGAGGGCAAGCCACACTTACTGCTACTGGTGTCTGACTGATTGGCCCTTGGAGGCCGTGGCAGTACTGCCCGGTCAGCAAGTACGCCCACGGTACAGTTGTAATTTAATAACTCCTGGCGCTGACAACTGCAGGTGCCTAATCCGTGCTATGTGTATGCGGCCCAGGGAGCCTAAGGGTAGGCTTGGTGTGGATGGGTAGTTAGCAATGCCTGGCAATAAGTGTAATGCCTTTGACAAACCTCTCCTGACTGGCATCTATGTCATTCTTAAACATATACACAGTTTTGCCACATGTCACCCTACTGGTTGGTGATATGGAACCTCCTACCCAGCATAAGCGGACAGTCTCGCGTTGCCTTTCACACCACCTGTGTATCTTGGATCACCCTCCTGTGTCACCTACCTCGGTTCTAGAGTGCACTTAATCCGCGCCGTTGACCAGAATTTCACAGGCCTCTTTGATTGCTAGACCCTGGTGAACACATTGATGGAGTCAATTCTGGTTTGAAACAATATATGCATTGAGCCCTCTATTGGAGACAACTCACCCCTCATGTGTAGTTGTGGAGTGACAACTACACCAGTGCCTACCCAAGTCACCCAACAGACAAGTAGGCCCTGACTACTTTGTGTTCTGGTGCCAGATATGGGAAGAGTCTTGCCTTCACTTGCTGCTCCCTGGGAAAACGCACAATGCCCGTGCTCTGGCTGTAACTCAGCGATGCCCTCGTGTGGCAATGAACCCCTGGTCAAATGAGAGTGCCACTCCAACTAATTAAACTTACACCTTGACCATGGGTGGGTGGAGTCGAGCTCTCCCCAAACTTCTGCTGTTGGAACCCACGGACACGCCTCCTGTCAGTTCAAATTAGTAATTCCTGGCACTGACCACCACAAGGGGCTCCTGCTGAGCTGTGTAAGTGCGGCCCAGGGTGACCTTGACGATCGGCTAGGTGTGGATGGGTGCTAACATTACCTGGCTGGAGTGCAATCCCTTTGACAAACACTACTGCCAAGAAGTGCCACTCAGGTAGAAGAAAGAGTTATCCAGCCCACCTTTCTTCCTGTCCCAGTTATCTGGGTAAATTGTGAAAGATGCACATTTGAAATGGTAACGGATACTGTAACTTACGCCTGCCAATGCTCTGCTCAGAGCAGCCCGCTAGACAATGGCTTCCATTGAAAGGAGGTGCCAACAGACCTCCTAGCACTAAAGGCGGTACCTCTTAGTAGGGCTCTACTCTAACAAGTGCCCCATGCAAGGATACCGCCTCCGGCTGCAAGCCGCTCAGTGCTACTGATGCCTTGGCGCTTCATGCCCCACAGCCAGCTTACCCTGCTACAATGCGCTCGTGACTGGGCCTCAACAGTGCGGCGAAGGCGCGAGACTTCCTAGCCTGACCTTGGCTCTTCACCAGGCTCCCACGCAAGAGCCATCCACAACCTTGTGGCCTAAAACATTCGCCCTGTAGGGCGGATGCGAATTGACTGCAGGCCACTCCTAGGCATTCTCTACCCATGTTGTAAGTGGAGTTTCAGGTAGGCTAGGGAATGCACCTAAGCCTGGCCGAAGCCACCCTTCTAGTCGGAGAAGGGAGTGCACACTATGCTGACTCCTGCCCACCCCTTAGGTGGCTAGGCAGAGACTGGCTATCCCAGAGGCAGTTTAAATTTAATGTGCCATGCGCACTCCCACAGTGGCACCTGCAGCAGAGATTCCATACCAGGCAATTCTAAATACCCTGCGTATCGTCCACCCAAGAGAGACTTAGTACCATCTGCCCCTATTACCCTGTGCTACCAAACCTTATCATGACATCACCGGTATTATATAACTCACTAGGTCAATCAGGCCACCGTCCTACAGCTCAGATAGCACAACCCCGTAGTTGTTGGCAGCAACTGTACTTCGCATAACAGCACAGAGTAAATAAAAATTGTGCTTCCCCCCTTGGGCCGGTAACTAACATCCAACAAGTCAGAACCTGGTCATGAGATCCCAGTTTCCTAGAGTAAAACAATGATTGTCCTGCACCATTAACAAATGTGCTACATGCCCGCATGACCTAGCCCCTTGGTGCTACAGTGGGCAGACACCCCTGGAGGCAGTGGTCTACCAACTCTCCTCCGAAATAAGCAGCTATAGGGGCTCCAGATCTAGGGGTGAGAAAGGTCTTTCTGACGTAGCCCACCCACAGTTTATACGTGTAAGTGACTGGCCCCCAATATGGTGTGACCAAAACAAGGCTGAAACAAAGGAGCATGAGGCCTTAAGCAATGGGGTCTTTGTGTACTGGAAACATTACTTAGCCCCACCAAGAACCATGGACATCTCCTGAATGCGGGTCACCAGATCGTCAAAGAAATATTGATGGATTAGAGACCTATGCCCCATCCAAACTGCCGAATTAAAATTGGCGAGAATAGTTCTATGCAAGAAAGGCATTGAATGACCCGCTCAAAGCCAAAGGACATATCAAACCACTTATGTCTACTTAGCTGAGAAGGATGGAGCGATGCCCCTTATCGGTATTAGTGAATGGAGGCATTATTCATTCACGCACATACTCAAGCTGAAGTTATCGAGGCGCCTTGCATGAGCACCCGTCACGTGATACCATGACCTACGCCATATTACAGGCAGTTAGCTCTACATGGCAGTGGCCCCCGCCAATTATTACACGAATTAAGCCCCTGCTCTCAAACTGGGAGAGGGAAAGTGCAGTGGGCACAACTATCTCTGGGGTGGCACCCAATTAATGGCCCGTGCGACAAGCTAACCAAAATATATCCCAGGCACAAGGCAGCACTGATGAAAGCTTTGTCGTTTTGCCTGTGTCAACTTTGTTGCCTGCGCCACCATACAGCCCCATGGAAATAGTGCTGCACTCTCGCTTACTACACTGCTGAGTGAGCCCACTGTATTCACCCAAAAACACGTTCACCCCATGGTATCTTGGCGCTGCATAACATGTTTATTGTTACTCAACTCCATGTTACTCGTTTTATCGACCTCAGAAGGATAAATGCTGAGTGGACCTACCAGGATCTGAACCTGTGACCAAGGGGTTGAAACAAGCCACTTACTGTTCTGCCGCTCCCCAGGCCTGTGAAATTGTATCCCAGGGCTGACTTCTGGCACTAGAACCCTTGTTTGGACAGGCCCGACCTAGAACCCAGATCTAGAAGGCCTGCCAACCGGCTGACCGCTTCCCACCCCAGAGTGTCACGCAGCCACTCCGTAGCCTGGATACTAAACCAGGTATATATATATATATATATATATATATATATATATATATATATATATGGGAAAACCCATCTCTTGGCGCCTGCCTGCCCCAAATTTCGCTGCGTGTCCTAGTCTGTTAAAACTTGGGCACAGGGTAGCCTGCACAGCTAACCCCATGAAGAAATCACACGACCCGGCGTGCAGACCAAGCATCACTTGCTTGCCCCGCCGCCAAAACTTACATATGGCGGTTAGGCACTCGCCCCACCCTGCTTGACCTGGACGTGGCCCAAATGCCAGACACCGCATAATAGTCAATGGCATGACCGCACAGGGCCCATCCTGATAAGACATTCTATATCATAATCATAAATTAAAATTATCTGCACTGGCAGGTTGAGGAGGAGGTCCAGGTGAGGGACCAGGAGTTATTAAACTAACGGCACTCTAGATACGCCTGACAATGATGCTACGTGCAATTCAAATAAAGGCCCAAACCCATCGTGCACATGTCCTGACCAACTGTCTCAACCCCGAGGTGAGAAAGATAAACCCATACTCGCCGAGCCCCGGCCAGAACCGACAACCGTTTTTCCATCTGTCATAACTAGCAGCATTCATCAACACGACATTGGAGGGCAACCTGCATAACCCCTGTTGGCACAAGGACCTTGTTGGCCAAGCATCGAGGTCTTCGCTCACTGCAATAAAACGAAACAGACTGCTCACAGCGCAAGCCCCCCACAGCGCCAAACCGGACAAGCCGGGTTTTGAACCGAGCATCCCAACTCCAAAGGAAAGGCACCACAAACAAACAACCCACTGCGCAGGTCACTCACAAAGGCACCACTGTAAGGACCCAACCTGAACAACGCCCACTACCTGAAGCTCGGGTGCACCATGTGAATAATGTAGGCTGTGGTTTGCCATACTGCTTCTTTCAAGCTCCTCGCCGAGACAGTCTGGGGAGAGAACTGAGCCAGCTCAGAACAGCAGGGACCACCTCCGGTCACGCAAATTGCTCAGTCTGCCTGTGCCCAAGCCGACGGCAGGGGATGAAATGCTGTGAAATCTCGAGTCGTTCTGTGCCCGGCCAAACACCCCCACCCTGCACACCCACACTTCAGTCCGCATGTTAAGCACCCCAGCGAACTGCAGTACTCTGCACCAGAGGCTGTGGACTTAGCAGGATGGATTTGCAGGAGTCCTAAGCGGTTGGGAGGTTTACCCACCAATGAAAGTGTCCTGCGTGTTTATTTAAGATTGCGCCTAATTACCCACTAGGTCGCACAGCGCTCCGCTTTGATCGACTTGAACTCAGGATTGTCTGAGTCAGTATCTGGCTGCTAACTGCGGGTGGGGCAGGTGCGCGATCCGACCAGGTCCCAGTCCCCGCTGTTGAGCATTACACTGGGCGCCGAGTTGCTGGGTGCAAAGCCAGGCCCCTGCCCGCCCCACGACAGCCACGCACTGCTCGTGTAAAGCGCTCTGATGTTGAGTTGATGCAGTCTGTGCTATACAACTTCAAATAAGTGCATCAGAGTGAGCGACAGAGGCCGCCTGTGCCGGAGACATCCTCTTAACTATGCCTAAAGCACGCAGAGATTCAGACTGACAAACCCAAAAGCTTATGTCTGAGAACCCAGAAAATCTTTCTGTAAGACATTCCGAGGGCAGCTTTTGCCTGGGACACCACAATAACCGTGCCTGAGACCCCCGCGGACTGAGACAGGCACCCAGAGAGGCTGTTTCTAAGACATCCAGAGGGCTATGCCCGAGTCACCCTGTGGCCTGCGTCTGGGAGTGAAGGCACACAGACGATGTCTGTTATGAGGCACCCAGGACTGTTTCCAATGCATCCTATAAGAATCTGAGACACTCGGGACGGTTTTTGAGATCCCCCTAGTGATTGTGTCTGAGAGATGTACCCCGGTAATTCAAGACTGGGACAGCCAGAGCTGTGTCTGAGTCAGAGACTTCAGAAAGACTATGTCTGAAAGTGGGGCACTCCGAGGACCAATATGTCCGATACTCAGGGCTGAGACTCCCTAAAGAATACGCCCAACTCTCCCACAGGAACTGTGGCACACGTTCCGCTGGTGGTTTGGGGTGTGCTTGTGCACAAGTGCGGATTCTAAAAGTCGCCTGCCCTCGCGCTGGAGACAGTGGAAAACTTGAGCTCCATAAACAATCCCTCCCATATCCAAGAATACTCGCCCTTAGCTAGGTTACATTGCACCCTTAAAAACATCATACGTATTCCCCGCGAGACCTGCTCGACTTGTACCCCCCACCCCCATGTGCTCGATGGCAAGGCCACCGCCTCACCGCGCTGACGGCCCCAGGGGGTCAAGGAGCTCACTGCGGAACTCCGGTCGGAGCAGCCACGTGTACCCCACAAGCTCGGTGCACTTCGGACTGCATGTCACGTAGGGAGGGTGGGGGTCAAAAGGCCTGCAAGATTGCTGCTAAACGCTCGTCGCATACCTGCAATGCATGCACACCATTTGCAGGATATACAAAGGACTTAGATCGATGCGAAAACAGGTGGCGGGCCAGGCATGTGAAGACTACCTTGCCCCCACTTGCCTTATAAAAGCCCGTAACACGAACTGCAAAGGCCCGTGTCTCTGCCCGAAATAGAGCAATTAACCATCCTGCGTATCGTATTGCCGCCACAGTGAGGTCAAACCTTTCTTATGACCGGCCTAAAGGAAACCTGCCACGGAGCTAAGCTTGTGGCAGGCACTAGCTCAATTGTTCCCCCGCATTGCTCCAGGCCAAGCGAGCCCCAAAAGCCCAGAGGCAGGAGCCGTGAGTCCCAAGGGGGGGGGAGGACGCCAAGAGGCTGAAGAAATTGCCCCAGCAGGCCCCGGACTCACTGCATAAAACACCGACGGTGCCTGCAGGCACAGACACAGTGCGACGCACCACGAGGACTGCGTGCCCCAGCGGAAGAACCATTTCAAATCCCCCGGGAGGCCCGAAGATCACCATGCTGCCCAGGGGACACCGGTATACTGATGGGAGAGGGGGGACCGGGACGCGGTCCACCCTCAGTGGCGACCTGGAAGGCCCCACAATAGAACATCCCCCACCCCCTCCAAGGCCGACTCAAACAGGGGGTCTACATCCTGAGAGGAGGCCGTGCGGAGGTGACCCGTTAGGGGAGCTGGCATGGTAAAGCCCCCTAGACTAGAGGCCGCTCTGTATGGCCTAGGCAAACGGGCCAGAGGAGTCGCCCCCATGCCACGGCGCCGCCCAACAAGCACAGTCCCCTGCGGACCTCGGGTGGGCACCCGGTAAAAACGGGGAGGGGGTCTGTGTTGATGAGGAGGGGTCGACCCCACGGACAATGGCCTCTAGGGATGGGACCGGGGAGGTCGGGGCAAGCCACTAACCTCCACTTCCTCGTTGCAAAACGACCAGCAAGACCTCCCGACGGCGTGTCCGGCGCAAAGAGGACGCCAAGATGGCCGGGGGGAGGCATAAGTACCTCCCCACCTCCTCTGCGTGCCGGAAGTGACGCGTCTGGTAGGGGGACTCCTCCTTGAGTCCCACACATCATTGGGGGGTGGGGAAGTGCCCAAATGGCACTAAAGGGGCCGCCCGTTTAGGGTGGCCCCCTGCGGGGCCGCGGGCAGCCGCATTTTCTAGGGTCCCGGGCCTATTTGTGATCCCAATCCAACCCCGAGGACACCGCACCTGCATTGAGTGCCTACCTGTGACTTTTCTGTTCTTGCATCCGGACATGTAACACCATACACCTACAACAAGCCAGGCCTATCGGCGTTGCCAGGCTGTGTTAGAAATATAAAATCATCCAGTTACGACTTTGCTGTGATTAGAGTTGAAAATGTTCAATTTTTAAAATCAGAGGCGGAATTGCACATTACTAAGGTCTTTGGAAGCGGTCTTCAGTGTGTCACACCACGTTCCTCTGCAGTTTCTCACTTTGTGAGACACCTACGCCCTATTTAGGTTGCAGCCTACCAGACAGCGCAGCTGTCTTGTTTGCTAAGGACATCTTTGGGACATTCCGAAAATTGACCTAAGGGAGCAGGCGTGGCGACTTTGAAAATGGCCGCCTAACTAAAGAGCTTCGCACTGCACCGGGACATGCTGCCTTAATTATGGCGGTACCTGATCTGCTCTTCTCTTCATTTTGGAATGTACTAGCGACGGAAAATCCCCTGAACATAAGACTGTCTGCCAAATCGTGTATTAAAAATATTGGTCTGCGGAAACGTCGAGGGACACCCGTGACTATGAAGGAGCCGGGTTCCACGTTCTAGATTTACTCTGGAACCCCTGGCCGATGTCTCTTTGTCTGCTTGTAAGTGTGGAGGGGAGGTAAAAATCATTAGCTAATTATGCATTACCATTCCAATGAACCATGACTCTGAAGGATCACAGACTCCAGATCCAAAGTTTAGTAGGTTTATTACAAAGCCAGGAAAAGTTGGACATACAAACACCTCAAAACAAGGGTATAAAAATGCATTTGAACTAATACAAAGCCAAACCTATGAGTGAAATTAAGACGGTGCAGCATGCACAGAATAACCAATTCCAGTATCAGGACACAAAAGATTACTGCTCCGATATCAAGAGTCCCCTTCATCTGATGGAGCAGGGTAAATGTAAAAATTTTAACCTCCTAATATTTTCGTACAATATTAATAAACATGTTCGTTTAAGTAAATAACCTAAAATGTATGTAAAGGGTTAATGGTAACACGCAATTCAGTGTGCAAATTAATTGACTTATAATTGTTTACGTTTCTAACATAGCATAATATTTGCGTACTAAAATAATAATAAATGCATGATTTGTGCTTTTAAATAAAACGTGTGGTTGCAAAATAAAGCGATGGTAAGTAAGGGACAGCTTTATATGTTGCTTCTGCTAGGTAATACCTAATTGGGGTATGTAGAAAGACGGGAGGGAAACGAAAGGGTTTATATTTCTTTGTTTTAATAACATTTTGTTTATCTTTGAAAATAGTGCTCTTAGGCCTGCCGAGCAGCAATATAAAATGGCCGCGAGTTACTAGAGTGCGCATGAGCGGATGAGACCATGTGATAGAGGAGAGAGGCTGTGGAAAAGGGATGATCACGTGCTGATGCCGAGAGGCTATGATGAAAGTATGGTCAAGGCTGCTGTGACCCTTCTGAGCAGATGTGTGCCAAGATGATCAGCAAGAAGCGTGAGAAGCCTGGTTGAATCAATAGACGGAACTGTATTATACAAAATGTAGCAGAAAAAGATACAATTTGGACTGATCGAAACGGATGAGCAAGTGCATGAACTGTGGGAAACGATGCTTGCATGGACATTCCACACGGAACTGGTTAAGACCAGGAAGTTTGATTAAAATGTATATGGACCTGAGTTTTTGACCAATGAGAATGAATCGCGCCATGTAAGAAGAAACATTTTATGCTGTAAGCTAGAATTAGGGTATAAGAAGACCTACTCTTGGTGGGAGGGGTTAGAATGCTGGAGTAGAATGCTGCGGGATGCTGCGGGAGATGCTGAAGAAGTAGATGCTGTAGATGGGAGAGTTTGCGGTTGCTGATGCTGACGAGCTGATGCTGCTGCTGTTATTTTCCTTTTCCAGTTGAGTATAAAGATGCTGCTTTAGGAGAACTTTTATTTGATAGATTTTTATTAGAATTATTAGGATTTCCCAGAGAGATAGATAGGTTGATCTATAGAGTTCTTAGAAGGATAACTTCGTTTTTCCGTCTAATAAAAGTGCCATGCAATTTCAAACTATTCTTATATTGATGATAAATGTAATGATCTGAATAATAAGATTAATCTAAATTTCATGCATTCAAAACTTTATATAAACTTTATTATTCTTTAAACAAATGACTCAGTGATTTTCTTTAGCATAATGATTAATAATGAAATGGTAAAAGAGTTCATTGTGATTGAGCTGGTCTTAATCACCATCAACTGATTCCTACTAGTTGGTCCATCGACCAATGAGCGGAATACCTTAAAAGCAAATGAGAAATACTATGTCATTATAAAAGAGGTATCCCGTCTCCTTCCAGCGAATCGTTTTTCTCCTAGGTTTCATGACGGAGGAAATCCAGGGAACAAATGAGTAAGTGAATGTATATGCGGTGTTATGGGCCCCACCGACATATGGATATAGTGTGTGTGTTAGAGAAATAATTGCACCTGGATGACCAAAGCATAATAGGAGAAATTATTTTTATTGTTAGCGCTGGATCACATCCCTACACTACAGCTAACGTGACATCCCTACTTAGCATTCCCCAGGCAAGTTCTGTATAGGTGTCCGCTCATGAAGGCTTCCAAAGAAGACCATTCACGTTGAATAGGTCGAGTAGCATAAAGCTAAAGAGCTCGTTCTAAGATGCTCTCTCGTGGCAAAAGCAGAAGTCCCCGGACTCTGTCCCTAACTGTAATAGAAGAACTATGGATATCGTCCCAGAATGCCTGTGACATCACCCCATCCAAGCAGGCCACCTCCTTATAGGTAACTTTCCTTGCAGCAACGATGCTACCAGGTCTTTGTTCGATCACCTTGATTCCCAGGCTCTCTCCAGTGAGAACGAACACCGCCCCACATTATCAGCATCACTGTTCAAATGTATCTTCTCCTCCCTAAGCCTAACTCCTAAAACAAAGACATTATTCTAACTAACAAGGATGAATTTCTCCACCTGCAACAAAAACGTGAGAAAGACAAATTCTACATACACATGAATTTCTACTAGCAAACCTTAACGTGACAGTGACCAGGGAGAAATACACGTTAGGCCTACATAATTCGGCCAACATAAGAAACAGCACATCTATTTCACAAGGCACACGCATAAGTGGACATCATTACTGTGCACCTTTAAATCAATGCATTACACGTGAACATTTTCGTTAATCACCTATATATTTCTACAAATTAACGTTTTCGTCTCGCCACACATATTTCCAACGTTATTTCTTCACGTTTATACTGAAATATCTCTAACCCTTCACTTTTCACGTTATTACAGTACATGATCTAATAACACAATGTTAGCCCAATAAAGGATTATATGCGGGTGCTAACTACCCATGATTATAATGCACCCCTGCAAACAGAGCAAATTACGCTCCATCAACTGCATTTCGGCCGCCATTTTATATTTCCTCACATCTGGAGGAATTCTCTTCAGCGTTCGGCATTTGCTGAGATAACGCATATTCTAACTTCCACCTAGCTATTTCTTTTGTTACTGGGAAATTACTCAGTATTTTTTGGATCCCTCCCTTACATTTCCGGATTTACTTAATTGGGCTGTCTTTTTCCTATTGGGAGGAGTGTCTTTTTAGGGAGACTTCGCTTTATTGTTTTTCAACGCTTGCACTGGATTCTATTCTTTTTTTCAATACGTGGGCAGAAGTAAACATTTACTGCACTCAAGCAAGAAACTCACCGCGAGTTTGCCGGTGTCGGGTTCCTCCTTCATTGACCCTTCAATGGACTGTATGCTCAATTCTGTAAATGTGGCTCAACCTAATTCTTCTCGGTCTGCGTCTTTGTCCATTGCACCTTAGACTTAAAGAAGACCCTCCTTCTCTGTCGAAATCGATATCACCTGTGTCATTGGACACTGAGGAAATACGTGCTTGGAGACCATTTATTGAGGACACCAATACACGTCTACTAGTTTTGCATAATAAATGGTCGTCACAGGATTTTAGGTTATCCGTGGTGGAACAACAAGTAAGTGATATACAGGCTGCGTCAGCTAAAATTATATCTCTGGAGAAGGATGTTCTGCTATTAAAAAAGTCTGCTAAAGATCTTGAAAATAGGAATAGACGCAATAATCTTCGTCTATATGGTGTTCCTGAAGGTGTCGAGGGAGATGACCATGTTAGTTTCTTACTTTTCTTCCAAAACTTCTGGACCTTCCTACGTCAGCGTCCTTGAATATCCAGCGGGCTCAGCGTCCTTGAATATCCTGCCTGACCTTTTCATCTGCTCCTTCAAAGCCCTGAGGTGTGATCCTTCTTTTCTTGAAATTTACTGACCTCCTTCTTGTTTTAAATGCAGCTAAGCTTAAAAAACAACTAGTCTGCTCTGGGGCAAAATTGTTCTTGTCCCAAGATGTTTCCACGGCAACTGTTAAACAACGGAAGGAGTGCCTCGAGCTTTGCGTGCACGTTATGGCTTATTTCATCCATGTTTATTTAGGGTTACTTTTCAGAACAATACCTCTACTTTTGAAGAACCTGCGGATCTCTGGAAATTTATTCACTCACATTCTACGACTTCTATGGAGACTGCTGGTCCTTCCTCTATAACTTGACTTTCATGTGACAGTCTTTGATCTTTCTTATTTGCTCTTCCTTTTGCTTCCTTTACAGGTTGAAATTTTGATATTTGTTCCTTTACCAAGATGTTTTTCTTTATTTTTCTCTTACTATCATTGCAGATCCTCCAGACTTCTTATACACCCGTTTTCTTTTCATCCTTTATGGCTTCCCGCTGTGGTGCGGTATCCTCTGTTGGCTGTGCCGTCTTCATTTGTCTGTCGCCACTCCCTGTTTTTACTTGTTCCCCCTTGAAGGTACGTATCTCAGTCGTCAGTTTTGACATGTGCTGTCCTCTCTTATTATCTCCTATTTTCTCTTGCCTATTCTTATCCTTTACTTCTTTCTTTCTTGCCGTTCTTAATGTATTACCTTTCCTATGCCCTTTTTTCACAATTTTTGCCCCTCTTATTACTGCTGATTGTGTTGTTTTATATTTATTTCTTTACATTCAGAGTTGTATCTTGGAATGTAAAAGGTTTTGTTAGCCCTTTAAAGAGGCAGAGAATTCTATCTCATTTAGCCTCCTATAACCCAGATTTAGCTCTTTTGCAAAAAACCAACGGAGACGAAGGCTTTAACCCCTTCGATGCTCGTGACGAGCTCAGCTCGTCATGCTGCGCGGTCGCGCTGTGCGCATGACGAGCTGAGCTCGTCACGACCACACCCGCGATCGGAAGGTCCAGCACCTGGGCGGAATTCCGATCGCGGTCGAGGGGTTAAAGCTCAAACAGAATCGGTTTGATTCAGTGTTTCCTACGTCCACTAAGAAAAATAGTGAGATTTCATGTCATAAAAAGTTAAAATGTTCTGTTGTATCTCAAGACATGGATTCAGAGGGCTGATGGTTATTAGTTAAGTTACTTATTAATAATATTTCTCTGACTGTATTTAATGTTTCTGGCCCGATTCAACCGGATTATTCCTTCTGGCCTAATATTACAATAAAATGTTTTCAACATAAAGATGAATTTTTCATTCTAGGTGGTGACTGCCACCAGATCATAGATCCGTTATTGACTGTCAATCCCAAGTCCGCGTTATCCCTCACAAAGTTCATAAACAATTCCGTAGTGCAGTTTCTCAGACACATCTTGTAGATGCCTGGAGATTATGTAACCCAGATGTAACAGAATTTTCTTTTTTCTCCCTGACTCGGTTAGATTACATTTTTCTCTCTAAGCCTTTGACTCAAAATCTTATTTCTTATTCAATTGAGCCCTTCGTGATTTCTGATCATGCCCCTGTTGTTGCTGACTTAGATTTGCTCCACTCACAACCCAGAACTCCTAGATGGAGGTTTAATAATTCTCTTTTGCAGGATCCTGTGTTTTCTTCTTCTTTCATCTCTTGCTGAGGAAATGTTTTCTTTAAATGCAGATCAGAGTGCTTCTCCTCCATTGATATGAGATACTTTTAAGGCTGCTTCCCATGGTTTTATTATAGACTTTGTTTCCAAGAAAAAGAAACAGTTTCTTAATCAACATAAAACTCTGTTAACCAACATTAAACGCCTAGAGCATCAATTTTATACTTCCTCATCTGCCTCTACTTTACAGGAGCTTGTTCCTGCGAAGCTAGATTTCAATAAAACCACTACTGATCATGCCTCATCCATACTTCTTCGTAGTAGTGCTCACTATTACGGGGGTAGAAATAAAGTCGGCACACTTTTAGCTAATTACCTCCAATCCCGGAAAGTGCGTGTATTGATTGACTTCAATCACTAGAGGGAAAGCATTTTTTCAAAGATCAGGACATCCCAGCTGAGTTTATGAAATTCTACAAAACTTTATATACTCTGGAATCCCTTGCGTCTGTCTCTCTTATTGTAGCTTAACTTAATAACGTTTCCCCTCTTTCTTGTGTAAATCTTAATTTCGCATCTCTGGAATCTGATTTATCGCTCCTGGAATTATCTAGATCTTTAACTCTCCTTAAAAAAGGTAAAACCCCAGATGGGTTTACTGTAGAATTTTACTTACATTTTTCAAACTTATTACTTCCTAAACTCTTGCAACTTTTTCAATATTTTTATTCTACTGGTAAAGCGGGTGGCACTTTCCAAGAAGCCACAATAAGCCTAATCCATAAAGAGGGTCGTGATCCTTTACCATAAAGCTTGTTGTCTCAGGCAAGCATCTAAATGGCTTCTTACAGTACCCTCCTCCTTTACACCTTTGAGTTACCATCGAACATTTCTTACTGGCACCTTTTTCTGTAAAAGAAGGCCTTGCTTTTTCCGCAAAGACTAATGTCACTTTTCTTCCGTTGTTTGAACATAAATGTTCATTGTTACGGCCTTATTGTCAACCAAAGATCAACTCTAGGGATTCTTTCCTACAGTCTCCACTTTGGTACAATCGTCTCATCACCACTCACAATAGGCCCCTTTATTGGAAATCTTGGTGACTTAGGGGAATAGTGTGGGTACAAGATTTGTTTGATGGTATGACTCCTTGTTCTTTCCCTCAATTTCAAGCCACTTTTAGGTGTCCTTGTTCATTTTGGCACAAATTTTCCATTCTTACGAAAATCATTCTAGACGTTTTTTATGCCTTCCTTTCTGATGACTCTGTTTCTACAGAAGATTCCCTTCTCAGAATACTTACATCTCTTCCAAAAGCATTGCTGATTTATAAATATCTTTCAGCCCCAGATCCTGATCGTTCTAAATCTAGAATAGAACTTACTTGGGAAGTGGATTTGGGTTGTGTTTGGAGCATTGACTTCTGGAACAAACTCTGGGCTCATTCTTTAAAAATGTCTAGGTCTGCCTCTACCACTCAGTCTATGTTCTTTCTATATCATAGATTGTATTTTACTCCTTATTCCATAGCTAATTTCTCGCTCACTAATAATAAGACTTGCTGGTCATGTGATTTTTCCCTTGGCTGATCTGATGCATCTTCAGTTTACCTGCCCTGTTGTAGCCTCCTTTTGGGGAAATATTTGGTCTCGTATTTCGCTTATCTTTACTTTACATTTTCCTCTGTCTAATGTTATTCTTTGTATAGGAAGTTTATCAGATTCTTTGGGATTAACTTTACATGAAAAGGGATTATTTTACCTTATGTTGGCTCTAGCTTTTCAACAAATTACACTTAATTGGAAATGTTCATCACTGCACTCTGACACTCTACTCTGCAACAATGCACTCTCCTCCACTGAACTCTGAGCCATTGTACTCTGCTCCACTCCACTCTGTCATTGCACTCTGCTCCACTCCACTCTGTCATTGCATTCTGCACCACTCCACTCTGTCATTGCACTCTGCACCACTCCACTCTGTCATTGCACTCTGCACCACTCCACTCTGTCATTGCACTCTGCACCACTCCACTCTGTCATTGCACTCTGCACCACTCCACTCTGTCATTGCACTCTGCACCACTCCACTCTGTCATTGCACTCTGCACCACTCCACTCTGTCATTGCACTCTGCACCACTCCACTCTGTCATTGCACTCTGCACCACTCCACTCTGTCATTGCACTCTGCACTCCACTCAGTCATTGCACTCTGCACTCCACTCCACTGCACTCCACTGCACTCCACTGCACTCTGCGAGCACTCCACTGCACTCTGCGAGCACTCCACTGCACTCTGCGAGCACTCCACTGCACTCTGCGAGCACTCCACTGCACTCTGCGAGCACTCCACTGCACTCTGCGAGCACTCTGCACCTCTGCTCTTTACTATGCACCAATCTAATATGCCACGGCATTGTACACCGCTGCATTGCCTCTGAATTCAATGCCACGGCACTCCATGCCACTGCACTCTACGTCACTATACTCTGTAACACTCTTTGCCAGTGCATTCTAAACCAGTCCACTCTATGCCACTCCAGTGAATGCGATGCGACTCCACACTGCCACTCCAATACACAACACTCTCTGCCACTCCACTCTACTCATCTCTTCGCCATTCCACTCTACGACCCTCCATGCCACTCCTCTACCCCACTAACTTTTAGCCATGCTGAACAGTAGCCATGGTGGTGTACAACATGGCTAAAACACACAGGCAAAGCCAATAGCTCTTGCATAGGCGAAACCTATTGGCTTTGCCAGTGCTTGTTCTCCCTATATCTTTCCGAAATCCTCCATCTGCATATCTCACACATCAGCTCTTTACTCTTGAACGCCATCTTTTGACTCCTTCTGCACATAAATATCCTTCCACCCCTCCACTTGTGCTGCCTTTTCTTTGGCTCACTCCATATTTCGACAGCTGTAGGCCTCCTTCACTCACATTCCCTTAGAATCATTATTGCAATTGACACATATTTGACATCACTCTGTGCGCGCTGTAGAGAGGCCTAGGTGTGGATATCAATGTTGAGTAACTACCTTTATGACCCACTGAAGGCACTGGGAGAAACACACCGCCTTCAGCATCAGCTCTCAATGGTGCCCCCCCCATAAGCACCCACCCTCAGCCTGAACTCACCAAGGTACCTGGAGGGGACTCCGTTCAAAGTATGCACTATAAAAGAGTCATATGTTGCAAAAATAATACAAAAATACATCTGGAAAAAGCAAAACCCTTGGACAGTGTGATTGCCAGTAGAGCTGAAGACATAAATATAGGGCCTGAAAAAGTCTGTTTTAAAGATCTATTTTTTAATTACTCCTGGGTCTGAGACCTGGCAGGACCCAGCCCACTTAAAGGCCTAGAATCCACAGACAAGGGAACAGAGGGGAGCAGAAAAGGGGCGGAGTCATGAGGGGCAGAGTTATGGGGCATTGTATGATGAGGGGTGGGGAAACGAGGAGGAGTCCTTGACAGGCTAAGCATACAGGCCAGCAGATAGGAGGAGCATTTGCAGAAAAATCCAGGGAATTTACTCTACACACTAACTTCTACTGAAGTAGAGGCAAAAGCAACAAGCATTTGCAATGTAATAGGTCTCCCATTTACGAGAGTTTGAACTATTGGCCTTGTAAATGACAATGCCAATAGCTTAAACTCTCGCAAATGCGTAACCTATTGCATTGCAAATGCAATTTTTGGAAAAGCGCCCCATGCTGCGCTTTTACGTTAATGTCGGCCACGCCCCTTTCTTTAGACGAGCGGCATCTAAAGAAAGGAGCGTGGCCGCCATTAAAGTGAAAGCGCCGTATGGGGCGCTTTTACAAAAAAAAGCATCTGTATGTCAAGTTGATAAACAAATGCTTTTTTTTTTTGTAAAAGTGCCCATGCCGCAGTTTCACTTTAATAGCGGCCGCGCACCTTTCTTTAGACGTAGCTCCTCTAAAGAAATGGGCGTGGCCGACATTAAAGTGAAAGCACTGTATGGGGCGCTTTTACAAAAAAATATTTGCAATGCAATAGGTCTTGCATTTGCGGGAGTTGAAGCTACTGTCATTTATAATGGCAATAGCTCAAACTCTCGTAAATGCGAGACCCATTTCATTGCAAAGAAGTGGCCGCGATTGTCCCTGGCTGCTTTGAAAGTGAAAGCGCGCAGGGAGTGCTGAATGTTGCAGGAAAGCACGTCGTTCCTGCAGTACCAGAAACTCATTAAAGAAAATAGTACTTACAGACTAAATAAACATACCGTGTAACAACAGAAGTAAAAGGGCCAGTCCTCATGGGATGTTACAAATAAAGACAAGGCGGTGCTAAGGAGGGACTAACAAGCCTATTAACGAATCAGAAGCCAGCATTTACGAAGGACAATGACACAAGCCAATGAAAATTGTGGGCAGAGAGTGGGCGGGGCTTCAAGTCCATACTCTAATACAGCATGCCGCGCAGAGAAGCGCATGCGCTTCCCAGGCTCGACCTAAAAATGGTAGTTTTGCCTAAAAAAAGTTTGGTGGCCTTGTATCTAAATAGGAATAGTGACGTATTTTTACAAGTTCTATCTAAAATGAGAATACCAAAGAAAAACCAAAGCTCTTCTGTTTTTCGTAATTGTCTAAAAAAGAAGTGGGCTTAATGCACCTGCTGTTGACATCTGTTTGTATCCAGCAAGTCACAGAGCCCCATGATTAGTCAATTCCAAAGTCCTGGCAACAGGACTTTCCAGCAGAATTTTAGAAGTAGAGTGGAAATATTGCGTACGTGACATTTTCACTCCTACAATGGGCAAGAGAAAGCAGACCAACAATAACCATGTGGAAATAGATGTGGAAACACTGATTTCTGCATGTTATTCCCCATTTCTTGGGTCAATATCCTAGTTACCTGGTAGATAGTGAGAGACCTAGAGGGTTACCTTGTACTTAGTGAGACACCTAAAGGGAGACAGATCTCTAGAGAGTGAAAAAGCTCTAGATATCTTTAGAGATGCAAATAGATACCACTGTACAGAGATATATGGAGAGAATGGATATCTAGATATAAAGTACAAATGGTACTGCAACACGAAGCACTGATACCCAAGGGATGGGAGAGGCGCTACCTATGCAATGTTCCCACATTACTTGGAACTGAGCAGACTTTCTATAATACAGGTAAGCTCACTCAGGTGGTTCATGCAGAGTTTGGAAACTTCTTGCTGTAATCACTGGTCATTGGTTTGAGTCGCCACAAACCAGCTTAGAGTATTCATTTACTTTCTGCAGAGCACTGTGTGTAACTTGAAGGCCACGGATTTATATTCATCCTAACATAGCTCAGTGGGTTTGTCGCAAAGGTCCTTTGAAACCAAGAGGACACAAGTTACAATCAATCACACTAAGCTAAACTAGCTTAGCGTGTTATGCGTTTGCTGTCTCAAGCTGCATGTCACATGCAAGACTTAGATTTGAACCTTTACAGTTTTGCACTCAATATTTTGTTATTCTAAGATTTATAATCTAGCCTTATAGTCCACTCCTGAGGGCTACACTGGTTGTTGAAGGCCCTGAACCCGAGCAGTGAGAGCCTATAACGAGGGTGAGGACCTTTAACAACCGGTATAGCCCGAGGCAGAAGGGCTTTAAGGCCATTAGAACATTCCACCCACGGAGGGTAGAATGTTCTAAATTAAAAAGAGAGAAAAAGAAAGACAAACATTGGAATGTTGCAGGGGAAGGCTTGCCAGCCATTATAAGCCTGGAGCCACTCCATTGTCTTCTATGGAGTTCTCAACATTCCAATGTTCTGATATAAGTTCCTCTGGGTAGTAATAAACCGGTATTGCTGCTTGTCACATAACAATGGTATTGTGCGCCATCTAAAAGGTTATGAATCGTCTAATTACACAAAGATGCCCGACGTTGTGGGAGCTGATCTCCTTTCACTTCAAATGCATTGCAACCTGGGCTTATGCTAACTCGAGTTGTGTTTACAATGTCCTCCGTCTTGTATCGACATCACCAAAATCACATTCTTGTTGTTTTTTCCTACGTTTCAAATGAAGGATTGCAAGACGCACACTAATAAACTGAAAACTGTTACAGAGACCTCTTTGCTATGTTCCAAGAACGTTTTAACTGTCCCAGGCTACGGGCATATAAGGATTCCATTGGACTGCCGAACTAACTGTGAGAATATGCTGCACATTCAATCTAATGCTATTATGGGAGAATGTTTGAATTTATTTAGAAATTTATAGAGCGCACAGTTACCCCCAACGGAGGTGTCCCGGCGCTAAGGCAGTCGACTGATACAGGTACACAGGGTTTTTAGGAGCTGTTGAAGAACCAGGTTTTTAGAGCTCACCGGAAAGCCGGTTCTCATTCAGTCAGGCGGAGAGGGAGTGGTAAATTGTTTTTTGCTGCTTATTCGCTAGTAGTGCGTATTTTGAGAAACGTGTACCCATGTAGAATTTATGACTGACTTTGTCTAAAGTCCTATAAAAGGATGTAGATTTCTATGTGAATTATCTCCCCTTTCCCCACTCTTAGAAGTCAAACCTATGCCGGATTTCACCTAGAACTGTACTGAGTTATTTGTACTTATGACTTATATGCTTTGCTGCTAAACTCCCTGATGGCATATATTTTGTAACCTGCCTATAATTCTATACATAAGGCTTTGAACCTGCAACCCTTGTCTGTCATTCTTATTAGAACATTTATCACCCACTACTGAGTCAAGTACAGTGACGGCTCCCGTTGAGGAGCACTAAATTCTGCACAGGGACTACACCGCTCCCGATCCTAGTTGTTGGCGAGCCCATGAAGGGTATTTTAGGTAGAAAAAGCGCGCCAACAACATCTCCACAGATCACACATAGACCAACACGTTTTACACAGTGACAGTGCTGGATTAAAGGTGCAGTATGTCTCTTCTCAGCTTACATATTGACAAATTGAGTACCTCTGGGTTTCCCCTGATGAACTGTAGAGATAGGTTGCAAGGTGTGAGCATTATGGTTGTGTTGAGAGTTTGACCTTCCAATGCCTGCCCTCAGCCAGGACACAATTTAAGCAAAAGGAATTACTAGTTCAAAAATTGAGGCAGCTGATTCGGGCTCTATAGAAAAAAGCAGTCCCAACGCCCCTTACCGTGAAGGGTACTCCCAAGACACACACACACACTGAAACAACATGTTTCCTGGTCTTGGCACAGTGCATCATAATTATTTTCTGAGGCTGGCTCAAAACCCGGTTCCCGACTCACTAATAACTGTCAGAACTGGAATCTGTCGGGTTCCCACTTTATTCCAGCACTAGAGATAGAATATCAACCAATATGTAACTAGCTTTGTGGGGACAGGGTGCCTAGAGGCCCTCATAGAATGAGTAGCACCGCTGGGACGAGTTATAGTGCTTCCTCTCAGTTCCTGGACACTAGCTTGTAGTGTGCACTGCGTAACCCAGTGGCGTAATGTGAAATGATGTTGACTCCTGTGTTGTAGCTGAGCTGCATGTGCATGCACAACCTTTGGCAATTGTCCATGTGTGGTCATTGGGCATACCTATCAATTGGGCAGCAGGTGCAGTGGCACCAGGGCCCAGGAATGTTAGGGCCCAATACACACAAATGATGGCTTTATTTTACTGCCCAGGCAGTGGACGAGGGTGCTAGGGGGAAGAAGGTGTTTTACCTTGCTTCCACCAGGGCCTGTGGCTCCATAACCACACCACTGTGCGGTCACTGTGTAAACCGGGGCTGACCTGGCCTGAAGTTGCACACCGAACATACAAGAGTTTGCATCTTGCTGGGAATTGTAGTTCACTACCAGCATGCTGCTGCAGAGTGCGTCCTATGTGGGTGTGCAGCCTAGGTCCACAGCACTCTGATGACTGACAACCTTTCCTTCCTTACTTCCGAAGGAAACTCAACACATGGCTCTTCCAGACAAAACAGGCATGATCTCCTCTTCCTCATCAGGTCTGCCTTACTCAGCACCTGGATACCCTCATGGGTGATTAGCCACGCTCTACAAATTCACATAACATAACAAGGAACCGAGTGTATGCCGATTTGGAGTACAGCTTTCTCGTACATAAGCCACACTTATCAGTACCCCCAGCCCTGCTTCCTGATAGATGTCACCCTTACACTAATGCACCAACATGCCAGATGCCACACCCTAAGCAGGTGATTGAGGTAGATATAGCGATGATCACCCTAAGAGGCTCAAAACTAAGGAGTCCTCAGCCAACCCTTCAATAATCTTGTGCAACAAACATGATATGAAAAAATGTGGAGGCAAGTAAGCTAGCATGGAACAAGCAAGCATTACTTAAAACAGGGGAGCAGCTAACACATGTACAGTTGCACCCTCCTGGGACAACTGAAATGCGTTCAAATACATGCATGCATATATGTAGTGAGTGGAGCAGCTAACACATCTACAGTTGCACCCTCCTGGGACAACTGGAATGAGTTCATATGCATGCATGTATGTAGTGAGTGGAGCAGCTAACATATCTACAGTTGCACCCTCCTGGGACACTGGAATGAGTTCATATGCATGCATGTATGTAGTGAGTGGAGCAGCTAACATATCTACAGTTGCACCCTCCTGGGACACTGGAATGAGTTCATATGCATGCATGTATGTATGTATGTAGTAGTGATACTTGTACTGTATGAACCAGTTGGGACGCAACCAAGTGCTGGGTGAGGGCAAGAGCCAAGAGAACAATGTAGCGCATAGAAGGCTATTCCATCTGCACGTTTACCTGTTACTTTGTTCACCCTTTGACTCCAGCATGGATGCAGGGAGGTCTGCTAGTGATATGTTAGTATCAGGGAGAGCTGCAGTCAGCTGTACAACCCTAAAGCGACACATCAGTGTTCCATACACTAGGGACCGCTGGACCAGGAGGCAGGTGATGGGCCCATGAATTATGTTCCTGGAGTTGAACTAGTCACCTCTATTTTCACAGGGTCCTTGGTGTGATATCTAGGATGTCTGGTTATTAGCCCCCTCTTTTATCCCCTTTAGGACCTTTTGTATTATCATGCAATAAATATACACCATGCGCCACTCAGGGTCTCTGTAGCACTACCTCAGTTTGTATTTTGCACATGGGAACACCTGCTTAAAAGGTATTTATAGTTATACGTTTGTGGATTGAGAACCACATTTCATCCAGTGGTTATCAGAGACCTATGTAAGAAGAAAAAGGAGAGGGACCCCTTGTACCAAGGGAAAGGAGTACTTCCGACAAGTAAATAACGAGGGAAGAACCCTTGGTATAAACACACCTTTAAACCTAGGCTCAATCACACATATAGAACACACAGCCTACTTCCAGCCCATGTAATAGAACACCAAAAAGTTATTATGTATCAAATCAATTTATCAGAGACCTAAACATAAAACCTGGCCAAAGGAGAGCTCCTTCTTGACCAGTGGTTGTGATTTCTTTTTTTAGTAATTGAATTACAAAGTTCATCTTCTGTGGTGCAGTACCCTGGGATAACAGCAGGCGATGCAGTACTGGTGCAAAGTGTGGGAGCTGTACAGTTTCTTAACATAACCCTTAATAATCAACACAGGTTAAGATCAGTGGTGAGTGGTACATAAAAGGTTCAACATGTATAGGTTATATATTGCCTCAAACTCCAAAAATAACACTTCTAAAAAACACTTACGAATTATTAGTTTGAAAAATAAATACTTTGAAAAAGAACACTTCCCTAAGTGTTTGTTCCCAAAATATATTGAAGTGCAGGGTTTAAGGGTTGGGGGTTAAAAGTATAGGAGGTAGTGATATCTGGTTAATGCTTGAGGTTGCGGACATAGGGTTAACATTATAGAGTTAATGGTTTGGGGTTTAGGGCAGGGGATTAAGAGTAGAGAGTTAAGGCTATAAAGTATAGTGATATGGGTTTAGAGGTTAAGAGAATAGTCCTAATCATTAAGGATTTGGGGTATAGGGTTAAGGGCTTGGTGTATATGGTTATGGGTTAGGGGTGTAAGAAATAGGGTGAAAGGTATGGAGTGTTGTGGGTACAAGTTTAAAGGGTTAATGATATAGGGAATACGCATATGGGATTAAGGGTTAGGGCTTTGTTATAGTCTATAGGTGTAATGCGTAAAGGGTGAAAGGTTATGGGTATAGGGCTAAGGGTCTAGGCCATAGGGTATGGAGGAAAATGGTATAAGGCTAAAGGGACTGGGTATATGGTTAAGGGATTGGGGTGTACAGTTTAAGGGTATAGAGATAAGGGTATATGGTTAAGGGTATAGGTGTTTAGCTATAGAGATATGGTTAAGAATAAAGGGGTAAGGATATAACATTAAGGGGTTCGAGTAAAGGGTTAACTGAATTTATTGGTTTAGTGTCACCATTGGAAATGTGTTTAAGGTGTGTTGAGGATTGTTGCAGTTAACGGTTAAAAATAAGAAAAATAAACTTCTCCTTTTCTCAGTAACATTGCACTTAATTCATTTCAATAGAACACACTGCAGTTTCAAAGTGAGCAATTATAAGTGTTAAAAACAAACTGATGCTAGTGCTAGGTATAGAATTCGAATTAAGAAGGTACAACCATAGGTCATCCATAGGGAAGGAGGCGTAACAATAGGCATCAGTCAATCCACGAGGAAAGGTTTGCTGACATTTCAACCAATACACTTTGTTTCGGCCATGTCTTCCTCAGGACATAGACTTTTCATTTAAATGACAATCCCAGGGCAGCTGAGGAGGATATGCTTGACTTAAGAAATGAATCCAAACATGAATGGAGAATGTCGCTTTCATGCATTTAGTCGCAGTCAGCTATAGTTCCAAGATGCATCTTTTCTTGACTCCATTGTAGGAGTGAAACTAGTAAACCAGGAACACATAAAAAAAACCCACCCTTCACTTGAGGGCCTGCAATGCTGATTACACACATGCCTCAGTCCCAGAACCTCAGGTTGAATTTTGGATATCCCTAGTAAGGCACTCAGAGAAAAGGTGAGGAGTTTATGAATTGAATCATGACCAAACTTAGCAAATGCCGGATTGGACTGATTACTTCCCTGGAAACTCTTGCATGCAGATTACGATATTCCTCATTCCTCTTCTCTCCTTGCCTCACCGTTCTCTCTTCTTCAGTCTCGGACCCACACGTGATGCTGTGTAGAGCTCAAGGGACACAGATTTAGAAATATTTCAAGTGATGTTAGAATTCTGAATTGGAAATAAAAAGCGGTGTCTTATCCCACTCCCTTCATCTGTCTGTACAGGTGTGTACCTCTGTGTTAGGTGGGTTGGATAAGAGAGGGGCACCTCTATTGTGGTGGTGTTGAGACTTTAGTTAGTGCAAAGCTCAGCAGGTTCAATGCTAAGACGATTTGCTGTATTCCAGCATGCGCTGCAACACCACTTCCATAACAGCAGCTCTTTCTGTGGATGGGACACCATTTTCTTAGCATTGTCCCTTCTAATTCTCACAAAGAAATGTTTTGTGTAAAACAGGCAATGTTGCATTCAGCAGAAACAAAAGCATTTGGTTTAATGCAATCTGCAGTGTGCCTTTCTTTGATCTGTGAATTCTAGTTATCTCCACACACTGGGCCTCTTGAGCACCTCTCTCCACTTAGAAACAGCCTTGCAGAACTGTATTTTGTATTGTGATAGAGGGGAGAGTGGGGTGCATCGTGTAGGGACCCTACAGATCTAAGACCCCAGACCCCCTTGGGGACCTTTCAGGCTAGAAATAGCATCAAACCTATGTAATCAGTGACAGGCCCATACATGGAGACAGATACGTGCTGAAAGACAGTGGGTTCAGCAGAAACAGGCACGCCACATCTACTTCAGTTTCAGAAAGCTTGACAGAACATCACATGGTTAGTTCAGCTGAGCTGCTGCATGAAAACAGGTCACCACAATGTTCATCTGCTAGGGAAATGAGCAGAGATGCTTCTCACATTAGGGCCCGCTTCCCCTTTATGCACTACGGTTTCTTACACTCTTGTGTGAACATATACACAGGATGAGACACCAGGCGCTGCATCCTGTCCTAGAACATTTGCTGATGAACATGTGCACGCTTCTGCAGAAAGCGCACGTAAAGGTCAGATAATTTGGCCCAACTCGCATTTAGCAAGATATAACCACATGCTGTGCAGTCATGTAAACATATTTTTGCTTCGCCTTAATTCTGAGAACAGAAACCCACATGGGGGATTTTTGCTTAACTTGCATGGAAACTGAAAAAAGTTCAATAAGTTTTGAAACTGTATGTTTGCTGTTTAGGCGTATAAATATTGCTGCCTGTGTGCAGTACTTCGGACATCAGGTTTTGATCTCCTAGGAGGTCATTGATCTCCTCAGCTGTATTTGATTAAACCTATATTACTCTGCCAATTGTGCCTTGTTTTTGTTTAGCGGATTTTCCTCCAACAAATTGGCGAGCAATTAACCAGGAGTTCCACTCGGCCTCACCGATTGCCACCATCCAGAATACCGCTTATCCCCATTGAGTGGAGTGTGCATTTTGAAAAAAGGTAAGCAGACACCGATTTCATTAAAGTTCTGCCCATTCCCAGGGGCGGGTAGAACTCGGAGTTGGCATCATTAAGGTGAGGACAGTGCAGACTTAATTCCTTTTTTTATAAAAAAAAGGTTGGCATTGTATTATGGATGATTTTGCTATTTGCATGCAAGATTGTGTGTTAGTTGCATGACACAATATTTAGTGTTTCCGGTGGTAATTCCGGAAGATACAGCGACATCGACTAAACAGTCGAAATTGGACAAAGGCAGAATAAGACTTGAAACTGGGTCTCCCAGTTTATGTTCTGTCGGGGCAGTAAAGCGACGGCTGTGCTGGTTTCATCAGACTTTACCCCGAGTTAGAACAGAATACTCAAGTCGCTTTTGCAATTCCAGACCTTAAGTCTGGAAGTCGCAATTTGTAGTTACAAATAGTGAAAGTTTATCCCCTCTATGAATGCGGAGGAAGTGACCAATAATTATTGCCCTAGTATGTAGTTTAGGATTGATGAATATCTTTTATATACATTTAAATTGAATAGTGGCCACAGAGTCATGTCATTTTTATGTCACCTAGTGTAGCTCCAGGGTTGGTTATGTTGTCAAGGACAGATAGTGAAACATTGGCCAAATGCCCCAGTGACCTCCATACTAACCAATATAGATAGAGAAGAGGCACAACTAGACATTAATAACATTTTTGGTGTATATGAAGTAAAAACTAAAACATCTTGGAATTGGGGAAACATCCTGCCTGATAAACAGGGCAGGACAAATGTAAAGTGAACCTTCTTTTACAAAGATATTCATTGTAACTCTTCATGTGTGACACTGGTGCCACCTTGTGGCCAGTGACAGACATTATTGAAGTCAATAACATTTCAGTGGGACCACAGACAGCCGTTGTGTTGTTCAATCCCCGAAATAATAACAAACTCGCCCCTAATATTTTCACGGATGGATTTTAGGATATGAGTAATACACAAACACCACAAATAGTTGTTGAGTATTCACATTAAAAAACAAAGCCAGGACTAAATATAAGACCAGTTCCACCAAAGAGACATGGGGTCCCCTTTAAAACACATGGTTAATGTGTTCCCCAGAGATAAGGCTAGGATAGAAAAACACTGTAAAGAATGGTAAAAGGCAACATTAAAACATGGTCATGCCTGGCCCCAAGATGGCACATTTGAAGACACAAAATTAGACCACATGAGTACTTTCTTGCAAGGCAAATACACAGGGTCTAAATTGGAAAAAAGAAACACCACCATAGCCCTATGACAGGTCTTCTGAGAAATTAAAGATGAGCGGATTGATGGTGACTATTTAACACTCCCACAACACCCGACCTCCATAACGGACACTAGGGAGGGAACTACAGGCCCTTAAAATACAAGGGATGTAAATGGTACAATCAGATGAAGAACACACCATGCAGTAGGTTTCCGCAACTCGGTAGTCACCACACCCTCTGGGTCTCCAGCAGAGTCTTTACACTCAGTCCAAATGACCCCCCAAACTAGGAACACCTGTACCCCTAGAGACCTACAGGACAATGTTGGAACTAAATTGGTGGGGCATGTGAACACACGTTTCACCGTACTCATGGACCATAAGTTCCCTGAACAGAAGGAGAAAGACGATGACAACAACGACAATAATAGGAAATTAAGGGACAGGGACGACAAGGTTTCACTTATCTCGTCAGCCTCTGGCTCCCAGAAAGGCCTGACTATTCCTGGACAAGTAGTAGCAGGTGTCCCGCAAACGTTAGGACAGCAACACGGTCAGACACGAACAGGAGAATGGGTAAAGGGTCAGGCACAGAAGGCAAGTTGAACTAGACTATAGTAAAAAATGAACAAATGACATCCTAACAAGTGCAAGGAAGTGCCTTGAAAGGATACAATGTTTAATAGAACAACAAAGGGGTCACTTTTCAAAGTTGGAAGGAGGTGAAAATGACGACGATTTGATAACAGCCCCACCCAAGCAAAAAGAAACAGGAGAACTGAGGTAGACAATTTACAGTTTGACAGGTATCATGGTCAGCCCTACACAGGGACGTTTGACATTGGAGGACATGTGACATTACGAAGGGACACATTGGGTCAGTACCCAGTACACCCGAACTGCCAGACAGAAAAGGACTAACTCCAAATGAGATAGTGGCTGAGGAAGAAAATAGTTGGTATAATGTTGTCCCTTTCACTGACAACTTAGCAGGTTGGACAGAAGGCCTGGTACCACAGATGATGCCACGGTCACGAGAAGGTTCCTTCGAACCCCGAGACATGGCACATGTGGAGATGTGAATTTTTCAGGGCATAGGGGATGAGGAATGGGACTATCTCTACATGCAGAAGAGTCTGCAGGTTTGGCAAAAATACGCCGGAAAATATGATTCAAGGAATCCTGAAGGCTTAGTTGACGCACCTCTGTCCCATATGCCCCAGGTGTACAAAAGACAGGAGTGCGACTTTATGTACCATGGCCCCATATGGACAAAGAGAATCCTTGGAAAACAATTGCCACCACTTGTAGAAGGGGCTGGGAAGTGGATAGCAGCTCTCAAAAAACACACTGCTGGGAGTACTCTTGCAATAGGTGATTAAGTTCCCTCATAGGAGATGAGACAGACACACTTTTTAAGACAGCAGGAGTACAGGACGTGACACTGACTGACCCTAAATGTGACGGGTCTTCTTTTAATAACTACAGAAGAATTGTTTGGAGACAATTGAGAAAAATGTATCTAGACATGCCAGTGATTGGATCCCTTATGGCACAGACAGTACAGTCAAATGAGGATCCAGCCCAGTTCCATAGCAGAATGAAGGAACAATGGAGACAGGAAATTGGGGAAAGTTGGGACGTGACTGGAGGGAATGCAGTACTGTTTTATAAAATAGCGAAAAAGGGACTACCAGCTGAAGTACAGGACAAACTAGACAACATAGTGGCCGTAGATGCCAAACCATGGACAGAGATACAAGCACACATAATATACTTCTGTAAGAAAAGGCAGGAAAAGAGCTAGAAAGACAAAATAGAATAAGCAGCAGCCAAATTGGTCCAGCTGAAGTTGGCCAAGAAAAAGGAGAGACAAATTGCCATTGGTGCTATTAAGTTAGCCGCAGTATCCCTGGGTGTACCTCCTGCAGACATCCCAGTGCAACCCCAGCATTTATATATGCCCAGGGAAGAAATAACATGAATGGAAGAGGAGGGCGAGGCAGTTTCGTGGGAAATAGATCAAACACATTGCAGAGTGGACAGACGTGCCACTATTGTGTGAAGGTAGGACACTTCATTAGGGTCTGTAGGTCCAAAAAGAGTGATGAACGTAACAACCTGGAAAGGGCAACATATGGGTAACCAGTGGCACCACCTCGTGGCATCATGACAATCCACAGTAACCCTCCAAGTGATATATCTCCCTCAGCCCCAATTGCAAATGCAATATCAACCGCAGTTGCAGCCCCAGCAACTATAGCAACTCATGCCCCAAATACAGTGCGGGCCACAACCAATAATGCAGGCTGCCTTACAACAACAGAACTCACAAGGAGGGGTAACCCCTTCCAGCAAAATTACATGGGAGGATATGCCCAATGAAGGTGCCCACAGAGTAGTAGTATGTGTCCAGTCTTATCGGTACCCACAGACCAGACGAGAAACCCACTGACGGTAGCCATTAATGACAAGGAGTACAGCTTTCTCTTCAACACTGGGGACACCAGGTCCTGTATCCATGAGAGAGGACTCACACTGTCAGATTCATCAATGGACACACTGGGGTTCTCCGTGGCTGTGATGAGGGTTACATTCACTAAGCCTTTGGAGATGGAACCAGGGGGGAAGGTATGTTGACGGCAGTCTCTTATTCTCCCCTGCTGCCCCTGCCAACCTGTTAGGACGCGATCTTATGGCAAAATTAAACATGTCCATCTGCTTTGAAGAGGATGAGACTATGATATGTTGTATATCACACAAGCGGGCCATTGGAGATTTAGAGACCTGCAAGAGTTGACTAGCCTACTTAATCTATGAACCACAAAAAGAAACCCTTGGGTCTGTAGATACTGCTATCATAGCTGGAGACCTAGCCCTAGTGGAGTATTCCTTTTAAACAACAATTTCCCTCACCCACTGTGGGTGGCATACTTCATCATTGGGAACCTCCTTGTACCGTGATGCCTAGTCACGGTACGGGCTACAGCCCCCTCTCTGAGAGGGAGGAGCTCAGGGATGTTTTTTGAACAAGAGGTATAATTAATACCAGAATGATGAGCTATAGGTGGTGAGGGCAGCAGAGCAAAGTGAAAGTAATAGTTAAAACTAGCTACAGGGTCCGCCAATTCCTTTATTAGTGCTTCCCTGGGCCAGGATAAAACACAGGGCACTGCAGGGAAAGATTAAAACCGCTTTTAGTTAAAAAAAAAAAAAAAAAAAAAGTTGACATGTTTCAGCCTATAACCCTCAGCACAGGTGTTGCGGCTTTCTTCTGGACCTAAATTCAGTGCTGCTGCTCAATGTGCTCAAATCAAAACAAATTATGACATACACAAAACTGTCCAGTGATCCTGTGAGACATCACAAGATGAAAGATTCACTGGCGGTAACCTGCGAAAAACGTGCAGAAGGTTTTTATGTGAACATTTATTTCTAGAAAGACAAGGTTAGGACAAAACAGCTAGGTCAACAGTCCTACTCAGAATAACACACATGATATTTCTGTGTATAGAGAGAACAGTTCATGGGCATCGACAGGATAACATATCCCTGCCATATTCCCCCATTACATGCAAGCTCGATGCCCCTCGTCAACTGCAGTAGGTGGAGCAAAACATTGATATAGACATCCATAAGAGTAATTCCATACAAGGGGTGAGGTTTCCCTGCTAGTGTCGGGAGTCGTGACTCAACTCACCTTGGCATGAGGCTCAGGTTGCTCTCTGTCCTATATGGCAATCATAGGGAAGAGACAAGAGAATTCCCTAAAATACGCAAAGGGGGAAAGAGGAAGGACTCAAGGTATTTGAAGGAGAAAGATATGTGGGAATGCACATAAATACATCATTGTGCTGTGTAAGTGTTGTGAAAATGTGCTAGGTGGAAAGAAATATCGATAAAAATCATAATTGAGGCATTTGCCTGAGCTATGTGGCAAGAATGCACCAAACGGCTAAAACATGCAGAGGTAAGCCCAAAGAAGGACTGGGCAGTGAGTGATCCGACATGTACCTCTGAATTAAATAGTACTCCAAAATAAAAGGTCAAAGAAGCGCGGACCCCTTAATTGAAATAATGGGGCTGTGATCCCTCTAGAGAGGCATGCAGAATGTCGAAGTATGTTAGTTCCAATTAAAGCAAAGTAAAACAAAGCCCTATCCGGCATCAAGTTCCCACTGTATGTAGTATGTGCTCTACCAACTACTGATTTTAGAAAAAATTATATATGGTGGGTGTTGCACCAATACCTTCTTTCAGAAATACGATCGGCCGCTCGCTATGCCATGGAAGAGGACACTGGCCGAGGCAGTGGCAGGGGCCTATATACTAACCCTGGGCGTAGTTTGCGTAGTAGCACTTCAGGTAGCTACGTGAAGTACATTTTGAACTACACGTAGCTATGCAAATTGCGTAGCTGTGTGCTTGACTGCACTGTACAATAATTGCCAAAGGCATCTTGCACAGTGCAAGTTAAGATAAAATAATTATCTCTGTCTTTATATGCTAAAATGCATATAGCATTTCACAAAAGTGAAATCAATAAATTAACAAGCAGTGAGAGAGGTGATGATTTTGGTATCCTCCCTAACCTAGGGAGAGAACCAAGCAGATGCCTTGAAAACAAAAAGCACATCTTTTGAACGATTCAGTGGTGGTCCCATCCTCTTAGGACCACCCCAAGCTCAGTTATTGATGTATTAATAATTTCAATGCTTTTGCATTTGACTCGTGAGGGACATCTAGTAACGACTAGTTGAACTGCAGCTCTTTGTAGAATTATTTTGATATTGGACACTATAATATTCACTGCCCACTGCTAATCTCGTCCCATAATGCTTTGCAGGGCCTTTGGTTGGGATTGTATTTTTGCCCATAACTGTGCTTGGGGTGGTCCTAGGAGGAAGGGACCACCACTGAATCGTTCACATGATATGCTTTTTGTGTTCAAGGCATCTGCTTGGTCCTCCCCCTAGGTTAGGGGGGAACCCAAAATCATCACCTCTCTCATTGCTTGATATTTTCATTGTCAAAGTTCACTTTTGTGAATTTGTTATATGCTTTTTTAGTATAGAAAATTGCTTTAACAAAGCATTTGTATGTGTTTAATATACTGCTGCTACGCCGATTAGCAGAGTTTTTACTCTGCTACGTGCAATGCAATTTGCGTAGTGTGTTGTAACACAAACTTTGCATGCTCCGTGAGCGTAGCAAAGTATTATGCCCAGGGTTACTATATACAAGTTTTTAATTGGCTCAATGTGGACCTGCTGTGTCCACATGATACACGCTGCGCTTCTTCCGGCGGCGTTTTAGTCAGGTAATGCTAGGCTGCTGGGAATTGTAGTTGCAGCCATGTTTCTCAGCAACCATCTCATCACGTGCTATCGCCTTCTTCTAAGGAATCTTGGTTACGGTGACCTTATGTAAGGGCGCGACCCGCTCTTTGTCAAGCTCATAAATCCCAAATCCCGAGTGGCCGGTCAAAATTTGCTTTTAAAGAGGTGCTTGGGTTGGGCTTGAAGGGGTTAAAAAGATAGGTATATCTAGCATATTTCCGTGGTTGGTCTCGCAGGAGTTCCGTGATACTGAAACTTAAAAAAATAGGGTCCTTTGGTTTGGCCAAAGGAGCATTTTTTCCTGTTGACCACTTTGGTACCCTGGGACACGGACTGGTCCCACAGTAGCAAGTGATCTGATCGGCTGGCAGCAACAGAGAAGAAAATGTTGCAGCTGCCATTACAAGTCTCGTAGACTTCAAAAAGTTTATAAAATACTGTATAAGGCGGCAGGGTAGAGACAACCTAACCTCACTCAGTTGCAAAATGATCAAGATTATTTCACAAAGCTGCAGTACTTCAAGTGGTTTCTAGTTGTCTGTTTTGAGTAAGAATTAACCGCTGTCCACAATCACAAATTGTTACTAGAGGTCCCTCTCGAGTCGGATGCAAAAGTCTGGATTTCTTTCGCAAAGCTGCAGTATCTGAAGTGGCTACCAGGTGTCCTTATCAAGTCAGTTGCAAAGTTCTTTAATTAACCATCAGAAAGGTGAGGGAGTGTGACCTCAACATATAAATGTGCAAACGCCCTTTTGCTCTTGTAAACATTTGTGCTTGTTTTCCATAGAATAAATACTGTGCCAATGCAGGTTTGTGATGAGTTAGTATTGCAGAGTTCAACAGCTTTCTTGATTTTTATCAAAGTAAATGAAGACAAAATCTATACATAAGTACTAACAGTCGTTGTTAGAACCATGGGCTTATAAATATATATTTACATTTTTTAGATTTATTTTCAAAGTGGATGTATGCATGTGCGTAATCAAAATAGTGTCCTCCAAAGTGAAGGCACTGGAAGGCTGAAGGGGGCTGATTAGTTCTATGCTGTGTGCTATGAGGCAAGAGAGCATAATTCGAGCTAGAGTTGAGCAGTCAAACAGATGAAGAGGGTTGGCTAAAAGCTTAATGTTATTAACACGCTTTAGAGCATGCTCTATTAGATGGCTTTTGTGCTTCCCTCAAGGTCAATTTGCAACTACTTATATATTATTTTGTTCTTGTGATGAATCGTCGCCCCAGACCTAATTACACTCTGTATTTTTTTGCAAGTTTTATGCAACTTTTACTAAACGGGTTTTGCTCCCTCTTTTAACTAAGCACAAGTTTAGTAGATGGAGAGCTGCGTTGATTTTTCTCCAACAACTTGAAGTTTCCCTCACTTGTAAGGCGCTGGGCTCCTTTCTAAAACAAGCATTTGCAATGCAATAGGTCTCGCATTCACACGGTTTTGAGGTATTGGCATTGTAAATGACAATACCTTCTATTTATGTTTTGGGTTTTAAAACATAAATACAAGGCATTGTTATTTACAATACTAATAGCTTAAAAAATGCAAAGAACCTCACCATCTATACCAACAGAAAGGGGCGCTTTAGATATATCAGGTCAAAGAGCAAACACCCCGACTGGCGCAGATGAAAGCACCTCAGAATACTGAACGGACAGCAACTTCACCTGAAAGCAGACATCGTTTGTCACAAAATGAAGGGACCCGTGCACCGGCGGTATTTCATCTCAATGGAATAGGTCTCGCATTTACGCGAGTTTGAGCTATTCACATTGCAAGTAACAAACAATGCCTTTTATTTTTGTTTTTGTTTTTAAAACTTACATAAAAGGCATTCTCATTTACAGTGCCAACAAAAATAAAAGGCATTGTTATTTGCAATGTGAATAGCACTGATTGTATACAGTAACCGCAGTATCCCCTTGTTTGTTATAACATAAGTAAGGCTCCCAGTTTTCAGTTTTTACTGATGTTTACAGATTTGACAGATGTTTACAGACGCATGCGCGCGAAGGGCAGACGGTGCAACAGAACAGGTGTTCTAATGCAATATAGTGATCACTCCATATCAACACCCTCACCTTTTACTCCCGCCCCTGCGCTCCTGCTGACTTCTCTGCACTTCGACCTGTAAGGTTGTAAATGCAGTGCGTATTCAGTGCAGTCTGGATCAGGTAACGGCAGCGACGCTCCGGGCTCCAGCTATGTCTGGCTCAGGAGAAGCCTTAGACCAAGGTGTTGCACTATGTGATTACACCTTTGCAGCACAACTGAAGCTGTGCGTGTGTTGCTCGGGGTGATGACATGCTCTTATAGACAAACAATGAGGAGAATGGCAGAGAAAACAAGAAGAGGTTAGCACACTGTTGGAGGCGTGGAAAGGTTAATGATTGTCACGCGGAAGAAGTGAATCCAGAGAACTCTCTCGATCCCTCGTATCTCCGATCTCATCCTGGGTGGTGCCGGAGGCTGTTTTGCCCACGTAGAGGTGGGCGAGTCAACACAATAACAAGGAGAGCCGAGGCGGAGCCGAGCCAAAGGTCTGGCTCTGATCTTAGAGCATGTGCACGAGCCAAGGCCTGATAATACGCCTTATGTAAATCACAGGACAAGCCACGTAAATTATGATAATGTCTCTTCGAAGTTCAAAGGGTGTATTTCCTTAACTGGAAACGTTTACTATAATAGGCACACTATAGCACTGCACTGAGAAGTACTCATTAAAAGTGATCATTTTGTACAACTGAACTCACATATTCGAAGGTGCTTTTTTATACACGATAATACATGAAAAGGAGTTTTGGTGAAATAAAATATTTGCTTAGAATCACACGATTTAAGCAGGGAAGCCGCTATTGCTCCAAGTTTTCTGGTTTCATTCTGTACAAATCAGCCAGTAAATGGGTTTGTATTTGGCTTTTCTTATGTTACAGATTTGTTTTTACTTCTTAACACACTCTACTGCAGTTTTTAAAATATGGGGGCATATTAGCAAGACCGGCGATAAAATTGTCGCCGTTTTAGCGGCAGGAAACTGCCGCTAAAGCGGCGATAATGGGCTTGCTAATATGCGTTATAGAATTCAATAGAAGCCCAGGTTAGATGTCCTGCACATCTAACCTGGGCTTCTATTGGAATTCCATAACGCATATTAGCAAGCCCATTATCGCCGTTTTAGCGGCAGTTTCCTGCCGCTAAAATGGCGATAATTTTATCGCCGGACTTGCTAATATGCCCCAATGTGTGAACTTCACCCAAAGGTATTGGAGGCGCTCTACGTGAGCACTGGTTACATTACACAAGGTCACATGCAGTGCTTTAAATGGGAAATTAGAAGTGCCGGTACCCACTAATTAGACTGGGTGGGTAGTTAGGGGCGTGTCTAGGGGCGTGTCTAGGGGCGTGGCTGCGAGCCAGGAATTTAACAATAGCCACATAAGTAAGCTTTAATGCAAATGCTCTGATTGTCATGTAAAGCGCTTAAATGCCCATGGGCCAAATTCGCGCAAAATCAAACTGCCTCCTTACATAAGAGACATGGCAAGCATCAGCTTCTATGTCATAGGTGCAGAGCCTAATTTTTGGCAGTTTGATATTGCGCGAATTTGGGCCATGGGCATTTAAGCGCTTTACATGACAATCAGAACATTTGCATTAAAGCTACTTTTTTAAGACCCCTGGTTAAAGGAGTTGTCCTGAATCACAGGATGATGAGCCGACGACGGGATTCGACCCTGGTTCTTCAGTTCAACTCTCGGCACCTCTGACCATATCCTCATTCTTGTTGCGATGCCAATGAGAATCAGAGGCGCAACTAGAGTCAAATTTCGGGGGGGAGGGGGTGGGGGTGGGGTGTTGGGGCTGATTCTTCCAGCAGTATGCAGAGTGGAGCTGCAGGGGATCTAAGAAGGGGTGAGAAACAACAAAGCCTCGTTAAAAACGCAATTGGTCTTTTAAAGACCTGTGAAGTACTCGGGTGCGGCTGTGTGTGCTCCCGGGAAGCTGTCTCAGCCGGGCTGACCCACACGATGGGGGAGTGGGGTGTCTGAAGCCCTTTGATCCTAATGGGCGTTGCGCGCCTGATGAGAACCTAACACTGCAGGAGCACCCCAGCGCAGAAATACACAGGCTGTTGCCAGCCAGAGCAGCACATAAACACGCACCATCTGAAAGGGTCATTTTCAGTTTTCACGTTGCACGTACCCGTACTTTAGGACCCGAGCCCTGCTGCTTCATGGAGTACCGGTACTCTCCTTGCCCGCAAATAAGTTCCGGTACTCTGGGGGAGAAAACTGAGAAGTGCCGGTACTCAGTACCGGTGAGTACCGGCCCATTTAAAGCACTGGTCACATGCATTGTTTATAAGTACGGGAGATTCAGTGATTTGCGAGTTCCATAGTGGTCAGTTCTGGCTGCAACACCAGAACAAGCATTTGCAATGCAATAGGTCTCGCATTTGCGAGAGTTTGAGTTATTGGCATTGTAAATAACAATGCCTTTTATTTATGTGTTTTGAAAACCTGCAAGTGGTGCGTAAACCCGCATTTTGTACTGATAGTCGTTGCTTACGTGAAGCAAGGCTGGCAGTAAAAGAGGCGCAGTTACTTACTGCCAGCCGTGTTTCTCATAAGCAGCGACTATAAGTACAAAGTGCGTGTTTACACACCACTTGCAGGTTTTCAAAACACATAAATAAAAGGCATTGTCATTTCCAATGCAAATAGCTCAAACTCTCGCAAATGCGAGACCAATTGCATGTTTAATTACTAATCGTATAATAGACAACAATATTGTTCCTCAGTGATTATTTTTCTGTGATTTGTTTTAGGTTTCTTAATAATATACTTTAAAAACTTCCCATAATTTGCCTATCCCTTTCCCCAATCCCAATTGGACACAAGGCGCGAGTCATGGCCTTCGGTCAGGATTATGTCCCAGTACTGCAGCATGTGCGTGCTAGCCTCTGCATGTGGCCAGGCCCAGCAGTACTGAGCTTAGGGTATAGCTCTCAGCCACTTCCTATATCCAGTATGCATTATTAAGAACTTACTGGGCATGTCTCTGGACACAGGGCACAGAGCACAGACCATAGACTCTGCCCCCGTTGCTCAGTGATTATTATGCACAGCCTGCAGCCATGGCCACTGATAATGCAACCATGACATTGGCCCAGTATCAGAGACCTTAGTGTATGCTGAGCATGGCCTTCGGCCAGGATTATGTCCCAGTACTGCAGCAAGTGCTCGCTAGCCTCTGCCTGTGGCCAGGCCCAGCAGTACTGAGTTTAGGGTATAGCTCTAAGTCACTTCCTATACCCAGTATGCATTATTAAGTACTTACTGGCCATGTCTCTGGACACAGAGCAAAGACCATAGACTCTGCCCCCATTGCTCAGTGATTATTATGCACAGCCTGCAGCCATGGCCACTGATAATGCAACCATGACATTGGCCCAGTATCAGAGACCTTAGTGTATGCTGAGCATGGCCGCGGCCTGCATCACGCCCAGTGAGTACTGTGCATAGTGCTTGTCCTTGGGCTCTATAACATGTCCAGTACTGATTCCTTCACTATCTGGTGGACATGGTCTAAGATCATGCCTAGCATGTAGTTTTAGGGCCTCACCACATCTTTTTTTCCTATGACCAATCCCTGCAACCCTTTCAAGCTAAGATTTATGTACCTGTGTACTTTTTTGTCTATCAAATGGGACTTAAGTAATTAGAAGTCTTTACTTTATGCCGATGGTTGCAGGTGTGGGCCGTGACACTTATTTTTGGGGACTTGTGTTTCATCACAAAAGCTAGAGAGAGAAAGACAGAAAATGTAAAAAGGATGGAGAGAAAAATAGTAAAGCCTTGGCAAAGGGAGAAAGAAAACTGTGATGAAAAAGAACCTGCAAGAGTGAAATAAGGATGTGGAACGAAATGGAATAAAACCTAGGCTCCCTCAATATTCATGAGATATAAAAACGGTATTTAATATAAAGCGTGACTCAACCATAACTACAGAGATTATGTCACTGCCTCTGAAACACACAGAGGTCGAACATATTTTAAGACCTCGGCATATTCAGTATATATAAAACATTTGGGGAATACAGGCTCAGAATAAAGCTGGGGCATTCCGTGATCAGTGAGAGGCTGCTGCTTGCTTCACATGAGTTATGGCTCTCTGGCCTCACTAAACAATATCCCAGGCTTGTGTGGCTCATCTCTGGGACTCATTATGTCACGTGTCCTTCTTTAAAGTCACTGGAGTACAGTTCAGATTGCTGCGCAGCACAGGTCACTGCAAGCCACTGAAAAGCGCTGCTTACACTGGTGTGCTTACAAATAGTGCCTGCTACCCCTTACAGCTTTGTAGCGCTTTGGAAAACAATTATTGCGATCACCCATGTTCATATTTTGAGCATTTTGTTGGGCGCACATGAAATGGAAGTGCCTCCTGTTGTTTTAAAAGAAAACAGGCGTTATAATCTATTTCATACTCCTGTTATCTAGCTCCAAAGAATGAAAGGTTGAGATGTATTAAACCTCTGAGCTTTCTACAGCCCTTGGTCTGAGGAATCAAATGAGTATTTCATGCTTGAAATAATTAGGGTGAGGGAAAAAAGTGGAAATGGCAAATGATATTGTTATGAAAACTACTAACCATTGGTCCTGAAGACGGCAGAATTATTAGGTATGTGTAAGTAATGTTAGAAAGCACTATCCTCTGTCCGTGCCGCTTCATTGCGCCATCTCCTGATTTTATCGTTTTGTACTCGAGAGGTACTGTACTATCAGACAATTAAAGTGAGATTTACCATCCAACAATGTAATAATATCCCTTATTTCTAGAGCCTCTTTCATCAGAAATGGTCTCTTGATGCACTTGCACAGAAGTTTCGAAATATGATCCCAAACGAAAGAAGGTTTAGTGTTAGAACATAACATTCGAGAGTTCGGAGTCTGATTCACAAAGTCGGTGTTTTGTCCTCTCATATGTATAGTTGTGGGGGCTTCGTCGAACGTTTGAACTTCACGCCCCCTCCTTAAGTATCGGGGCAGAATATGTTTAACTTCGACGGGCCTCACTCAACTTAAATGTATCTTTAGTCGATACATGAAGTGTTATTGTGGCCTGTAATATTAACGCATGCTGTTTGCAGTGCAGTAAAAAGACGAAACTGTAGCAAGCGCTATATAAAATGGAATTCTTTTTAATAAGGCAGAGTTATGTACGTAGCACAGACATAATGTTTAGCAACTATTCTGTCTGCATCGAGAACGGATGGTGGGGCAGACGAAACGTAGAGTTACTTGTGCATGTTCTTACACTGGTGGTTTCTTTTATCCCCTCCTGATTTGTCAAAGGCAACCTGAAGCTGCTGACGACTCCCTGCGGCGCTGTCAGAGGAAATGCAGTCGCATCACATTCCGGCGGACAGTCTGTGTACTTAACAGGCAGTGTTGTGGGAGGGGTTGCAGAGATGGGTGAAGGTGCCGCGCAAGGGTAGCTGGAGTGGCTTGAAGAAAAACACAATGAAAAGTACATTAATATAATTCAAACAGTGACTGGGGCATTTGGGACGGCCAACACCGACCTACGAACTCCAACATGGCGACAGCAGAGAGAGCGGCGAGGGCACTGCAGGAGGAATGAGAGGGGGGCAGGGCGAAAAGGGGCTGGTGAGGCCGGCCCTTAGTGCGTCACTCAGTAAAGCCCAATGTGCTTGAATGTAGGAATGTAATTATACAGGAATAGGATTGGCCAGTATCATGACGGTCTTGCGACTTTAATTATATCCTTGCGCATGCCCTGCAGCCACCATTACAAATCATAATGGTAGCGATTTTCTTAGCAGATTGACACGGCGCGTTGATATTTATGTAAATCATTGTGGTCATGATTCTCTTTTCGTGGTGGCAGGGGGCGGAAACAAGCACACTCCTACACAGCAAATGTAATGAGCGAAGCACATGATTGACAGCCTTGCTGCAGGCCGAGCGTTGGGAGCCGACAGCTTAATAAACAAGAAGCTCCTTACCTCCGTTTCTGAGCATTTTAGTGGCGATGGGCTGGTCTGTCAGCTCCAGCGTCCTCCACTGGATCAGTTGTGCCTCATCCATGCTGTCGAGGCTGCCCTAGGAGTGTCCGCTCTAAACCAACTGCTGCGCGCTATGTTGTAGGGGCGGTCATTGTTGGTGCATTGTTTCCACTGCAGTTTGCGTTGGGTAAGCAGTGTCCTGGTCCTGCCTCCCCTTGGACTGCGATTTTGAGAAGTTGCAGTTACAGTGCACATGTGTGCACACGTCTTTGCGGCGGCCGTGTGAAGTTCGGCATTGGGGCACTGCGCCCGATCTACTGTAGAAACACACGTTACGTGTGCCACAGAGCAACGATTTTGATTTGGGTTTGTGAAAATGAAAGCGATGAACAACACCTAATTAACCAAGCCCCGGAGACGCTGTGCGTGTTTTTAATAAGGAAAGCTGCCCGCTCTTCCCTGCACACTTCCCATGCCTGCTATCTACAGCACAGGACCGATTAAAATAAATCTAGGAGGGCTGCGGCTGGCCGGTCTGTGGAAGTGCTCGCAGCTGCAGGGAGCAGACCTAGGCAGCGTGAGGGGCGGAGAGCAGCGCGCCAGAGCCAATACTGCCTCGCTCGTCACTGAGGCTAAAATAACTAGCCAGCGTACGTGAAAGCGAAAGTCTCCAGTTACAGAAGCAGGCTACAGCGTGAAAAACAGATGGCACACTGCACTTCAATTAAAAGAAGTGCAAGCAGAGCGGACTAAAACTGTAGTTAGGCGCCGCTGTATCGGGACTACACGGAAGTTAGCAAATGACCAACAGCCAACAGAAAGGGAGATAACAACAACACTACCACAAGTAAGCCAATAGCAAGCAGGAAAACAGATTACATGAAGTTTAAGCCAACATACAGATTACTTTATGTCTCGCTGAGACAGCGCATGCAGCGCATGCGCTGCCAAGGCGATACCTAAAAAGGAAAGGTGGGGGGGGGAGGGGGCGGCAGGAGCCACAGGCAGGTTCAGCTCGTTATGGGAGCGAGGTTCCAACAGGGCTTCGAGCTGAACCAGAGCCAGACCTCAGTCTGGAGCCTGGCTCAAGCTTGCAGTGGCTCACCCACCACCTCTCACGTACCGTGCGCGTGCGTAAGGGACCCTCCATGGTCTTTAGTACCCGGGAAAGGGTGCCGGGTGTCCGCTGAGAGGTGTGTGTAGGGGGAGGGGTACAATACGGCTCCGGATTATGCCTCTGCCGTCGGGGGAGGCCGACAGGCTGTGACCCTCCCCGCTGTCTCCCCCCACCTTCACCCGGGCAGCGCCGCAGCCAGCCGTCGCTGAAGGCTTCTCGTAGCCCCGCGCCCTCGGAGGGGATTTCGGAGCGTGACTAATCGCGCCTGTGTGTTTTTAGCTTTCACTGCAGGCGTCAGCTGCCTCCACTCACGGCGAGAGCCGAGGGTGGAGGGGAGGGAGAGAGTAGAGGAGGAGAAACCAACGTAAGAGGGAGAGCACACAGAGGTTGAGGAAAGCAGAACCAGCGAAGGGAAAGAGCACAGCGAGAAGAAGGGGAGGGCGTTGATGTTTAGGGAGGGCAGACAAGTGACGGAGGAGAGGGAACAGACGGGAGGAGGGTGATTTGAGAGGTGACAGAGAGGGGCAATATGGGAAAGACCTGAGGCGTGAGAAATGAGAAGCGATACGGCGGACAGGGAAGGCAGAGAGGAGATGAAGACGAGCAGAGGTGGCCAAACCAGTCGGAGTAGGAATAGAGAAATATGGCTTATCTGTAAAATTGTAATTCATTTTAGAAGCGTCGTTAATTTTTATGCATAATTGTAAATGATGTTGCATTTTTATGATAAACTGAGTATATATGCTTTTTATGCTTATAGGGTATCATAAACCGAGAATAAACTAATATTTTAATAAACAGTAGATCAGAGGGAGCAAGCACGAGCCGAGAACTGCTGGGGTGGAGAGCCGGAAATGGGTTGTAGGTCAAGGAATGGAGAGATAGCAGAGAGGTGGAGAGCAAGAAGAGATGGAGAGAGAGAGAGAGTGCAGAAGAAAGAGAGTAGGAGAAAGAGGGAGCATGGAAACTGCAAGAGGGGGGGGAGTAAGCAGAGGGGAGAGGGGCAGGTCAGACCGGAAAATAGAGGGCAGACAGAGACAGAAGAGAGGGGGAGCAGAGGGCAGCAGCGAAGAGGGAAGGGGGAGGGGAAGGCTAGAGGGATGGGTACAGGGCAGAGGGAGGGACATGAGAAAGCGAAGGGGAGAAAGGAGGCAGCGGGGAGATGGAAGGGGCGAGGGTACAGACAGAGCGGAATATGTAGAGGGGGTGGAGGCGAGTTTAGGAGAAAGAACAGAGAAAGGACCGAAGAGAGGGGAAGAACAGAGGGGGCGTGAGGGAGAAGAAACAGCAGCGACAGCAGGAGAGAGGAATGAGTCCAGGGGAGCAGGGAGAGGATAAAAGAGTGCGGAGAAGCGAGATCCGAGGGAAGGAAGACGGGGGTAGAGGGCTGGGGAAAAGTAGAGAGCAGGGGAACTCCTGAAACCGGGGATGAGGAGGGGCGTGTGCACTCTGAGGAGAGAGGGCAGAGGGAGTGTGTGGAGGAGGAAGGAGAAATCTGAAAGAGGATGAGAGAGCGGGCGCTGTGATGAGACATGAGAGGCGGGGGCGAGGGTGGGGGGCAGAGAGGAGCGGATGAGGAGATAAAGTGCCGGTCTGAGTTAATGAATGAGGAGAGCTGGGGGTGGTGGGGAAACGGAGGTACGCCTTGTGGAAAAAGACATAAAAGGAACGGGCTGTGGGGGAACGGAGGTACGCCTTGTAGAAAAAGACATAAAAGGGACGGGGCTGCGGGGGAACGGAAGTACGCCTTGTGGGAAAAGACATAAAAAGAATGAAAGAATGGGGCTGCGGGGGAACGGAGGTACGCCTTGTGGAAAAAGACATAAAAGGGACGGGGCTGCGGGGGAACGGAGGTACGCCTTGTGGAAAAAGACATAAAAAGAATGGGGCTGCGGGGGAACGGAGGTACGCCTTGTGGAAAAAGACATAAAAGGGACGGGGCTACGGGGGAACGGAGGTACGCCTTGTGGAAAAAGACATAAAAAGAATGGAACTGCGGGGGAACGCACACTGCCATCCCGCGCTGACCCGTGCGTTTTTACTCACACTTTCCTGCTGCCCCTCTTCACCGGCTGCCTAAGGAGGCTGCTAGCTGCTCCGGGTTCTTTCTGGCTCTGGAAGCCTCCCATGATGCGGGGCTGCTGGCTCTGCAGTGGCTGTCACCGGACGAACGGTCGGTCGCTTCCCGTGCTGGATGGCCTGTGCGTCTCCCGCACCTGCACTGCTGCAGAGCAGCTGCATAACAACTTCAGAAACATGATCACTAAAAAACAACTTCAGAAACATGATCACTGAGTCCACGCCTCCTACAGATAACAAATACCTTCACGACTGCCATAAAGCAAACCATCGAGTCCGGATGGGCCGGACGAAATGGGGAAAGGGCAACAACCAAAAAGCCTCAGTTCCAATCAGAGGCCACCGTTTTACATAAACGATGATGCCAGCCAATGAAAATGAGGGGCGTGGCTTCAAGTCCCCTTCTGAAATCTCCTCATCCACAATATGTCTCACAGAGCGAGCAGCGCATGCGCGCTGCAACGCTAGGCGAGACCTAAAAAGCACTTGTTTTTGCAAATCTATGCTGTTTTAATGATTGAGTTTGTGGACATGTATCAATTGACTTTGATGTCTCTTATGTTCTTCGTAGTACTCCTTTTAACTGTTTTATAATGTTTTTATTGCATTTTGATCATGTATCTTTTATGATCTATTTTCATTAGACTGAAGGATGATTAATTTGAATTTGATAAGCTTACTGTACGATTGTATAGGGAAAACATGAGGTTGGCAACTTTCAATAAATGTCTTGATTACTTTGGAAGATTGTGATGATATTAGTATACATACGTAGTAGATGTCATTGATAAATTCAAGCGCCTTCAACCTTATTCTTAGCAAACAGGTTTTTTGAGTGGCACTATACGTGTGTCAGTAACTGCAGTTACGTATATTATAGTTCACTCCCCCATGTTGCTTCCTGTAAATAAACATGCCTAAGCTGGTTTATGATGACAAGATAATACTGTGGGTTCAATAAATTTCATGATTTCTATCGAAACAGTGATGACACTCCACTAGACAATAAACTTTGATTGAGGTGGATGTGTACATGTGCACACGCAGAGTATCCAGCGGCTAAAGTGGGCTTACCCATCGTCCTATTCTATGTATTGTATTGTATTGTAATTGCATTTATATTGCGCTTACTACTCTTGACGAGGCGTCGAAGCGCTTTTTCGGCGAGTAGCATGCTACTCTGGAACCCATAAAGGTTAGTGTTGAATTAGTATAGTGAAATATGAAAGTCATTTGAGTGGTGGATATGTAAGTCAGTTATTTGAATTGAGAAGGGTAGCGGAGGGATAGAAGAGGGAAAAAGGTTTGCATTTATATAGCGCTTGCTACCCCTGATGAGGTGTAGAAGCACTCTTCCGGCGAGTAGCACGCTACTCTGGAACCTATAAAGGATTAGTGTAGTGAAATATGAGTGGACATGTTAGTCTGTTATTTGGATTGAAAAGGATAGTGGAGGGATAGAAAAGGGAAGGATTTAGACTTTTTTTTTTGGAGGTCATAGCAGTAGGAGGAGGCTTGGTATGAGTAAAAGGGATGTGGAGGGGAAGAGTCAGAGGGAAGGGTTTAGAAAAGGCTTGTTTTGGGTGATCGGTATAGTAAAAGAGGTAATGATGCAAGGATGGGTTGAGTAGGGAAGAGTCTAGAAAGGGTTATTTTGGGGGTCATAGTAGTGGGATGGGGTTTGGGATGAATGAGAGAGTGGATGTAGAGGATATATTGATAAAGGTATAGGGTGAGAAATAGGGTAGTGCGTTGGATATGCTGAATTAGAAGAAAAGTAATAAATATATAGATCCATAAGTACAAGGAAACTACAGAAATGCACAAAGGAAGTAAGTATATGTAGATTAAAGATATTGCTAGAGGTATATGGTGAGAAATAGGGTAGTGCATTGGAAAGAGAAGTAGAAAGACGATTGAGATGAGTCAGAGAGTTTAGGTACAGAATATATTGAGAGAGGTATAGGGTGAGACATAGGGAAGTGCATTGGATATGCTGAATTAGCAGAAAAGTAATACATATATAGATCCAAGGACATGGAAGGGAAGTAGATGCATAAAGGAAGTAAGTATATATATAGATTAAAGATGCATTAAATAAATTCCGGCTTTTAAATGTTGTTGTACTTAAAAATGTATTTTATTTATTTGTTTTAAAACATAATTATTCTACACGTTTACACAAAGCAATACACATATATAGGTAAAAATCTATAGTACAAAAAAATGCTTATATACAGAGGGATATGCTGTATATTTCTATCTGTTTGTGTATGGTGCTTATGTGGGGAAGAGCCAATTCTTGAGTAGTTTTCTGAAGATAAGGTGGTTGTCTGTGGATCTTATGTTGGGGGGGTAAAGAGTTCCATAGTTTGGCTGCTTGAACAGAGAAGGATGTGCCACCCATGGTTTTTTTCTTGTATCTTGGGATTTTGAGGCGAGGTGCCACTCTAGAGCGGAGGTTCCTTTGTTAAATGTGTTTGGTGATTTTATTCCTGATGAAGAGCGGTCCGGTTCCATGTATCGCTTTGTGAGTGATACAAAGCAGCTTGAACGTGGATCTCATGGCAACCAATGCAGGGCTTTCAAGGCAGGGGAGATGTGGTCTTGCGGTTTGATATGTGAGAGTAGTCTGGCAGCCGAGTTCTGAATCCGTTGTAGTCTTTTCATGGTCGTTAAAGATGATCCGTGGTAGAGGCTATTGGCGTAATCGAGTTTGGACAGAACAAGGGAGATGGTAGCTTGGACCTTGTGTGGAAATCCCATATGGGGCAAGATTCGTCGCAGTGTTTTTATAGTAACAAAGGTTGATCTTGCTAGTTTGTCCACTTGGGCATTCATCGATAGCTTGGAGTCCATGGTCATTCCGAGGTTTCTTATTTCCTTCGATACTTTAGGCGGTGATCCCAGTTCATCAGGCCAGGTGGCGAGTGGGTCATAATGTTTCCAATTGCCACACGTGAGTATTTCCGTTTTGGAAGCATTCAATTTGAGATGGCTCCACGTCATCCATTGATCCACGGCTCTGAGACAACTGAAAAATGGCGAGTTTCCAATGTCTTTGGGGCATTCCAGTTGAAGGAGTATTTGCGTGTCATCTGCATAGTTATAGCAGGTGAGGTGAAATCAATTGATCAATATCGGTAAAGACTTCATGTAGATGTTGAAAAGCATGGGCGAGATGATAGAGCCTTGAGGGACCCCTGCTTTTGTGGAGTATGGCTTGGACGAGAAAGGTGGGATATGGATGACATTAGTTCTGTTGCAAAGGTAGGATGCGATCCAGTCTAGAGCAGTCCCCTCTATGCCGGCTTCGTAGAGTCTTTGTGCCAGAGTGTTATGGTCAACCGTGTCAAAGGCAGCAGAGAGGTCCAAGAGGAGTAGCGCAGCAACCCCGTTGCAGTCAACTGTGTTCTTCGGGTCATCCCAGATGGCAAGGAGGGCAGATTCTGTGCCTCTTCCAGGACGAAATCCCGTTTGGAAGTCTAAAAGTATGGCATTGTCTTCAATGAATTGTGACATCTGGGCCAACGCTGCTCTTGCTATCAGTTTGCCCAGGAAAGGTCCATTTGTAATGGGTCTGTAGTTGTCAGGGTTCAGTGGATCCAAGTTTGTTTTCTTCAGTAATGGGCGTATGTATGACTTTTTGAGTTCTTCTGGAAATATTCCGGTAGTTAAGGAATCGTTGATGATTCTTCTTACTGGAGTGGCAGCAGAGGTTGTTAGAAGAATTGTCTTGAAAGTTTGCGGTGGACACAGTTCAGAAGGGCTTCCTGGCAGGTCTGCTTGCTTTGACCAGGTCCATAAATTCATTGAGTGAAATGTGTTGGAAGGAACGGAGAGGCTGGGTTAGAGTATTCTTGGATTGTTGTGTTGGAAAACGGTCAGCAGGGGGCCTTGTCTTTGTTTTAAGTATGAGTCCAACGTGTCTGCTTTGTCCGTGTAATGATTTGCCAGTTTGTCTGTGAAATCTTGAGTAACGGGATGAGCTCCTTGTAGGCAATTGGGTTTTTGAAATTCATTGAGTATTTTATAGAATTCTTTATTTGCAAATTTAGCATTTTGAATTATGTCTAAATAGTACCTTTTCTTTGCTTTTTTGATAGCTGACTTGTATAATCTGTTAATTTTCTGTAGGCGAAGTTTGTCTTGATTGGTGTTTGTTTTGAGCCAGGCACGATGCAGCTTTCTAATTTGTTGTTTTATGTCTTTTATCTCTGTATTTCTCCAAGGTGCTTGTTTTCTTTTGTTCTGTTGTGTGGTTTTGAGTGGTATCAGGATATCAAAAGCTTCCTTTAGCCACTCCTATAGTTTTTTAACAAAATTTATTGTTTCCAGATCTGTACTGGATGTTAGTTGTGTTTTTAAGTGTTCCAAATTGAGTTTGTTCCATGGTCGGTAGGTGGATGCACGTAAGGTGGTTTTAGGTGCGGCGCTTAGTTTTGTTTTATGTTGGAAAGAAAACAAATGGTGGTCTGACCACGTGATCGGAGTTTTAGTTTGAAAAGTAACTAGTTCGGTATTGGCAAAAATGACATCTAGCGTTGTGTGTCAGTTTGTGGACGATCTGATGCAGGTTCAGTGTGTCTAGGCCAGTGATGATTGTTTTGGGATGGGGCATATTGGGTTTGTCAAAACAAATGTTGAGGTCCCCCAGAATCCTTAGGTTGGAGTGTAGTGTTATCAGGTTTGAAACTGAGTCTAGAAGCGTGTCTGAGAATGTCACCTTGCTAGGTGGAGGTCTGTAAAGGAGCAGGAAGTTACAGGAGGAAGATGGTGTAGGATTGCATCTGGTGAAAAGGGCCTCACAATCTTTTATGGAGATGTCATCAACTTTAGTGATATCTAATGTTTGCCTGGACACAACAGCTAGGCCACCTCCTTTTTTGCCTCTACGATTTTGGGTGATAGTTTGATAGCCTAGAGGAATGGCTTCATGCAGGACTGGAGCCATATCATCTCCCAACCATGATTCAGTTATGAATAGTATGTCTGGTTTTGCGTCAGTGAGAAGGCCGTAGATGTGATGTTTTTAGAGAGAGATCGAGCATTTATTAGTAGACAGTTTAAAGAATGTGCTTTAGCGATAGTATGACTTTGTTTTGTAAAAGAGTGATCAGTATTTTGTGGGCATGTAGCAGGTGTGTCCTTAGGGCTGGTATTAGCTGTATGAGGATAGCAATAGTGTAGCTGTTCTGTATCGTGTTCCTCGTCCAGCAGACTAAGAAGGCACTTTGATGGGTCTGCGTGTGTAGGTGGTGGAGACAGTGTTTGAGAGTGAGTTGGTGGGCTGTGTTGTTTTTGTGGTGTAACCTTGTTGTGTAGTAGACATGGAGAAGCGAAGTTGTGAGGTGTGGCACATTGCTTATATTGTTTGCGTTTGTTTAGGGCGGAAGGTGCATGAGTCAGGGGTGGTGGTGCAGCATGTGGGTCATTAGTAAGGTTCTAAATTGTCCAATGTGTGAGAGGCGGTTGGAAGAGAGTTGCTGTATGTGTGTTAGGTGTGGTGGAAGAGAGAAAGCTTGCCATTTGAGTTTGTTCATTTTTGTAGTTTGAAAGGTGGGTGTATGTTTGTATTTTGTGACGGTAAGTATTAGGAGGTGTTGCGCTTGAGAGATTTCGTTGTGCTGGTGTGCGTGATATGTTTTGTTTTTGAGGAGTAGTGAAAAGAAGTGCTGGGGTTTTTGTTTTATGAGATGGATTGGTTTGTATAGTATTGAATGTGAGTGGAAGTTGTAAGGTAAAGGGAGTGGTGATGTGTTAGTGAGTAGAGTGTATGTTGTGTGTAGGAGGGGATGAAGTAGTTATGAGTGTTTGTCTTAGATTTGTTTGCTACAAGAGTTAAAATGTGCGGTGCTGTGGAGTGTATGCTTTGTGCGGTTGTATTATTGTGGTAGAAAGATGAGGAGGGTGTTGGTCGGACAAATGATGGAAGGCTGAGTATAGGTTTGTTAGTGATAAAAGGGTGTCTGTTAGGGGTAATTAGAGTGGGGAGTGTATGTCTGGATGGGATATAGTAAATATGTTGTGGATTTGGGTTGTGTTAGTGATGAGTGGATTGGTTAGTGGTATAGGATAGAGTTGTGTACTGTTCGCAGGTGATGGTAGAAATGTGTGATAGCTGTGATAGAAGGGTATATAGATGTGGTTTGTGTGGTTTAGTAGTGTGTGCTGAGATATTGGATTGTGCATAGGGTTAGTTTGTAGTAAATGAGTGGAGTACATTTGGTGTGAGTGTGTTACTCTGGTCGTGGATGTGGATGGGGTAGGGTGTGTGCTGATGAATGATAAAATGGGCAGCATTTCGGTCCCTAGCCCCGCCCATTCTCGAACAGGCTCAGACAGGCACTTTTCCTTGTCCTCTCCACCCTTAGCCTCGACGCCCGGGCTGAAACGCCCTAAACCCTGGCCTTAAATAGCCCTAGTAATCAGGTGACCCCTTCAGCCAATGGGATCCCTAGCGCTAACCCTAACCAATTACAAAACTAGCCCTAAACGCTAGAACCAATAGGAGACCAAAATCTTACAACCAATTATAGCCCTAGTCCAAGCACTCAATCAAGCACAAAACCCTAAACCCTACATCAAATAGAAAGCCTTAATCCCAACCCTAGTCCCAACCCTATTCCCAGCAACCAATCACACTAGAAACCCGAAGCCCTATATCCAATAGAAATACTGTAAAAACTGTAGCACTAGGCCACCTAAATAGGTGGCTTAGGCTAGTACCTGGAATATCTGTGTGGGTGAGATTTTAAAAAGTGCAAAGATGGAGGTCAACAAAAAGTCCTCTGAGTTATGTTTTTCAAATTGATTTTGTGCTAGACAAAAATGCCTAACATTCTGGACATTCTCAAGTCAGAAGAAAGACAGTGGATGTACCAGGAAGACATTGTGGCCTTACACAGACTACGATGTAAGAAATTAATATGATGAATCAGTTTAGACAAAGCATCTCCTTTTTGAATTTCACAAAGCGCAAAATAAACAAGGAATAACTCACAGTCACTGTATACAAGGAATAATGCGTTTGTTTCACACATGAACTTAGCCAAAAGGTTGAGAAGTGATTAATAACATATTCGTTTCATCACAAGATACAGTGTGTGTGTGGCGAAATAAACAAATTTGGATTTATTTTTTTATCATATTTTGATTTTATACAGTTCTGATGCCATACCTAATGAATTGCGCACACAAAATATAAACAAATTTGTTCTTAAGATCTGCTTTCGTTTGCAATTTTACTGAAGCTAACTCAGAAACCCACACAGTTGTCCATAGATAGATTATCTTTTTAAGTATTATGTTAGATATTGTGTACATCGATTAATCAATTTCAATCGCATGGGTTCCCTTGTTCATTGTGCAGAAAATATGGCTGCTGTGGCAGATACAAAAAAACTATTCCAATGTTGCCTTGTAGGAAATAAATGCTTGAAAATTATAACGGTGGGCAAATACAAGCAAGCCTGCATACTAATGTATAGTTTGCATGTTTCAATGGGAAAGTTCAGCTAAAAAAAAGTTTGTGTGTGGGCGTGTGTGCAGGCGTATAGATGTGGGTGTAAATATGTGTGCAGGTGTAGGTGTGGTTAGATGTAGGAGTGCATGTCTGGGTTTGTGCGGATGTGTATCTGTGCTGGTGTGGATGTAGGGATGCGTGTAGATGTTATGTTTATGGGTGTGTAGAGAGAGGTGTGCGTGTGTTTTCGTTGAAAAAATCTTGCATTAATGGAGTTTCTGGTGATTAAACTTGAAAAAACATTAAAACTAAACAGTTATGGCCATCTGTTGGCCACAAATGTGCTATTGTATTTTTTTCTGACCACACCCTTTCAAATGGCCATGTTCTGAAGGAATATTTAGTGGTCTTGTACCATGGCTGATTTTCTGTGTGAAAAACAAGTGTAGCGAACCGCAGAAAATCCTAGATAGTTTGCAGGAACCTGCACTATAATGCTCCTGGCCAAACTACGACCTTCTAAGAACTTTCTAAAGTTCTTTGAAATTGTGTTTGCATTTGGTCTTCTGCCGTTTGGAAATATTTTATTTGTTTGGAACCATTTTCCTTCCCCGGCTTGAGAATGCAATTTGAAATGCTTTTATCTTGATTTAATAGCCATTTAAAAATTATACTTTAAAATTCACCATTTCCTATAATTGTTTTTAATATTATGGTCGAAAAGTCAAACTGTTCATTAGCAAATACTTTGAAATGGTGAAATGATAATTTAAAAAAAACTGTGGAGCGGTCCCCACATTATTTCAACTCCCATAGACTAGGTTCTCTCCTAAGTGTTTTTTTATTCCTTGTCAGTGCCCAGCAGGTTTTGCCGCAGAATAGGGGTCACTTTTCCTAGTACTTATGCTTAATCATAAAAGCAGTTCCTACAAACTAGCTCAATAATCTGGTTTCATTTTCGGTTACCTACATATGAAGTGGTTTGCTCAATCGCCAGCTCAGGTCTTTGATCACAACCCCATGCTCTGGTGTTAATGAGGGCAATGAAGCAGGCATATTATCCATTTGAATCACCACTATGGACCTCTGCCCTCTGCTGGGAACAGTGGATAGGCATACATCCTTATCACAGGCATTAACACTTCAAACAAATCATTTCCACCTAAGTAATGCATTTTGAAAAGATTGGGGATCATGACTGGGATATCCTCAAAGGTGCTGCAAAATCAAACCTGGTGAGTGGCTCAGTGACTTAATCACTCACTGTTGATGTGTGCAAGTGACAGGCGCTTACATTTCAGCAGGGCCAACTGGGCTTTTCATATCTTTTGGATTATGTACATTTAGAACCTCTAAGGAAAATGTTACTTACCCTGTACCTATCTGTTCATAATGTGTAGTGCTATAGATTCACAGGCTTTGTATACTCCTGCCAGGGTCTGGTGCATTGCGGACAGTGGGTGGATTCAAAACAGGTCTTGTGAGTCAAACGTCTTTGAAGTAAAACAAGTTGCTAGAACTGTGGGTCCAACATTACATGGCAGGAGTGTGAAGACCATCTTTATCTACAGCCACACATGCTTTAAGCATCAGGTAATATTACATTAAACCATACAGAAAAGGTAAACTTGCAGTGTTAAGTGCCACATTAAAATGTTATAATAACCGGGAGATCCTCAACAGTGTTAGAAAGTGAAAACTTGTTTGGACTCAATACTCTCACTAGTTTACAACTATAGACTTAATCTGCCAAAAAAAAATGTAAGTCCGTTTTTATATAGCGCAGCTACTCACCCTTATGGGTCTCAAGGCGCTGGGGGCCGTCGTGGAAATTAAGTGAGCTATTGCCCAGAGTCACATGGTGCTGAGCTGCCGCCGGAGCCGGGGATCGAACTGTGAACCCTGTGCTCCGAAGTCAGCTGCCCTGGCCGCTGCACCACACCTCTCCAATCCAAAGAGGTACAGATTAAGTGGTTATAAATTTAAAGTCACCCTACAGAGAACTAGTAGTCTTGAAAAAACCGTGTCCTCATTTATAAAGGTAAGAGGTTGCTAGTCCGAGCAAATGTAACATATCATCAAGCCATTTCCTTGTGCATTGCATTTTAATTCTAGATCTAATTGTTTGTCAATTGAATCCAATACTATGAAAAATATTTAACCAATAACATATGGATACTATTTGAAGCATAGTGTTAGGGTAAGGGATGGGATGGAGTGGTTAGGGGTGTAGTGTTTAATGGTGAAGTTTAAAGGGTGAAGGATTTAGGAATGAAGGGTGATGGGGTGAAGGATATAAGTGTTTAGGTATGAAGGGTTATGAGAGAAGAGTAAAGGGCTTAAGGGTATAGATTGAAGGAATTTGGGGGAGGGCTTAGGGGTGAAGAGGGAAGGGTTTAATGGTGAAAGGGTATGATTTATGGGGTGAAGGTTTAATGGTAAATAATTTACGGGTGGAGGGTTTACGGGCGAAGGGTAGCAGGTAACTTGTCTAAAGGTTAAGGGTTGGGGTGCGAATGGTTTAGGGCTGAATACTTTATGGGTGAAGAGGGAAGGCATTATGCCTAAAGGGTACAGGGGTGAAGGGTTTAAGGGTAAAGAGAGAATGCCTTAGGGAATGGTTTATGGCGGGAGGGGGAAGATTCATGGATGAATAATGAATAGCAGAATAGTTTAAGGCCCGAAGGGTGAAGAATGAAGATTATAGAGGTAAAGAAGTTAAGAGGGAAGGGTTTAGAGGGAAAGCTGAATGGTTTAGGGTTGAATGATGAATAATTTAGGGGTGAAGGGCTTATGAGTAAAGAGAGAATTGTGTAGAGTATAGGAGTGATGGGCTTATGTGTGAAGGATTTAAGGATAAAAGGTAAAGGGTTTAAGTGAACAGTATGAATTGTTTAGGTATAGGTGTGTGGGGGTGACCATGTAGCTGCTTTACAAATGTCAATTAAAGGAATATTGCCTAGGAAAGTGATTGTTGCCCCCAATACTTAATTTGTAAAAAGAATAAGTGCCAGGGCCGTCGTCAGGAGTCCACTTCAGCTTGCACATCCATTGCCAGCTCTACCAATTACAGTATTTACACAACTACTAACCATAACACTCAAGTGTGACAATTCTGATTATTCCAGGCCCCCAAAGCTATTAGAACGGCTTTGGTGACAGGTGTTTGCCATTTTTAATGTATATTGAATTAATAAACAACTATTGTGCTTTTCTCTAAATTAGACAAACATTGCCATCATGTGGCAGACTGTCATAAATGCCGGTGTTGACAATTAAGTGATGGTGCCGAGCAAGGGAAACCATAAGTTCATATTAAGCACTGGTTGCCCCCTAAAAGAATGTAGGAACAGGAAGAACCCTCTTGGCTTTAGAGTAGCAAGTTTGGTTACATTTTATGACCCAGTTAGCTATGCCAGCTTTTGACATCAGATGCCCTTTAAAAGGCTTAGCAAAAGTGAAGAAAGGCTGTTGAATTTTTGGAAAAGCTTTAGTTCTCTTGATGTATTACATTAGAGCCCTTTTAACATCTAGATCTAGGCAGGATGATGCTCTGGCCTACATGGAAAGGATTTACAACCTTCGGAAGGAAAGAGGCATGTGCCCGGAGAGCCAGCTTGGCCATGTAGAAGGTGGCGTTGGGAGGGTGTGCCAAGAGGGCCTGCAATTCGCTGACCATTCTGGCTGATGTAATGGCCACTACAAAGGCAGTTTTGATGGTCAATAGCCTATGAGGGAATTTGTGCAGAGGCTCAAATGGTGCACACATTAAGAAGGGTAGAACAAGATTTAGATTCCACTGGGCATGATCAATGGCCTGGGTGGAAACGTGATAGCAACGTTTGAGTAACATTTGAGCAGCCCAATGAATACAGAGGGTTCAGTAAAAGCCACTATATGCATGTATTTTTATAGTGATTTAAAAGAGAAAAAAAAACAGGATGCTGGATTTTGAAAACAGGAAGCTGGCAGTATCGCTGAGCTATCTTTAGGCTAGACCTAAAAATAGTGGGTCACTTCAGGGGGGAGGGGGGAGCTGTCAGGACAGGCCAGGACAGTGTAATGTCACCTTGTGCTGTATTCAGCCACAACCGTGGTGCAGCAGTGGGATATGGAGGGCCTGGTAGGAATGTGGTGTGGGTGGTAGCGCTGTGGTGAGGGTTCAGAGTGGTGTTTTCAGCAGACAGTGTGGTAGTCGGGCTGACACTGCATTGGTGGTAGCTGGTAGTGTCAGCAGACAGTGTGGTAGTCGGGTTGACACTGCATTGGTGGTAGCTGGTAGTCTCAGCAGACAGTGTGGTAGTCGGGTTGACACTGCATTGGTGGTAGCTGGTAGTCTCAGCAGACAGTGTGGTAGTCGCGTTGACACTGCATTGGTGGTAGCTGGTAGTGTCAGCAGACAGTGTGGTAGTCGGGTTGACACTGCATTGGTGGTAGCTGGTAGTGTCAGCAGACAGTGTGGTAGTCGGGTTGACACTGCATTGGTGGTAGCTGGTAGTGTCAGCAGACAGTGTGGTAGTCGGGTTGATACTGCATTGGTGGTAGCTGGTAGTGTCAGCAGACAGTGTGGTAGTCGGGTTGACACTGCATTGGTGGTAGCTGGTAGTGTCAGCAGACAGTGTGGTAGTCGGGTTGACAGTACATTGGTGGTAGCTGGTAGTGTCAGCAGACAGTGTGGTAGTCGGGTTGACACTGCATTGGTGGTAGCTGGTAGTGTCAGCAGACAGTGTGGTAGTCGGGTTGACACTGCATTGGTGGTAGCTGGTAGTGTCAGCAGACAGTGTGGTAGTCGGGTTGACACTGCATTGGTGGTAGCTGGTAGTCTCAGCAGACAGTGTGGTAGTCGGGTTGACACTGCATTGGTGGTAGCTGGTAGTCTCAGCAGACAGTGTGGTAGTCGGGTTGACACTGCATTGGTGGTAGCTGGTAGTGTCAGCAGACAGTGTGGTAGTCGGGTTGACACTGCATTGGTGGTAGCTGGTAGTGTCAGCAGACAGTGTGGTAGTCGGGTTGACACTGCATTGGTGGTAGCTGGTAGTGTCAGCAGACAGTGTGGTAGTCGGGTTGATACTGCATTGGTGGTAGCTGGTAGTGTCAGCAGACAGTGTGGTAGTCGGGTTGACACTGCATTGGTGGTAGCTGGTAGTGTCAGCAGACAGTGTGGTAGTCGGGTTGACAGTACATTGGTGGTAGCTGGTAGTGTCAGCAGACAGTGTGGTAGTCGGGTTGACACTGCATTGGTGGTAGCTGGTAGTGTCAGCAGACAGTGTGGTAGTCGGGTTGACACTGCATTGGTGGTAGCTGGTAGTGTCAGCAGACAGTGTGGTAGTCGGGTTGACACTGCATTGGTTGTAGCTGGTAGTGTCAGCAGACAGTGTGGTAGTCGGGTTGACACTGCATTGGTGGTAGCTGGTAGTGTCAGCAGACAGTGTGGTAGTCGGGTTGACACTGCATTGGTGGTAGCTGGTAGTGTCAGCAGACAGTGTGGTAGTCGGGTTGACAGTACATTGATGGTAGCTGGTAGTGTCAGCAGACAGTGTGGTAGTCGGGTTGACACTGCATTGGTGGTAGCTGGTAGTGTCAGCAGACAGTGTGGTAGTCGGGTTGACACTGCATTGGTGGTAGCTGGTAGTGTCAGCAGACAGTGTGGTAGTCGGGTTGACACTGCATTGGTGGTAGCTGGTAGTGTCAGCAGACAGTGTGGTAGTCGGGTTGACAGTACATTGGTGGTAGCTGGTAGTGTCAGCAGCCAGTGTGGTAGTCGGGTTGACAGTACATTTGTGGTAGGTGGTAGTGTCAACAGACAGTGTGGTTGTCGTGTTGACAGTACATTGGTGGTAGCTGGTAGTGTCAGCAGACAGTGTGGTAGTCGGGTTGACTCTGCATTGGTGGTAGGTGGTAGTGTCAGCAGACAGTGTGGTAGTCGGGTTGAGAGTACATTGGTGGTAGCTGGTAGTGTCAACAGACAGTGTGGTAGTCGGGTTGACACTGCATTGGTGGTAGCTGGTAGTGTCAGCAGACAGTGTGACGTCGGGTTGACACTGCATTGGTGGTAGCTGGTAGTGTCAACAGACAGTGTGGTAGTCGGGTTGATACTGCATTGGTAGTGTCAGCAGACAGTGTGGTAGTCGGGTTGACACTGCATTGGTGGTAGCTGGTAGTGTCAGCAGACAGTGTGGTAGTCGGATTGACACTGCATTGGTGGTAGCTGGTAGTGTCAGCAGACAGTGTGGTAGTCGGGTTGACACTGCATTGGTGGTAGCTGGTAGTGTCAGCAGACAGTGTGGTAGTCGGGTTGACACTGCATTGGTGGTAGCTGGTAGTGTCAGCAGACAGTGTGGTAGTCGGGTTGACACTGCATTGGTGGTAGCTGGTAGTGTCAGCAGACAGTGTGGTAGTCGGGTTGACACTACATTGGTGGTAGCTGGTAGTGTCAGCAGACAGTGTGGTAGTCGGGTTGACACTATATTGGTGGTAGCTGGTAGTGTCAGCAGTGTGGTAGTCGGGTTGACAGTACATTGGTGGTAGCTGGTAGTGTCAGCAGACAGTGTGGTAGTCGGGTTGACAGTACATTGGTGGTAGCTGGTAGTGTCAGCAGACAGTGTGGTAGTCGGGTTGACAGTGCATTGGTGGTAGCTGGTAGTGTCAGCAGACAGTGTGGTAGTCGGGTTGACAGTACATTGGTGGTAGCTGGTAGTGTCAGCAGACAGTGTGGTAGTAGGGTTGACACACTGCATTGGTGGTAGCTGGTAGTGTCAGCAGACAGTGTGGTAGTCGGGTTGACACTGCATTGGTGGTAGCTGGTAGTGTCAGCAGACAGTGTGGTAGTCGGGTTGACTCTGCATTGGTGATAGCTGGTAGTGTCAGCAGACAGTGTGGTAGTCGGGTTGACTCTGCATTGGTGGTAGCTGGTAGTGTCAGCAGACAGTGTGGTAGTCAGGTTGACACTGCATTGGTGGTAGCTGGTAGTGTCAGCAGACAGTGTGGTAGTCGGGTTGACACTGCATTGGTGGTAGCTGGTAGTGTCAGCAGACAGTGTGGTAGTCGGGTTGACTCTGCATTGGTGGTAGCTGGTAGTGTCAGCAGACAGTGTGGTAGTCGGGTTGACACTGCAATGGTGGTAGCTGGTAGTGTCAGCAGACTGTGGTAGTCGGGTTGACTCTGCATTGGTGGTAGCTGGCAGTGTCAGCAGACAGTGTGGTAGTCAGGTTGACACTGCATTGGTGGGAGGTGGTAGTGTCAGCAGACAATGTGGTAGTCGGGTTGACAGTACATTGGTGGTAGCTGATGTACATTGGTGGTAGCTGGTAGTGTCAACAGACAGTGTGGTAGTCGGGTTGACACTGCATTGGTGGTAGCTGGTAGTGTCAACAGACAGTGTGGTAGTCGGGTTGACACTGCATTGGTGGTAGCTGGTAGTGTCAGCAGACTGTGTGGTAGTCGGGTTGACACTGCATTGGTGGTAGCTGGTAGTGTCAGCAGACAGTGTGGTAGTCGGGTTGACACTGCATTGCTGGTAGCTGGTAGTGTCAGCAGACAGTGTGGTAGTCGGGTTGACACTGCATTGCTGGTAGCTGGTAGTGTCAGCAGACAGTGTGGTAGTCGGGTTGACACTGCATTGCTGGTAGCTGGTAGTGTCAGCAGACAGTGTGGTAGTCGGGTTGACACTGCATTGCTGGTAGCTGGTAGTGTCAGCAGACAGTGTGGTAGTCGGGTGGACACTGCATTGCTGGTAGCTGGTAGTGTCATCAGACAGTGTGGTAGTCGGGTCGACAGTGCATTGCTGGTAGCTGGTAGTGTCAGCAGACAGTGTGGTTGTCGGGTCGACAGTGCATTGCTGGTAGCTGGTAGTGTCAGCAGACAGTGTGGTTGTCGGGTCGACAGTGCATTGCTGGTAGCTGGTAGTGTCAGCAGACAGTGTGGTAGTCAGGTTGACACTGCATTGCTGGTAGCTGGTAGTGTGAGCAGACAGTGTGGTAGTCGGGTTGACACTGCATTGGTGGTAGCTGGTAGTGTCAGCAGGCAGTGTGGTAGTGGGGTTGACAGTACATTGGTGGTAGCTGGTAGTGTCAGCAGCCAGTGTGGTAGTAGGGTTGACAGTACATTTGTGGTAGGTGGTAGTGTCAGCAGACAGCGTGGTAGTCGGGTTGACACTGCATTGGTGGTAGCTGGTAGTGTCAGCAGACAGTGTGGTAGTCGGGTTGACACTGCATTGGTGGTAGCTGGTAGTCTCAGCAGACAGTGTGGTAGTCGGGTTGACAGTACATTGATGGTAGCTGGTAGTGTCAGCAGACAGTGTGGTAGTCGGGTTGACACTGCATTGGTGGTAGCTGGTAGTGTCAGCAGACAGTGTGGTAGTCGGGTTGACACTGCATTGGTGGTAGCTGGTAGTGTCAGCAGACAGTGTGGTAGTCGGGTTGACACTGCATTGGTGGTAGCTGGTAGTGTCAGCAGACAGTGTGGTAGTCGGGTTGACAGTACATTGGTGGTAGCTGGTAGTGTCAGCAGCCAGTGTGGTAGGCGGGTTGACAGTACATTTGTGGTAGGTGGTAGTGTCAACAGACAGTGTGGTTGTCGTGTTGACAGTACATTGGTGGTAGCTGGTAGTGTCAGCAGACAGTGTGGTAGTCAGGTTGACTCTGCATTGGTGGTAGGTGGTAGTGTCAGCAGACAGTGTGGTAGTCGGGTTGACAGTACATTGGTGGTAGCTGGTAGTGTCAACAGACAGTGTGGTAGTCGGGTTGACACTGCATTGGTGGTAGCTGGTAGTGTCAGCAGACAGTGTGGTAGTCGGGTTGACACTGCATTGGTGGTAGCTGGTAGTGTCAACAGACAGTGTGGTAGTCGGGTTGATACTGCATTGGTAGTGTCAGCAGACAGTGTGGTAGTCGGGTTGACACTGCATTGGTGGTAGCTGGTAGTGTCAGCAGACAGTGTGGTAGTCGGATTGACACTGCATTGGTGGTAGCTGGTAGTGTCAGCAGACAGTGTGGTAGTCGGGTTGACACTGCATTGGTGGTAGCTGGTAGTGTCAGCAGACAGTGTGGTAGTCGGGTTGACACTGCATTGGTGGTAGCTGGTAGTGTCAGTAGACAGTGTGGTAGTCGGGTTGACACTGCATTGGTGGTAGCTGGTAGTGTCAGCAGACAGTGTGGTAGTCGGGTTGACACTACATTGGTGGTAGCTGGTAGTGTCAGCAGACAGTGTGGTAGTCGGGTTGACACTATATTGGTGGTAGCTGGTAGTGTCAGCAGTGTGGTAGTCGGGTTGACAGTACATTGGTGGCAGCTGGTAGTGTCAGCAGACAGTGTGGTAGTCGGGTTGACAGTACATTGGTGGTAGCTGGTAGTGTCAGCAGACAGTGTGGTAGTCGGGTTGACAGTGCATTGGTGGTAGCTGGTAGTGTCAGCAGACAGTGTGGTAGTCGGGTTGACAGTACATTGGTGGTAGCTGGTAGTGTCAGCAGACAGTGTGGTAGTAGGGTTGACACTGCATTGGTGGTAGCTGGTAGTGTCAGCAGACAGTGTGGTAGTCGGGTTGACAGTACATTGGTGGTAGCTGGTAGTGTCAGCAGACAGTGTGGTAGTCGGGTTGACACTGCATTGGTGGTAGCTGGTAGTGTCAGGAGACAGTGTGGTAGTCGGGTTGACTCTGCATTGGTGATAGCTGGTAGTGTCAGCAGACAGTGTGGTAGTCGGGTTGACTCTGCATTGGTGGTAGCTGGTAGTGTCAGCAGACAGTGTGGTAGTCAGGTTGACACTGCATTGGTGGTAGCTGGTAGTGTCAGCAGACAGTGTGGTAGTCGGGTTGACACTGCATTGGTGGTAGCTGGTAGTGTCAGCAGACAGTGTGGTAGTCGGGTTGACTCTGCATTGGTGGTAGCTGGTAGTGTCAGCAGACAGTGTGGTAGTCGGGTTGACACTGCATTGGTGGTAGCTGGTAGTGTCAGCAGACAGTGTGGTAGTCGGGTTGACTCTGCATTGGTGGTAGCTGGCAATGTCAGTAGACAGTGTGGTAGTCAGGTTGACACTGCATTGGTGGGAGGTGGTAGTGTCAGCAGACAATGTGGTAGTCGGGTTGACAGTACATTGGTGGTAGCTGATGTACATTGGTGGTAGCTGGTAGTGTCAACAGACAGTGTGGTAGTCGGGTTGACACTGCATTGGTGGTAGCTGGTAGTGTCAGCAGACAGTGTGGTAGTCGGGTCGACAGTGCATTGCTGGTAGCTGGTAGTGTCAGCAGACAGTGTGGTAGTCGGGTCGACAGTGCATTGCTGGTAGCTGGTAGTGTCAGCAGACAGTGTGGTAGTCGGGTCGACAGTGCATTGCTGGTAGCTGGTAGTGTCAGCAGACAGTGTGGTAGTCGGGTTGACACTGCATTGCTGGTAGCTGGTAGTGTGAGCAGACAGTGTGGTAGTCGGGTTGACACTGCATTGGTGGTAGCTGGTAGTGTCAGCAGGCAGTGTGGTAGTGGGGTTGACAGTACATTGGTGTAGCTGGTAGTGTCAGCAGACAGTGTGGTAGTCGGGTTGACACTGCATTGCTGGTAGCTGGTAGTGTCAGCAGACAGTGTGGTAGTCGGGTTGACACTGCATTGCTGCTAGCTGGTAGTGTCAGCAGACAGTGTGGTAGTCGGGTTGACCCTGCATTGGTGGTAGCTGGTAGTGTCAGCAGACAGTGTGGTAGTCGGGTTGACACTGCATTGGTGGTAGCTGGTAGTGTCAGCAGACAGTGTGGTAGTCGGTTGACAGTGCATTGGTGGTAGCTGGTAGTGTCAGCAGACAGTGTGGTAGTCGGTTGACACTGCATTGGTGGTAGCTGGTAGTGTCAGCAGACAGTGTGGTAGTCGGGTTGACTCTGCATTGGTGGTAGCTGGTAGTGTCAGCAGACAGTGTGGTAGTCGGGTTGACACTGCATTGGTGGGAGGTGGTAGTGTCAGCAGACAGTGTGGTAGTCGGGTTGACTCTGCATTGGTGGGAGGTGGTAGTGTCAGCAGACAGTGTGGTAGTCGGGTTGACACTGCATTGATGGGAGGTGGTAGTGTCAGCAGACAGTGTGGTAGTCGGGTTGACACTGCATTGGTGGGAGGTGGTAGTGTCAGCAGACAGTGTGGTAGTCGGGTTGACAGTACATTGGTGGTAGCTGGTAGTGTCAGCAGACAGTGTGGTAGTCGGGTTGACAGTACATTGGTGGTAGCTGGTAGTGTCAGCAGACAGTGTGGTAGTCGGGTTGACACTGCATTGGTGGTAGCTGGTAGTGTCAGCAGACTGTGTGGTAGTCGGGTTGACACTGCATTGGTGGTAGCTGGTAGTGTCAGCAGACAGTGTGGTAGTCGGGTTGACACTGCATTGGTGGTAGCTGGTAGTGTCAGCAGACAGTGTGGTAGTCGGGTTGACAGTACATTGGTGGTAGCTGGTAGTGTCAGCAGACAGTGTGGTAGTCGGGTTGACACTGCATTGCTGGTAGTGTCAGCAGACAGTGTCGTAGTCGGGTTGACACTGCATTGCTGGTTGCTGGTAGTGTCAGACAGTGTGGTAGTCGGGTTGACAGTGCATTGCTGGTAGCTGGTAGTGTCAGCAGACAGTGTGGTAGTCGGGTTGACAGTGCATTGCTGGTAGCTGGTAGTGTCAGCAGACAGTGTGGTAGTCGGGTTGACAGTGCATTGCTGGTAGCTGGTAGTGTCAGCAGACAGTGTGGTAGTCGGGTTGACAGTGCATTGCTGGTAGCTGGTAGTGTCAGCAGACAGTGTGGTAGTCGGGTTGACACTGCATTGCTGGTAGCTGGTAGTGTGAGCAGACAGTGTGGGAGTCTGGTTGACACTGCAATTGGTGGTAGCTGGTAGTGTCAGCAGACAGTGTGGTAGTGGGGTTGACAGTACATTGGTTTAGCTGGTAGTGTCAACAGACAGTGTGGTAGTCGGGTTGACACTGCATTGGTGGTAGGTGGTAGTGTCAGCAGACAGTGTGTTAGTCGGGTTGACACTGCATTGGTGGTAGCTGGTAGTGTCAGCAGACAGTCTGTTAGTCGGGTTGACACTGCATTGGTGGTAGCTGGTAGTGTCAGCAGACAGTGTGGTAGTCGGGTTGACAGTACATTGGTGGTAGCTGGTAGTATCAGGAGACAGTGTGGTAGTCGGGTTGACACTGCATTGGTGGTAGGTGGTAGTGTCAGCAGACAGTGTGGTAGTCGGGTTGACAGTACATTGGTTGTAGCTGGTAGTGTCAGCAGACAGTGTGGTAGGCGGGTTGACACTGCATTAGTGGTAGCTGGTAGTGTCTGCAGACAGTGTGGTAGTCGGGTTGACAGTACATTGGTGGTAGGTGGTAGTGTCAGCAGACAGTGTGGTAGTCGGGTTGACACTGCATTGGTGGTAGCTGGTAGTGTCAGCAGACAGTGTGGTAGTCGGGTTAACACTGCATTGGTGGTAGCTGGTAGTGTCAGCAGACAGTGTGGTAGTCGGGTTGACACTGCATTGGTGGTAGCTAGTAGTGTCAGCAGACAGTGTGGTAGTCGGGTTGACACTGCATTGGTGGTAGCTGGTAGTGTCAGCAGACAGTGTGGTAGTCGGGTTGACACTGCATTGGTGGTAGGTGGTAGTGTCAGCAGACAGTGTAGTAGTTGGGTTGACAGTACATTGGTGGTAGGTGGTAGTGTCAGCAGGCAGTGTGGGAATTGGGCTGACAGTGCACTGGTGATGGGAGATAGTGTGTTGCTGTGACGTGTGCTAAGGTTAGTAGGGAGGAACAGGGTTGGTTGTGTCGTGCTATGAGGTGGTAGTGCAGTGCTGTGGAGAAAGAGCTTACTGGGGAAGTGTATTGATGGGGGAGGTAGTGAATTGATGGTACACAGCTGAAATGCATTACACCTTGACGGTCTGCAGACTACGGTCCTGCTTCTCAGGTGTAACCTTACACCTCAGGTTGGTGTTCAAATAAAACATTGAAGAAGATATGGCGTCCGTGGAAAGACCCAGCTGTGCACACTTGAGGTTAGTGTTACCCCTTTATTGCTAAATCTCAGACTAATGGAAACCAAAGACTTGGATTGTCACTTTTGTTGCCTCACTTGACTGAATTGTGATCTTTGGCAAATGACGTGCTAGCCCTGTGCCTCAGTTCCCTTACTGGATGTTTGCTGTGGGTGTGAAAGTTGGGGTTACATGCTAAATATACTTAAAAAGAACCTTTCAGTTCTATTCTTGGTTATTGCATGAGTAATTCTCCGTTGGAAGAGTAGAATATGCTACAGAAATACTGAATATGAGTCTGATCACTAAGTTAAAAGGTTAGCTACCCATTTTGCCAAACTTAAAATGCATAGACAAAGTTACAGCTAAGGACATAAAACTGGTGAAAGTGTACGATGTCCTCGCAGACACCTCCCGGATCTGCCAATGCAACAGCGGAGGACGCTCCTGCTCTCACCTGGTGGCCAAAGCCAGGCGCGGCTGGTACAGGTAAGAGCGGTGGGGTGGTGGGGCGGTGGGGCGGGGCAGATGAGAAGTTGACAGATGACGGGATAGGGAAAATAAATAAATAAATAAAACCACTTACCTTGCGCACGCCGCATCGCCGAGTCGGCGATTCGGCGAGCGCAATTTAAGTGGTTTTATTTATTTATTTTATTTGCCCTATTCTGTTGTCTGTCAACTTCCCGCCCCTCCCCTGCTCCGCCCGCCCTCGCCCGCGCCCCACCGCACCACTGCTCTTACTTGTACCAGCCGCGCCTGGCCAAAGCCCTAAAAGACCTCCCCCGGCACCTCAGGACCACCTCATCGCTCCGGGAATTCAGGAAAGGACTCAAGACATGGCTGTTCGAATGAACAGATCCCCACAAAGCAGTTAGCAACTCCAGCGCCTTGAGATCCTCACAAGTGATATGCAGCGCTTTATGAATCCTTAATTGATTGATGCCCTGGATGAATGCAAACCCAGGGGAAATAGATTGCAAGCCATCGCTGAGCACCAAGCGCGCTGCAACTTAACAGTTTCCCTTGTTTACATTTAGCTCTGATGCATCATGAAGGTCATTTACATTCTGCAGTTTATTTTGTGTGGAGTTTAATGTATGGCCTAAAGACACAATATTAATAAACCAAGACCAGAGCAGTGTGAGGAAGAGAACTTGATTGCCTGGGCTGCCGAAAACAGAGAAAGTGGTAGGCCTCCAACAGCAGTGTACATGTTTCTCTTCTAGTGAAGGGGAGTGAGCTGAGAAGGTGGTGCCATTTTGCAGTCGCTGTGTTTTTCATATAATTATAGATTTGCCGCATGTGCCACATAATTCCTCATCTGCTGCATAATGTACAGATTTTTAACAAAAAATGATTTCTAGCTCAAGTGGATCAAAAGCTACTAAAACATATTAAAACATGTTGCGCACAGTGGAAGGCCCTTCGCAAATGTTTACTGGTCACTTTTCTGCTGCTTATTGATGTATGTGGGTGTCAAACTGGTAGTAACGAGGTGAAACCGTTGTGTAGAGGGAGTTAACATGTATAGAAATGCCAAAAGAATTGGGTACTACTGTCACAAAATGTGCGAATCACTGACAGAATATCGACGACCACAATATCGAGGTCCCAAAATATCGGGACCTAAATATCGATGTCAAGAATATCGACATCCTATCTACATCATGGTAAGTACAAAAATATCAACAAAAAAAAATATCGTTGTTAAAAATATCGTTTTTTTAAGTGTTTATAAAATAATATAAAATAAAGTAAATAATACATATAATTAAAAAAAAAGATAGTTATAATTATTATAAAATGTTTAAAATTAGAAATAATAGATATAATGTAAAAAAAAATAAACATACATATATATAAAATATAATCTATATATTTACTTAATAATATTAATAAATAATTATTATAATAAATTATAAAATGTTAGAACATATTACAAATTATAAATACATATATATATATACATATACCAGTAAAATAAAAATAAAATATATATATAATAAATTAAAATATTAAAATATTTTTATTCTTTTACAATAACATTTTACACTACATTAACAGCAATAGTAGGGAAAATATTGGATAGTGGAGGGGCTAAAATTACTATTCCCACTCCAGAGAGTGCTTTAGTAGAGAAAGTGTTGAATAGCGGAGGGGAATAATTTACTATTCCCACTCCAGCAAGTACAACAGTAGGGAAAGTGTTGGATAGCGGAGGGGTAACAATTACTATTCCCACTCCAGCGAGTGCAACAGTAGGGAAACTGTTGGATAGCGGAGGGGTAACATTTACTATTCCCACTCCAGCGAGTGCAACAGTAGGGAAAGTGTTGGATAGCGGAGGGGAATAATTTACTATTCCTACTCCAGGGAGTGCAACAGTAGACTCTGGGGCCGATTCCGATTCAGCCCGGAAAACGTACCGACCGACTCGGATCGGGAATCTATTCTGACCGAGACGTACCGGTGCAGCCCGACCCGCCAAGTACGATGAAATGCGTGCAAAATCCGACCGACTTGTACGGAACACAAGCCGAACGACTGAACCACGCGGAAAACAGCTATCCGGCCGGAAAACCACGCGAATCGAACCGACCGACACGCACCAGGAATGAACCCGAATGAAACGTACCCGCGAAGTCCGACCCGCGCAGTACGATGCAACGGGTGGAAAACCCGACCGAGTCGCACGGAGTACAAGCCGTACGAACGACACGCATACAAAACAGCGAGCCGAAGCAACCCAATACTCCGCGACCGATGCGTACGCCGCACATGAAACAGCACAAACACAGCGTGAACGACTCGGAGAAGCTCGCACGAGACAACTGCAGGGTCCGACTCGGTCAGAAGAACCTCTCCTACATGCACAAAAAGTACAAAGGGAAAAACACAAAAAAAAGGCCAAACAAGCAATTACAAAGCCAATAAATACTGGGGGGGGGAAACAGGGAACAAAGACACACCCACAACTCCACCCATATAAAGGACACAAATCCCTACCATGATCCTTTGCAAATTCAAATGACCTGCCAGCACAGAACACCAACAGACAGCAACCACACACACACTCACAGCTCATCCATCACACAAGCCACACACCATCAGCACCTCAACAAATAGCACCCTCACATATACCCAGCAAAACACACACTCACACACCCTCACTTGCACACCAACACACACATCACTCACCACCACCACCCATCACCATGCCCCCAAAGAAGAATCCAAAGTTCCTAGATAGTGAATTGGAAGTCCTGGTAGATGAGATCCTCAGGGTAGAGCCACAGCTGTTTGGTACACTGGTCCAACAGACCCCATGTCGCAGAAAACCAAGATGTGGGAGAGGATCGTCGACAGGGTGAACGCACAATCACCATGTTTGCGCACAAAGGAAGACATCCAGAACGGGTGGTATGACGTGCGCAGGAGGGTCAGGGACCTACTGAAGAAGGATTACATCTTGAGCCAACACACCGGCAGTGGCCCTCCTGCCAAACCAGTATACCTCAGGCCCTGGGAGGAGAAGGTGCGGGCCATCCTACCACCAGTGAGCGTATATGGACTATCAAACATCCCAGAGCCTGGTGAGTACACAACAAATATACCCAATATCATCTGACAGCATACACACATCACTGTCAAGGGGATAGTCAAACCATGCACCCTTAGCAAATCCACAGCAACAAAACCAGAATCTTCCCAAGATGTGTATGTCAGTCAGATAAACACAATACATGCCATCTCATAGTGATATGTAACTGTGTCATGACATGTACAAACCCTACAACAAATAAAGCTAGGCAGTGGCACAAATCTAACCAACAAACACTGTCAGATATGTAGCCACCACTAGAACACCACAACACAGGGAATCCCACAGAAAGGAAGGAATTCTGTGTATGCTGGTCAAGTCAGTGTAGCCAATAGCATCATGGGAGTTGTAGTCACAGATATTGCCCACCCTCACAATACGCCCATCAACACCACTCTGAACCATGCTCACATCACAGGGAGTGGAAAACAACTGACAAGATGGCTGACACTGGCTACTGCTGTGGGGAGCACAAGGCCCTGCTGGGAACTGTGCACCAACCAACAGCAGGGCACCATTGACTGACATCCTGAAAGACAACTTGCACTCCCTGCAATGGAAGGATGTTCCATGGTGGGATATCTGGCTGGGTGGGAAGGAGGACTGACAGCTCTGACCATAGTTACCAGCAGCTCTTCTCGCACACACCCCTAACACAAACTACACACAACTCACCTGGGAAAATGCATTGCCTCACACTAACGGATGTCAACCAAATACCACCAATGCTGGCCATGTACACACCTCAACATTCACATTGAAATGCTTCATGTTGTCAGGACAATGCGCTACACCAATATCAACAGCTGACTGTGACAACTTAGGACAATGCAATGTACAGGCCCGCATCCAGAGGTACAGTCACAACTGTCAGGTGTTTGAACCATTGATGCCTGTAGAAACATTACATACATTGTGTGTCTCTTCCAAAAACAGGTGATGATGGGGACACAGCAGCAGACGCTGAGGAGTCCCTGTCCCAGGCTCCAGGGGACACTGAGCTCACTGGTGTGGAACAGCCTCTGCCCACCTCGGATGACGAAGACCTACCTGGCACCTCCGGAGTGAGTCATCATGCAGCACCAGCAAGAGCACCAGCTGCACCCACCCCTCCAACAACTGCCAACACACAGACCACCCCTGCTGACACGGACAGACCAAGGACCACCACCACCAACAGCACACGGACCCCGGCCCAACGTGGAGCTACGGACACCAACACCAGCAACAACCCCCAAGGGGGCCCAGGGTCACTTGTGTGTGCCACCGCAGGTCCTGCACGTGTCGCCAGGGGTGGTGGGAGGGGTGGTAGACATAGGTCGCTGCTTGCAGAGGGGTCTGGACTGCATGATGACCCACAACTGGTACGCATAGCTGATGCGTACCAGACTAGCACCGGAGAGGTCAGCCAGGTAGTGGGGATCCTCAGGGACATTCAACAGCAGCAGGCTGCCCATCATGCCCGCTTGGACTTACACATGTCCCGCATGGAGTCCAAGTGGGACACATTACAGAACTGACGGCGGTGCATAGGGACATATTACAATGCCTCCGCCAGATTTGCACCAACATGTCAACACCTCCCTGTGTGCCCACAACATCTGGTGCTGCAACAACTGCAACTGCCACAGGGAGGGAGGATGACTCTGGCGGAGAGTCCCCTGCACCGCAGCAGCCTGCACTTGAGGGTCCCCCCCCAAAGAAGAGGGGTCGTCCGAGGAAGGTTACCTGAGAGGCCAATGGCCATGCACAACCCCCAGGAAGCCAACACCTGTTCTGGAAGATCACCTTTGTGCGCAAACTGTTCACCCTGTCGAATGCAACACAACTCTCCCACATGACATGGGGAGTTCAAGTTGGACCAATGTATCAGATGACTGTGGACTTTACTCTGGAAATTTCTGCTACCAGGACTTCCAAATCATCTAGGAACTTTGGATTACAATCACAATGTACAGCACCCACCATCCTGTGCACTATACTCACACATGTATGTCAATAAACTCACTAATACACCATACTTGCCTCTGTTGTGATTCCAACGTTGTTTCTGTCATGGAGATGATGATCTGCGAAATGACACTGTGCATGCTAACTGCTACAGCAAGTACAACACCGGCATGTGAGTCATGGCGACGTGACACATATGAGGGAGACACACCACCAGGGCTACACAACACATACACACCAGGGCCATCTGACTCATCGCCTACACCGATGTTGCCAGGAAATACGGTGCAATGCACAGACACAACACCTATTCACAGTCTGTGTTAACTAGCCCACTGGTGCAGTAAGCAAATGTCAGTCAGATGTGTGACCACAGACAACGCACATCACAAAGTGAAGCACAGGTTTATTACACATTTGCAACATGTTGTAACCACTACAGATGCAAGGTAATCCCACCTGGCAGTGGGCACACAGTCAACAAGTGTAGAAGAAAGGAAGTCCATGGGTGTGGCGCACATCACCTGTAGGGAAACGACAGCTACCACCCTGGAAGTTGATTCACGGTGTCGGGGGATCACAGTTGACCAAACAACCCTGAAAGTACCCTGTGAAGGACAGAAATGACACACAGTCAAAAGCACTGAAGAACAGGACAGAACTGCAATACTCATGCCCAATACATGTCACTAGATACCCACCCAGAACCAAGTTAGCATGTCAACACTGTTGGGGAGTACAGGCTACCTGTGAGGACACATCGCTGCACGCATACAGTCATGTAGCACATGGACACACTCAAACAGCACCAGAGCACCACCAACACATATCATGCAAACTCACAACATTGACATGACATCTCCGGATACTCACATTCAGCTGAAGAAGTTGGTGATGAGCTGTGTGCGGACATCACCCTCATCATCATCATCATCACTGGCATCGTGGTCCAGGCCAGGATCCTCCACAGGTGGCGGATGTTGGTCATCGTCATCCAGGATGAGAGGCAACTCCTTCCGCACTGCCAGGTTGTGTAGCATGCAGCAGACGATGACAATCTTGCACACCTTTGCTGGGGCATATGGGAGGGCCCCTCCTGTCTTGTCCAGGCAGCGGAAGCGGCTCTTCAGGAGACCAAATGTCCGCTCAATCACTCTCCTGGTCCGACCATGTGCCTCATTGTAGCGCATCTGGGCTGGTGTCACAGGGTTCCTGAGGGGCGTCAGCAACCACGGCATGTTGGGGTATCCGGAGTCACCTACATACGGACAATTGCACATTAGCTGAGTTGGAAAAGAGGGTGGAATACTACATTGCAGAACACACACAATGGTACAAAGTCAGTACACACCGACAAGCCAGGCACGCTGGTTCCGCATCTGTGACATCATCCTCGGGATGCGACTACTCCTCATCACGTAGGCATCGTGTGCAGAACCGGGGAAACGGGCACACACGTGAGAGATGCTCATATCTGCAAGACATACCACCAGTGCATTGACCGAATGGTAATGTTTGTGATTCCTGTATGCCTGCTCATGTGCCTGTGGTGGTATCAAAGCCACATGTGTCCCATCAATGGAGCCAATGACATGCAGCATCCTCCCCAGGGCATAGAAGTCACTCTTGACGTCAGTGAGTTGTTGACGTTTAGGGAAATAGATGTACTGGTTCAAGTATCTCAACATTGCCTCCAAAACATCGCGGAGCACACGGCTGAACATGGTCTGTGACATCCCACCAGCAGACGCCACAGTGTGTTGAAAGGTACCAGTGGCAAAGAAGTGTAGGGCTGCCATCACTTTCACCTTGGGGGTCAGCGCTGTAGGGTATGTCTGGCCAGGTTGCAAATGTGGGGCCAACCGCACCGTCAATTCCCCAATCAGTGGCCTGGTGAAGCGGTACCGTCGGATGCAGTCCCGTTCAACCACTGTTGCAAGGTCAGGGAATGGCCGATGGACAGCTGGTGCCCTGCAGTGCATAGGTGAAGGAAGAAAGATTGTCAGTCACCCCACATATGTGGCATAGACCAGACTCAATATCACATGATACATCATTACGAGACACAAGTACATGATGCGTGTGCCGTTCCGTAAGGACATGTATGTCACCTACATGGCTAACAACTAACATCACAGTTCAACATGTGTCCTCAACAAGTCCCAGGTTGGGCTATGGGATATCATTAGGCTGTGTCACAGTACCCATGCACTGCTCTCACGTTCCAAACACACACCACAGTGACATGTGAGGACAGATGTGCCCCAGGCATCACAGCTCATCGACAGGTAGATACCCAGGGACCCTGTATTGCCACATGGACACTGGCATGACATGGTGCATCATGAATACACCACAGCTAAACAACCATGACCCCCACAGGTAGTGGTCCCTGTTGCCTCGGCAGGACAGACATGGCCGTCTGTGACACACACACGCACAACATCAAAGTCCATGCACAAACAACGTGGATGTGGAGACTGTCTCCCATTGTGCACATGGAATCAGAGACATTGTAAACACAACATGCACACAGACTGTGGAGGGCCATCACAATTCTGGCAATGGGTCACCTTGTGACGTACATACCATCCCACATGGGACTCAGGGGGTATGTGACATGACATACACATACACAACCGTGAAATGTGACCATGCCACATGCTCTGAAATGAACAGTTGCACACCACAGTGCTCATGTGCACAACACACCAAGGATACTGTCCCCATGAACACGTGCACAGCCTGGGAGTGGCTGCCCCCAAGTGCCACCCACAAAACCACATGTTGACCCCCATAAACGGAACAGGTGATGCAGCCTTACATGCCTTAGGATACAGTGTGGACAGGCTGTGGTGTTGTAGGTGTGCCCCTCACTCCCTGGGAAGTAAATGTGGCTGGCATACGTTCACCTGTGACAGGCATGGTGACATATGCCAGTGACTTGTACAGGGACGCGTTGTACAGCAATGGACCGATCTGTGTGCACGCATTGGCCATTGCATACGATGTGAGCGGGTACGCGTCGTACAGCAATGGACCGATCTGTGCGCACGCATTGGCCATTGCATACGATGTGAGCGGGTACGCGTTGTACAGCAATGGACCGATCTGTGCGCACGCATTGGCCATTGCATACAATGTGAGCGGGTACGCGTTGTATTCGCAATACGCGTTGTACAGCAATGGACCGATCGGTGCGCACGCATTGGCTATGGCCTGGCATGGCAACGGACGCGTTTTCAAACCTTCAACGAGTCTGATGCTGTAAATTCAGTTGGCCACCCACAACAATGTTGCAAATTCATGGGTGTCATGAAGTTGAACTTTTGAAGGATGCTGTGGGCTTGTGTAAGTGGTGCAAATCCATGGATTGGCCAGATTCAGAAGATGCAAACGACTTGGACCGATCACTTTGGACACATGGGACAGTATCTGCCTCAGCAGCACACATATAATGCTGGCTGTTCCCCTGAGAGCTCACTTGCCTGCACTACATGCTCCAGGACGACATCTGCCACCACCACTGCTGCTGTATCTGCATCCTCTGGATCCTGCAATGGCACGTACTGTGGAGAGAGCCCCAGCCTTCAGCACTGAGGAGAACCAGGCCCTGCTGGACCGCCTCCTTCCACAGTACAGCAAGCTGTATGGGAAACCAGGGGAGCAGGTGAGTGTGCTGTCCACTGCCTGACTAAATGTGCATGTTGTCTGACTAGCAAGACCTACAGTCTGCACGCCACTGGCTAGCAGGCTCACTGAGTAGTTGTCACCCCCCATAGTGTGTAGTTACATGCACTGAACAGGTATAGTGCAGTAACAGTGCATTTAAACGAGGTTTTACTTCCCAGGCAATGATACCATGTAGTAACTGCTGGCAAACTGTTCATAGCCATCGTTGCACTGCCTGTGTACATCATGTGCCCCTGTGATTTTGACATGTATATCCAAATGTGTGATGCACGGAAATGTTGCATGTGTAGTAATGGGCTTTTCACTTTGTCATCCTCACAGGTTGATGCCCACCAGAAGCAGAAGATATGGCTGACATCGTCCGGGCAGTGAGATCCGTGGGGGACTACAAGCGCCGGATCCGCAACTGCCAGAAGAGGTGGCAGGACCTTCGGGGCTGGACCCGGAGGATCGCACGGGTCCAGCTGAAGCTGTCGCCTCCTCGCAGGAGGGGCAGACACCGGACCCTGACCCCCCACATGCTCAGGATCCTGGCGGTGGTCTTCCCTGATCTGGATGGGCAGCTGAAGGCCAGACAGCAGCAAGGAGGGCGTGAGTCCATGACTGCATTGTGAACTTTGTCTGCCATGCTATGTGCCCTCCTCTGGGCTGGTTAAACTTCCTCAGTACATCAGTCATGTGGTCCAGGGCCCATGTCCCTCAATTGTGCACTGCCCACTCCCCATCTGATACCCAGGTGTGGCCCTTACAGTCAGGGAATTGTGTCACTTGGGTACTGTGTCCTTGTATTTTGCTTAGCTCAAGGTGGGGGACAGCATTTGTTCCCCTAACTCTGTGGTGGGCATCATGGGTGGGTCCATTGCTTACACAATGCCTGTGTTCTGACATGTAATCTGCATGTTACTTTGATATGTGGTCCAATTGCTGAGCTGATCCACCACATGTGCCTGGGGTATTTGGCACACACCCATGCTGCGGCTGGGAACAATGTTTGGGCCTCAGGAGTATGTATATCAAGTGTGTCATACATACTTAGCCACCTGCCTACTGTCCAGGGCTCATCCCTCATTCACGTGGGGCAGGACAGTCATGCCTACTCCAGGCCATACAATACACTCTGTACTCCCACTCCCGTGTATCAGCTGACACGTTGTGCTCAGTGATATGTCCCCTGAGGTGTCTGCCTCTGTGTCATTGTGCTGTGGCTTCGTTGTCAGGACTACTGGGGTGTTTCTCGGTTAGGGCTCAGCATTCCACCGGAGATGTGACCATAGGAGACGATACTTGTGTGACACATAGGTGTTTGATCACTTGACCGTGCAGACTGGGGTATGCGAATGTGAAGTTCAGGCAGCTGTTTCCCATTCCCAGCAGATTGTGAGGTGCTCAGGTTCCGAGGGTTGTGTTACAGGTCTCCCATATGTCCAATTGGTATGACGTGGACAAATAAGAGTTCAGATGATGTAGTGTGTGGGGGATGAACATGTGTACTTGTTCAGCTCCAGGACTTGCATTCCCCATGACCTAGGATTGTGACACAGTGCAGACTGCTGTTGTCTGGCTGCCCTTTCCATGTGACTGGAGACAGTGATGTATGACTTAGCAGGCATGCCTGTGCCATGGCATGAAACTTCCAATGAGTGATCCTGCAGGGAGTGACATGTGCTACATGCACCCCATTGTGGCAATGACTATCAGGACATGGGTGCATCATGATGTCTGGTGCTGGTATGCATCACATGCATTTCAAAATTGACTCTGGCCATCCCTTTATCCGGACATCTGTACTGACTCAGTGGCAAGAGTTGTGATGTGTGCATGTTCACATACTTCACCGTGTTCTCTGCACTGTCCAACTACTGTGTAGGTGGTGCATGTGTCCACACTGGGGTATTGCCATCCCATAGACACCAGACAGATGGGTGCAAGGCCAGGAGGGATGTGAGTGCCATGGTTGACCATCAGACTGTCAATTGGCTTCTCCTACTCTGTTTGGGCACTTCTGGCAGTGTTCAACTAAGGATGCCAGGGCTTGGTCTGTAATGTGCTGTACTTACTGTGGTGTGTGCGGTCGGTGCAGGTGACTGATGTTTGTCTGTTTCAGTATTGTTTGCAGATACATCCACGGCCACAAGGGGGGACAGCTCCACGGACCAGGAGGAGCCGCAGAGCCAGACTGGGTCAGCAGCCGAGGAGTGGCCGGAGGGACCAAGTGGCACGGAGGGCGAGGGGAGCCACACCGAGGAGTCCTCAGCAGCATCCACCTCAGCTGAGGACCACAGCAGCTCAGAGGATGACTCTCTTGTGGAGGCGGGTGTCAGCAGCCACCACACCCCAGCTAGTGTTGCTGTCACCGCCACCACCACCACCACCACCACCACCGCCCTCCCATCGGCTCCCATTCCAGAGGTCCGTGGAGGCTCCCATGTTCGGGAGCATGTCTCCTTCGTGCCAGGCACCGCACCCTCTGCCCCTGTGTCCCCTGCTGCCCTGAGTGAGGAGTCTGTGTACCTCTGTTAGAAATGGGATCTCTAGTTGGCCAGGGCTTGCACCTTTGTCCAAGTAGGGACCCTTCTTCCTAGTCAGGGTAAGGGTGTTACACTCGTGAAGTAACCCCTGCTCACCCTCGTGGTAGCTTGGCACGAGCAGTCAGGCTTAATTCAGAGGCAGTGTGTAAAGCATTTGCACATAACCAACAGTAATACAGTGTAAGCACTTCAAACGGACACCACACCAGTTTAGAAAAATAACCAATTTTTATATACTCAAGACAAGACCAATTACGACAAAAATCCACAATACTATACTTTAAAAATGAATGCTTGATAAGGTAATTTCTTCTTTGCAGGAATAGTTCAAAAACAAAGTTCGTACGAGTCGGTAGCTCCGTCCGAGCCTACCGCGATGCTGAAAACCACAGAGTCTAACAGTTCCAGCCGACCGCGTCGATACGGGCCAGCAGAGTCGTGAACAGACTCGGTCACAGTACCTTTCTCGTTGTGGCTGGTACGGAGTGTACGAGCCGGTCGGCGTTCGTCGCGGTTGCGGTGCAAGACGGAGCGGTGCAAGGTGCGGTGTCCCTCGATGCGGTGCAGGCAGCGGCTCGATGAGCGTCGTGCAGACGGAGTCGGTGAGTCCAAGGCGTGCGATGCAGGGTGAGACGATGCTCGATGCGGTGCTGACAGGTTGCGATGCAGGCGACCAAGCCGGAGTGCGGGAGCTGGCGTCGGACAGCGGTGCGAGTCGGAGCGGTGCGTCGCAAACGTGCGAGCGGTGCCCCAAATGCGATGCGGTCACGACTCTTGAGCCAGTTGCAGCGTCCGCGTCGGTCGGGTCCGGCTGGTTCAGTGAAGCGATGCGATGCGAACTGCGGTGCCTACAGGTCACGGTGCAAGCAGCGGCTCGGTGTTGACGGCGTCGGACGTCGCCTACGATGAGACCAGGGTTGCGGTGCGAAGCGGGGCGATGCGGTCTGCGGTGCAAACAGGTCACCGGTCAGGGATGGATTCGGTTGACGGAGTCGGTTGCAGTTCCCTTCCTCTGTGGCAACTGAAACAGCGTTCCAGAAGTGGTACCCAGAGGCTTGTGAAGTCTTTGTAGTCCCTGAGACTTCTTAACAGGAGGCCAGCTCAGTTCCAGGCCCTTGGAGATACTCAGCACAAGTTTGTAGAAAGTTCAGTCCTTTCACTGCCCAAGGCAGAAGCAGCAGCTGCAGGCCAACCCAACAAAGCAACAACACAGCAAAGGGGCAGTACTCCTCCTGGCAGCTCTTCCAGCTCTTCATCTTGGCAGGTTCCTTGATTCCAGCGAGATCTAAATTCATGGGGTCAGGGCCCCAATATTTATATCCCAAATTCCTTTGTTCTCTGAAGGCAGGGAGGCCTTTGCCTAGTCCAAACCAGTTCTGGAGCACTTTGTTGACAAGTCTCCGTCCCTTCTTTCAGTGAGTAGGCCAGGGACATCAGACGCACCACAGGAGGTGGAGCCAGCATTGTGGAGGGAAGGCACTGTCCTATTCAGGGCCCAGGTGCAACTCCTCCCACCCATCTACATGTAGATCTTGCTATTCAGCCCTGTGCTGACTCACCCTGTCTCCTGGCATCCCCCAGCCCCTGTCACTCACACTCCAGACAAGGAATACACAACCTCGCAGAGGCAGGCTTGGATGGTTAGACAAGAAAATACCCACTTTCTAAAAGTGGTATTTTCAAACACAGAATGTTAAAACCAACTTCACTAAAAGATGCATTTTATCATTCTGAGTCCAGGCATACTAAACTCGAATTTCTACCATGTTCCCGGGGTCAGTTAGGATTATAAGCTGTAATAATCAAAACTGCCCGTTCTGGCCTAGGGGAACAGGTAGCCTTGCAATAGTGAAAAACGAACTAGGCTGTAATTCACTATCAGGACATGCCACACACACCAGGGCATGTCCTACCTTTCGCATACAACGCACCCTGCCCACAGGGGTACCTTGGGCCTACCTTAGGGGTGACTAACATGTAGAAAACGGAAGGTTTAGGGACTTGCAAGTGTGTGCACTTGCCAAGTCGATATGGTAGCCCCAGGCTGCGCACAGGCTCTGCAATGGCAGGCCCGAGTTACACTTTACGGGCTGTTTGCGTGGGGGGCACAATCCAGTGCTGCAGCCCACCAACAGCATTTGGTCTATAGGCCCTGGCACTCGCAGTGCACTTTACAAGGGACTGACACATAAACCAAATAGGCCAATCATGGAAACGCCAATCCATAACACATTTTATACAGGAGCACTTGCACTTTCCCACTGGACAGCAGTGAGGAAAAGTGCGCAGAATCATTACACCAGCAAAACAGAGTCAAAACCGGGAGGTCAGAAAGCAAAAAGTCAGGGGAAACACGCCAAAAGATGCCAAGTCTAACACATGTCCCCTCCAGCTGAAAGTAGGGAGAACTACCCAACCCCATTGGAGTTCTCTTCACTAAGGCGGAAGAACCTGGACAGACCATCTGCGTTGGCGTGTTCTGTACCAGGTCGGTGTTCCACCGTAAAGTCCATTCCCTGTAGGGAGATGGACCACCTCAGCAGTTTTGGATTCTCACCCCTCATTTGCATCAACCATCTGAGGGGCCTGTGGTCTGTCTGAACCCGGAAGTGAGTCCCAAACAGGTATGGTCTCAACTTCTTCAGCGCCCAGACCACAGCAAAAGCTTCCCTTTCTATGGCACTCCACCTCTGTTCCCTGGGGAGTAGTCTCCTGCTAAGGAAGACTACAGGCTAATCCAGGCCCTCTTCGTTCAGTTGTGAGAGCACCGCTCCCACACCATGCTCTGAAGCGTCAGTCTGCACGACGAATTCCTTGGAGAAGTCAGGTGCCTTGAGCACGGGTGCCGTGCAAATGGCTGCCTTCAGGGCATCAAAAGCTTTCTGGCAGGACTCAGTCCAGATCACTTTCCTGGGCTGCCTCTTAGAGGTCATCTCTGTTAAAGGGGCAACAATGGTGCCATAGCCCTTAACAAATCTCCTATAGTAGCCGGTGAGACCTAAGAAGGCTCTCACCTCTGTCTGGGTCTTGGGGGGCTCCCAAGCCAGAATGGTGTCAATCTTGGGTTGTAGGGGTGCCACCTGGCCGCTTCCTACCTGGTGTCCCAAGTACACCACAGAACCCTGCCCGATCTGGCACTTACTGGCCTTGATCGTGAGGCCTGCACCTTGCAGAGCCCTCAACACTTTCTCAAGGTGCTGTAAATGTTCTTCCCAGCTGGAACTGAACACAGCAATGTCATCCAGGTAGGCGGCACTGAAATCCTCCAGCCCAGCCAACACCTGATTGACCAACCTCTGAAAGGTGGCAGGGGCATTCTTCAACCCAAAGGGCATCACCCGGAATTGGTAATGACCCTCTGGGGTTGAGAATGCTGATCTCTCCTTGGCCCCATTGGTTAAGGCAATCTGCCAGTACCCAGACGTCAAATCAAACGTGCTGAGGAACCGGGCAGCTCCCAACCGATCAATGAGCTCATCAGCTCTGGGGATGGGGTGCGCGTCAGTCCTGGTGACGGCATTGAGCCCACGGTAGTCCACACAAAACCAGAGTTCTGGAGTGGCACCGGGCGCAGCAGCCTTTGGGACCAAGACCACTGGGCTGGCCCAAGGACTGTGGGAGGGCTCAATCACCCCTAACGCCAACATCTTAGAGACCTCCTCCTTGATGCTGGCTCTGACCCGGTCAGTCAACCTGTAAATCTTGTGCTTCACAGAAGGGCTGTCACCAGTGTCCACGTCATGGGTACACCAGTGAGTAACACCGGGGGTCAGAGAGAACAGTGGGGCGAACTGTCCCAACAACTGGTGACAGTCCCCCTGCTGCTCCTGAGTCAGAGTAGGGAAGAGGATCACACCTTCTACTGACCCATCATCCTCCTTGGTAGACAGGAGGTCAGGGAGAGGCTCACTCTCCTCTTCCACCCCATCATCTGTCGCCAAGAGCATACTCACTTCGGACCTCTCGAAGTGGGGCTTGAGGAGGTTCACGTGAAGGACCCTCAAAGGGTTCCTTGGAGCTTGCAAATCCACCAGGTAGGTGACGTCACTTTTGCGCTCCTTTACCTCATATGGCCCAGTCCACTTGTCCTGTAAGGCACAAGGTGCCACTGGGGCCATGACCCACACTTTTTGCCCAGGTTGAAATTCGACCAGAGTGGCATTCTGGTCATACCATCTCTTCATTTCTTCCTGGCTTGCTTCTAGGTTCGCCTGAGCGAGTTTCCTGAAGGGGGCAGTTTGGTTTCTAAAGGCCAGCATGTAGCTAAATACATCCTGGGGAGTTTTCCTGGGAGCTGCCTCCCAGCCTTCCTTTACCAAACTCAGAGGTCCTCTGACAGGGTGGCCATACAGGAGCTCAAAGGGGCTGTACCCAAGAGACTTCTGAGGCACCTCCCTGTATGCAAAGAGTAGGCATGGCAAGAGGACGTCCCACTTATGCCTCATGGGTTCTGTTAGACCCTTGATCATGCCTTTCAAGGTCTGGTTGAATCTCTCCACCAGACCGTTTCCTTGTGGGTGGTAAGGAGTGGTGAACTTGTAGGTTACACCGCACTCCTTCCACAGGGATGTCATATACTTGGATATGAAATTGGTCCCCCTATCAGAAACCACCTCTCTGGGGAATCCCACACAGGAAAAGATCCCCATTAACGCCCGGCCCACCACTGGCGCCGCCGTTGTCCTGAGAGGGATTGCCTCCGGGTACCGGGTGGCATGGTCCACCAAGACCAGGATGTACCTGTTGCCCATGGCTGTCTTGGGATCCAGTGGCCCCACAATATCCATCCCTACCCTTTCAAAGGGTGTTCCAACAACAGGGAAAGGTTGGAGAGGAGCTTTGACCTTCCTCCCACTCTTACCACTTGCCTGGCAAGTTTGGCAAGACCTACAGTGTGCATCTGACTGCCTTCGCATTTGGGGCCAAAAGAAGTGGGTGACAAGCCTGTCAAAGGTCTTGTCCTGCCCCAAATGTCCTGCCAAAGGCACGTCATGAGCCAGACCCAGTAGGAAGGTCCTGAAGCGCTGGGGTACCACCAGCACACAGGCTGACCCAGGCTCAGCAACCTTAGGCTCACTGTATAGGAGACCACTCTCCCAGTAGATCAGATGTGACCCGGACAGATTACCAGCTGCCTGGTCTGCAGCCTGCCACCGCAGACTCTCCAGAGTAGGGCACTCGTTCTGCTCCCTGCAGAACTCCTCCCTGGTGGGACCCCCTTCCTGCTGCCAATGGGTCAGCTCAGAGATGTCTCCCAGTTCGGCTACCTGCTCCCCTGTAGGCACCGGGCGTCCCCCTCGAGGTCCGCCTCCTCCCGGTCCGTGGGAACTTCGGGGGCCGGTTTCCCGCGCCCCCTGCCCTTTCTCTTGGCAGGGACTTGGGCCACTGTTCCAGGCTCCAAGTCCTCTTGATCACCCTTTCTGGCTGCCATTGACCGAGTAGACACGCATGCCCACTCTGGCAACCCAAGCATCTCCAAGTGAGACCTGCGCTCAACCTCCTTCCATAAGGACTGCTCCAGGTCGTTTCCTAGCAGACAATCTACAGGCATTGTAGGGCTCACAACCACCCTCAAGGGACCTGAGACCCCCCCATTCAAAGGGAACCTGCACCACCATACATTGGCGCTCTGAGTTGTCTACAGCAACTACTTGGTGGAATGCCCCGAGGACTACTTGCTTCTCAGACACCATGTGACACCGGACTGAGGTCACACTGGCTCCAGTGTCTCTGAGAGCCTCTACCCTGTTCCCATTGATGGTCACCCAGGTGCTATATTTCTTTGTGTTAGGGGGCACCTGGTTTCCTGGGACTATCTCACTGTCCCCTAGTGAGACAAGGGCCATTTCTGCGGGATCCCCACCCTCCTGTGGGCACCCCTCCTCCCCAAGCGCTACACTAGCCAACACTTTGGACTGTCCACCGGTGGGTGTCTGTGTCCCCTTCGGGCACTTGGGGTCCCCCTTAAAGTGACCTACCTGGTCACATGCATAACACTTGCGGGGGCCGGTCTCAACAGGCTTCCCTGTAGAGACCCCTTTCTTCTTATCACCGGGGGCTGGGAACCTTTACCCTGGGTACTAGTTTGGGGCCCTTTAGAGAACTCCTGTGCTTTACCCTTGTCCCCCCACCTTTCTGCTGGGGACCCTGCCCACCTTTGGCTGAGTCTCCCCCAAACGCTTTCTTGTGGACCCTGGTACTCACCCAGCGGTCCGCTTCCATAGCAAGCTTCCTGGGGTCAGTTAGCTTACTATCAACTAGGTGCTGGCGCAGATCTGCAAAACATAGACTAGACAAGTGCTCCCATGCAATCAAGTTGTAGAGCCCCTGAAAATCTGTTACACTACTGCCCTTTACCCAGCCATCCAGAGACCTGCAGAACACATCCACACATTCCAACCAAGTGTTGGCATCAGACTTCTTACTGGACCTGAACTGATCCCTGTACTTTTCAGGAGTAAGACCATACTTAGTGAGAAGGGCATCCTTCATATCAGCATAGGTGAGGTGATACCCCTTACCCAAAGCTATCAGAGCATCCCTTGCTTCTTCAGGGAAAAGTGGCCACAATCCTGCTCCCCAATTCTCCTCAGGGACCCCATTCATGTGTATGGCTGCCTCATAACCCTGAAACCACCTTTGTATGTCATCCCCCTTCTTGAACTCCTTGCCTACATTCTTGGGAATGTGCACAATCCTGTCTGCCTTTCTGGACGAATTGCTGCCACCATCTGAGCCTGACTTACTCTAAGTTCTAGCTCCTTCAGTTCTCTCTCATGCTCTAAGAGCATCTTCCTCTCCTCTATGGCCAATCTCTTCTCCTCCCACTCACTCTCCAGCCTGAGCTTCTGCAGCTCAAACTGCCTTGCCTCTCGCCTGTCCTCCAGCTCCTCTGGGGACAGACTGCTGCTGCCTGACCTGGCGGGTTCCCCCTTACCCAAAAGCATATCCACCCTGGAAATAGGCTCCTCCACCTCCTCACTGAGATTACCAGGCTGCCCACTGGCATATCTGGCTGCTACCCAGGCCCTCAGCGCCTTCTGTAGCTCCTCCTTCCTTGTGAGGCCTTTAATTTGGACTTTCAGGTTTTTACAAATTGCTCGTAGTTCCTTTACGGCGTAGGTTTCCAACCTATCCTCCTCAAAGATAACTTCCAGAGATGCAACGGATGATGCAGCTGTGTCAGGCATGACAAAAGTAGTGAGTTGAAAACTGGCAAGATCAAAAATAGGCCCAAAGAAAAAGAACCAGTATGTGGTACGTAATGGTCTGCGATATGGTAGTAGTGCACACCAATCACTGTAAGTCAAGTGCAAACACAAGTCCTATCCTCACCTCTGACAACCAATGTTAGAAATGGGATCTCTAGTTGGCCAGGGCTTGCACCTTTGTCCAAGTAGGGACCCTTCTTCCTAGTCAGGGTAAGGGTGTTACACTCGTGAAGTAACCCCTGCTCACCCTCGTGGTAGCTTGGCACGAGCAGTCAGGCTTAATTCAGAGGCAGTGTGTAAAGCATTTGCACATAACCAACAGTAATACAGTGTAAGCACTACAAACGGACACCACACCAGTTTAGAAAAATAACCAATTTTTATATACTCAAGACAAGACCAATTACGACAAAAATCCACAATACTATACTTTAAAAATGAATGCTTGATAAGGTAATTTCTTCTTTGCAGGAATAGTTCAAAAACAAAGTTCGTACGAGTCAGTAGCTCCGTCCGAGCCTACCGCGATGCTGAAAACCACAGAGTCTAACAGTTCCAGCCGACCACGTCGATATGGGCCAGCAGAGTCGTGAACAGACTCGGTCACAGTACCTTTCTCGTTGTGGCTGGTACGGAGTGTACGAGCCGGTCGGCGTTCGTCGCGGTTGCGGTGCAAGACGGAGCGATGCAAGGTGCGGTGTCCCTCGATGCGGTGCAGGCAGCGGCTCGATGAGCGTCGTGCAGACGGAGTCGGTGAGTCCAAGGCGTGCGATGCAGGGTGAGACGATGCTCGATGCGGTGCTGACAGGTTGCGATGCAGGCGACCTAGCCGGAGTGCGGGAGCTGGCGTCGGACAGCGGTGCGAGTCGGATCGGTGCGTCGCAAACGTGCGAGCGGTGCCCCAAATGCGATGCGGTCACGACTCTTGAGCCAGTTGCAGCGTCCGCGTCGGTCGGGTCCGGCTGGTTCAGTGAAGCGATGCGATGCGAACTGCGGTGCCCACAGGTCACGGTGCAAGCAGCGGCTCGGTGTTGACGGCGTCGGACGTCGCCTACGATTAGACCAGGGTTGCGGTGCGAAGCGGTGCGAAGCGGGGCGATGCGGTCTGCGGTGCAAACAGGTCACCGGTCAGGGATGGATTCGGTTGACGGAGTCGGTTGCAGTTCCCTTCCTCTGTGGCAACTGAAACAGCGTTCCAGAAGCGGTACCCAGAGGCTTGTGAAGTCTTTGTAGTCCCTGAGACTTCTTAACAGGAGGCCAGCTCAGTTCCAGGCCCTTGGAGATACTCAGCACAAGTTTGTAGAAAGTTCAGTCCTTTCACTGCCCAAGGCAGAAGCAGCAGCTGCAGGCCAACCCAACAAAGCAACAACACAGCAAAGGGGCAGTACTCCTCTTGGCAGCTCTTCCAGCTCTTCGTCTTGGCAGGTTCCTTGATTCCAACGAGATCTAAATTCATGGGGTCAGGGCCCCAATATTTATATCCCAAATTCCTTTGTTCTCTGAAGGCAGAGAGGCCTTTGCCTAGTCCAAACCAGTTCTGGAGCACTTTGTTGACAAGTCTCCGTCCCTTCTTTCAGTGAGTAGGCCAGGGACATCAGACGCACCACAGGAGGTGGAGCCAGCATTGTGGAGGGAAGGCACTGTCCTATTCAGGGCCCAGGTGCAACTCCTCCCACCCATCTACATGTAGATCTTGCTATTCAGCCCTGTGCTGACTCACCCTGTCTCCTGGCATCCCCCAGCCCCTGTCACTCACACTCCAGACAAGGAATACACAACCTCGCAGAGGCAGGCTTGGTTGGTTAGACAAGAAAATACCCACTTTCTAAAAGTGGTATTTTCAAACACAGAATGTTAAAACCAACTTCACTAAAAGATGCATTTTATCATTCTGAGTCCAGGCATACTAAACTCGAATTTCTACCATGTTCCCGGGGTCAGTTAGGATTATAAGCTGTAATAATCAAAACTGCCCGTTCTGGCCTAGGGGAACAGGTAGCCTTGCAATAGTGAAAAACGAACTAGGCTGTAATTCACTATCAGGACATGCCACACACACCAGGGCATGTCCTACCTTTCGCATACAACGCACCCTGCCCACAGGGGTACCTTGGGCCTACCTTAGGGTTGACTAACATGTAGAAAAGGGAAGGTTTAGGGACTTGCAAGTGTGTGCACTTGCCAAGTCGATATGGCAGCCCCAGGCTGCGCACAGGCTCTGCAATGGCAGGCCCGAGTTACACTTTACGGGCTGTTTGCGTGGGTGGCACAATCCAGTGCTGCAGCCCACCAACAGCATTTGGTCTATAGGCCCTGGCACTCGCAGTGCACTTTACAAGGGACTGTCACATAAACCAAATAGGCCAATCATGAAAACGCCAATCCATAACACATTTTATACAGGAGCACTTGCACTTTCCCACTGGACAGCAGTGAGGAAAAGTGCGCAGAATCATTACACCAGCAAAACAGAGTCAAAACCGGGAGGTCAGAAAGCAAAAAGTCAGGGGAAAAACGCCAAAAGATGCCAAGTCTAACAACCTCCTTTGCCAGCTCCATGTAGGGCAGACAGCAATGCTGAGTGTCCTCCATGCCCACACCACTCTGTTGACTCAGCTGGTGTCGTTCATGGAGGGCATCTCATCGGGCATGTCTGCCCTACAGAGGAGCAATAGGTCCATGGACTCCTCCCTGACGGCAGCAGTGTCCCTCCTCCAACAGTCCCTCACACCTCCTACCTCTGCCCCATGCACACTCCCCAGCACCCTACCTGTCCCAAGCACACACACACCGGCACAGGCACACACCAGCACAGACACAAGCAGCAGACAGACACACACGCCAAAATCCAGACGCACACGCATGCACAGTCAGGGGACTGAAACCACACTCACAGGGGATGGGGCCCAGGCACACACACACGCATCCACAGTCACTCCGCAGTCCTCCGATACCTCTCCCTCCAAGGCCCCTTCCCTTGCCTCACCTGCAACCCCACATACACAGCGGGTCTTCCTCTGTGACCTCGGCCTCTTCCCCTCCGATCCAGCTGATCCAGCATACCGGGGGAAGAGGAAGTCCACCCACACAGAGGGAGTGCCCCTCGCCCCCGGACACCCTCCCCCAGGCGCAGACAGACTGAGGCCCCCATCCGCAAGTCCCCCGGACCCGGAAGAGCAAGACCCCGCCACCGCCCTGGAGCTCAACCACCAAGTCTCCTTCCTCCATCCCTCAGGCCCCCACTCAACAGGTGCCCCCACCACACCCTGCCCCAGGTTCCCCCACCCACAGATACACCATCCTCAAAATGATCCGGCCTTCTCCCCCTGCCACTTGCTCTTCCAGCACCACACCCCCCGCTGCGCATGTCTGTGCCACTGGTGTGGAGACGGTGTCCACCCCCTCTGTCCTGCCCACCTTACCTGAACCCCATTCTCCTCCCCTGGAGATAGGCACTGCAGTGGAGTCCACTACCACCCCGTCTGACTTGGGCACTGCAGTGGGGAACCTGTCCACTCCATCTGCATGGCTCACTGCAGTCGTGCCAGCACCCACACCATCTGACTCATGCCCCCCAGTTGTGCCGGCACACACCATGTCAGACACCTCCACTGCAGTTGTCAGTGACTCTCCAGCACCCACCACCCCTTCCCTGCCTCCTTCTGGTGAGCCCTGATCCTGTCCCTGCGGTGCCTGGCCTGCCCCCCCCGTATGCCCCTCAGAGGGGATTGTCCCTGGTGTGTAGTAGTGCAGGCATGCGAAGGGTGACATCTGGCACTGTCACCCTGTTTGGACTAATGTTATGGACTGGCCATTGGCCTTTGTTATATATTTTCTTTCACTTCTCTCACCCAAATGCTGAATAAAGCAACTTTATGTTCTCTAGTTGTTTTGCTTCTGATGTACATGTTGTTGATGATGCTAACCGTGCCCTTGCTGCAGTGATGCTGATTTTTGGTCTCATGAAAATGAAGTGTTACTGTGCAGGAACCCATGTGGTCCACGGGGAATGTGTCCTATCCTGTAGTGTATCCATGTCATCCTTTGCAGCATATGAGGGTGTCATGTTTCCAAGATTTGGCAATGGAAATTCCGAGGTTTTATTGGCAATATAACATCTGTGGCTTACAGCCCTGCACATCTGTTGTGCTTGCCATTGTTCAATTAGTCTACTTCCCTGACAGTGTGGCCATCTCCACTGGACATGCAAGTTTGGGCATCAATGGGGAAGGACTCATCTGTGTTATCAGTGCAACTTGCTATACATGTGTGTTGGATCTGTGCTGATGATTTCGGTGACAGTCCCATGACCAGGCTGATATGACGGGAGCCTTCATTTGGTGCTAATTGTTGACTGTGTGACCAAGTGTTCTGTTGACATGATGGAGCCCTACTGAGGCAACTTATGGGCCAGCTTTCCTCACACAGGAGTGGGGTCCCCTCATGGCAGTGTGTAATTCTGTGACATTGCCTGAGCCCAAGGTGTGTGTTGTGTGAGCATGTCTGTGTGTGTTCACTTCCATGTTGCTGGGCATGCTGGGATCCCTAGTGATGTTCCTGTTTGTGATGCTTGCTGAGTTGACCTATGTTCCCCCAAAGTCTTCTCCCTGGGTTCTCTGGGATGTGGGTGCATGGCACATTACTGGTCATCAGGGTGTCACCCATAGGTGTGTTTGCTATCAGGGCTGAGTTTGTGGGCAAACGCAGATGGGACACAGTCAGGATTCCCCTGTGCACATGTTGTTTACACCTGTCCTGTAATTTCCAGTTTGTGTTATCTTTCAGTGATTGTGACACGTTGTGTGTGTGACTGCTGGCACTCCTCAGGGTCAGGGCTGCAATGTTGGAAGTTGTCTATGTGTGTTCTTTGTGGGTGACCTTGGCTTCTTCATTGGTGTGTGACTGTGGCCGGGATCCCATTGGTTGGTGTGGTATTGCCGTCATGTCCATGTACAGCGTACTGTGCAGTGTGTCAGACATTCAGGAGTCTTGTTGACTGGCCATGTGTGATGGGTTTCTGCACCTTAGTTGCCACCGCCACCCCTGGGATTGTCATGGGTGCATGTGCAATGTCACCAGTGCATGTGATCTTCACTGCTGCACATTGTTGGAGGTCGAGGTGTGTGGTGTTGAGTATGTGCAGATGAGAGTTGTTGGCCGGCTATGCCCCTTCCTCCATGTTGGCCTTGGCTGACTGGCCGTGCTGATTGATTTGTGCTTCTGTAGGTGTGATGGTAGTTTGTTGCTCAGGACCCATGACTGTGGTTCACAGTGTGAACGACATCTAGCTTTGTCATCACAGTGGGATTCTCATGCAGCCCAGGGTCACCACATTGTGGGGACCCTGGGGGTAGTGCTGTGGTGTGTCTGTGTCTTGCTGTTTTAGTTGCTGTTCCTACATGCTTGTGTGACATGTGTGATTTGTGCTCCCTCTCATCTAACAATGCCTGATTGCCCACATAGGGGATTTGGATCCATGAGTTACTTTTGTGTGGCACTGTATGCGCATCTGTGTAATTGGTATTCAGGCCTCCTCATGTGTTGTGTGGTTGCCTGGGGACACTGGCACACCCCCTCACCTGTTGTGTTTGATGTGCAGTGTGGGGCTGCCTGTTTGTGTTTGTGCATCTGCACCACTGCATTGGCATATCTTCGGTATGCCATTGGCTGTATGTTGTTTAGTGGGTTCCCCCTGCTGTCCCTGGGACTCCTAGGTCATCAGTCAGCACGATGATCATGGTTTGTGTGTCCCATTGCTGCCATGGCATGGTATCTGTTCACCTCACATCTACAGTCTCCACAGGATATCTCCATTTGTGTGCCCATTGGTGCAAATATGTGGGTCTGCATTATGATGGTCACTTCTGTCATTGTGTCATTGATGAATGTTGTCAGTGTCAGCCCCCATGGGTGATGTTTGTCTGCACATGGCCAAAGGTATGTCTTCTTTGCACTGCACTGTTTGCCTCACCCAATCTATGTTGCTATGGGACACAACCACTACTTTGCCACTGATGTGTTTGTTGTTCTGTGACCAGGAATCATCCATGCAGTTTGGCAGTTGCAGCTTTTTCAATGTCAACACTTACCTTTTGATCACTGTGATGATGGGGGTTTAGACCCCATTGCCACAATGTTCAGAATGTGCTTCAGCTATGGAGCCCACACTTGCCTTTTGGTCACTGTGATGATGGGGTTTAGTCCCCATTGCCACAATGTTCAAGATGTGCTTCAGCTATGGACCCCACACTTACCTTTTGGTCACTGTGATGATGGGGGCTTGGACCCCATTGCCATAGTGGTCATGGTCTGCTTGCATTGTGGAGGCCACACACATTTATGTGTGACACATGTGATAGGGGGTCACATTGTATGTTCAATGTCATGTTCAGTGTTGTAGGCATTTGACACAGTCTACACACGCTTGTCATGGTATTGGGAGGCTGTTTTTGTCTTACATTCCTTATTTTGGAGTATGCTGGTTGTGTCATGCATTACCCATCCTATGAGTAGGGGTGGTGTGGGTGGTAGGCATCCAGCCCCCCCTGAGTAGGGGTGGTGGTAGTGGTAGGCATCCAGCTCCCCATGGGTAGGGGTGGTAGTAGTGACAGGCATCAAGCCCCCCTGAGTAGGGGTGGTGGTGGTGGTAGGCATCCAGCCCCCCTGAGTAGGGGTGGTGGTAGTGGTAGGCATCCAGCCCCCATGGGTAGGGGTGGTGGTAGTGACAGGCATCCAGCCCCCCTGAGTAGGGGTGGTGGTGGTGGTAGGCATCCAGCCCCCATGGGTAGCGGTGGTGGTAGTGGTAGGCATCCAGCCCCCATGGGTAGGGGTGGTAGTAGTGGTAGGCATCCAGCCCCCCATGGGTAGGGGTGGTAGTAGTGACAGGCATCCAGCCCCCCTGAGTAGGGGTGGTGGTAGTGGTAGGCATCCAGCCCCCATGGGTAGGGTTGGTGGTAGTGGTAGGCATCCAGCCCCCCATGGGTAGGGGTGGTGGTAGTGGTAGGCATCCAGCCCTCCCTGAGTAGGGGTGGTGGTAGTGGTCGGCATCCAGCTCCCCATGGATAGGGGTGGTAGTAGTGACAGGCATCCAGCCCCCCCTGAGTAGGGGTGGTGGTGGTGGTAGGCATCCAGCCCCCCCTGAGTAGGGGTGGTGGTAGTGGTAGGCATCCAGCCCCCCATGGGTAGGGGTGGTAGTAGTGGTAGGCATCCGGCCCCCATGGGTAGGGGTGGTAGTGGTGACAGGCATCCAGCCCCCCTGAGTAGGGAGGTAGTAGTGGTAGGCATCCAGCCCCCCTGAGTAGGGGTGGTAGTAGTGGTAGGCATCCAGCCCCCCATCAGTAGAGGTGGTTTTAGTGGTTGGCATCCAGGCCCCCATGGGTAGGGGTGGTGGTAGTGGTGGGCATCCAGCCCCCCATGGGTGGGGTGGTGGTAGTGGTAGGCATCCAGGCCCCCCATGGGTAGGGGTGGTAGTAGTGACAGGCATCCAGCCCCCCCTGAGTAGGGGTGGTGGTAGTGGTAGGCATCCAGCCCCCCATGAGTAGGGATGGTGTTGGTGGTAGGCATCCAGTCCCCTATGAGTGGGGATGGAAGTAGTGACAGGCATCCAGCCCCCCATGGGTAGGGGTGGTGGTAGTGGTAGGCATCCAGCCCCCCATGGGTAGGGGTGGTAGTAGTGGTAGGCATCCAGCCCCCCATGGGTAGGGGTGGTAGTAGTGACAGGCATCCAGCCCCCCCTGAGTAGGGGTGGTGGTAGTGGTAGGCATCCAGCCCCCCCTGAGTAGGGGTGGTGGTAGTGGTAGTGGTAGGCATCAAGCCCCCCATGGGTAGGGGTGGTAGTAGTGGTAGGCATCCAGCCCCCCATGGGTAGGGGTGGTAGTAGTGACAGGCATCCAGCCCCCCCTGAGTAGGGCTGGTGGTAGTGGTAGGCATCCAGCCCCCCATGGGTAGGGGTGGTGGTAGTGGTAGGCATCCAGCCCCCATGGGTAGGGGTGGTGGTAGTGGTAGGTATCCAGCCCCCCTGAGTAGGGGTGGTGGTAGTGGTAGGCATCCAGCCCCCATGGGTAGGGGTGGTGGTAGTGGTAGGCATCCAGCCCCCCATGGGTAGGGGTGGTGGTAGTGACAGGCATCCAGCCCCCCCTGAGTAGGGGTGGTGGTGGTGGTAGGCATCCAGCCCCCCTGAGTAGGGGTGGTGGTAGTGGTAGGCATCCAGCCCCCATGGGTAGGGGTGGTAGTAGTGGTAGGCATCCGGCCCCCATGGGTAGGGGTGGTAGTGGTGACAGGCATCCAGCCCCCTGAGTAGGGGTGGTAGTAGTGGTAGGCATCCCGCCCCCCTGAGTAGGGGTGGTAGTAGTGGTAGGCATCCAGCCCCCCATGGGTAGAGGTGGTGTTGGTGGTTGGCATCCAGGCCCCCATGGGTAGGGGTGGTGGTAGTGGTAGGCATCCAGCCCCCCATGGGTAGGGGTGGTGGTAGTGACATGCATCCAGCCCCCCCTGAGTAGGGGTGGTGGTAGTGGTAGGCATCCAGCCCCCCATGGGTAGAGGTGGTGTTAGTGGTTGGCATCTAGGCCCCCATGGGTAGGGGTGGTGGTAGTGGTGGGCATCCAGCCCCCATGGGTGGGGTGGTGGTAGTGGTAGGCATCCAGCCCCCATGGGTAGGGGTGGTAGTAGTGACAGGCATCCAGCCCCCCTGAGTAGGGGTGGTGGTAGTGGTAGGCATCCAGCCCCCTGAGTAGGGGTGGTAGTAGTGGTAGGCATCCAGCCCCCCATGGGTAGAGGTGGTGTTAGTGGTTGGCATCCAGGCCCCTATGTGTGTATATGGCATTGGTGATAGCCATCCCGCCCCTATGGTGCTGCTGTTGCTGGTGTAAGTAATTTCTGCATCCCTATGTGTGTGTGTTGTCTGTCGGGTACGTGTGGTTTGTTTGTGTGGTGGGTGTCTGACTTACCTTCTGCGCCGTACGCGTCCGTACCAGTTCCGGTAATAGATGTAGAGTATTGGTAGGATCTGCGCGATTGGATTCATGGTTGGTTCATCTCGTCTCGTCTTTGTCGTTGCTTCGCCTCGTACTCGTGGCTGGCGTGTTCGTCTCGTAGCCGTGGATCGTCTTGTGGCGCGAATCGGAGCTTATGTGCGCCTCTCCCGGATGCTTTGACGTGCCGTGCGTAGCGACGGGTTCGGCGCGTACGGAGTGCGCATCGTACTAGTCCGGCCGGACGGGGCTGCATTTTGGCTTCCGTGCGACTCGATTCTGCGTTTCCGGATCAGGCTCGGTCGGAGAACAGGAGCTGGATTGGGTGAGTGCGACTGGGTCGGGATCTAGGCAGTTATGCGCATCATACTTGCTCGTTCGGACGTATGTACGAATCGGTCGGGAAACACGCATTCGCCTGGTTTTTTTCCCGGGCGAATGGTGTTAGGTGCGCCTCCGACCGGGATCGGAATCGACCCCAAAGTGTTGGATAGCGGAGGGGTAACAATTATTATTCCCACTCCAGCGAGTGCAACAGTAGGGAAAGTGTTGGATAGCGGAGGGGTAACAATTACTATTCCCACTCCAGCGAGTGCAACAGTAGGGAAAGTGTTGGATAGCGGAGGGGTAACAATTACTATTCCCACTCCAGCAAGTACAACAGTAGGGAAAGTGTTGAATAGCGGAGGGGAATAATTTACTATTCCCACTCCAGTGAGTTCAACAGTAGGGAAAGTGTTGCATAGCGTAGGGGTAACAATTACTATTCCCACTCCAGCAAGTGCTACAGTAGGGAAAGTGTTGGATAGCGGAGAGGAATAATTTACTATTCCCACTCCAGCAAGTGCACCAGTAGGGAAAGTGTTGGATTGCATAGTTTACTATTCCGACTCAAGAAAAATAATTAAAATTTAATTAACAAACAATTAATTAATTTAAAAAAATTTGCCTCCCACCATATTCCCCTATAAATGACACCACCAATATTCTAAAACATAACACTATTAATATAATTTATTATTAATTAATTAATTAAAATTAACAAGCAATTTAAAAACACTAAATAATTTAATTCACACAATTAACAGTATAAATCAACTTAAAAGAAATTTTATAATCAAAAAATATAAAAAATATATTGAAATGAAATTACTTCCCAGCCTACTCCCCTATCAACACACAACCCGCTCTTAAAAAAATGACACAAATAACATAATGAATAATTAATTAATAATTATTAATAACCAATTAATAAATAATTAACAATATATTATTTACCACCATTTACAATATAAAATTTTAAATACATAAATATTAAATAATTAAAAATATTAATAAATCAATTATTATTAAATTACTTCCCACCCTATTCCCCTATAAACCGCCAACCCTCCCCTAAAAAAATAACACAATTAATTTATTTAGCAAATAATTATTAATAATTAACAACCAATTAACAACTAATTAATCATAAATTAATTACCACAATTAACAATATTAAATATTAAATATATAAATATTAATTAATAAAAAATATTAATTAATTATAATTAAATTACTTCCCACCCTAATCCCCTATAAACCCACAACCCGCTACGGAATAAAAACTCAAAATTTAATAAAAAAATAATTAATAACTTCTAAAAATTATTCTTAAATGTATTATAATTAAATTACTTCCCACCCTATTCCCCTATAAACCCACAACCCGCTACGGAATTAAACGCAAAATTTACTTTAAAAAAAATTAATAACTTCTAAAAATGTAATACATATATTAAAAAATAAATACAATACTTAAACAAAAATATAGAACAAATACATTTAAAATACATACTAAAATACATAACACTAATATAAACATCGATATTATTAACAACGATATTTTTACAAACGATATTACTGTCTTCAATATTTAAAAAACGATATTTCTTACCTTACTGTCGATATTCTGGTCCACGATATTCATGCAGTCGATATTCTTGTACCTCGATATTTAAAACTCGATATTATGGTACTCCAAAAATAAAAACTCGATATTCTGTCCACAAAAATGTGCGCATTATGCAGCATAATTTGCTTTTTCTTGCTGCTTTCTTTTTCTCATCAATGGTGAGGGGAGCAGGGTCCTCTGCAGCTTAAGACTGGCATTGGGCTTGATATCGATGGGCAGGCAGGGTCCAGCAGTCCTGTGAAGTTTTGCTTCTCCAACTCCATAGCATTTGAGGATACCCACCTACAGGCAAGTGGCAGTAGTCTATGAGCCTCGTGCTCTCTGTCCAAAAACATTATCTTTTGCCTTTGGCTTGCAAATTGCAGTTATAGGGGGGAAAGAGTGCACTCTAGAAACAGCCAAGGGTCCAGGACCTGAGAGGCACCTCTTGGTAGACAGGACTCAATCTCACAGGCTACACCAGCGGAGTCCAGGGCAAGTCCAGTGGCTACTGGTCAGCTGGACACTTTGCTGGTGCAGGTCTCTTGAGATGTTGTGTCCCTGAAGCTTAACAGGAGACTAGCCATCTATCCCTTGGAAACCCCTCAGTCTTCCTGGGCCCGACTTAGAACAGATCCAGCCCTTGAGGGTCTCTCGCTGTGAAGTCAACAGCAGGAGCAGCCCTTCTCCTTCTGAAGTCCTGTCCTGGTTCAGTAGAAGCCGCAGGTGCTGTCTTGTTGGTGTAGCCTTTCTTTCTGCAGTCCACAGTTTCAGCAGGTGCAGTCCTTCTGTCCTTTCCGAGTCCAGTAGTGTTCTGAGGCTGGAAGTCAGGGGAACCACTTTTATGGCAATGTTAAGTTTGTTTCTCCAACCCAACAGCCACAGAGAACACCATTCACACCTCCCAAGAACTCTGCAACATCCTCTCGGACTACTTCTACAGCAGATTTGCCACCAACTGAACAACTTCGACCTCCAACCCACCTCTCTCAGTCTCGGCAACCTCAACCTCCCAGCAGACACCAGCCAAACGATCCCCACCTGGTCTTCACTCACCACTCAGACCACCACAGCCATCATGTTGTCCATCCACTCCTGGGCACCCACTGACCCCTGCCCCCACCATCTCTTCAACCTCAGAACCAACCCGATCAGCAAGGAGCTCACCAGCATCATCAACACCTCCATCTCCATTGCGACCTTCCCAGAGATATGGAAACACGCAGAGGTAAGACCCCTCCTGAAGAAACCCTCTGCCGACCTCAGCGACCTCAAAAACTACAGCGGTCTCCTTGATCCCCAACCCAGCCAAAGTACTCAAGAAAGCCATCAATCAAAAGCTCACAGAATACCTGGAACACAATCACCTCCTCGACACCTCATAATCAGGATTCCGTGCCAACCACAGCACCAAGACCATGCTGATCGCTGCCACAGTTGACATCAGAACTCACCTGGACTGCGTAGAAACTGTGGCCCTGATCCTACTCAACTTTTCTGCTGCTTTCAACACTGTTTCCCATCACACGCTCATCAACATACTCTACAACATTGGCATACAGCAAAACGCCTTTAAGTGGATCGCCTCCTTCCTTACAGGTCGCACACAGAGTATTTGACTGCCCCCCTTCACCTCAGCACTCAAGGACATCATATGCGGCGTATCACAAGAATCATCCCTCAGTCCCACCCTGTTTAACATCTACATGACCCCCCTTGCAGACGTCATCAGAGCCCATGGACTCAACATAATCGCCTACGCAGACCACACTCAGCTAATCCTCTCACTCACCAAGGACCCCTGTAATATGGGGGTTGTGATTATTAAACTATATTTCTTGTGTATTGTATCTTTAAATATTTGTGTATAAGTTTTAGAATGTGCTTCGTCATTTGTTGAGGAATTCTAGAATGTTGGAATGTTGACTGGTCTGCTGCTGTGGCTGGCTGTCGTGGGTCCTGTTCACAGAATAAACTACTTTATTGACAAATTTCGCTTCGTCTGGTTGTTTCCTGCAAATGTCCATACTACAATTTATGACGACGATCTGTTAATATATGGACTTTCTGGACCCACTGGCTGAATTTATGATACATTTTGCGGCGTTTTTGGATTATCTGTATATCGAGGACTTTCAGTAACACGTACGTGTTACATTTGAAACGTAGGAATATAGTTCTTTTTCTAGTCTGAGCTCTATTTGCAGCATGGTGAGTTTTCTACTTTCCTCATGTCCATGGATTAAATCTGCAGTCTTTTAAATTGAATCGTTATCATTTTGAACGTTGGGCAGTGAAACCAACCGCCTGCCTATTTTTGTTCAAACGAGTTGCTCAAGCTCTTACCTTCATTCTACGAACTCCAGTGTTGCCTGCCTTCTGTTCCACGAAGAGGAGATTTCGATGAAGAGCACGCTCTGAACTCCGGTGTTGCCTGCCTTCTGTTCCACAAAGTGGAGATTCCGATGAAGAGCACGCTCTGACGTCAATGCGCTCTTCCGACGCCACCACAACTACTTCTACTTCTCTCTGAAAAGCACGCTGAGCACGTTACTCAGTGGCCATCTTTACTCTTTGGGCAAATTTTGGTTAGTTTGTATCGCAACACGTTGTTCGATGCACCTCTTTCCTGCTTGTTTCCCAGACGACAGGTGCACTCGAGAAGGGTGTTTCCTCACATGGTGCCTTCAGCAGTACGCCGTCTTCTCTCCTGTGAGTGGTGCTTCCTGACAAGCTTCGGTGATACGCACACCTGGTAAGAATGTTCCATAGTGCGTTCACTAATTTCTTCGGTGACATGCACACCTGTTGTTAATTGTGCTTGGAGTGCAGAGACCTATGTACCTAGTTTACTTTCCGTGACAGGCACACTCTTTAGAATTAATTATATGACTTTCGGCTCGCATCCATTTCAACTTTAAGGTACTTTTTAGTTATTTATTGCAGAGCATTACCTGTCGGAGTCTATATACTGTGACAGGCACACATTGACTATACCATATTTTTACATTTTCTGCATAATATTGCTTCTTCAAATAATGTTATGCAGCCTACACTGTTTTTACAGAACCCTGGTAAACCTCTTACACCATGGCACAAGTGGTATAGAGTGTTTGAAAATTATTTAAAGGCTATGGATGCTACCAAATACACAGCTTCTAGAAGAAGAGCGTTATTATTTAATAATTTGGGAAGTGCTGGTCAACAAGTCTTTGACAATTTACCAGTTGTTGCTGCACCCCCTGGTGATGAGACTTGGAACGTTTTTTCTGAAGCTTTAGCACGCATTGGTAAACATTATATAGATGAACCATCTGTTATGGTTGAGAGACACATGTTTTTCAAATGTAAGTAGATGCCAGAAGAATCTATTGAAGACTATCTAGCAGTTTTGCGAGTGTTAGCATCCAAGTGTGAATTTAGTAATAATTTAGACACATCTTTAGGAGATCAATTAGTCTTTAATTGTTTCAATAACAAGATCTAAGAACGCATATTGGCATGCAAGAATCCATCTTTAGAAGAAGTGATGGATATAGCTAGAAGTATAGAGCGTTCTGTTGTTTCTTCTAAAATCTTAACAGAGAATTCTACCAGCAAATCTTTAGATGATGCTGGTGTAGTGAACGTAGCTTCATTAAGCAATGCAAATGATTCTGAGGTTAATATGATTTTGCAAAAGAACAAAACAAAGAAAATTTTTGAACGGAAAATGAATGGAGCATGTTATAGGTGTGGTTCAAAATTTCATATGGGTAATAGCCCCAATTGTCCTGCTCAAGGAAAAAAGTGCAACAACTGTAAAAAACAATCGGGCATTTTTATACTGTGTGTAGGTCTATGAAAGACAAATGTAAAATGAGTCAACTTAACGTAGTAGATGAGTCAGTATGTGATGCATTGAATAATGTTTTGTTAACGTTGGAAGTCAGTGCATTAAGTAATTCTGAGAAAAGGTGCAAAGGACCCATTTGTGAGGTACAAATTGGTTCAATTAATTTTGGTATTATGGCAGATTCTGGATCACCTATTACTATTCTAGCAGAAAATACATTTAATAAGTTTTGGTCAAATAAGTTCTTAAAACCTACAAATGTTAATCCCAAGGCATTTGGTGAGTATGACATCATCATGAGGGGCTACTTTTCTGATGTAGTTAAATTTAAGTACAGAGATATTTACACTAAAATATACGTGGCAGTCAATGGTCGAGATATTTTAGGTTGGCAAGATCAAGCTTTGCTTTGTATTATACTTAGACCTGGGGATTTGCCTATTTTATCTGTTGAGCAAAAAAGTGAGCATGAAAAGATTTTGCATGACTTATGCTCTAAGTTTGCCAATGTTTTCTCCAATAAGGTTGGGGCAGTTAAAGGGTTTCAACACACTATTAGATTAAAAAGTAATGCCGTTCCTGTGGTACAGAAAGTCAGACCGGTTCCCCTTCTGCCAGGGATGATCTCAAAAAGCTATTGGATGATGTTAGATTTGGGGGTCTCTAGTTGGCAGAGGTAGGTACCTTTGACCAAATAGGGACCCTTGCGTCTAGTCAGGGTAAGGTGCTACACTCCTAAAATAACCCCTGCTCAACCCCTTGGTAGCTTGGCACGAGCAGGCAGGCTTATCTCAGAGGCAGTGTGTAAAGCATTTGTGAACATATACAGTAATATAGTGAAAACACTACAGATGGACACCACACAGGTTTAGAAAAATAAGTATTCTTTATATAGACTTAACACAAGACCCAAACGGCAAAAATCCACAATACAGTAAAAAAATAAGACTTTAGAATGGTAGAAATAGCTTAGTTCACTTTAGATTGTAAATGCGACACTTTACTTTCAATGTACCTTGGATGCGAAACGCAAAACAAACAAAAGGGTCGCAGGGAAGGTTGATGCGTCGGTTCCTTACACGCAAGAACGGTGATGCGTCAGTTCCTTGCTTCGGGTGAGATGATGCATCGGTTCCTTACCGGATAGGGGGTGATGCGTCATGTTCTTTACCGCGTGGGGAGGTGATGCGTCGGGCTCTTACTGCGCTCCGGTTACGATGCGACAAGATGGCGCCTCGATGCGATGCGACGATCCGGTGCGATGCGACAAAATGGCGTCTTTGATGCGAGGCGACAACGTTGGATGCGATGCGTGCACGCCCGACGGCCGTGCGGCGAACTCGGTAACTTCTGAGCCGTGACAGGCCCTGCGACACGCTTCTTGGTGATGCGCCGGCAACCTCTGCGGCGGTGACACGCTTCTCCGTGGATGCGTCGCACTTCGTCTGTGATGCGACGGCAAACAGCTGCGGCGGCGGCACGCTTCTTCGGTGATGCGACTGCAACTGCAGCGGCGGCGACACGCTTCTCCTTGTTGCGTCGCGCTTCCAGCTCCCAGCGACACACAGTCTCTCAGAAGGCCCAACACAACAGCAGGCACTTCAATTCCCAGCAAGGGAATTCGGGGGGGAGCTGGTAGTGAAGTCTTGTATTCCTGAGACTTCAGGCAGGAGGCAAGCTCAATGTTCAAGCCCTTGGAGATCTTCTTCAAGATGATGAAAGCACACTCAGTCCTTTTCTCCTTTCTTTGGCAATGAAGCAACCACTGCAGGCCAACCCCCAAACAGCACACAGCACAGGGGTAGTCTCCTCCTTCAGTTTCCTGGTTCTTCTCCTCAGCAAAGGTTCGTCTTGATTCCCAGAAGTGATCTAAAGTTCTGGGGTCTGGGTCCCCCTTTTTATACACACAAATCCTTTGTCTCTGAAGGCAGAGAGTGTCTGTACCTAGTCCAAACCAGTTCTGGGTGCATTCTGCCAGTGCACAACTTCTTCCTTTTGTCAGTGTAGGCCAGGGTCATCAGACGCACCACAGGATGTGGAGCCAGCATTGTGGAAGGCAGGCACAGCCCTATTCAGGCCCAGGTGCTACTCCTCCCACCACTCCCTATGCAGATAGGTCTATTCAGCCTAGTGCTGACTCACCCTGTCTCCTGGAGCCACCCCAGCTCCTGTCACTCACAAACCAGACATGCAATACACAACCTAGCAGAGGCAGGCTGGATGGTTAGGTAAGAAAATACCTACTTTCTAAAAGTGGTATTTTCAAACACAGAATGTAAAAATCACCCACACCAAAAGATGTATTTTAACATTCTGAGTTCAGGCATACTAAACTCGAATTTCTACCTTGTTCCCTGGGTCAGTTAGGATTATAAGAGGTTATAATCAAACTGCCCATTCTGGCCGATGGGAGCAGGTAGCCTTGCAATAGTGAAAAACGAAAATGGCTGTAATTCACTATCAGGACATGCCACACACATCAGGGCATGTCCTACCTTTCACATACAATGCACCCTGCCCTTGGGCCTACCTTAGGGGTGGCTAACATGTAGAAAAGGGAAGGTTTGGGGACTGGCAAGTGTGTGCACTTGCCAAGTCGACATGGCAGTCCCAGACTGCACACAGGCTCTGCAATGGCAGGCCTGAGCCATAGTTTACAAGCTGCTCCGGTGGGTGGCACAATCAGCGCTGCAAGCCCACCAGCAGCATTTGATTTACAGGCCCTGGGCACAAACGGTGCACTGTACTAGGGTCTGACAAGTAAACCAAATCAGCCAATCATGGAGTCACTAATCCATTACATCACTTTACAATAGGGAGCACTTGCACTTTGGCACTGATTAGCCGTGGCAAAGTGCCCAAAGCATCTAGACCAGCAAAACATGTAGCAAAAACACAGGAGGCAACAGCGAAAAAAGGAAGGGAGACCCACGCCAATGGTACCAGGTCTAACAGATGATATGTACTCAGTCTCAAGCAATGTTCCCTATAATTTTTTCCTCTGTGTGCGGCAGTGTAGGGTCTCTGTGCGCTGCAGCCATGGCTATGTGCGCCAGGAACCAGACCGCGCTTGTGCGCAGCGCCAAATATCACTCCAAACTTTTGCTTAAAAAAACTGAAAAGACGGTGCATTTCCACACATACAACCCACGTTAAGGGGCTTAAGGCAGATTTGCAATTTGGATACACACGCCATGACATGAATTGGTTAAACAGGCAAGTACACTTCAGGTTTAGAAAAGCACAAGAGTCGCTGCCTACAATGGAGCGCAAAAAGCGCAATGCCAGAATTAGTTAAGAGGGTTGTAGGAGCCCAATCTACTGCATCTGAAGGTGTCCAGGATCTCAGCAGCAGGCACTAGACATGCATACCTGGATGATGGTAAGACAATCTTATCCTAAATTGATATTGTGACGTGGATACTTTCAGGTAGAGTCATGGGTCATTCGCATATCGAAGGCCCAGTAAGCAAGGATGGCCACTGTTTTATTGAATAGGACATCGGCACACTTTACTATGTAGCATTGCTGAGTGCAGGCACAAGACAGAGACCCTAAACGCTAGGCTATTTGCATGTTTTGCACAGTACAGACTGGGTGTAAATGCGCTCCACACCGGTTTTGTATGCAGTTAACACTTGGTTATTTGTAGCATTTATTCAGTCTAGGTATACTTGCTCACAAGTGTCACTCATAGTGGTTGAAATGTCACTCATAATAACACTTAATTTATGAAAATGTCACACATAGCAATCTGAAACCTTGGCAGATATGACTTAATTGTTGGTGGAGCTGCTGGGCACTGGACAATATTAAAAAAAAAAACATTAGCTAAGAGCAGAGACATTTTTTTTGTCCCAAAAAGCACACATTGCTATACTAGTAGCTGGTACTGAAGGTTACTACTTTGGGTGTGAATGTGCTCTTGTGAAAGAGTAGAATGCCGTCACTCACACTGAAGTTAGCCAATGGCTGCAGGGGGCTGATCCATTGACTCATGTTGTATGCTACTGTGGGCGGGAGAAAAATGTGAATGATGCAACAAGAGACCAATGGTTGAAGAAGACTGGCTGAAAGTGTCTTATAGCAAGTATTATTTTATATATAGTTTTACTAAAATTTAAAGGTCTTGTCTACTGACAGACATAAAAATTAGAATTCCTGTGACCGACGAGTAGGCCAAGACCTGGAATCTGATGAGGCTTAGCTCCATAATAAAAGCTCTGCACTCTATTTTTTAAGAAGATGGTAAAAGGAATTAAGGAGTGGATCACATAATATATATTGTTTACCCAGAGTACACTGAAATACTGTGAATGTGTCTCTGGGCTCCAAAAATACGTCACTGCGTCAACAAAATAAATCTGAAAAGAACCCACAATTACAATACTCTGATGGAATCGAGAAGGCCCTCCTGGAGAAGTTTAGTGGTCGCAAACCACAGAGTTTCATTCTCCATCTCAAATTTAAGCAACTTTTTCTTAAAACAAATGGAGGAAGTGGGCGATGAGAGAATGAAGGTAGGGTCACCAGACACATACAGAAGAGTTTTGATTACTTACTTTTATAAATACAGCAGGGAGCTAGATGATTGCCAGAACTGAAGGCCTGTTGGGGGGCACTTGTGAGCCATCTACAAAAATGCTGCACTTTGAAGACTTCCTTTGGCCCAGTCGGCTATGCCGAAAACTAACTGGCTGCCCCTGCGTATCGTCAATTGACTATCATCAGAGGGTTTGTGCGCCACTGCTGCGTGTGCATAAAATGTTCACCGGTGTATGCCATTTGCTATGGGTCAACACACCCTTACCATTGTGTCCCCTTCTGCAGAGGCCCAGTAGAGAGTGGGTACACTGGCAAGCCTGCAGGTCCTAGAGATGCTCAGAGCTACAATGTTGGAGGGCCAGGCGGTAGCTGAAAGGACTGCAAACTGCCCTAGAACCAGAAAAGATAGCAGCAGAGAGAATAGAAAGTGGAAGATTATTTAACAGATTACGAGGCGGCAATGTGAAGAAGTGAAAGCGTGAAGAAGCAAATAGAATAGAAACTACATAGATGTGGAACCAAAACTAAGAGAAAGAATTGGAGTACACCGAGAAATCAAGTAAGTTAGATGGGGCAAGAGAGTGAAGACCCTTGAAGATAACACAAAGATAACAAAATATAAGCTGGAAGGAAAGCAGTGAACAAAGAATCTGAGCTAGATAAGAAGTCGGAGTAAGATAGTTAAGAGAAACGAGGAGGCAAACACAAACGTTTTCAGTAGCTTTGGAGTAGGGAGAGCAGCGATTAAGGGAAGTCAACATATAAAGAAAGAAAGTAGTTGATTCGAGAAAGGGCCAGACACTGGACCAGGAGAAGGGTGGAGGAGAAGGGGAGAAAAGATTTGACTTTCTGGATATTATGGGGATGTAAACAGCAAGACGTGACCACAGAACACAACTGTTCTGAGAAAGTCAGAGAATAATTAAACATAACACAAGGATTTCTAACTGAGGAGAAAGTAGGAATAGTGATATATAAAACGATAGAACAATGGGTGGTAATAGCAGCTGAAGCTGGGAATAAGAGGATCTTATTTTTTTTACGATTACGTTTTTAAAAAGTACATAGTAATCCAGTTTTCAGCAGTCGATTAACAAGCATAAATACGGTCAAGAAGGATGTCAGATAAGGAAGAAAAGCAGAAACAGATTTGAGAGCCGTCAGCATGGAAATGGAAGAGAAAGTCAAAGGATTAAATGACAGAAATGAAAGGAATAGTGTACAATGAGAAGACCAGATGACTAGAACCAAGCCCCCGGGACAACTCAGAAAACAGGGTGAGCTACTGGCCTGCTGAGGATGCTGTTTTTTTTTCAGGAAACTAAGCAGGAGAAGAATGAAACCAGTTAAGAGTAGTACTAGAGACCCAACATGTAGATAAGGAAAGAGTGATCCGCTGTGTCAAAGCAGCAGAAAGGTCAAGAAGAATAATAAGTGAAGAGTGTTTGTGATGACAAGCACGAAGCTTTGAGCTAGAAACTGAAAGTAAAGTGTCTTTTGGTGAATGACCACGACGAAAGCCCTTCTGAACTGGGGAGAGAATGTCATTACCTTGAAGAGAAAGGGAAAGTTGAGAAAACACAATATATTCCAGAATCTTTTAAGGAAGCAGATAGACCCGAAATTAGAGATGTCGTTAGGAGCTAAAGAAGGCTGCTTATGTTAAAGAAGAAGAACAGCTGATTTGAAGGTAGAAGAAAAGAGGCCCGAAGTCAGAGAAGAGTTAAAGAGAGAGCCCAAAAAGAGGAATAACCGGTGAGCTATCTCTCCAGTGTGGGGAAGATTGTGGGCTTTTGTTTAAGTATTCATGTTAATCACAGCCCCTTCACGAGCTGTGATTAACATGAATACTTAAACAAAAGCACACAATCTCTCTCGCAGCCGCGCTTTACTAACAAGAGTACAGCAAGTTTAAAAAAACAGCGTGTACTTTCTGAAAGTACACGCTGTGTTTTTAAACTTGCTGTACTCTTTTGTTAGTAAAGCGCAGTGCGGGGAAGATTGTGGGCTTTTGTGTAAGTATTCATGTTAATCACAGCCCCTTCACGAGCTGTGATTAACATGAATATTTAAACAAAAGCACACAATCTCTCTCGCAGCCGCGCTTTACTAACAAGAGTACAGCAAGTTTAAAAACACAGCGTGTACTTTCAGAAAGTACACGCTGTGTTTTTAAACTTGCTGTGCTCTTTTGTTAGTAAAGTGCGGGTAAGATTGTGGGCTTTTGTTTAAGTATTCTTGTTAATCACAGCTCGTGAAGGGGCTGTGATTAACATGAATACTTAAACAAAAGCCCACAATCTGCCCCGCACCGCGCCAAAAAATACAGCAAGCCCCAAGCCAGCCTTACCTGCACTCCTGACTCACGCTGGCACAACCGCATCCAGGAAGTGCCTGTTTTTCGCGCTGCTCGCTTTTTAAAGTGGTGGCGCAAACTCTCTCGCAGGGATGTCCTGTGTGTGTGCGCGCTCAACACACGGGAGTGCGCGCACCTTATTGGGAACAGTGCTCTCAAGGTATATTATTACCTGTTGAATCCTCTGAATGGGTTTCGGCTGTTGTTGTCGCACGTAAGAGTTCTGGTGATATACGCTTGTGTGCGGATTTGAGAGTCCTCAATTAAAATATTCTTGTAGATTGTCATCCCCTTCCTAGAATTCATGAGATGCTGGCTAAGCTAGGTGGGAGTAAGTACTTTACCACCATTGACTTACGATCTGCGTACCATCAAATTCCCCTATCAGTGAATTTGCAGCCATTGACAACCTTTGTGACACCATTTGGCGTGTACATGTATAAACAGATGCCATTTGGATTGGCATCCGCTGCTAGTGTATTCCAAAGGCTGATGGATCAAATGTTGGAGGAGAAAAAGGTATCCAAGCTTTCCAGGATGATATTTTAATTCACACTGAAAGTTTGGATCAGCATGTCTATATATTAGAAAAAGTTTTGAATAAGTTGGGGACACATGGCATGACTGTCATTGTGAACAAATGTAAATTTATCACAGAGGAAGTGAATTATCTTGGCCATAACATTTCACAGGAGGGTATAAAACCTAAATTATCTTTATTAAATGCTATTAATGATGCACCTGTGCCTACTGACAAAGATTCTCTTAGAGCATTTCTGGGCTTAAGTGAGTATTATGCCAGATTTGTACAAGGTTATGCTGTGATTGTCCAGCCACTGAGGAATTTATTGAAGAAAAAACGCTAAGTATGTGTGGTCTGAGGAGAATCAGAATGCTTTTGTGTCCGTTAAAGAGTTGATAGTGAATGCACCCGCAATCAAACCTTTTACCCATGGAGAAAAAAGTGTTATAACTGTTGATGCTAGTTCCAAAGGACTGGGTGCTGTTTTGAGCCAAATTGTTAAAGGACGAGAGTGGATAATAGCGTTTGCCTCAAGAACACTCGGTGAGGCTGAAATAAATTATATCACTATTGAACGCGAAGCATTAGCGTGTTCCTGGGCTGCTGAGAAATTTAAAATGTATATTTGGGGCACGAAACTTCAGTTATATACAGACCACAAACCTCTGATTTACATGTTGGGCGATAGTTGCTCCAATAAGGCTTCTTCAAGACTCATTAGATTATTAGCAAGACTGCAAGAATTCAATTTTGACATCAAGTATTTGCCAGGAGGAAAGAATGTTAGGGCAGACTGCCTATCACGTTTACCTGTAGAGAATGAAGACAACCATGATACTGGGAAGAGTGATGATGAGTTTGTGTTAACTGTGGGTGATATTATGGAAGAGTTCAAAATTACAGAGAAGGAATGCTTTGAGAGTTGTGAAAAGGATGATTGTTTGAATAGAGTTAAGAAATTCTTGATTGAAGGTTGGCCTTGTGATAGAAGATTGTCTTCAGATGTAAAGTTTTTTTCTCAAGTAGCATCTGAATTGTCTGTGGTCAACGATATTTTAGTTAGACAGGACATGTTTGTACCTCCTGTAGGTTTGAGAGGAAAAATCTTTTCTTTGGCCCACGAAGGACATTTAGGTATCACTGCTACGGTTAGGAAGATTAAACAAACCTATTGGTGGCCAGGTATTGATGCTCTGGTCAAACTATTTGTTGAGAAGTGTGCTGAGTGTTTGTGTTCTGATAAACATTGGAAGACATCTACTGCACCATGGTGTCCTGTGGAATGGCCTAAAGGGGCATGGGAAAAGTTAGGTCTAGATTTCGCTGGTCCTTTGAATGTTTTTAGAGGTGACAAAAGATTTCTCATTGTCGCTATTGATTATTTTTCAAAATGGTTGTATTTTGCTTTTGTTAAAAATGATGATACCAGTTCAGCTGTTTCTTTTTTGGAGCGTTTGTTTGTTATTAAAGGTGTTGCTAAAGAAATTGTTACTGACAATGGGACGCATTTTGTTTCCGAAGAAATGAACAAGTTTCTTAAAAAGAATGATATCAGACATATTATTGCACCATTGTATAGCCCAGCCACCAATGGAATGAAAGGGCAAACCGTTTGTTAAAAGAAGGTGTGCAAACAGCGATTGCCAACAAATTGGATGTGGCTGAATATTTACATCACAAGGTTTGGAATTATAATAGTACTACAGATGTTTCTCCTTATGTTCTCTAAAGGGGCAGAAAACCTGTTTTGGTGGTGAGTCCTACATGGTTATTGGACAAAGTGGGGCAGTCTCACAATCTTGATTTACAGAAAGTGCGTGACCATGTGAGAGAAAAGCAAGCCATTTACAAACGTGATTAGGACAAACGTATGCATGTGAAGGAAGGCATCTTAGCTATGGGTGATTGGGTTTTAATCAGAAAACCCATTAAAGTTGGTAAAGGGCAATCTAAATTTTCGGAGCCCGTTAAGGTGTTGAAAGTAGCTAGGATGGCTGTTTTGTTGCAAGATAGAGGATGGTGGAACAGGAATGCATTGGTCAAAGTGAGTGAGGAACAAGCAAACATAATTTGTCAGAAAATGAATGATCAGAGTGATATAAGAAAAAAAGAATTTGTAGGGTGTGATTGGTTTGATTTCGGACAGTTGGCTCATTCTATTCCCAGTGGAAGTGGGAGAACACATGAGGAAACTTCTCTCAGCACGGATTCTGACAGGGGAGATAATTGCAGGATTTATAATTCAGGTATGCGTACTGGCCGTGATAATAATGTTTCTGGATGTGATGGGGATAACATGCATAGGAGTAGTGGTAGAATTCGATCTACTCCTGTTCGCTCCAGAGACTATGTGAATTATTGATTCTACTTTTGTTTCATTAATAAAAGGGGGGTGTAATATGGGGGTTGTGATTATTAAACTATATTTCATGTGTATTGTATCTTTAAATATTTGTGTATAAGTTTTAGAATGTGCTTCGTCATTTGTTGAGGAATTCTAGAATGTGGGAATGTTGACTCATTGACTGGTCTGCTGCTGTGGCTGGCTGTCGTGGGTACTGTTCACAGAATAAATTACTTTATGGACAAACTTCACTTCGTCTGGCTGTTTCCTGCAAATGTCCAAATGTCTACCGCCAAAACCAACTTCTGCAACACCATGACAAACCTAGCCAATTGGATGAGAGACAACTGCCTGAAACTCGACTCTGACAAAACAGAAGTACTGATCTTCAGGAAGAACACCTCCATTTGGGACCACAGCTGTTGGCCTGCCGAACTCATACCCACACCGACCGACCATGCATGCAACCTCAGCATCATCCTCAACAGCCAACTGACCATGAAACGACAAGTCAGCGCAGTCGCTTCCTCCTGCTTCCACGTCCTCCGTATGCACCGCAATATTTTCAGATGGATCCCAATCCCAATCCTAATCAACACCAGAAAAACCTTTACACATGCCCTCGTCACCAGCCGCCTCAATTATAGCAATGCTTTCTATGTCAGAATCCCCACCCAGCTCCTCATAAGGCTCCAGACCATACAGAACACCACAGACAGACTCATCCTGGACCTCCCCAAACAGACCTAAATCACTCCACACCTCGGAAACCTCCACTGGCTCCCCATCCAGAAGAGAATCCAGTTCTAGATCCTCACACATGCCTACAAAGCTCTTCATGACCAAGGGCCATCCTACATCAGCCACTGACTGAACTTCCACCAACCCTTAAGGAACCTGCGCTCCGCCTAACTCTCTCCCGCACACACACCCCGCATCCGACACGCAGTGGGCGCTCCTTCTCTTACATCGCTGCCAAGACCTGGAACAACCTACCCCTCACATCTGGACAACACCCTCCCTGGTGGACTTCAGGAAGAAACTCAAGACCTGGCTTTTCAACGGAGACCCGGCACCCTCAGCACCCAGATACCCTTAAGGGTGACAGTGCTGCGCTTTGCAATTAACTGAGTGATTGATTGATTGTGAGTGGGGAGAACTCCCTAGCCAATGGTGTTTCAATTCCCACGGGGCAACCCTACCCCCTTTTGACATTGTTTCCTGTGGGGTTGGCACTAAACAGCCCCCCAGTGCATCTCTGGGCCCAAATGCAAAAGATTGGGAGCCTTCTCCCCTTTGCCAGAGCAATGGGCACCCCCCTGAGGTGTGTCCAGTACAAATAGCCACCCTTTCTGAAAAAACGGCTTTGCAGCTAGATTTCCCCCTCTGGAGAAGATGCCAGCCTGTCTATCAACACAAAGGAGCAGACAGGCTAAGGTGTGACCCCCATTTGTTTCTCGCTGGTGGTAACCCCTTTGATGCTGGGCCATCAGTGGCCACCGACTTTGAGCCATCTTGTCAGGAGGAGGTCACACCTCGTCCCTCCAGCAGACCCCTTGTTTAACTTCCTGGGAGCACTTCAGAACTGTAACATTCTAAAGTCGCTGTATTATTAAAAATTATTTTAAATCCGAATTCAGCATTGAGATGGGTTAAGGTAGCAATTGATTTGGTACCGTGGAGTACAATGTTTGGTGGTTCCAAATGGAAGTTAGCACTTAGGGCATTAACTAGTGTAACTCCATGTTAGACAAATGGGCTATGAGCCTTGCTACAGTGAAATGAAAAGTTTGAGTTTTTGCCCTGTCAGAACATGTCAGCCACCAAAGGGACATGTCCTTCATTTTAATAGTTAGCACCCTGGCTTGGGGCAACTTAGGCATTCCCTAGGGGTGACTTACAAATATTAAAAAAGGAAGGTTTTAACTTGGCTAAAGGGTTTATTTTGCCATCTCAGGTTGGCAGTTTAAAAGCTGCCCGATCAGGCTGCAGTGACAGAACTAGAGCCATGTTTTCACGTTGTCACTGTAGTGGTGGCATAACACGTGCTGCAGTCTGCTAGATGAATTTACTAGACCTGGGTCCACTTTGTATCACAAACTAGGGACCTATACGTAAGTAAAATGTGCCAATCCGGAATTAGCCAATTAAACATGCACTTTTGAGGGGTCGGATGCACATGCAGTGGGGGCTGGTTAGCAGGGCTCGGTGCACTTCAGAGTAAATAAAATCAGCATCAGTCCAGAAATGTGGGCAGTAAAAATACAAAAAGAGACACTTTTCTACAGTCCCCTCCAGATGAAAGTTGAGGAGCAATTTACCCATACCCTGGTAGTTATCCTCATCTAGGGCAGAAGAACCTGGAATGTCCATCTGCACTGGCATGGTCCCTCCCTGGTCTGTGTTCCACTGTAAGATCCATATGCTGTAAGGGAGATGGTCCACCTCAACAGTTTTGAGTTTTCCCCTCAAATATCTGCATGAATAATCCGAGAGGCTTGTGATCGGTTTTAACTCTGAAGTGAGTCCCAAACATGCAGGGTCTCAGCTTCTTCAGGGACCTCATCCTTTACCTGTGCCAACACTGCCCTAATCCCATGTTCAGAAGCACCTGTCTGGACAATCAATCAATCAATCAATCAATCAATCAGGATTTGTAGAGCACGACTGCTTCACCCATGAGGGTCTTGAGGCGCTGCTCTAGTCTGGTTCTTTTAGATCAAGTGCTGAGCACAGTGCTTCTTTCAGGATGTCAAAGGTCTTCTGGCACACCGGAGTCCAAATAACCTTCTTTGGTTGCTTTTTATAGGTGAGTATTGCCAGGTGTGTTACAATGGGGGCATACCCTTTTACAAACCTCCTGTAGTGCCCAGTCAAGCTGAGGGAGGCTCTTGCCTGGGTTTGAGTCTTGGGAGGCTCTCAAGACAGATTTGTTTGAATATTGGCCTGCAGCGGCTGTACATGGCCTCTACCCACAAGGTCACTGAGATCCACAATAGTTCCTTGCCCTATTTGGCACTTGCTTGCCGTAATAGTCAGGCCTGCCTGCTGCAGGGCCTGGAGCACTTACTTTAGATGAGTGAGCTGGTCCTGCCAGGTTGAGCTAAATATAGCAATATAATACCGATATGCTGCACCAAATGCACCCAGCCCAGACAGGACTCTGTTCACCAACCTTATGTTATGTTATGTTCTTTTAATTTATTATGCGCATGAATCACCCCGGGAGGGGTATCTCGGCGCGCATACCGACAACAGGCAGAAAGTAATATTGTTAGAATAGGTTAGTCCTAAGTAGTTTCCTGAATTGGAGATGATCCTCACAGATTCGCGTTTGAAGAGGCAACTTATTCCAATAAAAAGGGGCAAGGAAAGAGAAAACAAACTGCCCCCTGACCGGGACTTTCTGAACCTAGGGACAGTGAGCAGAGCTTTGTCGCAAGATCATAAAAGTCTTGGAGGGGAGTAGCGAGTAAGCTTTGAAGATAGATAGGTGGGCCTTTTACCAAATAGAACTTTGTGAGTTAAACAGCACATCTTAAAGATAATTCTGTTTCTCACCGATAGCCAATGTGAAGCATGTAAGAGAGGGGAGGATGCAGCTCCAGAAGGGAGGTGGCAGATGAGACGTGCAGCAGTGTTCTGTACCACCTGAAGTTTAGATATGAACGTCATGTTACCTGAGGCCAACAGTGCATTACCATAGTCCAGACGGCTTATATCCAATGCCTGGACTAAGGTTTTCCTTGCTGTAAATGGTAATGAAGGAAAGGCTCTTCTCAACAAATGTGTCATGTGGAAGCATGAGCCTACGATGACCAAAACTTGTTCTTTCATGGTCAGAGATTGATCCATCCGGACTACCAAATTTTTAACTACTAGTTTAGGTGAAGGGGCCCTCCCGAGTTCTGGGGGCCACCAATCAGGCTTCCAGAGCTGTTGGGCCTTCCCAAATAGCATTATCTCTGTTTTTGCTGCATTTAACTGGAGACAATTTACAGTCATCCAGGTAGCAATTGCCTTCATCCCGGCAGAAAAAGATTCTTTAGTTTTAACCAGATTTTTGTCTAGCGAGATTAGTAGCTGTGTTTCGTCCGCACATGATATAATATCAAAGTCAAAGGCTCTGACAATTTTGGCAAGGAGGGCAACATAAATGTTAAAAAGTGTAGGGCTAAGGCATGAGCCCTGTGGTACCCCTCTGTCCAGAATCATGGTACGAGACTTATAGGAACCCAAAATAGCTGTTTGGGTCCTGTTGGAAAGGAAATCAGAAAGCCATTGTAATTCTATTCCGTGGATACCAATCTCTTGCAGCCCAGCAAGTAACCTAGGATGGGATACAGTATCAAATGCTGCGTACAAATCCAGCAGCACCAGCATTGATGGTATGTTAGCATCGAGAGAGCATCCGATGTGGTCAGTGACGTCTCTTTACTGTGTGATGGTCTGAAGCCGGACTGTGATGGATCTAAGATTCTATTAGCCTCCAGATATTCTATACATTGTTTATTGTTATGTTTCTCTAATAGCTTCCCCAGTAAAGTGAGCAGCGAGATGGGTCAATAGTTGGCAAGATTGGTCAGTACCAAGTTAGCCTTTTTTTTTAATGGGTTTGACCTGAGCCGCCTTTCAGTCCGATGGAATTTTACCAGTATTGATAGATAAATTAAATAGGGAACAGATTGAGGGGGCAAGCTCATATGAGAGGTCTGCCATGATTCTGGGAAGGCAGACATCTAAGGGAGAGCCTGACTTAGCTGAGACAATAAAATTCTGAATTGTCTCTGGTGTAGAATGTTCAAATTTACTTAGGCTAATAGCTGTTGCGAGCCACTCACCTGAACTCAAGGATGTTCCGATGCCGATGAGGCGATGTTATTCCCCAGATCCAGCTGAGACCTGACGTGGCAGCAATGAATTGAAACACTGCTACCTCACAAGTTCCCAAGGGGAAAGGGGCTTGGGAGAGAGAGAGAGAGAGAGAGAGAGAGACAGAAATACTGGCTTCCGGTGATGAGAATTCTGGAGTACTGGACTCTGGGTTCAGGACAGGATATAGCACCGTCTGATGTGCTGAACTCAGGGTTTCAAACAGGATTTAACACCGGGATTTCTGGACAGCATTAGACAATTCAGCAGCATGAGTGTCTGCAATAAGAGAATATCTCATTAACGTACTGTGATGTAAAGAATTATTCGTGAACAATCAGTATGTATAACAGCATTATATACACTAAAACCTTCAGTTGACTCTTATATTGAGATGTCTCTCTTTGGGCTGCTTTCTGTTCCTAAGAATAAAATAAATTATCACTTTTAGATAATAACTGTTATCTTGCTTATAACAGCTGCTTACTGTGCACAAACAACCAACAACTTATTTACATACTAAAATTGTTTCACAGATGGCTCCAGTGAAGATCATACAAGAACAGTTCTTGGCAGTGTGAGTCTCTAGTCTTTTTTAAGAGAAATACGTCTTTCTCTACTGAATAATGATGCCCTGCATAGAGTCCATTTAAATAGTTTGCAGTTCGTCTCAACTGTCTTTAAGCATTAATATGCCTGAACTTCAAAGTCTTTCCAGAAGGTGGTGCTGTTACCTAGAATTGCTATTTACCTTATCTTTTGCAGATTTCAGAAGAGCCGGAAATAAATGAAATGAAAAAGAGTTCACCTTTGTGTCATGCTCTTCTTTTCCAGGAACAACAGGGAATAAAAAATTTGCTAGCATTCGCGCCAAGAATTTTCAATTTTATTAAGGACACGGAGGTGAGGATTATTGCTTCTCTTTCTTTACTGTTAAATTCACAGCAGCCAATGAAAACGTTTCAGCATATAAAACTACATTTCCCATGATGCTTTATCACCAATCATATGCCATCAGACCCTATAAGAGCCACCATCTCCTTCCCATGAGCCTCTTTCTTTGCTCGATAGTCTTTTAGTCCAAGTGCGTAACTAGTCATTAAACAAAATAACCACTGTCGTCGATTCTTCAACATGAATGGAACTTCTTAACCAAGAACTGGGACGACGTCCACTATTGCAGACCATAGGGACTCCTCACTCTGCTTTCTTTTCTGAACCGGGAAAGATCAAAAGAATAACCCGTAATATCCGTGGACAAATGCTTATTACATATGGGTGGGTCAAATTTAGTACAAATACAATTTCAAAGTGAAATACAGTTGGGTGGGATAATCCTCGCCTCCGTGTCCTTAATAGAATTGAAAATTCTTGGAGTGAATGCTAGCAAATTTTTAATTCTATTACAGGACCGGAGGCTCTGATTATTGCTCGTTTAACGCTTATCAAATACCACCGTAGTTATATCACCCACCGGTTTATAATAAAATTGCTTAAATGTAGATTGTGAAGACCAATCAGCAGATCTCATAATGTCTTGAATGGTTGAACCCAACATAAAGGTTTTGGATGCCATGGCACCACGTACAGAATGCGCCCTAAAAATGTGGGTATCAATACCAGCTTCCTTCATTACTGATTTTAACCGTCTGGCTATTGTAGCCGCCGATACTGGTTTGAACGGTTTTTGTAATGCAATTAACAATTGTGTTGAACCCTCAGGTCGCAAGGACCGTGTGCATTCTTCGTAGGCTTTTAGGCATTTAACTACACACAACTTAACATTACTGGGAAAAGCCTTATATTCTATGCTATGTGACAATGTTTTCGTTCTGCCAGTAATGTTAAAAGAAACACCTTCTGGAGTGAATACTCTACCTGTAAGATCCACAGCTCTCACATCTGAAGAACGTCTGCAGGCAGATAAACACAAATGGATAGCTAGTTTAGCTGATAATTGTTTCCTGGATAACAGGGCATTATCCGGCCATCTGTCAAAGAGGGATATGACCAGGGATACATCCCACAAACATGAATATTTCGGTTTAGGTGGATTAACCACTCTATTTCCCTTAAGTAACTTGCACACCACTGGGTGCATACCTACCGGTTTTCTGTCCACCTGGCTATGGCCTGCTGAAATTGCCGAGCTGAAATTGTTTACTGATCGGTACGACAAACCTTCTGAAGCTTTATCTGAAAGGAAATTCACAACATGGGATAATTCTGCCCCCACGGGATTCACGTGCCGTTCCAGGCACCAACGTACCCAGCATTTCCAAGCTGATGAATACCTCTTCCTCGTGGAAGGGGCCCAGGCTTGTTTAATGAATTCGGAAGCTTTGTCTGAAAAACCTGCCATTTCCCATTGTTACCGGAAAGCATCCATGCCATCAGGGACAACTGCCCTGATGTTACCATCGGATGCAGTTCTCCGTGAGGGCCCTGGAGCATCGTCCGAGACCAAGGGAGCATCCTGGGTAAGTCGCAGCTCATCTCCAATAATATCAGGAACCAGGGCTGCGACTTCCACAGGGGGGTCACCAAAATTACTTCTGCCTGCTGCCGGGCTATCTGGGTCGTCATTCTGGGAATTAGAATGAATGGAGGAAATGCATAGTTCAGATTCATGGACCAATTCTGGGAGAAGGCGTCCGTTGCTTTCGCTAGTGGGTCCGTCCTCCAGCTGAAGAACGTCTGCAGCTGCCGATTCAATCTGGATGCAAAGAGGTCTATTTTGCAAGGACCCCACACTGTTTGCAACCATTGGAACAGTTGGGGTTGGAGTTGCCAATCGCTGTAATCCTTTAGATACCTGGAATTCCAGTCCGCGACAGTATTGGACTGTCCCGGAATGTATTCCGCTATCACCGATATCTGATGACTCAGGCAATAGTGCCAAAAGTCTTTCGCTATCTCCACTAGCAGGGACGACCTCGTACCTCCCAACTTGTTGATATATCTCACTGCTGAGATATTGTCCATCCTGAGTAGGATGCAACAAGAGAATTGTTTGGGGGAGAGCGTCCGTATCGCAAAAGACCCTGCCAACAACTCCAGACAATTGATGTGGAGGGATAGTTCTTGAAGTGACCACCTTCCTCCGGTGGAGATATCTCTGCAACATGCTCCCCAGCCCCATCAGCAGGCATCTGACTCTATAATGACTTCTGGTTGGGAGCTGAAGATTGCTCTGCCATTCCACGCTTCTACATGGCCCAACCACCAATGCATTTCTTCCCTGACTTCCTGCGTCAGTGGGACCAGATCCGTGTATGACAAACCCTTTTGAAGGTGTTGGATTTTTAATCTCTGAAGAGCAAGATAATGAAGAGGGCCCGGAAAATTAGCCTGTATTGATGATGCCAGTAACCCCACCATCCTGGCAATTGTCCTGTGGGAGACCGTCTGTTTGGCTAACACTGATGTGAGCTCTTTCTTGAGATTCCGTCATTTCGACCGGGGAAGACTCAGCTGAGCTGTCTGTGAGTCTATGATGAAACCTGGGAAATCCATCGTCTGAGAAGGACATAGGGCCGACTTGGGTTCATTGATTACAAATCACAAGTTCTGGAGGAGGGACACTATCATCTGTAAGTGCAGTTTGGCTCGGGATTGTGTCTGAGCCGTGATAAGTATATAGTCTAGGTACACTATCATGCGAATGCCGATTGAACAAGACTTCGTGGTAGCAAACGGACGTTCCTAGATTGAGAGATATTATTTATGCAGCGCCGGGGAAGGACTTACCCCTATTACCCTGACCATAACTATAACTGCGCCCTGAGGAAGCCCCAGGCCAGAGAGTCCAATGTGAGGGGGCGAAACACGTGTTGGCTGTGACATATTTTTTCACGATCCCACGCACTACACATGCACACTAATCACTAAATTAAGTGCTCCCGCGTCTACGTAGGTAGTAGCACGCCCCGTCCCGTAGAGGGGCGGGAAGACCTCAATGATGAAGCATGACACTGAATCAGGTTTCAGTGTGTGAGGGGTATTTTACAATTTTTTTAACACTGCCCTTCCTATAAACTAGAGAAGGATTTTTTCCAGACATCATCATTAGAACACATTAAAAACGCCTGCAGTAAAACTGAGTATACACTTATACACATATATATCTTTATGTAGATAATGGTAGAATCCCTTTGTTGAATTACGATATCATGAGGAGGACGATTCTACTTTTTTCCTCTTCACTCCCCCCTTTGATTTTTTGATTACTGTCAGTTGAGCCACAGGTTGAGAAGGAGCAATTATAAAACCAAATTAGATGGCACATGTTTGCAATACTTTGCATGGGGGCACGTTGATCATTAGGCTAATGAGGAGTTGCACGTTTCTAACTGTGACAGTTGAAAGGCTGGCTGCATTGTCTCGATTTAAACTGTTGGCACGAGTTCCACATGGTGCTTAGTCATTACATGAGCAAGCATGGGCAATTGCATAGTCAGTACATGAGTAGCAAGCATGGGCAATTGCATAGTCAGTACATGAGTAGCAAGCATTGGCAATTGCAAACCAAATACTGAATGACACATGAGCAACAAGCATTGGCAATTGCAAACCAACCTCTGAATGACAACAATGAACGTAACCCCAAGTGAGCAAGGATGCTCATGAATTATTGCTCTAATCAATGAATCGTACATAATGCCATTTTCATTAGACAACATCATGTTGCTGAGCAGTACCCCTGACAATAGCACAGTTTGGGGAAAGTGCACACAAATCGAGCGCCTCACAGGCCTGATCAGGTGGACTGGAAAAATTCTGATAAATCATTTGGATTTTGCCTTCAAAGTGGTTAACTAAGGCGTCACAGAGTGTTTGTGAAACAGTTATTTCTAGGGAGCATGCATCCGGATTTATATAAGCATTAAGCACTTTAAAGAGGGCTTTGGAGGAGTTTTTATCCTTTGCAATTTGGTTTACTATAAACAGTTTACGCGCTTTCTTGATGGTGCGATGGTACATGTTTAAGGATAGTCTATAAGCATCCATGTTGGTTAGATGATTAGTCTGACATCACTGACTTTCTAATCTCTTGCAGGGGGCTTTCTCTATTTTTAGTTCTGTCGAGTACCAAGGCGTGTGTGGTCTATGTAGCAGATTGTCATAAGGTTTGAGAGGGGCTATTTTATCAAAAGCAGAATTTAGAGCTCTATTGTAGACAGAAAGTGCTTGATCTACGTCTAGGTCATCTGAAGGGACCGTGAACCTTATCTCCTTAGCTACCGAGTCTGGGGTAATTTTCCGCTAGGTTCTAGACACATTTTTATAACATGTGTTTGTTTTTCCTGTCACATTGTGCTTAGGAATCTGAAAGCAGATAAGTGAGTGCCCTGTCCAGGGAAAAGGTTTTGGCGCTTCGCAAGTCAATGGTAAGATGTTAGTAAAAATGAGGTCCAGAGTATGGTCTGCGACATGAGTTGATCCATTAACTTGTTGGTAGAGGCCAAGTGTTGCTAAATCAGAATTTAATTGGCTAGTCTCTAAGTTAAGGGAATCTTCCCCATTGTAATTGAAGCCGCCCAACAAGAGGAACTGATGCGCTGCTAGCACATGGGGCGCAATATATTCAAGTATGTGTCAACTAAACTATTTTTGAGGTCCAGCCGGACGGTATACTAAAGCGCCTTTCCAGCTTATTTTGGGGGAGATTTCAGCCTTAAATATACATATTTCCGCCCGGTCTCCCGAGGAGGTATCAATTATTGAAAGCTTAATATTGTCTTTAAAGACAATGGCAATGCTGCCACCAATCTTGCCTTCCCTGTCCAGTCTGAGCATTTGTAATTCTCAGGTAGTGCAAGTGTAATGGCTGGTAAAGAGGTGTAACTTAACCAGGTTTCTGTGAGGAAACCAACCTCCGGTGATAAAGAGGAGAATAGATCCCAAAGTTCTACCGCATGTTTAGGCAAAGACCTAACGTTGACTAAAAAACTCTTAAAGCTATTGGGAGCAGATGTGTCCTCTAGGGAGGGAATCATTTGTGAGTTGATTGGGGCGGCATTGTTCGTATTTTTATGGTCATTTCTTAGCCCTGAGGGGTTGTTGATTTCTACAGAGGTCATAGAGGAGCAATGGAATCTACATTTTAGGCAGGCCACAGGGCCTTCTAGTTGAACTGGGAAAATAATGTTACAACTGAGATCTGAAGGGGCATTTGCTCTGTGTAAGTTGTCTATTTTATGCAGCTTTTCCAAGGAATAAACAGATCTTAAAGAGTGCCTAAGATCTGATGGTAGAGAAACAGGGGTCCGGGCTCCTGGCAACATCTGGTCGCAGATCTTTTGAAGGTGGCTGGTGCATTCTCTAAACCAAAGGCATCACCCTAACCTGAAAGTGGACCCCTGGTGTGGAGAATGCAGACCTCTCCTTGTCTCCCTCTGTTAGGGAAATCTGCCAATACTCTGAAGTGAGATCAGTGGTACTCAAGTATTTGCCAGCCCCAAGTATATGAGTTCATCAGCTATTGGGATGGAATGAGCATGCCTTTTGATTACTGAATTTTATCTCCTATAGTCCACACAACTCTCAGCTCCGTCGTCCTACCTCTGGGTTGGGTTTGGATACCAGCACCACAGGCTGGACCAAGGACTACTCGAGGGCGGAATCACCCCTAACTCCAGCATCTAGTAACCTCAGCTTTGATGCTGGACTTTATCTGGTCAGACAACCTACAGAGTTGGCTCTTGCCAGGTAAGCTGTCACTTGTGTCCACATCGTGGCCACACATCTGGGTCTGACCTGGTGTTGCAGAGAACAAATCAGCAAACTGTCTTAACAAGTTGTGACAATCCCTCTGCTCTTGTTCTGTCAGTGTGAAGGAGTGCGCTACCCCTTCCAGTGACTCATGCTTGGCACTATGTGACAGGAGGTCTGGGAGAGGCTCACTTTCCTCTTCCTCTCCTCCATCTGTCAACATGAGCATTGCCATGTCAGTCCTGCCATGGTGGTGTTTAACCTGTTTATATTGATCAACTTATTAGGGTGTCTGGGGGTGTCCTAGTCCACCAAGTAGGTGACCTCCCCCCTTCTTCTTCAGTGTCTGGTAAGTCCCAGTCTACTTGTCCTGGAGGGCCCTGGGGGCCACAGGCTCCAACACGCACACCTTCTGACTTGGTGACCTGGCTGGTACTCAACCAAAGCAGCCTTTTGATCATACCAGTGCTTCACAAGTTCTTAGCTGGCCTCTAAATTCTTGTTTGCCTTCTTCATGTACTCCACCATTGGTGACCTCAGGCACATCACATAGTCTGCAATGTCCTGCTTTGGTTCTCTGGGAGGTATCTCCCAACCCTCTCTCATCAGGTTTAAAGGACCTCTCACAGGGTTCCCAAAGAAAAATTCAAAGGAGTTAAAGCCCGCTCCCTTTTGCGGAACCTCCTTGTAGGCAAATAGCACACATAGAATTAGGACATCCCACCTTCTTCTAAGTTTGTCAGGCAAACACGTAATATGGTTGTGTTGAGCCTTTCAAACCAATAATCTGGGAGTGATATAGGGTGGTAAACTTATAGGTTACCCCAAACTCACCCCACATACCCTTTAGGTATGTAGACATTAAATTTGTCCTCCTATCAGATACTACTTCCTTACAAACCCCCACTCTGGTGAAGACACCACTGTGGGCGCTGTCACTGTTCTCAGGGGTATTGCCTCTGGATATTTTGTGACGTGGTGGCATGGTCCACCACCACCAAAATAAACCTATTGCCAGAAGTAGCTGGAGGATCTAGGGAACCACCAATATCAATCCCCACCTCCTCAAAGGGTTTTCCCACCACATGAAGTGAAATTAAGGGAGCCTTTGTTTTTTTCCTGTATGCCACTGGCTTGACAGGTGGGGCAGGAGCGGCAGAACTCCTGCACTTTCTCTGACATCTGGGTTAAGTAGAAATGGCTGACAAACCTATTCTAGGTCTTGGTCTGCCCCAGGTGCCCGGCCAAGGGAATGTCATGGGCTAGGTTTCGGAGAAATACCCTGTACTGTTGGGGATCCACCAATCTCCTAGCTGCTCCAGATTTAGGGTTCCTTGCCTCACTATACAAAACACCATCCTCCCAATGGACCCTGTGGGGTCCACTGACATCCCATTTTTATTGGACTTCAGCCTTCTGACGAAGGCTCTCAAGAGTAGGACAGATCCTCTGTTCATGGCATAACTCCTCCCTGGAGGGCCCGCGTGCACTAGCATCTCTGCAAGCATTGGCAGTTCTCTAAGGGGGAGTTCCCCCTTCAGGCTCCAGTTCTGAGAGAGGGTCCGGTTTTACCATATAACAAATGCCCTGGGCCATCCTAGTCACTCGGTCAGTATGAACCCCTAGGTAGGCCCTGCGGTCTTTCTGCAGGCCTTTTGTTAAATTGACCAGAGTTCTGCCATTTTTCTGAACAGCAGGCTCTAAGCCTGTCTGACTAAAAATCTCAGCCAGCTTCTCTCTGCGAGGCTCTTCTGCTCCTGACTGGATAGCCCCCACCCTACCCGTGTGTCTCAAAGTTCACTGTCCCTTCCTCTGTCCTGTCAACAAATAGCACACCACATCCTGGGTCTGAACATGAGAATAAGGAAGAGTTCCCACCACACGAACGTCAGACCGGGGTGATGAATGTGGCAACCAGGACATTGCTATATATTTTATTCCTTACATTATATATTTTCCGCTTGCCCTATGCAATTTACTGACGCAGCGCTTGGTCTGAGAACATAACCTTTCACCTAGTCTATGTTCCGCATTTAACTGAAGAAGCACGACACGTCTGATAAATGTGCGAACTGTGGCTATAAGTGACGTAGGTAGGGCTGACGTTAGAATAAGCACTTCTGCTTCAGATCCCAGCCTTGAAGGGTATAAAAAGAGAGCCCACGGAGTTCTCGTCGGACTACCCCACCCGTCTGTTGGTAGGATGGCAGGCGGGTGTGGGTTTTCCCCAAGAGCTCTTGTTTTTTGTTTTATTAAGATACAATTTAATTTGCCAATATAATTGCTGTATATGCTATTTTGTCTCTAAATTGGTGTTTTCTTATTGAGAATTTAATGCTTATATTACACTTGCAAGGCTGCTTTCTTTTAGGTTTAAACGTGAGTATTCTCTGCATTTTAGATCAAATGTGTTTTGCATTCTGAGAACATTTTCCTTGATTTAAATGATGTTTTTCATAGTTCATTTATAAATGTGTCTTTGAGGTTTTCTGAAGTGTCTCTCTTCAAACGATTTCAATGCCTTCTGAGTCCTATTGAGAATTATGTAATAATGCCTTCTGTTTGGTAAGACTCTCTATGAATGCAAGGTCACTATATTTTGTATTCTGTATTTGAAATGCCTTTTTCTTGAAGTTGCACCTTCTAAATAAATCTGTTAAACCTTTTGGCTTGGTTTCCATGGCTCACACATCTGTTTCCTTCATTTTAGTATGAGCGTTCCTGCGCACCCTGCCTCAAGTTAAGCTGCCCTTTTGTCCCTAAACCACTCCCTCGAACAGCTGGCAAGGGTGCCCCCTAGCCCCCCCCAAGCCCCCTAAAACGCTCCCTCCAACAGTTCTTTCCCCCGAGGGTCAAACTCCTTCTGGGCCCTGGGACGCTCTGAATTTGGTTTCCTAGACTTCCTGCTCTTCCTCTTGTTTGTAGGGGCCAAGGCCATCATTCCAGGCTCCCTTGACTCCCCTGATGTGCAGTTTGGGCCCTGGTGGCCACACACACCCACTCGGAGACACCCATCATCTCTGCATGAGTGAGTCTTCCTTTCTACATCTGACCAAGCAGAAGTTTCCAAATCATTCCCCAGCAGACACTCCACTGGGATGACAGGGGGCACAGCTACCTTCTTCAGGCCAGTAACGCCCCCACTCAAAGTTCACCATACACGGGGGTGAATGTTTACCTCATTGTCAGCGTTGACTACCTTGTGAGGAGGTCTGGCATTATCTGCTCTGGGGAAACCAACTGGTCCACCATGGTGGTCATGCTGGCTCCTGAGTGGCTCAGAGCCTCTACTGTAGTACCACTGATGCCTGGCCATTGCCAGTATTTCACCATGCTGGGAGGTAAGTCAGCCAGGGTCTCAAATCTACCCCACCACGGAGGCTAAGTTGTCTTCCGTGCACCCCTTCGTTTCCATTGGGCAAACTTCCATTCCAATCCCTACACCAGCAATCCCTGAGAACTGCCCACCTGTGGGGGTGTATTGGGACAAATCGTACCTCCTCTCTTGTGCCCAGACTTCTGACAGTCATATCACAGCCCAGGATTTGAGAGGCAAAATTATTTCCCTGGTACCCCTCCCCATTAACTTAGGTGGGTCTCGGGACTCCTCTTTGGGAGATTTCTGGGGACATTTAGAGAACTCCTTCTTTTTGTCTTTAGTGCTCCCCTTTTCCACTGTTGGGGGGTCCTGACCCCCTTCTTAGGATCATCCCCTTGGGAATTCTTGGGCACCTACTACGTACCTGTTCATCAGCTATCTTACCCTGCTCTCCGGGACTGGACAGCTTAGAGTCTACTGGATGCTGATGCAACTTCTCTGAAGAACAACTAGTTAAAATGTGCTCCTTTACAACCACATTGTACAGCACATCATAGGTTTAAACGTCACTGCCCTTCAAGCAACCTTCTAGTGCCTGTACTGATATAGCTTCAAAGTCTTCCCCGGATTGCTGTGCATCTTTGTGGATGTCCCTAAATTTCTTTAGGAACCCCATTGGGGTTAGACCAAATTTCTCAATTAGGGTATCCTTCATGTGAGGTTAAGAGTCAGCTACTTCTTCATCTAGGGTCAGGCATCTATCCCTCTCAGTGACTGGAACAAGCTCCCACAACAAGGATCCCCAGTGCTCGGTGCCCAGCTTCCTCATCCTGAGAGCTGTCTCAAAGGAGGCAAACCATTTATCTATGTTGTCCCCAACCACAAAACTAGGCACAATCCCTTTGGAAAATCTTGGGTCATGTGAGCCCTCCTTCCCCCGCAGATACCTCTTTTTCACTGCCATCAATGTAAGAAAGTGAATTATTAGTTGGGGTGGTTGTGAGACTTCACCAAGTAATAATGCCACTATTCTGTATCAGATCCAGTTAGGTTTCTTTAAATCAAACCTTAGCTCAGTCCTGGGTAGCTGCGGCACACGACAGTCAGACTTAACTCAAAGGAAAACAAGTGTAAAACATTTATCAGTACCAAAGCAGTCAATAAGTTAGGAACATGACACAATAAAAATACCACTCCAATTTATGAAAATTGTTTACATTTTAATCTTTAAATAGACACCAAAGCGACAAAATCAGATGAAGGGAACCGGAGTTATGATTTTTGTAAGATTTTCATAATTCACTGCTTTTCACTCTTAGCGGTAGTCTATGAGCCTCAAACGTGAGGGTCAAGAGCAAAGTCAAAGTTTCAGGCCGACCGTGATGGAAGTTGGTGTAGTTTGAGGGCACCAGGTTGGTCACGGTCAAGATTTGACCTTTGCACTTAGAAACGTTTCTGGTTCTTTTTCTCATTTACAGTGAGGCTGTGGGGTTCTCTGCAGCTTGAGGCTGGCTTTGGGCTTGACGTCGACAGACATGCAAAGTCCATCGGTCCAGAGCATTGGACTTTGTACCCAAAAAACATTATCTTTTGCCTAGGTTTGCAAGTTGCACTTATGAATGAATGAATGAAATAATATTTATAAAGCGCATAGCTACCCGAAGGCATCCCAGCGCTGACGGACACCAAATTGCTTACAGCAGGTTAGATGGGAAAAAGCCAGGTCTTCAGGTCCTTCCTAAAGGTATTGTGACTGGATTGCACACGAAGCCGCAAAGGAAGGGCATTCCAGAGTTTGGCCGCACTGTATGAGAACAGTCGGCCACCACTTCTGGTCCTGCGGATTCTGGGGACTGAAGCTAAATAAAGATCATCAGAACGAAAACACCTATTGGCTCGATAAGGATGAGCTAAAGAAGAGATAATGGCTGGTCCCCTCCCTTTCAACAACCTGTGAAAAATGCACAGGGCTTTGAAGTGGACCCTTTCCTTAATCGGAAGCCAATGGAGGGCTTTTAAAGCCGATCTGGCTGATTGACGGCCAGAAAGCCCTACCAAAGTTCTAGCAGCACAATTCTGTACGACTTGGAGCTTCGCCAGAACCGAGCTAGGAGCAGCCAAGTAAAGGGCATTTCCATAGTCCAATCGGGACAATACTAGAGCCTGAACCATCAGTTTTCTTGCTCGAAAGGGGAGCAGTGGTAGCACCTTGCGAAGCAGCCTCAAAATGCCAAAACAGATGGAGACCACTTTTCTGGCTTGAATTTTGAAGCTTAGCTCCTCATCGAGCCAGAAGCCTAAGCTCTTATTTCCTTTTGGAATGGGCTTAGGACCCATACAGGCTGGCCAAAAGGAATCTATTTCCTTGGGGGATTTATTGCCAAGGAGCATAAGCTCTGTTTTGTCGCCATTCAATTTAAGATGAGACGACGTCATCCATCTGGCCACTTCTTCGAGGCACGACAGCAGACAGGAGGAGGCTCCGTCTGCGTGGTTCAGTGAAACTTATGGGGAAGACAGAGTACACTCTAGCACTAGCCAAGGGTCCAGGACCTGGGAGGCATCTCTTTGGGGCTAGGACTCAATCTCAAGGGCTACACCAGAGGAGTCCAGGGCAAGTCTGGTGGCTACTGGTCAGCTGGACACTTTACAGGTGCAGATCACTTGAGCTTTTGTATCTCTGAAACTTAACAGGAGGCTAGCCAACTAGCCCTTGGAGTCCGCTCACTGGTCCTTGGCACGAGTGAGAGCATGTCCAGCCCTTGGATTCTCTTGCCACAAAGTTGACAGGAGAAGCAGCCCTTCTCTCTCTGAAGTCCTGTTTTGTTCCAGCAGGTGCAATCTTCCTTGGTGCAGCCTTTCTTTCTGAGGTAGACAGGTTCAGCAGGTGCAGTTCTTCTTCTGTCCTTTCCGAGTTCAGCAGTATTCTGAGGCTGGACGACAAGGACACTACTATTAAGGCAATTTCAATTTGTGGGCAGGGAGGACTCCTTAGCCAATAGGGCTATAATTCCTATGGGGCAATTCTATCCCTTCTGACATCAATTCCTGTGTGGTTGGCACTAAACAATCCCACAGTGCATCTATCTGCCCAAATACAAAAGGTTGGGACCCTTCTTCCCTGAGTCAGAGCTATGGGCATCTGAGGTGTGTCCAGTATAATAAGCCACTTCTCCTGGAAAACAGCTCTGCAGCAGGTTTTCCTCCTCTGGAGGGATGCCAGCCTGCCTACCTACACAAAGGAGTGGGCAAGCTAAGGTGTAACTTCTATCTGCCTCTTTGAGGTAGTAGCCCCTTAGAAGTTGGGCCATCTGGGGCCACCATGCTTGGGCCATCCTATCAGGTAGAGGTCACACTTCCTTCCTCCAGCAGACCCTTTGTTCTCCTTCCTGGGAGCGCTTCACACCTCCTAGCAGGAGGGCATCAGGCTGTCTCGGGTGACAACTGCTGAATTTAATCAGCAATGGCTACCAGAACTCTGGGGCAAGAAAGTGGTGACTTTCTAAAGTCACCTTATTATTAAAAGTTACTTTAAATCTAACTTCAGCACTGAGTCTGGTTTAAGGTAATACATGATTTGATACCGGGGAGTGCTATGTTTGGTGGCCCCAAATGGAAGTTAGCACTAAGCAAATGGGCTAGTGTAAGTCCATGTTAGCCAAAGGGACTAGCTCCCTTGCTACAGTGAAAATAACAATTTCAAGTTTTTTACTGTCAGGACATGTCAAACACAAAAGAAGGAAACGTCCTTCTTTTTTTATATGCCTTCCTTAGGGGTAACTTACAAATATTAAAAAGGAAAATATTAACCTGGCAAAAGGGTTTATTTAGCCATGCCGGGCTGGCAGTTTAAAAGCTGCTAGTCTAGGCTGCAATGGCATACATAGAACCAGGTTTTCACCTCGTCACTGTAGTGGTGGCACAATAAGTGCTGCAGTCCACTGGTGACATTGAACTTACTAGCCCCGGGTACACATTGTACCATATACAAGGGTCTTATAGGTAGGTTAAAGATGCCAATCAGGGATTAGCCAATTGTACACGCACATTGGAGGGGTCAGAGCGCATGCACTGGGGCCTGGTCAGCAGGGCTTACTGCACTTCAGAGTCGGAAAACCATCAGTAGCAGTCTAGAAATTTGGGCCGTGACCTACAGAAAGAGGCATTTTCTTACATGAAAAAAATTCCTAATGTGCCTGGTGCACACCTGAAATGACTTCGAGTAGAATCTAGTTTCTGCCTGGTGACGCGCTCGCTGAGCGGCACATCGGGTCAGGGCAGGAGTGGGTGAGCTGAAGAGAATATACAGATTAACACTTATTTGGGCCAGCAGGGGGAGCACCAGCTGCAGTACCTAGAAGGGAAGTGCCAGCAGTTAGCTCCATTAGGGAAAGATGGGGTTAGAGGGTAAAGCTAAAAGCACTCAGTCTAAGACTATTTTGCTTTCGGGGTGATGCTCATTTCCTCCTTAGGTGGATGCAGAGTAAACGGTTGAAATGCAGTCACTCACGATGAAGAGAACCTATAGATGAAGTTGACTGACCTACTGCCCCATACTGTCTGCTGTAGTGGGACAAACAAATATGAATGACATTTGAATAGACCAATTGATGAGGAGGGCGGACTGAAAGCCCCACTATGTATGTTTGTATGTATATATGTATGTATGTATGATTATTATGATTTCTTTTTTAAACATGAGACTGACGAGACAGCTAAGGCTGTCTCTGGCTACACCTAGTAAGTTCCTCAGTCAGTGCCTGCAATGCTGCTAGTCTGTGTTAATGGCTGACGTGTAGCTCCACCCCCTTGACCCCTGAGGCGCTTTAAATATAAAGGAATAGCTCAGTCAGCGCCTGCCGTGCTGCCAGTCTGTGTTAATAAGTGACTGTAGCTCCAGCTCCTTGGTCTCAGTCATTCCTCCTTCCTTTCTGATGCTTCCACACTCTTTCTCTTCTCCTCGAAATGCAATCCTTTCTTTACATTGTTTTATAAAGCAAGCACCAGGCCTCGCGGGTGTTGGAGAGCTGTACAGAAGGTTTCATTTATTTCTGCTCTGAGGAGAAAGTAATACATTGGACTATGTCCACTGAAGAGAGGCCTGCAGAAGCCGTTATCAACAACACCAACAACGTGGAAGAACTTGTGAAGCCCTGAGGCAGTGGGGACTGTTGAAGGCCAAAACAGACACAAGCCAACAGTCATTGACACAACGGTCATCGGTCCAGCACTGTCAGGGGCAGCGGGGGACGAACAGGGTCTTCAGGTGACATGGGCGGACTCACAGTTTATCTTATAGCTTCCTACCTCCCTACCTAGGAAGGATTTGAGTTGGTTCTTGAATATGTTCAGAGTAGGAGAGGGTTTCCTAGGAAGAGGTAGGGAGTTCCAAAGTTTTGGGGCAGCTCTGCAGAAAGCTTGCTTATGGGTCCCAATTTTCTGGGATTCTGGGTTTCCAGGCAGGGTCCCCTCGCTTCTGGGAGTGCGTGCGCCTCTAAAGATCTTACTGCTTCGTAATTTGTTGTGTCTGGATGGACAGCCCTGTGTGTAACACTGGACAGTGTGAATTGACATCTTGCTTCCAGAGGGAGCCACTGTATATCACATGACACCGAGGTGATATGGCCTCTTCGGCCTGGTCCAGCCAGTGCAGCGGCTTGAGGACTTCTTTGAGCTATGTCAGCATAAACTTGGTTAGATCAGCTAGGAGTGCATTTCTGTAACCATTCTTACTGAGCAGCAAGACTGGAGATACGAGCTCTAAGATTGTCTTGGGGATGATGTATGTCATTTTCCTAATATACAGCTTTAAGGCGCACGCTACAAAATCCACATAAAATGACAATATAGAGTCACAAAACAAGATTGTCTTTTTCAACTCCATTCATCCTTTAGCAGGATTGAACAGTGAATTGTGCAACAGGTATTCCGGGTTGGAATTACAACCGGAAGCTGAGGAATGGCCATCAAGAGATTCTAGGTGAGACAGCCCTGATGAAGTCATAGGGAATACCCTAAGATGACGAAACACGTGTTGGTTAAAGCATGAATGAAGTTTGAAAAGAAGAGGCAGAGTGGCCGAAAACAAATCACCAAATGAGAAAAAGACAATCTTGTTTTGTGACTCCATATTTTACTATTGTGTGGATTTTGTAGCGTTTGCCTCAAAGCTGTATAATTTGTTTACCAATCCTTGATTGGGGTTGGGGGGGGGTGAGTCTATCCCCTTTAAGAGCACTGTGGTTGAAAACCAGATCGTAGGCGACTCTGTGTGGTCTTCCTGTGAGCACCTTAGTCCTATCAGTTCACCCAAATTGAATTACAAATATGATTTTCCTACTCGTCCTCATTTGAAAGCGGTCTCTATCGCGATGTTCTTGACATGACTATGGGGATTTGCTAATTTTCAAGGATGAAGTCAATTTGGCTTTCTTGGTCACATTAGGTGAGATTCCTAGAGCACTGTGAAAAGTAAGCCAGCTTGTGTCGAGCACTTGCCACCTGAGATGGGAGTGAAGAATTTAGGGTTGTCCAGCTCGTGACTAGGTTAGTGTCGAGACATCCAGCTGCACATGATGTCTCGTGAGAAAGGGCGGTCTTGGTGAGATTGTATCCTGAGGCACGGCTCTGCGACTTCAGCTTATAGGTGATCAGCGATAGCAGGACATGCAGAAGGTCTATCAGCGCCACAGCGGGGGAGCTACGGTGGATCCTTCTGGTACACAGCGCAGAGTAGAGCAGAAAGAGTGGAAAATGATCCGTGGTTGGATATATGGGATTTTCAATTTCATTTTGAGGGAGATGATACAAACCATTTCAACAGAACATCCTCAACTCCCAGCCACTCCTGCAGGTTCTCTAGGAGGAGGCTGTGGACAATGGTGTTGAAGGTCACAGAAAACGCAGAACAAAAGAGACGAGAATCTTTATTTTTCCAAAAATGTTGAAGTCATCCTTCACTCCCCGAAGGATCCTGGTTTCTGGACTGCGGTGTTGTCAGAGTTCTGACTGAAATTCTGTTCTTAGGTCAGTGTTCTCTAGGTAGTTCTTCTGTTGGTTTGCGACACACGATCCCAGGTATTTGGCTAGTGATAGTCAACTGGCATGAGTCAATGGATGTTTGTGTCTGCAGGGCAGTGATTTAACATGACCTATTTGAGGGAGTCAGGGCTCGTGATCTGCTCAGAGAAGGCCTTCATGAGATCAAGCCAGGCTTGCTTAGCTTTGGACTCTGTGTTTTACCAGTGAGGCAGGGGTTCGGCCATCGGTGTAAGATGAAGGGTTAGTGTTTGTGATTGCTGTGGGAAGGGGAGCATTATGAGGTCGGATTTTGACCATCAGGCTTTGGATTTCAGCAAATGGAGCTTGTACTTTTCCTGTGCCATCACGTTACCGAATGTTGGAAAATGTTGGTGCGAAGAACTTTCCCTTTTCAGAGGACTTTTCTTTGGACACTTTGGATTTTTCAGTTGGTTGTAGCTCCTCTTAGCTCATCTTTTCTGAGCAGATTGAAGAATTTCTGAGATCTGTTTTTGGCTTGATTTGAAAGCTGAATAAAGCAGCCTTTATTTTGTAGATGTTATTTTGTGCTCCTTCCTTGATTTAGGGCGCAGGGGGTGTGTGAGGAGGATTTTTGCCCTTTTTCAAGGGATCTGACCCTTTTCTTTGGCTATTTAAATATCTTCAGTACCATTTTGTGTCACAGTATTGAGCAAGCAAGGGAGATAAGTCATTTGCCCTACTTTATGGGACAATGTTTAAGATCCTCTCCTTTTCTTGGTGAATTGGTTTACCTTCCTGGTCCAAAGTTCTTCACTTCTTGGTTCACAACTTACACAATCCATAGTTTGCGGAGAAAAGAATCCAATTGTGGTCAGACCTGTCATTAGGCAGTGGTTTGTGAACACTGATAGATTTTTTTTGTCTGCTAAGTTTAGGTCCAGACTTTAACCTTTTGTGTCAGTGAGTGATGAGGTGACTCAAGAAATTATTTTCGGCTGGTAACTGCTGGCTCCCCCAGGAGTTAACAGTGCAAACTAAAATCTAAATTACCCAGGAAGATGTTTGTGTTTGAGAACATCGACTCGTTTTCCAGGAATTGTTCACAGAACTTGGAATTCTCACTTCGAAAATGGTAAATTACATTTGAAAATGAGTCAAATCTCAGTGGTGAATCAACGCAAACCTTTAGGTAACATTCATTTGACAGTGTAAGGTGAGGTTTCGTTAAACCAACTTTCTGCCAGAAATAACACGTTATGACGACGAGTCAGATGGTGGAATTCAGTATGAGGAGCAGAGGTTGAGGGGCAGTTTATAAGGGATGTTTGTAGGTGTGCTTTATTCTACTGGTAGCCTGGTTCAGCATCAGGAGACATGCTTACAGGTAGTGGTTTACTCTGGTGGTGGCTAGGTTCGACACTCAGGTGGTGGCCAGGTTCGGCATCAGGAGACACTCTTGTAGATAGTGGCTTACTCTGGTGTTGGCCAGGTACAACATCAGGAGACACACTTCTAGGTAGTGATCCACTAAGGTGTTGGCCAGGTTCGACACTCAGGTGGTAGCCAGGTTTGACACTCAGGTGGTGGCCAAGTTTGGCATCAGGAGACACACTTGTAGGTAGTGGCTTACTCTGGTGGTGGCCATGTTCAACATCAGGAAACCTGCTTGTATGTAGTGGTCCACTCAGGTTGTGGCCAGATTTGGCATCGGGACACACGCTTATAGGTAGTTGTCCAGTTAGGTGGCGGCCGGGTATGACTTATAGCACGTTGTCACTGTGTTAGTGGTCTGGTTCTGGAGACCTGCCTGTAGGTAGTGGTCGGCTTAGAGGTGGACAAGCCAACAAATTACCTTGGAGAGCCAAGCCAGAGCCGAACCAAGCGTCTGGCTTGGATCTTAGAGCCCGTGTGTGAGCCGAGCCCTGAAAATATTTGCTATGTAAGCCATACAACAAACATCATGTAAAATATTGTAAAATCTCTTTAAAATTCAAAAAAGTGTATTTCTTTAACATGTGGAAGCTTTAACATTAATAAGGCACATTATAGCAGTGCATTGAGAAGTACTTATTAAAAGTGATCGTTTTGTACAACTGGTAGTCTGAACTCACATATTTGAAAGTGCTTTCATACGCGATAATTAGGAAAAAAGGGACAGATTTACAAACCCCTTGCGCTACTGGTGTGTCACTTTTTGTGACGCACTGGCGGCGCATTTCAGTGCCCCATATTTACAAGGACAGGTAAAGCCATCCTGCGTGACTTTTCCTGTCCTTGTAAATATGGCCCCTTTGCACGCAGCACTTTGCGTGAAAGGGGCGTTCCATGGGTGTTGCTGTGGGTGTTCCCATGCAACACCCATGAAACCAGACACATTTCCAGATTTACGAGAAATCGTAAATCTGGAAATGCATGTGAATGCTACGCCTCCCCGAGACAGGCGTAGGGAGGCGAAACGAGGAGAAATGTTTTCATTTCTCCTCGTTTTTTCCTCTTTCTATGCGTGCTGCATTCTGCAGCACTCATAGAAAGAGGAAATGACCTCTAATGATTGTTTATGTACAGGAAGGTGTCCCTTCCTGCACGTAAACAATCAGTAAACAATGACGTTTCACAAGTTCTGTGTGTGCTAATGTAGCACACATAGAAGTTGAAAAACGATTGTTTTTGTTCAGGAAGAGATCCCTCCCTGCACATAAGCAATCGCCCCTGACGCAGGCATCCTTGCACCATGGTGCAAGGGTGCCTGCGCCGGCGCATGGAAGCAGTTTGTACACCAGCGCAGGGGGAAGCACAGAGATGCGACATATTGTTGTAAATATGTCTCATCCCTGTGCTTTGAAAGTGACTCAGTGCGGCACAGCCAAATGGCTTGCGGCACGCACTGAGTCACTTTCATTGTAAATCTGCCCCAAAGAGTTTTGGTGAAATAAAATAATTTGCGTAAGATCACACAATTTACGAAGGGAAGCCGCGATTTATCCAGCTTTTCTGGTTTCACTTTGTACATATCAGTCAGGAACTGGTTCTACTTGTCTTTCCTTAGGTTAAGGCTGTTTGTTTTACCTCTTTGTTTATTTTCTGCAATTTTAAAATACAGCGCGAGCTCCTCCCAAAGGGTGGGCGCTTTACATGAGCACCAGTTACATTACCTAAGGTGAAGTGCATGGTTTATAGCCTATAGGCATGGGGAGATTAAGCGATGTGTCCACAGTCACAGGATGTTGATCGAACACCGGGACTCGGACCTGGTTCCCCAGTCGGCAGCTCTGACAGTAGTGCCACATCCTGGGTAGCGGGAGGGAGGCAGGCCGAAGCCACGTGAAAGCTCGGCTCGTTATGGGCTCGAGGTTCCAACAAGACCTCGAGCTGAGCCAGAGCCAGGCTCTAGCCTACAGTGGCTTGCCCGCTGCTAGGCTGACCTTGGTAGGGCAGCATCGAGAGACATTTAATCACAATTAGGTCATTTCTGAGCTGTCTTTGGGTTTCTTATGAATTTAAACTCACCCCGAGTGAGACTTGTTCTGTGACTGAGATTCCAGTGGGTGGTGGGGGTGGGGGTGGGGGGGTAGGGAGGGAGTCCTTGATAAGAGCTGGATCATAACCTATTTGGGATTCGCGTGGGCTCATGCCTGTGTCTTCTGGCTGGACAGGAGTCAATGTTTAGGTGGCGAGAGGAGAAAGAGGACCTGATTGAGGATTTATGGGTCCAGGGTTTTATCACGGTCTGTCATGAGGATGGCTGACTGTTCCAGAAAGTCTTGACTTTATTTGCCAAAGATGGGTGTTTGCTTGTATTGTTCGAGTGTTTTGCAAGGAGTCAGTTAAAGCGCAGGAGCCAGGGATAATGAAACAGTTTGTGATTTATGTCGACCTGGCTGTATAAGATTTGAAGACACATCCCCTTTTGGGGACAGTGGCTGAGGGGTATTTAAACTGAATTTCCCCGTCTCAGGTGCATGGCCGAGTGTCTGTAGTGTCCGAAGTGCCCAATGGTGTCGCACTTTGAGTCCTTCACGAGATGCAGGCAGCGATTTAATACCTGTATAATTAATATTTGTTTTTTTCATAGCAAAATCTGCATCGTAGATTAGGCCTGTACCTGGGTCTAAGCAAACTGAAAAGATACCCGAGCCAGGGTTTGCACATTATCTATGTTCAACCTCGAAGTCACAGGTTTGCATCCCTCCCTTGCAGGGCCTGCTGAACCTTTCATGCTTTTGCTGTTGATAATATGCGCATGACTGCGTAGGGTAACAGGAACATCTGCTATTATTTACAAGGCCAGTATGATGAATATTCTTGTTGTTCTTAATGTTGGCAATTGTGCACGGGACAGTACACTCATTGGCCTGCAGGGGGCAGCAGAGCTCCGTCACAGAATCTTCCCTCTCCCGTTGACATGAAAATAGAGATAATGTCTCTTCTTTCTGCTCTGTCCCACCAGCCGTCTTCCGTGACGGCTCCTGTCACATATGTGACGTGTAAAATCACGGAGAACATTTCCCATTCGTGTCAGATGGCGTGGCGCGAGCCGAGCCTTTGACGGAAGACGCCAAGGAAGGATGGAACAGAAGTTCAGGCCCGCTGATGGTGAATGCATGGGGGGCATTTAAGAGACATTGGAAGCAGCAGCTGCGACCCGCTGTGGCATGGTCTGAGCGAGGCGCCCAATCAAAGGCAGAGGTGCAGTGAGTGTATTGTGACCGCCTTCCTGTGAAAGGTGTGCACAAGTGGCGAGAAGCTGAGCCCGGCCATCGAAACCAGCTAAAAACTGGACTAATATACCACGGGCCTGAAGTACGAATATTCCATTCTCAAAGAGTGCTCACCTACTCTTTGCGAATGGAAAGGAATTTTGCGAACAGACCTATGTACTAATAGGTCGGTTCACTCACAAACTTGTGATTTGTACTGGGTTGCAATTCCACCTACCTCATTAATATGCAGGGGGCAGGTAGCAAATTTAGATTTACTAGGATTGCCTAGAGTCATAGGCATGGTGGCCTGCCGGGGTCAGCAGATCACCAGGGTCGGATTGGGAAAGCAGTCGGGCATTGGCCGAAGGGCCGGTGCCTAAGAGTGGCACTTGGACCATTTTTTAAGGGCCTCTGCTTCATTCCTGCCCTGCCAGGCCCTTGCACCAGGGGCGTAACACAGGCCCCCGCAGCCCCTGCGGTGCGGGGGGGGGGGCCCCGAGCTGCAGGGGGCCCCCTCAACACAATACTCAGGCCCAAAAGCTCCGGATTAAATCCGGAGTGGGGGCCCCTCTGTGTACGTGGCAGGGGGGCCCCCTCAACTTTCGTTACGCCACTGCCTTGCACTTTAAGCGATGGTGGGCGGGCGACAGCAGGAAGTGTGACAATCGGCCAGGTGTTGCTCCATTTGTTGGCCCATTCTTATCTCAGCCCCCTCCGTGGGGCCGGCTTAGCGCAGAAGCAGTGTCTTGCCCCAGACCCTTCCCCTGCCAGGCCTTCACATTTAGGCAATGGAGGGTGGGAGTATGCAGGGGCCTCGCTGGGGGGTCAGGATTTTTTGGCTATGGGCCATCTACACCTCAGCCCCCACTGGAGCAGCAGCAGCTGTTTCCTTTTTCTTGACCCCTCCCCAGCAAAGCCATAGCCGTGAGGCTATGGAGGGCTGGGGAGGGAGTGGAGTAAGAATAGCCTTCCTGGAAGGGGTGTGTGCATTTTCAGAGGCCTCGCTGTGAGGCAACCTTTATTAAGCTAAACTAGAGAGAAGGTGGTGTTACAGCCAAACCTACTGACTTAGCAAGTGAGAAACCAGGTTCCAGTCCTGGCGTCCCCTCAGCATCCTGTCACTGTGATTCTGGGCAAATCACTTAATCTCCCAACGGCTAAAGTAAAAATGAATCTGATCTTGTGTAGTGTAACTGGTGCTCCTGTAAATCGTTCCAATGCCCTACCGCTGAGTTCACCGTATGTAAAACTATTTTTTAAAAAAGCAATTAGAAAAAATCGGCAATTTATACATGTTATAAGATTCTGCAAGGACCAGAGCATGATACTTAGAGAGCAATCTCCATATAAAAATATCCATATTCTTTTTTGACATCAACATGGTTTTTCTGTTTTTGTTTAGTTTAACTACTAGTCACCGATGAATAAAGTACCTTTAGAACACATTTTAAAGTGAATTCACCTTATATTGACTGTTTAAAATACATACTGATCAGGGGAAAAAATACAGACTTTCGGTGATTTTCTTCATTTTCACACCGGCCAGAATATTAAAATACAGGTCATGTCAGTAAAAAAACAGCCAGGTGGCAACCCTAGCCAGATCAGGTATTGTGGCCATTGGGCCATTTTATTTCACCTCGCCCACCTGGCCAAAATGCATTGCTTTTAGTTATCACACATCTTACTGATTCTATAGGTTTTAAAAGGCTTAGGTTACCAAACATTTCTCTAAAAATGAGTCTAATGAGACTAACCAAATGATGTTTCATGAAAGTGACCGATCTGCAAATGTGGGCCACTTTTCTGGGACTGCCCGGGCATAACTGCAATTCCAATTCGACCCTGCAGCCCATCATGTCTATGACTGCTTTTACATAAGGCAATCTTTTTTTTTAAATGCAGCCAGATTTCCTAAGAGGAAAACGGGAATAGTTTAAACAAAGAATTGAAAAATTAAATGGGCCAGTTTTAGGAGTAGGCAGCGGTCCCATGGACCATTGTCCACTTCTAAAAATATGTGTATGTCAACATTCGCAAAGAGGAAGAGTTCCCCCGGGGACACCTTCCCGTTTGCAAATTACTTTCTATCAATTTTGAATTGGTGGTAAAATATTAATGTTTGGCGACCGGAATTTAGTCTTGAAACATTAATTCGTACCATAAGGTGTCAGGTGCCAGTCACTTTACTGCGGTGTATTAATAAACATGCATGAAAAAACTATTTAAAACATCACCATTCAAGTGCCCTTGTTATAAAATGAAAAAGTGCATATCTGCGAAGTTGGGTAATAAGTTATCCAATATATGAACATTACTAAAAAAAACAGAATTGATGCTGTGAGTTCCCTCCATGGAATCACATTGCTTAATTATTCCTGAAAGACTGATTCACAGGGTCATGCCCGGGTTTACGTGCTGTCATCACAGTACCATAAGGAATCAGTATTTTGAAGGGACACCCTTAACACACCCCTTCTATATAGCAATACTTTCATGTTTACTTAACCCATTTAATGATTTGAAAAACCTGTTCCGAATCGTTAATTGGGTTTAGTACTTTACAAAAAGTGTTTTAGTGGCCGCAGTCATTCAGATTGACCAAATCTGAGTGTTTGCAACTGTTTGTACACTTTGTACATCAGGCCCAAAGGCCCTAATTATGAGTTGCACAGTACTGGGGTGTTTTAAAGATGGTTTTGGCAGGAAACCAGTGATGTCATTTCCTGGGCATATGGATGATGGGAAATCCAGTGATGTCACTTACTGAGTAGGTGGATGATGGGAAATCCAGTGATGTCACTTACTGAGTAGGTGGACGATGGGAATTGATGTGCTCGTGTCTTGCCTCTTCTTTTAAAGATGGTTTTGGGTGGAAAACAGTGATGTATTCTATCTCCTAGACAAGTTGAACTTCTCTGTAGAGCAATTGGGCAGTGCTGAAAAAGCTGGCCTGCCAGGTCAGTGTGTGGGCTGTTTTCTGTCCATTTGTGGGCCTGCGTTATGGTCTGGTGGGCTGGTTTCTAATGTTGATTTCTCTGATATTACTCAAAACATCGCCGGCAGCAAGCACGAATGCATGCAGTCTCCCATACCTTACACAACCATACAGTGTCTCTTCACAAGTTGAAAACTTCCCCGATTTGCAAACATGGGCCGCTTTTTTAGCTATCTGATTCGCTAAAGGGTGCCACTTTTATTTTGGTGCCTGACGCTACTTTCTTCCCCAGTCTGACTCTGCCCCCGGGCCTACCTCTCCTTCTTCATTTCCTGCACTTAGTGGTCTGTCCCATCATCCTTCACATCCTGCACTGACTGGTCTTCTTTCAATCGCTGACCGACCAATCCTGTGTAACTTCCTGGACCTAGCCCTCCTCTTTCGTCCAGGCCTACTGATCCTTCTTCGTCACTTCACCCACTGGTACACCTTGTTTCCCTCTTCTACCAGTGTTTATACCATCTGCTGGACCTACCACTTCTCGTTCGCTTACTGAATGTACTCGGGAACTCCTTTCCATCCTGGGCCTCCTGGTTCTCCCTCTGCCTTCTGGACCAACCGTTATTACAAGGCTTATTGTCTCACAAACCTCCCCATCTATTGGGGTGGCATGTCTGCTCTGGAGCAAGGGCATCCTTCCTGTACTGCCTCTTGGTCAAACAGCCACAAATAACAATAAACTTATCTGCCCCTGCCCTTGGGATCCTCTGGTCTCATCTCTAACTTTCTTATTGGCTGGAGCCACCAGCAGGGGTGTGGCTTCAGGGGGGAGGTGTTTGGGGTGTTACATCCCCCAAATAGATGTATTCGTTAGTGAATAGTGGGGGACAGGTGCTTTCAGTCAGGTATGGTGATGTGTCTGTCAGATTTCACCTAAGATTTATATACAAACACACACAGACTAAAACACATACACCCGCAGTCTCTCTCCTCTCTATTTTGAAGCTCTTAAAAATGTTGGTTATTCTACAAAATATTTTGTTTTACGTCCAGCGAACAATCTGCACTGCTCTCCCATTCCACTGCCCCTTAAGCACCCCTCATGCCCTGCTACTCAGATAATGTATGTTAACATGATATGCCAGCGTGATTGTTGGGAAATCTGCAGATCAACACCCCCCCTAATCTTAGTGACCAAGCTACGCCCTGGTCACCAGCCATCTTTATGCTTATCCTCTCTTGGCCTCCAGGTGTACCTGTGCTTAATATGAAAGCACATAAATGTCTGGGTGCAGAGAGACCTAGGGGGCTACGGACACTACGCCCTGCAGACACGCCCGCCACTAGTGCTGTTGCGACCCTTCCATCACTGTCCTTGACGCTGTTCTTGTGGGACCTCTAACGCAATGCCCAGCACTACTTTCCTCCCTTGCTTACACTGCACAGCAGTAGATTAAAACTAGTACATACATTGTAGGGTGCAATTTGTTTCCAATAGGCAGCAGTGCAGATTCATGCAGGGCTCGATTGATCCTGGGTGCTTCCAGGTCCCATAAGACCAGCTTGTTTAATGCATGTTTTTCATTGCATTTCTGTGCTTCTTCCTTCATAATGGAAAATGAATTACAAGAACCAAAAGTCAATAACAGCAAGCACTGGCAAAGCCAATATGTCTGGTCTTTTTAAAATGAAAGTGGCATTTTGTATGTGGAGTTTGGTGAATGCATAAATCAATGAAAGGGTAGATTAATGTATGGATGAGTGAGTGTATGGATGAATGAATGGATGAGGGACTGTATGTGTGAATGGATAAATGGGCAAGTGATTGGGTGCGTTCTCGCATACAGCAGTCAACACAATCAAGGAAGAAACAGCTTCAGACATATTGGGTTTGCTAATGCTTGTTTTTATAGTATTCTCTTACCGCACTGCAGCCCAGGCCACCCCCAGGAGATGACAGAGGGACTGGAACTCAGATAAAGTACGACCCAGTAATGACGATCAACTGATGTAGAATGAATCCGCAATAATTGTATCGCTCATATTCCCCTCCCCAGAACCCCCAGTAAATGACTTCTGAATGTCCTACAAGGTGCTAATGGAAAGCTGTCCACCCTATTTCCCACTCTGTAATGGTCCTACAGGCCCAGGCGTGCAGGTTCTGTTTTATTGAGCGACAATCCTCGCACTTTCTGAAACAGAAACAGCATCCAATATGTGTCAGTAATGATGTGTTCAGATGCAGCCCACACACTGCCAAACATCCAGCAGGCCAGACCTCCAGAGGACCACAAAGAGACACAGTGGTTGCACTGCCAGCCAAACGACGCAGAGTCTCTCTGCTTACAAAGTGTTTTGCGTTGTTCCGTGTAAATAAATATTTAAAAGATGGCTCCTCTTGTCAACATGGCAGGTACAAGCTTTTACTTTGACTACAACGTGCAACGCACATATGGAAATGTTCTTTACAGTTCAGGGAAAACATTCACAGAGAAAACAGCCATCAGCAGCAAAAGGGAAGAGAGAAAGAGTTTATTGGGCTAATAAATGTGGCAATTAGTGACATCCAGACAGGCAGTGAGACAGACTGGCTGTGATGCACTGCGGCTAGTGGTGAACAAATAAGCCCTTGCACATTGAGGCACACAGTAAACAAGCATTGGAAATGCAATAGGTCTCACATTTGTTGGAGTTGGAGCTATTGGCATTATAAATGCCAATATTTGTAACCCATGCATTAGATATACCCTCCCCACCATAATAAAATAAAGAACTTCGTTGTGCGTCTTTTTCTGTAGTACACCTGCAATGGTGTCATAGCACTGGGAGTTAAAATGGCAGTTTTGACTCCATGTTAAATTAAGCAGTGTTGTGAGGGTGCATTACCACAGGCTGTCACTAGGTGTCCCTTGGGACCTCTTTTGGCCACATATGGTACTGCACCCTACAACATGGCTAGGCAAAGGATATGGCACAGCGGTGAGAGCTGCCGACTGGTGAGCTGGGGATCCTGTTCGAGCCTGGTGTTGGCGCACCATCCTGTGATAACGGGCTGAATGTTTAATTTCCCCCGAGCCCATGGCTAGGTGCACTATATAAATAAAAGGGTTTAGTGTAAAATAACATAAGAATTCAATGCAGGATCTCAGGGGGCGGGCAAGCAGTGTCGTGCGGGGTGGCGGGGGTAGACGGCAAAGGGATGTTAAAAGAGTGCACTGCACTGCAAATTATGTGTAAAGTAACCAAAAAACAAAAACAAAACAGAAGTGGCCTTGGAGGGGTGGTGGGGGCCTGCGGGCAGTGTTGTGGGAGGGGTGAGAGGGAGGCACGGGAGATATGGTGTGGGCCTGGAAGCAGTGTTTTGGGAGGGGTGAGGCACAGGGAGATAAAGCGACAGCAAGCAAATTAAGCAACCAAAGTTTCATTGCACAAGTAAACAGAACAGTTTATGAGCAAAGAGGCAGGCCAACTAAAAAAAGAGTTCTCTCTAAGTATAAATGTCCAGAACAGTAAGAACACGTGTTAGAGGGGCAGACCTCATGGGAGGATACAAAATTCCAAAAGGAGAGACTACTAAGTGTATTCACCAATGAAAAGCCAGCATTTCTAAAGGACAGCAACAGGAACCAATGAATAAGATAGGCGATTTTTCAAGCCCATATCCTAGATACAGCATGTCTCATAGAGACAGCGCAATTGCTGCCTAGGCAAGACCTAAAAAAGTTCCAGTTTCGTGTCAAGAATTTTGAATTCTATTATGGACTCAGGGCCAGATGTACGACCCACCAATTTGCGACTCGCAAATTGCGTCGCATTTGCGACTCGCAATTTGCGACTCGCAAATCGGATGTATAACAGTGTCTCAGACACTGTTAGCGATTCCTAATGGGGTTGCAAATTGCATGCCTCATGAATATTAATGAGGCTGTTGCAATTTGCGACCCCATTAGGAATGGCTAGTACTCCCATGGATGGTGGCCTGCTGGGGTCAGCAGACCACCATGTCTGGGACTGCTTTTAAATAAAGCAGTCTTTTTTTTATGCAGCCCGTTTTCCTTAAAGGAAAACGGGATGCATTTAAAAAAGAAAAACTTTCCAGTTTCATTTTTTTAAGGGCAGGCAGTGGTCCCTGGGACCACTGCCTGCTCTAAAAAATATTTTCTCACATACTCACAAAGGGTAAGGGGTCCCCTGGGGACCCCTTCCCGTTTGCGAGTGGTTTACCACCTACTTGAAGTAGGTGGTAAACTGCAAGTGTTTTGAGGCCGCAAATGCGGTCGCAAAACAATTGTACATGGCATGGTGACTCGCTATTAGGAAGGGACGCCCCTTCCTAATAGCGGGAGTAGCAAATGCTATTCTGCGAGTCAGTGACTCGCAAAATAGCATTTGTACATGCCATTACCCTTTTTTGCGGTCGCAAACGGGAGGTTCTCCCGTTTGCGGCCGCAAAAAAGGGTCGTACATCTGGCCCTCAGAGGCTTCTCTTTCTTTATTGTTTATTCTGTTTATTTTCAACAGCAGCCAATCACAGTAAACATATAAAACAAAACTACATTTCCTATGACTTATTAAATGAGTCACTGTTCTATGCGCCAATCACCACAAACCTTGCCCATGAAATAGCTGTGACACAATTTTATTGCCTCTTTCTTTGCAGACCCTGGCCATATCACAGTGAATAACTTATTGTGTCCATGAATATTGTCAGTGCGTAAACCCATATGTTAGATTTCCACCTATGTGCAGTGGCACTCAATGGGGAGCGGTGTAGTCCCTGCCGTACTTTGGTGCGCCCCATTGGACCCATCTTTCTTAGTAAGCTAGGTGGGGAATATGCAGGGGGCAAGAATAAAGTATTTATGGTAAAGAACGACAGACAAAGTTCTCCGTTTTAAGATTTACTCAATAAGTTAAATTACAGAATGCACAGGCTGGGCCAATAACGTTAGATCAAGAAGTATACAAATCTTACAGAATACAGCAAGAACTCAGTAAAGTTCTACTCGAAATCCAGCATAGATTCGCCTTCTAAGAATTGGGCAAGAGTCCCCTCCAAGCATGGAGAATCGCTCTCTTTTAGAGGGTTTTAGACAAAGGCTTCACATATTTACTACATTAGTATATGGTTTACATGCTTGTAACCAATAGAAATTAAGCTAAGATCAACAGTTGCATCAAAATACCTTCAATTATTTTCTGATTGCTCTAATACATGGAGTTCTAGTGTTCACAACATCTGTTCTCAGCACATCAAATGTTACACAGTGTGTTATTCAGTCTGGGACCATTGCTGTGTCCTTGGGAAAGCTCACTGTGCTCAGGCAGCCACAGGAAACCATTTTCTCAGCTAGTGAAATCTACAAGTCTTTATTATAACACAGAATAAACAATAGTTCAAGTCTTGTTTTAGACACCATAATGAGGGATAACATGACCTAAATTGTCCTAAGTTATAGAAAACATGAATTCTTACACTCTAAACATTGAAATATTGAGATTTCAACCTACCCACATCATCACCCCACCTCTGATGATTCTTGAAGTCTTCACTCTTTATTCCTCACTTTCAACCCAGAACAGTTGTCATCAGTTTTGGACTCTTGTATCTAGATCCCTTTAACTCTTTCATCTCATCGTAGAAGTTGCTCTGCAACGCCTCAAGTGCGACATCGGTTCTCTCCCTCCTCCCCCCAGTGGTTGCCATCTGATTCTTTTCTCTACAATTTAACCCGCTATTTGATGGAATTCTCCTGCAAAGTTTAAAGAAGAGAAGCACACATGCAGCAACTATTGGTATCCCCAACAGAGGGGTTAGCAACAATTTGGTATATATTTTCCTATGCTGCCTACCCATTCGCCTTTCCAATGGAGCTAAACATTGAGCATACTCCCTCCCAGGCACTGCCTTCCTTTGCTAAGAGCATGTCAAGCACAAGGTGGCTTTGAATGATCATGGCTCTCATTGCAAGCAGCTCCTTGTTAATTATAGTCAGAGCACCCGCAGTGTTAGTTGCCAATCTGTCTACTAGGGTTGAAAGTTTCCTAATCTTAACATTGAGCGCTTATCCCCCTGAAGTTATGATCGCACCAAAAATTTCACTCATTATCTGTCGAAAACTGTGTCGGCTTCTCCTTAAATATGTCTCTGGTCCTACACTCAGATCCTTTGTGTGATAAATCTTCGGAAACACTAAACCAGCACAACAACCTCCTACCCAAATGTGCGGCAGCTGAAGGTAAGCTGACTTGCCACACACATAGTATACCCCTTAAGGCTCGATTCCAATTTGGCGAAAATTCTTCCTGTTACTGAGGGGCATATTAGCAATGCCTGGCGATAATTATCGCAAAGCGCAATTAGCGCTTGGATAATTATCGCCAGGCATCGCCGGTTTCTATCGCGGAGTTAGCGTGCAATCAGCAATGCTAATCTCCAAAGCGATAGAAACCTTGGAGAACAGTGTGAATATCGCCTGAAAACAGGCGATATTCACACTGTTCCCCAGTTTCAGCTTGCTGATAGTGCGAGGGGACTTAGCCATGTAATCCACCTCTCATTGGATTACATGGCTAAGTCAGGGTGGGACCAGGTGTTAGCAAACCAGCGCTAAACGTGTTTAGCGCTGGTTCGCTAATCACCGCCCCTGCCTCGCTGATAGGCGTTAGCGACCTTAGCGACTGTTTCCAGTCGCTGTTAGGTGGGGGAACACCTACTTTGCATGCCATTAGCGATAAATATCGCTGGCATGCAAAGCGGCACCCAACCCGGTCGCTATCGCCTACAAGCTGTCGCTAACAGCAGTTAGCGACAGCTTGTTGATAAGGCGATAATATTATCGCCGCTTTAGCGGGAAAAAGTCCCGCTAAAGTGGCGATAATCGCCTTGCTAATATGCCCCTAAATTACTATGATCACAGTAACTCCATCCTGCGGACCGTACATAGGGTCCCTTTCCTTTCCATGCCCAAATGTAACTTTGGACGCACATCCTTTTTTTCTCCTCCTACACTTTCCCTCGGTTTACTTTCCTTACTTTTTTTTAAATGTGTTTATTAAAGTTATGCACATCTCAGTGCACTTTTGACAGAAATGACTTCAATCACGATCTTACAAAGACATGCCTTGAGAAGAAGCATCAATCGTGTAATTGTAGAGAAGCATTGCAAGATTAAGTCATAATAGAGTCAATATCATTGAACACAAGAATAATGTTTTGCAACTGAAAGGGAAACAATAGAAATAGAAGGGACACAAAAAGGTTCAAAAGAACAGCTATTGCCCTGGCGCCAAGGATTTATGTGAGTGTCAGGGGTCACGTGTGGAGTGTAACGTGGTGTGGGGGATGAGAACACTATTGGTAGCCGATAGTGGGAGAGTGGTTTGCCCCATCGCCCTCCCATGCAGACAGTCGGAGGGGGGGGGAGAAAGCCAATGCTCTGAGTGACGTCAGCGGCCTTACTTACTGTACTTACCCTTTCATACTCATTTCTGATCCTGTTATTCAGCGAATTTATAAAGGTTCTCTTACCTAGACTCATTTTCCAAGTTAGTTCATATGCGTCAGTTTTTGTGAGGTTGGCATCTGTTAATGGGGTAAAGAATTTCATCATATACTCACACTTGTTAATTCGCGTGAAGGCTTTAGGAAAACTATAAGCAAGCCTTGTTGCCCAAAGATACAGGTTAGAATCTCTAGTGAATGGTACATTTTGTAGCTGAGATTCATAATTTGTATAAAACAATTTTACTGTACTCTGGTTGTATCAAATTCAAGAGCACACTGCAGGAAATTGCGCAGGAGAGCAGCAGGTGGAAGGAAGATGCACCCGCCGCTGCTGAAGCTGGAAGATAGGAACAAACACAGCAATCATGAATGGTCATAGTTTTCGCATGTTCAGACAGCATTAAGAGATATGCATTATAATTAAAAACACTCTGAGCTTGTGGAACGTGGGAAAATCCACTCATGTGTTGTTCTTGGTTAGCAGCAATGATACTGGTAGTGTTCTCTTGTTTCGGCAAAACATCTCCCTCAAAGAGATAGAGGTCTAACATCCAACCGGCTGCTGAAACAGCTACTATGGCAACTACCAAGATTACCAGGACAGTTTCGCAGGGTTCCTGCGCATTGTCTCATCTCCCACCGGATTAAATGAGCATTCGCACTTGTACCAAAGCTTGTTATTCTTCCTACATTTACCCTACTGTCTCTTCCATATTTCAAAAGCTACAACGACTGTCACTACGTCAACTGGAGGCCTAGGGGCCTGTGGTCCTCTCACCTGTGCTCTAACCTTTTAATTCGTACTTTATTTGTCAAAATGTCACTTTAAGTTGTCCCGTGATGGCATCTTTTAGGGCGCTAAGACTCATCAACGTCAGTTTAACAATTATTAGAGTCAGCTTGTGTGAAGTAAGTCCAATCTGGGACTGCATACTTCCGGTTAATTTTTCTTTCTCTCTTAGATCTCTTAAGTACCATAAAGTCTAAGTCATTGTCTCTAAATTCTGACTGTCCTTGGTTCTTCTGTGCCACTGACTTCAGTGATAGGCTCTGGCCGTCTAGTCTTAGATAGCAGTCTATTTCATCTAAGTCCTGCCTTTGCCATCTAGCTTCAGAATATGCTCGTTTCTAAGAGGTAATGGTTATTTCCAATTCACGGGCAATTGTATCATCTTCAGAAGCAGAGTCCTCTTTCACAGTCTCTCCGACTCCGCTCTAAGGCTCTTAAGCACTTGTTCCCGGCGGCTCAGTTTCTGTTTCCCAGTTGACTCAGTCTTTCCTGAAGAGTCATAGTCTCAGTCTGGAGCCCTGGTCCTCAGTGGCTGCAGACTCACTCTGCTCTTGAAGCTGATGCTGCTCTGCTGCAAATGGTGGAGCTTGTGACAGGCATTCGTCCTGTTCTTCAGAGGCATCAGAGACTTTAAATCGAGGTGGACTTGGGGAGTTGGAAGTAGCGGGCCCCCCATCTTCCTCTATTCATCTCGCCCTTTTACAATGGAAAGTGTGAATCCAATTCAGCAGACTGGCACACTTCACGGTCATATTAGTCATCAAGATGATCTGGTTATACCCTCTCCAGCATTCTTCAAAGCATGACTTGTGGACATACTGTCTCGCATGAATCCAATCCCCAGGGCTCAGATCATGGCATGAGGCAGCACTCATGGATGGGGTGGCAATATCGACCTGATGAGAGACAGAATGCACCACATCAGCCAGGCTTTTGCAATTCTCAAGCACCAAGTCTCTGTAATGTTCACAAGGGCAGCCGGTGGAACTGAAGGGGTAATTTTTGGCTCTTCCAATCATACCTTCATGGAGGGAGAGTCCGGTTCTCCTGCACAGAGTGCTTCGTATGCTCATGAGTACCAGGGGAAGAGCATTTGGTCACTTGAGAGACATAGAGGCGAATGCCTTAGCCAATTTTGCTTTGATTGCCCTGTTAATCCTCTCTATCATTCCTGAAGCTTCCGGTTTGTTACTGCAATTAAATCTCTGGACAATCCCTAGGGTGGTGCATAGCAACTGCATCACTTTGTTCTTGAAGTGACTACCTTGATCTGATTCAAGATGAACTGGCAGGCCGAATCGGGGGATCAACTCCCTCAATAGCAGCCTGGCAACTGTCAGACTGTCGCATCTCCTGGTGGGATTCATCTCAACCCAATGAGAGAACAGGCAAACGATAACCGATATATACCATAAATGGTAGACGTTCCTATGTGACTCATGGTCACCACAACCTTTTTGCTAGCATTTTGTTTTTGGCATATAAGGCACCTCTAGCACAGACTCTCAGCCAGATTTCGGAAATGGGGGTTAAATCAGTTTTATTTGAAGGTTGAGCCATGCACGTGCCTCCCCATGGCAGGCAGCATAGAGTCAGGTAGGACAGGTTTACACTCTCTTGACACCCAAATGCTACTAGCATCCTTCGTGCATTCTGCCTTTTCCCATTATCTTTCTCAATCAGAGGGGCTCTGTGTTGCAACTCCCTTCATTCATTGAATGTCTGCACTGTGTTTAGGAGAATATTTGTGACTGTCTCTCCCTTTCTACATGCCTCACCAAAGAGGAAGGTGCTATTCTAAACAGTGCAATAGCAGGCCATTTTGTCCACATATCGGTCCACTCCTGACCGTGCAGCACATTTCACCTCAGCTATCTGTCATGCCGATTGTAGCTCATTCAACAGATTCAGGATGTACAATCTATTCCTGATTGGTAAACCAGATAAGCATAGGAGTCCTCTCTGGGACCACAATTGGCCAAAATTGTGCACAACCCCAAAGCCATACTGCCTGTCAGTGTAGATGGTGACACTCAGTCCATCAGAGGTACAACAGTCCCTAGCAAGGGCAATTAGCTTGGCCACCTGAGCTGAGGTTATATGGCACAAGTGAGAAGCTTCCACAACCCGCTCAAGGTGCAGACAGAATAGGCTGCTCTTAAATTACCATGTCTGTTTCTTAGACAAAATTTGGTCTGCTTCAGTAAGGAGCACATCCAGTATGTCTGGTCTCAGTTTTGTGCATAATTCGATAACATCTACACAATTGTAGTCGTGCTGGCATTTGTCTCCTTCATCTAAGGTTGGTAAAGAAGTTATGGGATTTAGAACATTACAATGCCGTAGGGACACATTCTCTGCGGCCAGAATGATTCTCTCATAGCGGGTTAGGCGGCTATTTGTGAGATGTTTTGTGCGTGTATGGATCAAAAGGATCTCAATGGAATGGGGCACCATGCAAATTAATGGGTGACCCATAACGATACCTTTGGTCTGCTCTATACTCAAACTAACTGCTGCAACCACTTTGAGACAACCAGGTAAAGCTGCTTCTACAGGACCAAGGGTTGCTGACAGATAGGCCACCAGTCTTTTGGAATCACCATGGATCTAGTTCAACCCATACAAGGCGCACACATCATATTCATGACAGAACAGCATAAAATCTTTGGTGTAGTCTCGCATTCCAAGAGCGGGTGCACTGCATAGAAAATGTTTGAGCTCTTGAAAGGCTTCCAAGCTCTTGTCATACTTTGGTACCGGGTTACTGAAATCAGTGTGCATAAACCGCTGTAGAGGCTTTGCCACAAGGAAAAAGTTGAGAATCCATTGTCAGCAGTAGCCAACCATGCCCAAAAACATGTGCACCTCTCTTTGTGAGGCCAGGAATTTCATCTTAAGGACGACCTCAAAGCGCTCATGAGATACCCTCCTAACTCCCTTTTCAATCTGGTGTCCCAGGTATTTGACCTCCTTTAGACCGTACTGGTATTTTTCTGGGGAAACCTTATGCCCATTCTCAGCAAGGTGTTTGAGGAGGGCTATAGTGTTGTTAGAAATGGGGGTCTCTCGTTTGCAGGTTGTTATCCTGTCCAAGTAGGGACCCTTCTTCCTAGTCAGGATAAGGGAGCTACACTTCTACAATAACCCCTGCTCACCCCCTTGGTAGCTTGGCATTAGCAGTCAGGCTTATCTCAGAGGCAGTGTGTAAAGCATTTGCACATAACATACAGTAATACAGTGAAAGACCACAAAAGGACATCACACCAGTTTTAGAAAAATAGCCAATATTTATCTGTGTAAAACAAGACCAAAAGGATAAGGATCCAACATACAGTTATTAAAAAATATCAATAAGCATTAATAGACTTTAAAAACAGTTCCTTTAAGTTGATAGCTCCGTCCGAAGCTATCACGGCATTGTGAACAAACTAATCCAACAGTTCTGGCCATCTGCGGCATCGTGGGTGAGCTACTGTGTCGGGAAGACCCGAAAAACTGTACCTTTAGACATGCAGGGCGTCGGGAACCTCGCGATGAGCTCTGAAGAGCCGGCGTCGGTTTTGGAGGTGAGTGCAGGAGTCGTTGGGCCCCTAAAGTCACATGCGTTGCAGGTCGAACTCTGTGCGGTTGTAGTCAGGAGCGCCGGCGTCGGGGCTGCAGTGCGAAGTGCAGCAGTGCTGCGTGTGGTGCCCTCAGGTCGCGGTGCAGGCAGCGGCTCGTTGACAGTGTCCAGCGGTGTCGGTGAGACCAGGGCTGCGGTGCCAGGTGGGACGGTGCTCATTGAGGTGCTAGCAGGTTGCAGGCAGAGGCGTTGTCGTCGTTGATGTGCTGTCGTTGGCTGAGGAACTGGAGTTGATGGCGCCTATGTCGGTGTGCCAAAGGCTATGGTGTGGAATGGGACAGTGCGTCGTGTAACTTAAGAGCAGAGCCTCCAAACCATGGTGCAGGCAGTGGCGTCGAGGTCAGCTTAGAGTGCTGTCGTCGGTGAGACCAGGGCTGCCGTGCGAAGTGGGATGGTGCTCTGTGTTCTCCACAAGCGGTGTCCAGAGGTCACGGTGCAGGCAGCGGCTCCTGGTGGTGTTGAACGGCTTTGTCGGTGAGACCAGGGTTGAGGTGCGAAGTGCGGCAGTGCCCTTTGCGGTGCCTTCAGGTCACGGAGCGGCAGCGGCGTCGGGGACAGCGTTGTGTTACTTTTTCCTCTGAGGCAACACCCAGTTCTATAAGCTGGTACGCAGAGGATCTTGAAGTCTTTGTTGTTCCTGAGACTACTTGAACAGGGGTCAAGGTCTACCTCAAGACCTTGGAAACACTCAGAAAGAGGTTGCAGAAAGTTCAGTCCAGTCCTTTCTCTGCCCAAGACAGAAGCAGCTCCTGCATGCCAACATTGCAAAGCACACAGCAAAGTGGTAGTCTCTCCTCACAGCTTCTCAAGCTCTTCTTCATGGCAGGTTCCTTGATCCAAAAGAGTTCTAAAATCCTGGGGTCTGAGCCCCAATATTTATACCACATTTCCCTTTGAAGTTCTGTGGTGTTGGCACAAACAAAGTTCTCCTGGCACACATAATCCAGTTCTGTCCTGCTCAAGCCAGGTTCACTACAGGAGGTGGAGACAGCATTGTGGAAGGCAGACACAGTCCATGCATGTGGCAACTCCTCTCACAACTCTAGATGCAGGGCAGACCCATCAGCCAGGCTATGAGTCACCCAGGAAAGGCAGCACACACCTCAACCCCCTTTGTGTCCCTGTCTAGTGTGAATGCACAAACCAGCCCCTCTCAGTCTAAAACCGAGACAGCGAATACACAAACCGGCAGAGGAACATGGACGGTTAAACAAGAAAATTCCCACCTTCTAAAAGTGGTATTTCCAAATACACAATATGAAAATCATCTTTATTAAACGATGTATTTTAAAATCCTGATTTCAGGCATACCAAACTCCACTTTTCTATCAGCTCCCCCTGGCCAGCTACCTTTGTAAAACTGTTACAAAGCAGCTCCCATGTTAATCTATGGGAGAGATACCCTTTCAACAGTAAAAACGAAATGCACAGTATTTCATCATCAGGACATGTAACAAACACCAGTATATATCCTACCTTTCCCTCACACTGCACCATGCCCACAGGGGTTCCTTGGGCCTACCTTATGGGTGTCTTATATGTGAGAAAAGGGAAGGTTTGGGCATGGCAAGTAGGTGCACTTGCCAGGTCTACATGGCAGTTAAAACTGCACGCAGACACTGCAGTGGCAGGTCTGAGAACCCTTTAAAAGGCTGCTTGTGTATTTGGCACAATCAGTGCTGCAGGCCCACTAGCAGCCTTTGGTTTACCAGCCCTGGACACACACAGTGCCCTGTACTAGGGACTTAGCAGTAAATCAAATAAGCCAACCAGGAAAACACCAATTCATAAACACAATTTACAGTAGGAGCACTTGCACCTTAGTACTGATCAGCAGTGGTAAAGTGCGCAGAAACACTAAACCAACAAAAACAATATCCAGCGTACCACCAAAACCAGGAGGTCAGAAGCAAAAAGACAGGGGAAACTCACCAAAAGATGCCAGGTCTAACAAGTGTCCTCTCTGCAAGACTCTTTTGTCATCAATGCCATGAGCAAATCATCGATGTACTGCACTAGTTTGGAACAGAACTGTAGTTGCAGCTTCTCTAGGTTTTTCTTCTAAACCTGGTTAAAGTATGAGGGACTTTCCATATATCCTTGAGGAAGGCGACACAACACAAGAGTTTTCTCATGAAATTGGAAAAGGTATTGACTCTCTTCGTGGAGGATAATAGAAAAGAATGCCTGACACAAGTCAATGACCATGAAACACTCAGCTTCTGGGGGAATTTGAAATAAGATTACTGCTGGGTTCAGTACCACAGGATAACATGAAATGACTATTTGATTTATTTTTTGTAAATACTGACCAATCCTCCACTTTTTATTAGCTTTTTGCCAGGCCATGATTGGGAAGTTGCATGGACTCCAATGACCGCCTTCAAAATTCCCTGTTCTAGCATGCTTTCAATGATTGGCGTTATGCCAGCTATGACTTCGGGTGCCAGTTTGTGAGGGCGTGTTTGAGGAAAGACTGCATTGTATCTAAGGGTGATCTTTAATGGAGCCATATCTTTGATTAAACCAATTTTCTTCCCTGTGAAATCCCACACTTCTTCCCTGACCGCACAATGCAACTCAATGGGCAAATCCTATGTGGTAAGAACGGGGAACAATCAGACTTTAGACTCTTGTGACTTCAATTTAAACTCGCCATCTGCCGCATGGGCCTCCTGCTCAACTCCATCAGGAGTGCAATATATGACACAGTTGAACTTACACAAAAGGTCTCTTCCCAAGAGATTTTTTAGGCTAAAGTCGCAAAGGAGAAATTGGTGTTGATCTTGTATAGACTCTATCTTTACTGGGACAGGAGCTAAAACCAGACTGGTGTGTTGCTGATTTGACATGCCTACATCTTAGACCTCTTTTCCAAAGAGGGGTAGGTTTGGGACCTTAACTGTTAGCACATTTGAATGAGTGGCTAAGGTGTCAATCAAAAAGGACATGGGTTGACCGTTAACTTCTCCCACTACATAGGGACCACTCTGATCCAGAACAGCCCAAGTATACTATTTCCCCCCCCCCCCCCCCTCGGGCACCGTCATTGGGCCTATTCAAATCCACTCGCGCTCTTAAAGATGATAGGGAATTTATGGAACCTGATTTAAGAACTGGATAAGTGGGTTCCAGAAATTGGGCTGGAATTGGGCATTTCCGTTCTGCATCTGCATGGGCACAAAAGGAGCGTGTGGCAACCAAGACTTCAGGAATTTAGGATTCATCAGAGGTTTGAGCATTTGGGGAATTCCCTCTTGAACCGCAGGGTTATATACTTGAGCATCACCATGCATCTGATCAGAATTAAGTTGACACTCCCTCTTCCAGTGACCAACCTTGTTGCAAATATGACATGGGGTAACTTTCTTAAAGAACTAATGTTGTGTCATTTGCATTTCCTCGACCCCTCCAATGCCCAGATACATTCCCTCCATAGGGCATGGCAACCCCTTGCATGTTTAATCCATTGCTCGCATGGAACAAATCCTGCATCGGTTACATCCAAAGGCTTCAACTGCCAGCAGAGTGCATCCTGTATTATTTGGGAACTAATCTCGGGTCAGAGCCCGTATACAAAGGATGTAATAAATCCTCCCATGTTCTCACCAAGGTGGTCATTCATGCTGCTATGCTCCCTGCATACTTGCATTAATTGCTCAGAAAACACATAGACTGATTCCTTGGGTTCCTGTTGAGTTCTTAATATCTTAGGCCAATCCATTTCCTTTTGAAGGACTTTCAATTTAAGATGGGTGATAACTGCATCATATTTGATCTTTCCTCTCTGGATGGGGCATTTGTGTTTGCTACTCTCAGGGGTTCCTATGTTGACCAATCTACCACCCTCTTACAGTCCGTCCACAGGTATTTGGGACTGCCACTTGGAACAACATATCAAAGTCTTCCCGTAGCACCTTGGAGATAGTCACAATACTATCTATCTTGGTGTATCACTTGTCGGGGTTCTCCCTTAACTTAGGGAGTGGATTTGTGAAATGGAACAAGTCAGCTTGAGACCATGGAACGTGTACATCAGCTCCTCTCTGACCCTCCCTGAGGGGGTATTTTCATTCACTGCCACTCCAGTGTCCTCTTCATTTGCTTTTCCTGTTGTTTCCTTTCTCCATCTCTCCTTTGACCTCTCCTTCTTTGACCATTGTTCTCTGAACTTCTCCAGAACACCCCATAGCCTGATGCATTTGATCAGTTCTTTCACATGTGTTCTCAAACCCTTTGGCTTCAATGCCCTCAAGTAACTGTCACCAGCCATCACTCTGGCATTCCTTCGCAACTTCTTTCTCTGGGTCAGTTCATACCCACACTCATATGCTAGTGCCTCCATCTTTGTATATGCCTCCCGTGCCACTCTTGCAGCTTCTTTATGCAAGTAAATCAATTCGTTCTCAGTGTAGTGTCCTACAAAGTCTAATCCCACTTTTCCCTTGACAATCTCTTCAAGTTCGGCTTTTAGTTGGGCAATGTTTATCTCCTGTGGAACTGATCCTCTGGATGCTGGGGTCGGTCGGGGAACTGTGGCCTGTATGGGGGTTTCTATGAATTAGATCTCTGGGAAATAAGACATTTTGGGGCCCTGTGACAAACAGACTGCTGGGGGTGAGCTGAGCTTGAGGGGTACTTGGTGTTATAGGTCTGGCAGGGGGCTATCCCTAGTTTGGGTCGTGGCAGAAGGGGTACTCGGGACCAATGGGGTTTGTGTGCTTCTTGCCTTGTGTAGCTTTGGGGCGCTCTCTCGTCTGCAGCGGTTGGTGCCGTACATCCGTTCTCTGTGGGTTTGGAACGAATTTCCTGCTCCTGGTGCTGCATTATATGGGGGTGGTCTGGACCTCAGTAGTTCATCTATGAGAGCGTCCTCTTCATCACTCTCTGGGTCTAGCTCTCCTTTGTGCTTCCCAGGAGGACCAGGATTCTCTTTAACCATGGTCTTACCATCTATCACAGGGTAAGTGCCTACTGTTTGTGCCACCTTCTTTGCTTATCATGATCCTAAATGTTCAGCCAAGTCCAGAACTTCTGTCGAGCAAACCTCTTTCTATGTTTCTCATTCGCCATATGTTCCCACAGACTCAGAGCCTCAAATTATGTGGGTCTAGGCTGAGGCTTTAACTCATACACCCCTCTCCTCAGATTCTCACGCTTGGGTATGTGCTAAGTGCCACCCAGTGGGTACTGTAATTCCCATCTTTCACATTATATTGATGCCATTGTTAGAGCCATACACACGAGTGCAACCCTTTCTTTGTCGCCATTTCACCTTCTGATGTATCTTCAGTTTCACTTTCTTTTCTAGATCCGATTGCTTTTCTGAGGACTGAATCCCCATGATTTCTGCCTTTCAATGCCAACCTCCGCCTTTCACTCGCGTCTCTCTCACTCACGGAGTTCTAATTCTGTTCAAAGTCCCAAGGGAGTTGTATGAGTGGTGCAACGAGGAGAAATGCTTCTATTTCTCCTCGTTTTTTGCTTGTTCTGTGCGTGGTGCATTCTGTAGCACACATAGAAGGAGAAAAATGCCATTAATGATTGTTTTTGTGCAGGAAGGTGTTCCTTTCTGCACAACAACAATCATCCCTGCAACGCAGTCACCCTTGCATTATGGTGCAAGAGTGACTGAGCTGTCACACGGCTGCTGTTTGTGCGCTGGCGCAGGAGAGAAGGACAGGAATGTTCCGTATCTTGTAGACACGGCACATTCCTGCCCTTCTGTTTTGATGCACAGCAGCGCAGCAAGGAGGCTTGCTGTGCTGCCGTGCGTCAAAATATAGTAAATGAGGCCCTTACACCGCAGTGTGCGGGCGGCATTAATCTGCAGAGTTGTCCGAACCTGTCCGCCTGCGGTGTAAATAAATCCAGCCTGATGCAGCCAGCTCTGATTTACAGCCGGTGCCTGCTTAGGCGAGGGCCAGCAGATTATACATTTATAAGGACACATTAAAGAGACTTGGCAGTGGTGTCACCTCACCAGGCTTGCAGTGGGAGGCCTGAGCCACCATGCCCCCCTCATTACTCACAGGCAGGGGCACAACACTCAACAAATGCAACCACAGCAGAGCAACATGTGATGATAGTTCAGCGGCTTAGTGGGGTGTCTTCTCTTTGGCCCAAAACAAAGGGGTAGTGAGGCACAACATCTGTGGAAAATATCAATTACAAGAAATATAAACTATAAATTATAAAACCTTGGGGTTGCTGATTGCATGGTTCATATAGATTGCCAGTTTCTGTTCCTGGGTGGCCCTTGTCACATTTGAAAAGATTATGGCAGCGTGAAATGTATGTCAGAATGACTGACAGCCATCAAATCCAATAAATACAGCTTGGCAGGGGCAGCTGCTGTGCATGTTTGCCAGGGCAGGACCAGAGTACACGCGTTGTCTTCACGAACAAAACACAACTCTTTCCCACCATACACACAAGGACCGGACAAGACAACAGCTCCTAGGGACACAGTTGCAGCAGCTATGCGCTATACAAAGAGCAGTGACATTTTCTGAAGTTTTAATTAGAACCAATGAAGTTAAAAAGTATGTGAATTTTCACAACCACTGTTCCCTAATTTTTGGGTAAAATTATTTGGCGAAGGGCTACAGTACAACTGTGTGTAGCAGAGAGACTACTAGGGAATAAATCAATACTGCCTCGTAAAAAATCTAAAAAACTCTCCCCTTAAGAAAGACTTTCGGGCTTATTTACAAGCCCCTTGCGCCACCGGTGTGACGCTTTTTTTGACCCTCAGGTGGTTGCACCATGGTGCAAGGGTACCTGCGTTGGTGCACGGCAGCCAATTATGCGTGAGCGCAGGGGAAAGTACAGGGATGCTTTTAAAATGACGCAGCTCGGTGCAGCAAAATGGATTGCGGCGCCGCACCATTTTGTTGCAAATAAGATCTTTTGTTTCAAGACTTCAAACCATTTTGCCTAAGGATTTGCACTGAGGAAAAGTCACTCAAAGCAGCGCAAACTCTTGCAAAGTTATTTATTGTCCAGTACTTTGCATCAAGAGCCGTTACTTGGGTGTAACTTGGTTGGATCAGCCAAACCCCCATACTTATTGACCGAAAGCCCTGTCTAACAAGATAGCCACACCAATGTTGTGTAACAAAATAACACCTCCATGAAGCAGGCTATCACAAGGAGAAATATTTTAATTTATCCAAATATTACACGTGTTGCATGTATGCTGCACTGTGCAAAGCACCTACAATTTGTGCAATGTTTAAGAATTTGTCTCAGCATAGGATTTTGTGGTAAGCATATGTTTCTAGTACAAATCCTCTGCTAGACAGTGCACACTCACCTCTGCACCTTGGTGTGAGGCTGAGCATCGTGCAAGGCACCATTTTTAATGCACCTGTGTATGGAATGGCAGCAGCAGCAAGCCATTTTTAGGTCTGGCCCTGGAGCCAGTACCTCTGCTGTCCAACCAGACTATTGTCTTTACCAAAACATCATACCTAATTTATATAGATAGAGGGGCTTATGCCCAGAAATCTTCATCAATTTGTCTATTAAACTGTCATTCATCTTGCACTTTTGCTCATCACAGCTCGCAGCATGGGGCAGTTGATCAGCCCACTTAACCCATTGCTTACCTTCACTTTGAGTGACTGCACAATGCCTCAGTTCATTGTTTGCATCAGCCTCAAAGTAGTTTTCTTCTCTTCATTTGCAAAGGTGGTTTAAAATGTGCTTGTTTTATTTGTATATTAACTTTAAAAATCCGATATTTATTTTGCAAGCACTCCTTTGTAAAGTTTCTGTCATAAAGTTATTAAGTGATATCATAACATTGTAGCTGCCTGTGTTTTTAGGGCTTGCCTAGGTGGTGATTTATTCTTCTTTCCTGCACAAACAATATTAATAAAGTACATGGCACAACAGAATATCTCACTAGTAAATATCTGCATCTGGGAATTATTTTCACGTTTAAAATTTTTATTGCAAGTATAAAGCAGCCACATATCCTATTTTCTTTTTATCTTTATTTTTTGTGGCGTAGGCCTGCAATCCAAATTAGAAAAATAATCACATTGCACCAGTTTAAGGCCAGACCTATTGGCTTTGCCCATGTTTGCTAATAAATATGGTTCTATGCAGCTTTCTTTTCCTATTGCAATACAGCACCTTTAGCTGCTGCACTGTGTTGCGCTAAAACTGTAATCAATGTGCCCCTTCTTTCTTTTTATCTGTTCTGGGCATACAGGATTTAAGCTTTACTCTCCCCAGGACTGGTTTGTCATTAAGCTGGTTCTAGTCACTTTATCCAAACCTGGTTTGTTGCTATAGACAGAATTTAAAACATGTCAGACAATGAAGGGGGCGTGGCCACAGCAGCAGCCAAGATGGTCGCCTAGCGCAGAGTTCCGGCGACCACAAAATACTGGCAGCGGTCGTCGGCCCCTCGCCCTGGCAAGATCCCGATCAATGGAGCGGGGATTGGCGGTTGGATTTCATCGCTGTGGCAGGGTGTGACTGATACGCCTGGGAGGGCAAAGCCAGGATCTTGAGCCGCGACCTGTTGAGGTACAGATGGCCTGGGAGGCCTGGCTGAGACAGGAGCCTCTAGTGAGCCTCAGGCTGCCATCCTGCCCCACCTGCCATTTTGGGAGGTGCCCCCCTTCTGCTGCTCTTATACTGACTTAGTGGTGTGCCACCTCAGGTGAGACTGCTGGATCCAGTGGTGGCACGGAAGAAGCCGGCGAGCCGACTGCCATGCGGACGCGGGAAGCAGTCAGGTGAATCCCTGCTGACGCATGCTGCTAATTTGTTAAAACTGAGTCAATTTTAATTCTACTTCAGCGTGCTCGCTTTTTTAAACTGTTTTAGCTTGTGTTTCCTCTGTTATTTGTATTTTTACACTGTTTCACTGCCGGGGGCATGCAGGGATCCATTTCCCTTTACTCACTGTGTGTGTGCGTCTTCGACGGCCTCGGTTGCTTGCTGGCAGAATTCCAGTGGGCGCCTCTGGGTTCTACTCTTATCCTCAGTTCCCTCAGGGTCTCTCCGGTCCGCCACGGGTTATCCCGATTGTGCGGAGAGAGCCCCCTGAACCGGAACTTTCTCCCGGCTGGCTGCCATTTTCGGAGGTTGGCGGTCCAGCCTCGCATACGCTTCCGGGTCAGGGCATTAAATGCCAGCCCAACCCCGGGAGCACAGCGGGCTCGCGCATCGGGCGCGCCGCTGGCGCGCCAAAGGCAAGCCCGTCTGCGCCCGTCCGCGCCTGGACGACGCCAGGGGCCAGGCACCCTGCCCGTTTCTCCCCGGGTAACAGAGGAAACCAGGTTAAAACCTACTCCAGGGCAGAGCTCCTGGAGCTACGTCCCAAATGTCATCTCAGGGAATGTGCAGTCATACTGGACCCTTCTCTGGGAGGTCTAGTGCATTGTCATCATTGCAACCTCAACTTACCAACGGACTGGTGTCTGGGTCCAGCCCCTATATAGCACCCGAGTAATGGGGGGTGACAAGTCTAGCATCGGGACAAACATTCCCCCTGGCCCTAAACCTAGGTCTATTAGGGGGGCGCTGTTGAATGCCCGCTCCATGATTAAACATAAGACAGAAATTGCACTGAGTATCCAGACTCATAATCTGGATTGTCTCTTTGTCACGGAGACATGGGCCAATGACAACTCGGGCCCGGACCTGGTGGATGCTGTTCCCCCTGGATATACTATCCTCAGATGTGACCGCACTGAGCGAAGGGGGGGGGGGCGGTCTCGCTTTGGTGGCCCGTGACTCTCTTAAATGCACGCTGACCATGGTGGAAAGGGACTTTGCTTCACCAGTGGAAGCTGCCTCTTTTAGTATTATGTTGTCCAAAACTCACAGTTTCTCCGGCCTGCTAGTGTACCGTCCACCGGGCCCTAGACCCAGGTTCTTGGAATCATGGTGCAAAATGTTGGAGCCATTAGTCACTACTTCTCATACCACCATTCTCGGAGATTTCAACCACCACCTTGAGAAGGAACAGGACAATGACTCACGGCACCTCCTTGAACCTATGTCATCCCTGGGTTTTGAGCAACTTGTTCAATCCCCCACCCACATCGCCGGCCATATCTTAGACGGCATTTTCACCAATCACTGCAATTTAATGATTGAAGATGTACAGCCTCTTAGTTGGGTTGACCACTCGTTGATTATGTTTAAGGTCTGCCAGAATCCCCCCACTACTGTGGAGGAAAGTATCACCCCAAGGCAAATCCGCTACAGGGGACTGAACAAGCTTTCTGCCCCCAAATGGGAGGCTGCTCTTGCCTCAGCTGGGGCTGGGAGGCATAGTCCCTTCCCTCCTACGGCAGAGGGCTTTCACAACTGGATTACTCAAGCCTTAGATATTGCTGCTCCTTTTAAAGATCGCATTTTTAAGAGAGCCAAACCAACATCATCCTGGTTTTCTGACGAACTCAGATCACTTAGAAGGGAGTGTCGCAGGCAGGAACGTAGATGGCGGCTAGATCCTTGTACTAGGGAGAAAACCAAGCAGAAAGCTTTGCTCCAGAAGTATAAGCTAGCCATCTTTCAAGCTAAATCTCACTTCCTCACTAATAAGATCCTCGCTGCAGACAATTCTTCTAGCATGCTCTTCAAGGTGATCAAGGAGATCTCTGAACCTTCCGGGACACAAGTGTTCCCCCCTTCTCAGGAACTCTCTGACAGAATAGCTGCCTACTTCGAGGACAAGGTCCTCAAAGTCTTTTGGGAGCTCGACCATATGGAAACGGAAGAATTGGAGGTCGAAGAGGTCGCACAGGACCAAGTGATGGGGAGTCCCCCTGCTACTCTTGCAACTTTTCCCCAGATCACTGTTCAACAAATTCTGGCTCTTCTCATGGGCCTTAAGTCCGGCTCCCCCTCTGACCCCTGCATGCCCCTCACTCTCAAGATGGTCCCCAACCCGATCGCAGACTTTCTATGCAAGGTGTTTAACAACATCCTCCGTTCCGGCTGCTATCCGGATACTTGGAAAGAGGCTATTGTTACACCTCTACTTAAGAAACCCAATGCTGACCCCTCTGAATTGAAACATCTTTGCCCCATCTCACTTCTCCCTGCCCCGCAAAAATCCTAGAGAAGTTCATCAACATTGAGTTGATGAACTATTTGGATTCCCATGAGATTTTAGATCAGTCTCAAAATGGCTTCTGCGTCGACTACAGCACCAAATCCGCCCTTATTGCTGCCACTGATCACATCCGCATGCAGGTCGACCAGGGTGGCTCGGTAGTGCTGATTATGCTCGATCTGTCGGCGGCCTTTGACACCGTCTCCTCCACTCGGATGGTTCAACATCTGCAAGAGGTGGGAATCTCGGGTAAGGCCCTGCAGGTCCTCCACTCCTTCCTGATAGAGAGAACTAATACTGTTAGCTGTGTAGATCTAAGGCTTTCAGCCTACCCTGTGGCGTTCCCCAGGGCTCATCCCTGAGTCCCACCCTCTTTAATGTGTATGTGTCCCCGTTGGCCAAGCTGGTCAGATCTTTTGGGCTCCAGGTGATTTCCTACGCTGACGACATGCAGATCATTGTTTCTATCTCCCATGATCTGCAGTCGGAAGCAGGGAAAACCAGTGCATGGCCAGCATTATCAGATGGATGCAGAATAACTCCCTTAAGATAAATGCAGAGAAAACTGAGGTCCTAGTTTTTGGTCCTCAGACCTCAATCTGGTCGAATGCCTGGTGGCTGGGAGATTGCGGTCCCCTTCCTGCTCCCACCAAGACAGTCAAAAACCTGGGGGTCATTTTTGACGTGGACCTGACCTTCGAGTCTCAGGTCAGCCGCATTGTCAGCACTTGCTCCTACATTCTGAAGACTCTCAGAAAGGTGCTCCCGTATATTCCAGCAGCACTGCATCGGCCCACGATCATTGCACTAGTCACCTCCCGGCTTGACTACTGCACTGCCTTGTATCTGAATATCAGCACGGCCTCCCTGAACAGGCTTCAGGTTGTACAAAACGTGGCTGCCAGGCTGATCCTTAATATCCCCAAACGGCACTCAGCAAAGGAGGGGCTTCGTACTCTGCATTGGCTCCCTATTAGGAAGCGCATCTCTTTCAAAGCCCTATGTACGGTTCATAAGGCCTTGCATAACAAAGGCTCGCAGCAGCTGAAAACCATGTTTAAATGGTATATGCCTGTGAGGGCCTTGAGATCTTCCTCCCAGAGAAAACTGATCACCCATAGAGTCCGTAAAGCCAGATGGGCGGCCGTTCCTTCTCTGTGGGGGCCACAAAACTCTGGAATACCCTACCTTTTTCGATCTCCCATGTAGAATCGCTTCCAATGTTCAAAAAGCTGCTGAAGACTTGGCTTTTTTCAGTTTAGTCAGCAGCTCTGCACTCTCCTCTCTTCTTCTCTACCGCCTAGCGCCTTGGCACCTACAGGTATTAGTGCGCTTTATAAATCTTCATCCTATCCTATCCTATGTGGCCTATGCTGCTCTGGTGTGGAACCTGGATCCTCATTTGCTGGGACCTGAGCTGTGCTGGTGGGCGATGTCCCTCAATGCATCGAGGGGCGAGGAGGACACTGGGGCCTTCACGTGTGCCAGTACTCCACTGGTGACGCTCCTACTAGTGCGGCTGACCTGCACATCCTCGGCGGTATGGCTGAGTCACTCGTCTGCAAGGCTTGGGCTGCTCTCTCTGACCCAGGCAGGGTGGTAGATGCCGGCAAGCCAGCATCCGTGCATGTGTCCTTTGCTGCTTTGGTGCGGAGCCTGGATCCTTTTGCACTTGAACATGTGCTGTGTCAGTGGGTGTGGGCCCTTGCTGCATAAAGGGGCTGGGAGGACAGCTGGGGCCTGTATGCATGCGTGACTCCACCAGCGATGCTCCACCGACTTGCACCGCCTGCAGCGCTGTGGCTGAGCCACTTGTATGCACAGCTCGGGCTGCTCGTACTGATGCCGGGGGCTTGACGGATGGCCTGGCCTCTGCTTGTGTGGGCTCTGGATACCACAGAAATGGTAGGCCTGATCCTAAAGATTTACTATGGGCACATCTCAAATTTAATCTTCCAGCGGAGCTCTTTGTGTTGGGGAGGCAGGGGCTGGGTACTGTCGCCAAGACCCGGAGGGTTTCAGATTGTTGTGGCAAGCGTGGGCTTGGCCAACCCCCCCCCCTTCTCACCCTTCCCACGCTCTACCTGTTATCGCCTGAGCTTGCAGGTGCCTGTTTATGAGCTGACCTTGCGGGAGGCAAGAAGAGGTGCCCCATCTCCTAATTACTGGCAGCTGATTACTGAGGAGAGACTCCTTTTATATGTGTGCCTCTGTTCACCTGTTGCCCTTCACTGATGTGAGAAACTGATACCATACAGGGTAAACTGTTGTTCAATGCTAGGAAAACACCTCTCCATGCCGTATCTGAAGCTGAGGGTTGACCAGGCGATGCGCCGGACCAATTGGACATGACCAACTCTGCCACCATGCTCCTTAGAGAACTTAAGACCAGCTGCAATCCATTGATGCCTAATTTGATAGTATGGCTGCCCGGCTAGCTGGACCAATGGATCAGATAGATCGGCACTTGTTCAGAATTGATGGCACAGAGAGGAGGATCACAGATCTAGAAGATGACCTCACTGAAAGTAAACCCAAACTAGCATGACTCGAGAAGTGGACTCTTGCTGGGGTGGTGAAAAATGAGGATTTAGAAAGCCAGATCTCAACGGAATAATGTCAAGATAGCAGGCATACCAGAATCCACAAATACCGGCAAGATGGCCATGTTTGCTGAGACACTCATGGTCGAACTGTTTGGCAATGACAAGCTGTCTGGAATGCCCCTCCCTGAGACCTATACTTGCACGAGTTCTGAATTTCCGAGATCGGTATACCATCCTGTGGCTCTCTAGCGAGAGTGGTCCCCTGCAATACCCAGATTTCCATCTTTGCAGACTTTACGGTGGCAGTGCGGGAGTCATGCCAGAAATTCGAGGAAGTCAAACATACTATGATATAGGGAAGGGAAGTTCTATTCCTCGGTGAACCAAGAGAGGTACTAAGATCTGATTAGCAGGTCCAGCACCCTGAACATAATGAACATAAGGATTATCTGCTGCAACAGAAAATTACCACATTTCAGAAGGACATTAAGAAATTCGAGAAAGAAAAGGTTTTCCAATACATTAGAGAGGACTTTCAAGCATCTAGTGGGGACACTTTATCTGATGAGGGGGCGACCACACAACGTAGGACAGAACTCCTTCAGTAGTTCGTCAACTGCAGAGAGTTGGGGTAGCCATGATAGCCACCACCTCCACCTATGTCTGGGTACCCAATGGCCCCATACTTGGGACATCTACCGATGTGGCACCCTAACTTCCACATGCTCCCACAAGCACCTCACCCACATTTTACTCAGCATTTCACCCACCCACCTTTTTTAGACAGAGGCTGGGGCAGAGGCAGAGGAAAAAGGAGAGGGGGATACAAACAGGTCCAATAGCTGCAACCAGAACCGCAAATGCAAACCAGGAGCCAGACACCCAAAATAAACTAGTGGTCAACCTGTCCACCAGAGTGATAACACCATATGAGAATGATATTCTTCAAAAAGGCCTGGGTTTTGTACCAACTCCTCGAGAGGATAAGTTCTGCCTGGCAAGAGAACTTCACAGCTTCGTCCGGAAAATTAGATTCCGGGGCTTTTTCCAGGGAAAACCAACGCTAGAAACTGGGGATTCTGGATTACGCAATCCCTCCAAATTCACTACTACAGCTGGGATGACTCCTAATGAAGTACTTACCTTCGAACAAACAGTACTTAAAAAGGTAGAAGAGTCTAACCCTCCCACACCCTTCTACAATATGTTGATTAGAGAATAAGATGCAAAGAGGACACTTACACTTGACCCCACTATCACCATAAAGCCTGCAGACAAGGGTGGTACTACTGTCATTATGACCACCACCGACTACAACAACGAATGCCTTTGTCAGCTTGCAGATAACAGATATTACCACCTGATCAATACTGATCCAACTGAGAGACTCACCATCAGGATCCAGACATTAGTCACAGCAGCAGAAACCCAAGGTTGGGTCACAAAGAATGCAGCAGAATTTTTGGCCAATCCATCCCCCAAAACACCATACTTCTAAATCTTGCCAAAAATACATAAAGATTGACTCCCCACCCCTCCTCGGAAGACCCATTGTGTCAGGGATTGGATCCCTTCTGGAACCATTGAGCAAATTCTGCGATCATTTCCTGCAACCACTCATGAAGAATGCTCCATCCTTCCTCAAGGACACCAGTGACTTCCTGAACTTGAGTAAAGAAGCTAATCACCTGTATGAGATTCACTTCTTGGTCACCCTCGACGTTGAGGCACTGTATGCCAACATTCCCCAGAACGCCACCATTGAGGTTGTAGAGAACAGCCTCCTGTCTGAAACTTGGACCTCAGCAACACCCGTGAGCGTCATTACCGAATGCGCAACCATAGCACTAAAATAACATTTCTTTCTGTTCATGGACCATTTCTACCACCAGGAACAAGGTACCTTGATGGGGAGTACCTTTGCACCCTGCCTCACCTGCCTGTACATGGCTGATTTAGAGAGGGAGCACATCTTTGCTGACACAAACCTCTACAATACCAACATCATATTGTGGCAACGCTACATAGACAACATCATCATCTTTTGGCGTGGTGATATTCACTCCTGCCATGAATTCTACACCTGGATCAACTCACTCAACCCGTACCTCAGGTTTACCAAGACAATCAGACAGAGAACTTCTTTTTTTGAATCTCTTGATTTCCTTCAACAATTGCAAGCTGCCTACCACCACCTTTAAAAAAAACACATACTCTAACAGTCTCCTACTATACAAAAGCCACCATCCGAAAGCCCACTGGGACAACATCCCTTACGGACAATTTCTTCATCCTAGTCAGAACTGCAAAAATGTTAGTGACTATGATTTGCAGGCCACTGAACTCAGCACTAACCTCAGAGTCTGCAACTACCCCCCCAGGACCATGACCCAGGCACGCAAGAGGGCTAGAAACGACCACAGGGCAGCACTGTTAGAACCCAAAACCAGGTCCAATGACGACATTATCACGTGTCAACACTTTCACTCCCAACTCGAACCATATACAAAGGATTATCCAAAAACACTGGCCAACACTATACGCAGGTTCCCTCAACATCCTCCTTCCACGCTTTGCGTTTAAACGCACATAGAACCTCAGAGACATGCTGATACACACAAGACCCCGGTAAATTCCTAGGTCAGAACAAAGCCCACTTTGGAACCTCCCCTCAGTTACTAGACACTGCCCGTGTGGGTCATGTGTGGTATACCGTCTGACCAAAACAACAAACAAAATCAGGCTACATCATTCACATATAGGGACACAGAGAGGCCATACTAACTGCAACACAAAGAACTGCGTATATCTCATCACCCGTCCTTGCATGCTTAGATACGTTGGCATGACAACAAGCTCAGCAAAGACTAGGATCACAGAGGTCCGCAGCAACATACGGTGCAAACAAAGCACCACCAAGATGAGCGCACATTACCTGGCCACCAACCACACCCCTGATGACCTCCAGTGGACCATCCTGAAACACGTAATCATTGGGACATACGGACTCTGTTCCGGAGGGAACAACACTGGGTCTTTCATCTAGCTACCCATATAACTGGTTAAACGGCTTAAACGACGACATTCCCTGGAGTTAATTAGACACTTGAGGCTGCAGTTGCCACTTCTCTGCACCTGGCTGTCAGAAGGTGATGGTATCTCACCTACGTAAACAACCTGTGACTCTTTACGTCCTTGTTACTACATTGCGACATGACACACAGCCAGTACTTGTCTACCTGATATTCTCCAGTACCATCACTGACTTGTCAACTACTTACTCGATATGATCATCTAACTGACCATATGAACACATTTGCTGCTCTCTGCAACTGCCATGAAATGGCCATATGATATTTAGTCAGCAGAGGGTCACCCATACTCCCTCCACCATTTGCATCACCTACTCTGTCACACATGTCTGCCCCCTCCTGTGACTTTTAAACACCCTTATATGGTACACTCCCTAGTCCTGACTACTGATTGTCTAGACATTTTTTCTTGCGTTATATACAACCATCACATGCATCTGTACCATATATCTTTGAAACTCACATAAGTGACCATTACCTGGCCATGTGGATACTCTGTGTTTTGACTAAACAATAAACAAGGTATAATACCTCCATATGCAGCATTCACAGTTCAATATCCTCTTTTCATAGGTCCTTATATTTTGCCTGCAGATCATCTGTATCAGGACTCCAGTTTCCTTTGACTATTTCCCCATTTTGGCGGGCATCTTCCCCTTCCAAGATGGCACCTGTTTAACTCTAAACAGGGCCATCTGCAATCAATGGATCCCTGCCCTGGCTGGCGCTCACGCTCTGCCCTGGGGCCACGTCCGCGCTTGCACAAGCCGGTGCTGGAACTTATAGGAGGCACAGCTATGACACCCAACGAGCACACATACGCTGCACTGGGGCCACGCCACGCCTCACTCGCACCAACAGGCGCCGGCACAGCTATGACACCGAGTGAGCGCTGACTTACCACGTGGGTGCGACCTACCCATTTGGAATGTCACAATGACTATGGGGCATGATTATCCCCCAACATGGCGGCTGCATCTTTAACCCTTTCCGAGGGCTGGTCTAGTCACCACCAGCCCGACGCCGAAAACCAGTTCACCTGTGATCGCTCCCGACCACACACCTGTGACCAATCCTGACACATTTATAAAGCCTCTCCCTGGCGTCATTCACTACCTCCAGGCCAGCAGAGGAGGGTAGGTCACGGGTAAAATACCACATGGGACCACGTGAGTACTAACAAACCAATACTACTTATGTTACCTTTTTTCCTTCGTGTCTTTCACCTGCCTCCTAACTGAAACACCTATTTTCACAGTTTATCTCTGCAGCCAGGCGCGGTCCCCTGTCCATACCTAAGGGGCACAGTTACCACTCGAAAAGGTTAAGATCTCTTTTACTTACTTTTGGGATATGCTACCCTACAATGTACCAGGCACTAAATATGTGTTTGGTGTTGTGTTTTGTGTTATGCTGTGTTTTCTACGTGTGGTCACCTGCCCATTTGTTTGCTTTACTGTGCACACTTCACTGCGGGGCGACAATGCGCCCTCAAATATATACCAGAAAGACCCCCCTCTAGCCTTTGCTATTACTTGGCTTACGTCCTAAAATCTCATGAATGTCAAAAGGTTCGAAGACAGTTTTGTTTAAAGAGTCTAATATTTTATTTATTCGATTCATGCTTTTGATAGCTTATTTATCTTTATAGAGGAAAATATGTCGCATACAAAAGTTCTCACATCAATTAACAGGTATCTAGAATAATGTAAACAATGTTAAAATCCTGGAAAACCACAAAGAACCAATTCATGTCATTCATACTCGTACATATCACTCACACACTCGCCAGTCTGTGGTTCTAGAAAAAAGGCAGCTTTTCATCTGACATGAAGGGTCTTACTTACCACAAATGGATAGTGGTGTTCAGTATTCCAGTGGTCTTATATCTTCATATATTGTACATATTAGTACATCAAATCGTCATAACTCCAATATAGACTTGTACACTTGGGTTTTCTTGGTTCTTATCCTTTAAGTTGTTCCATATAGAAAGTGTTATTTTCTTTTTTATTGTTTATTATTTTATAAATGTGGCTTAACAAATTACCATCAACACTAGTTTCAGCAAGAAAGCCTTCTTCAGGAATGCCACATATCAGACCCCACTGCACATCCAGATACCAATGGAAGCTGGCAGAAACTAACAATGAACCAAGGCAAACTCCCTTGTGCTTCAGGGTAGGCTGAACTCACTGGGTTCCTACTGGTCCACTTTAGATTTTCCGCTTCCTTAATTCCCATGAACCTGAAGGGAAGAATGCCATGAGGACGGATATATTCTACCTCATCCGACTATGGTGCCCAATGTAATCTCTGTCCAAATGTTGTGGAAACCGCATCCCGTCAGCTGCAGCCCTCAGAATGTTTTTTAACTCAAATAAAGGCACACTACATGAACTAAGGGTGTGCCAACCCGGTCCGTCAGTGGTGACACCCCCGATTAGCTGTCTGTTTTCTTTCTTACAGGTCAGAACTTCACTGTTCTGTACCAAAGCAGGCATAGTTGACAAATATTGATTGGGCACATCTATTTAACACACCTCCTACCCCAATCAGGTGTAGGGTAGATGCCAATTATTTGGTCCTGAAAAACTGCCTAAGATCCAGTTGGGCCATAAGGAACAAAACTCTGTGTCACATATTTTGAGCTGTCAAGGTTCATTGGCTCCCGTGACAGCGCTCTATTGTTTTTACTCCGGCCAAGGGGACCACCCTATTAAAACCATTCTTGGTATCCCTTAGACAGTTTTAAATCTCCCGGCACACCACCCTACGCTCACCATATCCTCACTTGCATTGATCATTACGGCTAAAAATCTGAAGATCTCTGATAAAGAGCCCCTTCGAGGGGCCCGTTGGGCATTGCAGCGCCGGCCCAATGAGGAGAAGCCAAATGATGATGCATGACACCCATCTGGGTGTGTGAGGGCAGTCACTTCTGATCACACGGATCTCCCTATTCAGTCGATCAGCCACTCTTCTGGCACCGACCAACAGCTTCTCATTTCTTTCTCTTGCCTTTTCTAGAGGAACAGCATCCTTCTTTTGTTTAACTATGAGTTCTATTCCTCTGCAGCTTTGGCCGCCTACTTCCCTGATGGATGAACAAATATGTTACGAGTCTGGGCGAGACCTGTCAGACCACTACGAATACTGTGGTAACTCATCTCTGCCTTAATGTGTGTCGAAGGGCGCTGCCACGTCCCAGGGTGTGTATCACCACATCAGTCTGTTCTTTTTGCATTGCCTCAGACAGCATTTGGCACTTGTATTTCTTTAGTGCTAATATGAGTTTGTTATCGAGGGTTTGTGTATCTGATAGTTGGGGATGTCAGTGTGGGAGGTGGATTTGGGATAGTTTTTTTATATCATGGTACATTCTCTGTGATCAAATTGTAAGCTTCACCCCTCTACATCTACACCTAGAGTCAACGCCACACTCCATAGTCATTATATGCAGCAATAGCACCCACTAGTATGGTCTGACCATTATCTGGTGGGTTTTAAGTTTCCTAAGCTAATGAAACTCTCATTGATTCAGAGCAAACGGCCATCTTCTACTTATAGGCCTTTTCACAAGATCACCTCGGCTGCCCTCAAATATGAACTCGACCAACACCCTCTCAGGATAAGTGGCAATATAGAGCTGGATGCTGAGTCCCTCGTTAACTGGATATCGCATGGAACTCTGTCCCTTGCCCCTGCAACCCCGTGCTCTACCAGAATTACTAGATGCTCAGCCCCTGGTTCAACGAGACCTTGCGACTGTGTAGAAAGGACTGTAAACGTCAGGAAAGAGTATGGAGGAAAGATTTTAACGAAGAAAATAAAAGGAATTATAAAGAGGCCCTAAGAGAATATCATAAAAAGATACAGGAAGCAAAGAAAAGTTTCTTTGCATCTAAAATCGAGTCCGCAGGAAATAAAAGCAAAGAAATTTTCAGTATCGTCAAAAGCTTCTCTTTACCCAGGGCTGCAACAAGGCTCTCCCCTCCCTCTGCTGTCTGGATTGGAAAGTTAGCCAACTTCTTCTATACGAAGATTATAACAATTCAATCCTCCTTTGATGGTTTAGCTGGGAAAGATGCGATGGCTTCCCTATAATTGCCCCCCCGAATGAGGACGGGAGGGCTACCCTCTCCATCTTCCCTCCCATGTCCCTTGAGACGTCTTTATCAATAATGAAGGCCCTTAAATCCGGCTCTCCCGTGGATCCGTGCCCTGCCAAATTCCTGGCTTCAATGGCAGAGGTTCTGAACACCACTGTGAATAACGTTTTGAACGTGTCTCTTCTCAGCGGTCAAGTTCCAGTAAGTTGGAAAAGTGCAAAAATTATCCCCTTACTGAAAAAATCTACGGCTGATCCCTTGGTCTTAACTAACTACAGACCAATCTCCTTACTGTCCTTCTTTGCAAAGACAATTGAGAAATATGTTGACATGGTGATCAGCGATTTTGCTGAAGCCAATAATCTTTTTCACCCAAGTCAGTCTGGTTTTAGGCAGAACTTTAGCACAGAGACGGCCTTGCTAGAGGTCTCTGATTCCATCAAGGAGACCCTGGATAAGGGCGGCAAAGCTGTCCTGGTACTTCTAGACCTCTCTGCGGCTTTCGACACCGTGCCCCATGACCTCCTTCTGCAGAGGCTGCGGGAGTGTGGACTGGAAGGCACGGTGTTGAAGTGGTTCTCTTCCTTTTGGAGGACAGAAATCAAGAGGTCTGGTCTCCCCGTTTTCTGCCAGGGTGCCGCCCTTGAAGATCGGTGTGCCACAGGGATCTATCTTGAGCCCTGTACTTTTCAATTTGTACATGGCTCCCCTGGCTACCCTGGCAGAGGCAGGGAGGCTATGATTATATCCTATGCCGACGACACGCAACTGCTGTTTACTTGCAAGAAGGGGAGGAGTTTAATGGTGAAAAGATTAATAAATGTCTGAGAGATATCTTTGCTTGGTTCAGACATAACCATCTTAAATGTAATCCGGAAAAGTCGGAAATTATTTTCTTTGGCACACCCTCTGGACGCCTGGAAGCAATGGTGGCCCTCGGATATGTCTCCCCCAGTCAGCAGTTAAGATCGTAAAAAATCTGGGAGTGAAAATGGATGACACTTTATCTATGATACCTCAAGTACAGTCGGTAGCGGGTACGTGCTTCGGGTTTTTGAAAATGCTCCGTCGGTTTCTTTTTCTATTACCGACCTCTCACAGAAAGACGGTCATTCAGGCCCTTGTCACCTCCAGATTGGACTATGCCAACGTGCTTTATCTGGGCCTTCCAGAGTCTATCCTCAATAGACTGCAAGTCGTGCAGAACGCGGCAGCCAGAGCAGTCTTGAGACTTGGACCTAGAGACCGGATCTCCCACCATTTGAAGAATCTACACTGGCTGCCTGTCCGATGCAGAATACTCTTTAAAGCATTGGTCCTTGCTTTTAAAGCTCTGCACGGCATGGGGCCACAGTATATCCGTAGAAGAGTCTCTTACTACATACCCGGCCGTTCCCTTAGATCAGCACATCAACATCTACTTGTCATCCCTAAGTGTCTCAGAGCCCACCGTGGTGGACGCTCGTTCCAAGTGCAAGTGGCTAGATTCTGGAACAAGCTACCTCTATCGCTGAGACAAGCCTCAAGTATAATGACATTCAGGAAACAACTGAAAACCTGGCTGTTCCAGCATGCAGTTTAATGGCCTTCTGCCTCGGGAACGCTGTTTCCTCCCTGGCCTCTGTATCTTTCTATCCTAGCGCCGGGATACTCTATTGAGTAGCTGTGCGCTTTATAAATCCACTCTTAACATAACATAACATAACATAACATACGAAAAATATTTCCCTAATATCTTGGAGCATTCGATGTCTGAAGGACCACTGCAAGGCACGCCGAGTGCTCGCCTATTTGGATCGACACTCTATTGAAATTGCTCTCCTACAGGAAACGTATCTCCCCGAGACCTGTCCAGGACATTGCTCAAAAATGAGGGCCAACGTTTTTTTCTCTTCATGTAACACATACTCACAAGGGGTCTGTGTCTAGTTCCGCCCACATGTTAATTTTCGACTACATCCTCTCCGTGCACACACGGAGGGATGATTTCTTATTCTGATAGGATCTCTAGAAACTGTAAAGTTGGCCCAAGTGAACATATATGCATCAAATATAGACTCTCCCTAACTCTTCCTAGATATCCTTGCCACATCATGGCACTCAGAGATTGATTTAATATTATTGGGAGAGGATTTAAATCTGGTGTTAAGCCCAGATCTTGAGAGCACGGGGGCACAACGCTCTCGCCACACAAAATCACTGAGAGTCCTTGAAGATATTATAGGTCTTTTTGGGCTTCACGATCTTTGCCGACAGGCACACCCCTCCAACACAGACTACACACAGTACCCCTATCCACACGATTCCTCTTTTTGATTGGATTACTGGTTATCTGCACTTGACCTGGGCGGCATGGACTACTGAAGTCATCCACCTACCAAGCACTCTCTTGGATCATTCTCCTGTCAAATTACAGCTGTCATTTTGAAGCTCTTGCTTACATAAAATAGGCTAGTGTTTCCACACAGACTCTCTATTTGACCAGGGCTTTTGTGATGAGCTACATAGGGCCATATTGGAACACTTCCAGCTAAATAAAGGTATGGTCAAAAAAACATGCCACATTATGGGAGACCTTTAAGCCTTTTATTAGAGGGGTTGTGATAGCCAAACATGCAGGTATTCTCCGTCATCTGCGGAGACAACTCACATTACTGGAGCAGAAGCTCAAAGACCTGGAGACTCAGGGGGTACCTGTCCCGTCTCTGGAAACGATGAAAAAACAACATCAGTTACTTGAACAGTTCCAAGACCTAGCAGATTGGGAGGCTCATTACTTAGGTAAATATGCACAGGCTCGTCAAAATGCGAAGGGGAGCAGCCTGGTAGGACCTTGTCCTGGCTCCTACTTTGTGATAGATGACAGGGGAACATATTCACTATTACATCCCAAACAGGCACGTCAGTGGTATACAGTGATGAGATCCTTGCGGAGTTTGTAACATAATATTAGCGTCTCTATGAAACGCGACTCTCGGACTCCACTACGCATATACCTGCTTACCCCGATGAGGTGGCATTGGTTTGGTTGGTCCAATGCCATCTACGGTTTCTGGGTCAACTGATATCGGTGGAGGAAATAGTTGCTGCCATAGATGCTTTATTTTTTTGTGTTGTATTTGTTTATTATTAAACATAAAGAATCGATACAGCAGTGTCGATAATAGTCAACTATCAATAGGGGAACAACAACATATGGTAATAACAGAGAAGGTGATGGGGTACGAAGTGATGTACCTGGTCTTTAGCGGGGGGCAAGGCACCAGGGCCCTATGGCCTATCAAATGACTTTTATAAAGTGTTCAAAGATATATTAGCACCCTACCTCATAGAGGTATACGCAGAGGCGCTTACTGAGGGTGCCCTCTCCCCAATCCTGTGCGAAGCAGTAATCTCTGTACACCCCGAACCTGGCAAAGAGCCGCACACTGTACCTCTTACAGACCCCTCTCATTATTAAATTGCGATAATAAAATCCTTGCTAAAGTTATTGGGACCAGACTGACCTATTGCTCGACAAGATCGTCTCCACGGTGCAGGCTGACTTTGTACCGCACCAATCCACTTCCATTAATCTCCGCACAGTGTTTACGGTCCTACAATACATCACCTCAAACCGGAGCTCGAGAGTGCAGCAGCAGTATTGGATGGCGAGAAGGCATTTGACTCCCTGGAGTGGCCATTTCTGTTGGAAGTACTTAGGCGCTTTGGAACCCCGAAAAGATTTCTGGCTCTTATTCAGCTGCTCTATATCAACCCCACTGCCAGAGTTACAGTAAACGGTCTCATATCTGCCCCATTTCAGATACACAGGAGCCCCCCCCGCAGGGATGTCCCCTATCCTCCCTGCTGTTTATATTAGCCATGGACCCCTTGGCTGGTCGCCTCCAGGAGCGGCGCTTGCATTGGGGCTGTCCTTTTGCTACGGTAAACTCCTAATATCAATGTGTGCAGATGAAATTCTGCTTTTCGTTATACACCCGGACGTTAATGTGTCCCCGTTTATTAGAGAAATTATTAGATTTCTTAGGCACTCTGGCGTTCCCATTAATTGGGACAAAACAGACAAATTTCCACTCACTAACAACACAGGCCATGTTCGCTGGAATACCCAAATATTTGGGAATCATCCTGCACAGAGAGGTGGAATCCATTATTTAAATTATGGTCCAACCTAGATGCCGTACAATGCAAACTCGACCCCTGGGCGCAGCTTCTGTTATCCCTGGCCGTCAAAGTGGCACTGTTGAAAATGGTAGTTTTATCGAAATTCTTATATCTTTTTCAAAATATTCCAATCCCCCTTCACTTCTTCCATAAACTCAAGTCTGTATTGATCAACTTTCTCTGGGCCAGCGGCGCCGCTCGGATATGCTGGGACACACTGACTCCCTCGTACAAGCGCCGGGGCTTTGAGGTTCCTGATTGCGAATTGTCCTATTAAGTAGCGCGGTGCCACTATGTGACCCATTGGTACCATCCCCACCTACGCCTCCCCTATCTGAAACTTGAACGAGAGCAGGTTAAGGGCGCACCCCTGATGTCAGTTCTCCCCCAGCGGCAGCCAAGGCCCCAAAGAGAGTTGAGAAAGGTCTCTACCACTGCTGGGCGAGGCGCACACTTTGTTGCAGAGCGGGAACCCCTTTCCTATACCCCCCGGCTATACCCCTTTTAAACAACCCCGTGCTGCCAGTTACCTTAGAATGAACTGCACAGACAACCCTGCGTACGATGGCCTTACACGAGCTAGGCCAACTATATGTGGGGCGGCAGTTCCTCGCCCTACAACAAGTTCAGGCCCGTGGCAACCCTACAGCATTAGATAGTTTTACACTTGCGAGGCTCCGCAGGACAATTTGGGAAAAGATGATGGGCTACAGGGCAGAGTCAACAGACTTTCCCCCACTAGCACAACTAATAACCTCTACTGACACAATGGGATGGATATATCGACTAAATGCGAGTGTGTCGCATGGAGCGCTAAGGGGCATACCAGCCAGACGAGTCTGGCACGGTGACCTAGGTGTACCTTTATCCAATTTGTAATGGCAATACTGCTGTGCCCAAACTGGTCGAATATCTTTAAATTATTGCCACAAACTCCTGCACTTCAAATATCTACACAGGGCATATAGCACGTCAGCGCGCCAACACCGTATAGACCCTTCCCGCCCTCATAACTGTACCCGCTGTGGTGCTGAACGTGCAGGTTTTCTGCCTATGGCATGGGAGTGCTCTTCAATTCACTCTTACTTGGAGGAGGTTCTCACACTGCTGGCTCGAATGACAGACCATCACCTATCACCCCATCCGCTTGTACCGCTACAAGGATATGTCAAAGTCAAAGACGTACCCAAAGGGGTCAGACGTTTCACAGCAATAGCCTTGCTCTTGGCTGCAATGTACTGTGGAAGCCGCAACACTCCTAGAGCGACCGACTGGATAAAAGACCTCAGTCTGCCACGATCAAATAGACACCAACGCATTGATGCTCCCAATAACCTCACGGTGAAAGACATCTAGGGCCCCCTTCCGAACTTATTGATCTACACAAGCCACGGGTGAGCACGAGCCTCACCATAAACAGGCGAATACACCTATAACTGACACTAACGCACCAACTCCTACTACTACCTGAGAGTCACATATACACCTGGGATTGGTGGATGGAGACATGAGGAGACTAGACAGACACCGGCGGTAGACCTTATTGACAGACACCGGCGGTAGACCTTATTGACAGACACCGGCGGTAGACCTTATTGACAGACATTGGGAAGTAGACCTCATTGACAGACACTGTGCGGTAGACCTTATTGACAGACACCGGGTGGTAGACCTTATTGACAGACACCGGACGGTAGACCTTATTGACAGACATTGGGAAGTAGACCTCATTGACAGACACTGTGCGGTAGACCATATTGACAGACACCGGATGGTAGACTTTATTGACAGACACCGGACGGTAGACCATATTGACAGACACTGGCGGTAGACCTTATTGACAGACACCGGGCAGTAGACCTTATTGACAGACACTGGGTGGTAGACCTTATTGACAGACACCGGGCGGTGAACCTTATTGATAGACACTGGGCGGTAGACCTTATTGACAGACACCGGGTGGTAGACCTTATTGACAGACACCAGGTGGTAGACCTTATTGATAGACACTGGGTGGTAGACCTTATTGACAGACACCGGGTGGTAGACCTTATTGACAGACACCGGGCGGTAGACCTTATTGACAGACACCGGGCGGTAGACCTTATTGACAGACACCGGGTGGTAGACCTTATTGACAGACACCGTGCTGTAGACCTTATTGACAGACATAAGGTGGAGGACCATATTGACAAACACCTAGAGGTAGACCTTATTGACAGACATCCTAGCGGTAGACCTTATTGACAGATGCTGGGCGGTAGACCTTATTGACAGACACCAGGTGGAGGACCATATTGACAGACACCTAGCGGTAGACCTTATTGACAGACACCTAGCGGTCGACCTTATTGACAGACACCGGGCGGCAGACCTTATTGACAGACACTGGGCGGTAGACCTTATTGACAGACACCGGGTGGTAGACCTTATTGATAGACACTGGGCAGTAGACCTTATTGACAGACACCGGTGGTAGACCTTATTGACAGACACCGGGCGGCAGACCTTATTGACAGACACTGGGCGGTAGACCTTATTGACAGACACCGGGTGGTAGACCTTATTGACAGACATTGGGAAGTAGACCTTATTGTGTTCTGTACTTTGCCAATTTGTATTAAAGAGCATGTCTGTGGACGTAAATATATTTAGAGGTGACATAGGATTTGGTTTATACTGCAAATGCGGATTACTGTGGTTGAGACTGTCAGTTCACTAAAGCTGACATCAGTAATTCACTAAATATACTGTATTGTTTGCATTTGAAACCACATAAAAAATTAAAAAGAAAAAAAAAGACAAAGAAACAGCCTTTCTTCTGCCTCCGCTCACAGTGTGGAACGAGCTTTACCACCAGGAATTCTTGCTCACAGCGAACAATTGCAATCCCAGAAAGCACTTACTGTAAAACATCATTATTTCAACCCCTCCTCGTGTAAATAATGTTTGCTGTTCTGCAGGAGGTCTGGAAACTAAATCTGCTGTGTATGTTGTGCTATTCCTATTACTGTTTTGCATGTGTGCATTATTGTATTACTTTTATAAATTGCATTGTCAATTACTGTGCTGGGCTCCCGTGCTGCGAGATGTGGTTCATGCCTTGTGCAGCTTTAGAATAAAAAGTCATCTGTTCACCAGAAAGAGCGGGGTAGGGCGGACTCGTTGTGTGTGTAAGGAGACAGGGAACCACAAAGCACGTTTACCATGTTTGATGGTGCTTTCTGTCACAATGAAGTGTAAGGAAGCACGCCAAGGCCACTTCAGCTCGCTCTTCAGGTAACTCCATTCCCGTCCCATCCTGGTCGCCACGTCACGCCACTAGGTGACCTTCATTAATATTGTTTTTTGTCTACATAGAGATCTCTCTGGGAAAAGCAGGGCCCTCACCCACATCGAGATGTGGCATGCTTCATCATCGGAACATGGGAGAGGATGTGGCGTAATGGCCAGAGCTGCCGACTTTGGTGCTGGGGATCCAGGTTCGAGTCTTGGCATCTGCTTAACACCCTGTGATTCTGGGCAAATCCCTTAACTCTCCACGCCTAGGAACAGCGCCTAGAGATGCTTACGGGTGATTAGCCGCACTCTACAAATCCGAGTATTATCAGGCTTCCCACACTCTTGACCCCAATGAGTCCAAGGTGGACTCTACCACCCAAAAGTACGGAAGCAAGGGTTTTTATGTTTTTTAGTTTTCTTTAAAGTGGAGTGCACACTCCACATCAACCAGGGATGTAGTAATGGAAGATCAAAACCACCTAGAGCTCTCCTAGCCTATTTATTGGTAGATGCCCTGATAGGACTAAAATACAAACAGGGGGTATGAAAGCCGGGGACATTAATTGCCCTGTCATCTCATAATGATCAACATGTTTCGGCCATCCTAAAAATGCCTCACAAGGTCAACGACTTTCATCAGGACCTAAAGTCTCTGGTCAGTTAGCAAAACATTTCCCAAAAAGGAGGCAATTCACAGTCCATCCTGCTGTTCTCTTTGAAACCCAATGGGACTGGTTTACTTAACCCTAAATATAAAACCAATAAATAATTAAGATAATTACTCTTAGATAGATGTACTCAGAAGAACAATGCTCAAGGGACAATAGGAACATTTCCTAACCCGGGAAACCCAGGGGAGCATTGCTGTGTTGTCACACTTACTCTAAGAGTCACATCACCACTGACTGTGTAATCACCATCAGGCAGTAATCCTCATTTGCACCTGACGCGCCATTGGGAAGTAATATTTATTGTTGTGTGTCACACCATCAGGTCACAATTCATGTTATCACTTATCTAAAATGAAGTAAATTTCCGTTGCAACATGTTGTTCTGTCTGCTACTTATTATCATCACAACATTTCCTACAGTTAGTAATCCACTTCACCACTCAGTGTAATGATTCTCAGCGTGCCATTGGTTTAGTCTTAGCGTGCCATTGGTTTAGTGACACTGATCCCAATGTTTACACCATTCAATAGTGATCCCAATACCTCCTTTCCTGATGTCTGGTAGTGATCGCATGGTTTCTCTTCACAACACCTAGAAGTAATTGTCATCACTCTTTTCACAATGCCGAGTAGTGAACGTCATTATCGCTTCTCACAATACTTGGTCGTAACCGTCTTTACCTCTATTCACAATGCCTACTAGTGATTGCCATCATCGTTTTTCACAATGTCTGGTGGTGAACGTCATCATCACTTTTCACAAAGCCTAACAGTGATCGTCATCATCATTTTTGACAATACGTAGTCGCAGTCGTCTTCACCTCTTTTCACAATGCCTAGTATTGATCGT